>CM062808.1:996046960-996646960 GCA_031772625.1 Pinus tabuliformis | reverse complement strand
AGGTTGCAACCAAATTAAACCTTCTTCATTCAATTATGGTAGATTGGTTTGAACATTGTAATTAGATCCAATCGCTTTCTTTAAGCAGGAAATATGAAAATTTGGATGGATATATATCTAGGAGGTTCTCAAGGGAAGTTCAAGATCCTTAATTAAAGCATACAACATTTCACCAAAAGTTTCACATAAAGATATGCATTTAAAAAAGGAATATAAAAACCCTAAAAAAACATATTGCATACAATAACCAAAAAATATATTCAACAATAAAAGTAATCACAAGATATCAATGAAAAGTCCTTCATTATCCCAAAGTGATGTCTCTACAATAAGGACTAGTCTCCAATAGAAAAAATATCTACAAAGATCACATCTCCACATGAGTAGAAATATAAAAGAGCTAGGTTGAAATCTCTAAGAGGGTAGAAATAGTCCACAAGTGATGATGAAATGTAAGAGTGAGGTGACCTTTAATTATATGAGGTCTACCTCACCTAATTTTCACTAATTAAGCCCCTAAAAAAGTTTGATAATGAGTAAACATAAAATAATCCTTGCGTTATAAGCCAACCTATTTTCTCAACATGAAAATATGTCGAATTAAACCCACACATGTGAGTCATAAGCCTCTAAAATGATGACATCATTCTCTTTTTGGGATCCAAATGCCATGTCACAGTGAAAGGAAAGCTGGAAGTGTTTCCAAGAATCACGATCATGCATCATTTGAGGATAAATCCTCAAATCCAAGCTCAAAGCAACTCCAAAGGTCCCAAATCAAGATAGGGCCTCCCAACGTCATCTCCATGGGTATATAATGTCGGGTTGTGTTATATTCTTTCCACGACTAGCCCACGCAGTTAACCGAGGGTTATAAGGGGGGCGAAGCCCCCCATTCATTGCATAGCGGAAGGTCACAGGGGGTTTGAGGGGTACCCGTAACCCCACTTTATGGGGTCTGGGGTAGCGCCCCGAAATTTTTTGGTTTTGGACCCTATGTTAGGTTAGGCGGACCCACCTATGGTTTTGTGCATGATTTTTGCACATGGTTTTGGACGCGATGATTTTTGGTCCATCGTATTGGATGCTTTGGCATGTATAAATATGTATTGTAACATTGAAAGGAACTGTTGGGTCCCTATAATACTAGTGATTACCCCATTACTATTGTAGTTATACCCCTTATTTATATTGTTGTACCCATGTAGTTCCCATATTGTTACTATTGTGCCCCATAGAATCCCTCTATTGTTATTTTTGTGCCTTACAATATTATTGTTAGGTAGGCTGGATTATATTGGGACCCTTAGACTCCTATATATAGAAAGGAGGTTTTTCATTTGTATCATCCAAGAATTGTTCATTTATGTAATGTAAAGGAGGTTTCCCCCTCGAAGAGGCTGAATTCTAAGGCGTGGATCTCTCTTTTCTATCTTTTTGTGAGCTGGTTTCATAACATTTGGTATCAGAGCTTTGGATTCTAGGGTTTCGCTGCTCCAAACAGGTCATCGTGGCATTTTCGCTATAACTTTTTTTCTGTGACGTTTCAGAAGTCGAAAAAAAAACCCATTTGAGAAGAATGGGCGCTGAACCTTGGGTCCGAATTTCAGAGCTTTTCTCGTGATATTTTCGGAGATATGATCTGAGGAAGTTGGTCTTTTTGCAGACTCCTGAATTACATTCAAAACAGGTGACCTGGGGAAAATCGTCATAACTCTCTCTCTGAGGATCGGATTGAAATTTCGTAAAAGGTACAGAAAGAGGACGGACTGTAGTTTCTTGTGTGTGTGTTTCAGATTCAAAGGTTGAAACAGTGACTCGTGGCACGTCGTACAAGTTCGCTCTACTGAACCAGTCTAAAAGCAAGTCACTGTGGGAGATTTCACATAACTCTTCCTTGGAGAATCCAATTTGGCTCAGACTTGTGGCATTGGAAAGAGGACGCAGAAGGCTACTACAGGTAGCAATTTCAGAATTGGATGATCCGAAATTACAGAGATACATCAGATTCAATATCAGGCTTCTATAAAGTGAAAAAAGGTGTGTAGTTTTTTTTTTAATTTTTGTGTAAGCTTGGTTTAACGGAATTCAAAGGGCATAGTAAAGCATTATTATCGGTAACTGATGCCCCGAGGAAAGAAAATGCAAACACCTAGTAAGGAACCTGAAAGCTCTAGCATGACTCATGAAGAAGAGGAAGAAATGCTACATGATATATCAAAATTACAAGAACAAGTGCAACAAATGTCACGCTCACAAAAGCTAACAGAAGCTAAGATAAGTGGCGTGGAATCTAAGGTAAATGGCGTGGAATCTAAGATAAAGGGAATGGAAGCTAAGATGGATGGCATGGAAGCTAAGATTGACGCTAAATTTGATGGCATGGATGATAAGATGGATGAATTGAAGAAGTTGCTACAAGAAAGGGTCACTAATGGTGAAAAGGTAGTAAAGGAAACTCATGATGAGAACAAAAGAAATGTTAATCATGATTCCATAGACTCTAATGTTGGATCGAAGACTCACCATGTTCCAAAAATCGATATGAGGAAGTTTGATGGCAAGGATCCCGCCACATGGATATTACAGATGGAGCAATTCTTCGATCTCAATAATGTGCAAAACACACAAAAGGTACGTATGGCAACTTTATATTTGGAACCAAATCAGTTTGTATGGTATCAATGGCTTTGTTCTCGTAAACAATTTATCACTTGGGCAATTTTTACGGAAGAATTGATAGCACATTATGAGGATACAAAAAGCAACACTTTTTTTAGCCAATTGATAAGTCTCAAACAAAAGGGTTCAATAATGGAGCACATTGAGGAGTTCCAAAAATTGAACATAAGGGTAAAAGATATTCCAGAGGAGCATAGGATTGATGTGTTCATAGGGTCTTTAAAGGATAATATCCAACATGATGTGCGCCTTTGGGAACCTGATTCATTAGAGAAGGCATTCAGGTTAGCAAGAAAAATGGAAAGCAAAATTATGGCAACTAGGAAGCATACCATTCACAACTATAAAGACGGAAGTGTTGTTGCCCATAGTCTTCCACAACCTACAAGGTTGACACCACAACAATTGGAAGAAAAAAGAGCAAAAGGGCTTTGTTACAATTGTGATAGCAAATACACAAAAGGTCATAAGTGTGCTGAGAAGAAATTATTCTACATAGATTGTGAAGAGGAAGAAGAAAAGGAGCAAGAAAGGTCAAAAGAAGAGGATATATTCCAGGAACAAAGCCTAGATGAAGAACAAATAAATCCGACCATATCTTGTAATGCATTGGCGGGAATTACCACTCCTCAAACCATCAAGATAGAAGGACAAATCAAGAAGAAAAAGGTAATAGTGTTGATTGATTCAGGAAGCACCCACAATTTTATTCATTGTAGGGTAGCAAAAGAATTGAATTGCTTCCTATATCCAGCACCAGAGTGTCAAGTGATGATTGCAAATGGAGGAACAATAAATTGCTCTGGAAAGTGCCATAATATCAAGCTATCCATGGGAGAATATGTATTGACTAGCCCAATGCTTTCCATTCCAATGGGAGGTGCTGATGTTGTACTAGGAGTCCAATGGCTACAATCCTTGGGTACAATAGCTTTTAATTTTCAAGAACTTTTCATGAAATTTTCTGTGGAAGGAAAGGAAGTTGAATTAAGGGGTATTGCAGGGAAACCAGGAAAGATAATCAGCTCTAATGGTATGACAAAGCTTCTAAAAAAGGAGCAAAGAGGTGTAATTGCACAATTATGTTCGCTAGATGTTTCCACATTGGAATCATCTATTTCTCCAGATCTCCAAAAAGTCCTGGACAATCATTCCAAGGTATTTGAGACTCCCAAAGGTCTCCCACCTATGCGTGATCATGATCATGCTATTCATCTGATTCCAGGAAGTGTTCCTCCAAACATCAGGCCGTACAGATATCCCTATGTCCAAAAAAGTGAAATTGAACGTATGGTTGCAGAAATGCTAGAGGCTGGTATAATTCAACCGAGTCAAAGTTCTTTCTCTGCTCCAGTAGTATTGGTGCACAAGAAGGATGGATCATGGCGCATGTGTCCGGATTATAGGGAGCTCAACAAGCTCACTATTAAAGATAAGTTCCCCATTCCTGTCATTGATGAATTACTGGATGAATTGCATGGATCAATTTACTTCACCAAGTTGGATCTTCGTTCAGGATATCATCAAATCAGAATGAAGATTGAAGACATTCCGAAAACGGCATTTAGAACTCATGAGGGTCATTATGAATTTTTGGTCATGCCTTTTGGCCTTACCAATGCACCTTCAACATTTCAAGGTTTGATGAATTCAATTTTCAAACCATTCCTTAGAAAATTTGTGTTAGTATTTTTTGATGATATACTAATCTACAGCAAGTCTTGGAAGGATCATGTTGAACATGTTGACAGGGTGCTACAACTATTGGAGGAGAAACAATTATATGCAAAAAGATCCAAATGTTTCTTTGGAGTCCAGGAGGTGGAATATTTGGGTCATATTGTATCTCATGAAGGAGTTAAGGTAGACCCTAGCAAAATTAAAGCCATTAAGGAATGGAAAATCCCCACATCCATAAAGCATCTGCGAGGATTTCTTGGGTTGACAGGGTATTATCGCAAGTTTGTTAAGAATTATGGGAGAATAGCAGCACCTCTAACAACATTATTGAAGAAAGATGCATTTTCATGGACTCCGGAAGCAACAAAGGCCTTTGAACATCTTAAAGAGGCAATGTGCCAAGCACCGGTCTTAGCTACACCGGACTTCACAAAAACCTTTATTGTGGAATGTGATGCTTCAGGAAATGGAATTGGTGCTGTTCTAATGCAAGATGAAAGACCCATTGCTTTTGAAAGTCGTCCAATCAAGGGAAAGTTTTTAAGCAAAGCTATTTATGAGAAGGAAATGTTGGCAATACTCCATGCACTTAAGAAATGGCGACCCTACCTAATGGGAAGACACTTCAAGGTAAAAACGGATCATGATAGCCTTAAATACTTTTTAGAACAAAGATTATCCTCTGAAGAGCAACAAAAGTGGGTCACAAAGATGTTGGGTTATGACTTTGAAATCATCTACAAAAAAGGGAAGCAAAATGTGGTGGCAGATGCACTCTCAAGAAAGGATGAGGATGTGGAAGCATTGTTGTGCGCCATTTCTATTATCCAACCAGATTGGATAAACGAAGCAAGGGAGGAATGGAAGAATGACGAAGAAGTGTGGGCACTTATTCGAAAGCTACAACAAGATTCCAGTACGTCTGATACATTTAGCTGGAAAAATGATTCGTTATGGTACAAAGATCGCTTATACCTCTGTAAGAATTCCCAGCTAAAACAAAAGATTCTTATGGAATTGCACACTTCTCCCTTAGGAGGGCACTCAGGATTTTTAAAAACTTACCACAGGGTTAAGAAGGAATTTTTTTGGGATGGCCTTAAATCAGATATTCAAAAGTTTGTGGCGGAATGTTTGGTTTGCCAACAAAATAAAGTTGAAACAATTAAGACACCGGGTCTATTACAACCTTTATCCATTCCAAGCCAACGTTGGGAGGAGGTTTCAATGGATTTTATCACAGGTTTACCCAAGTCTGAGGGAAAGAGTGTCATCATGGTGGTAGTTGACAGACTTACCAAGTATGCACACTTTTGTGCATTATCACATCCATTTAAAGCCAGTACAGTTTCTACTGCATTTATGGAAACAATTCAAAAGCTACATGGAAACCCAAAGATTATTGTAAGTGACAGAGATCCCATTTTCACTGGAAATTTTTGGACAGAATTATTTTCTTGTCTTGGTACTCAGTTAGCTCATAGCTCATCTTATCATCCTCAATCTGATGGGCAAACTGAGATAGTAAACAAATGTTTGGAAGGATATCTTCGTTGCTTTGTATCTGATAAACAGACACAATGGGTCAAATGGTTGCCTCTGGCTGAATGGTGGTATAACACTTCCTTCCATACAGCAACAAAAATGACCCCATTTATGGCACTTTATGGGTATCAACCACCATCCATCACATCATATTTAAGAGAAAATTCTAAGGTTCAGGCAGTGGAACATCACATCGAACATCAACAACAAGTCCTCCAACTCTTAAAGGATAACCTCGTGTTGGCACAAAATAGAATGAAACAACAGGCAGATCAACATCGCAGTGAAAGAAGTTTTGATGTAGGTGATTGGGTATTCCTACGGCTACAACCATATAAGCAAATGTCCCTCAAGCAAGCTAAGAAGGATAATAAATTATCACCAAAGTATTATGGTCCGTACAAGGTGTTGCAAAAGATTGGTACTATGGCATACAAATTGGAGCTTCCTGCAGCTTCTCGATTGCACCCAGTTTTCCATGTTTCATGTTTAAAGAAGGTTATAGGCGACAAGCTCCCAGTTCAAACAATATTGCCAGAACTTGACGAGGAAGGAAAAATTATATTGGAACCGGAAGCAGTCACAGAAACAAGAACTCGACAGCTACGAAATCGATCAATTTCAGAGTATCTTATCAAGTGGAAGAACTTATCCGCTGAAGATTCCACATGGGAGGATGAGAATTTTATGCAGAAGTATCCAGAACTACTCAAGCGTTGAGGACAACACTTTTTTGAAGGAGAGGGGCATGTTGGGTCCCTATAATACTAGTGATTACCCCATTACTATTGTAGTTATACCCCTTATTTATATTGTTGTGCCCATGTACCCCCATATTGTTATTATTGTGCCCCATAGAATCCCTCTATTGTTATTTTTGTGCCTTATAATATTATTGTTAGGTCGGCTGGATTATATTGTGACCCTTAGACTCCTATATATAGAAAGGAGGTTTTTCATTTGTATCATCCAAGAATTGTTCATTTATGTAATGTAAAGGAGGTTGCCCCCTCGAAGAGGCTGAATTCTAAGGCGTGGATCTCTCTTTTCTATCTTTTTTTGAGTTGGTTTCATAACAGGAACATAATGAAAAATCAAGCTGGTAGTCCCGATTTTGGGATCCAGGGGAAAATCTGTGTGTATATGTGTTTTATGTGTTATGCTCTCGCATTGTTTATTTTCTGTGTTTTAGAATTTGTATGCAGGTAATTTATGTATGGGGTTAAAACCTACATTTGGTATCAGAGTTGTTTTGGCTTCAACGGGATGCCTTTGTTGCTAAGGGGTTTCACTCGGGCCTATGGTAGACCTTGTACAGTGGGAGATCTACAAGATCGATTCTGGTGGTAAAAGAAGATGGCGAGTAGTGGAAAGATATAGATCGAGAAATTTAATGGTCAGAGTTTTGAGTTGTGGAAACTCAAGATGGAGGATTTGTTGGTGGATAAAGATGAGTGGATCACGGTAGATTCGGGTACTAAACCAACGGGAGTGTCTGATGAAGAATGGAAGAAGTTGGATTGGAAGGAAAATAGCACAATACGGTTGTGTGTCTCAGATTCAGTATTTCTGAATGTATCAGGGGAAGCTACAACGAAGGCTTTGTGGGACAAGTTAGGGACTTTGTACCAATCTAAGTCTCTGGTGAATAAAATGTTCCTGTGAAAAAAGTTGTATAACCAAAGGATGAAAGATGGAGACTTGGTGACAAAGCTTCTGAATATTTAATACTGTGATAAGTCAGTTAGCATCTGTTGATATTAAAATTTCAGATGAAGATAAGTGCATCAGTTGGTTGTGTTCTCTACCAAATTCGTGGAATAGTTTGGTTATTGCAATAGGTAGCAATGAAACTACCTTGCAGTTTGATGAAATAGTCTCGGCCTTGCTGATAGAGGAGATGAGATGGAAAAATATGGAGAGTCAGAATGGTGATGCCTTGTCTATATGAGGACAGTCCTAGAACATAAACAAAAATAAGTCATCGAGTGGGAGATCTAAATCTAGAGGGATATCTAAATCTCCAGGAAAACCTGTAAAGGTGGTGTGCTGGAAATGCAGAAAGGAAGGGAACTACAAAAGGGACTGTAAATCTAAAGCTCCTGATAAAGGAAATGGATCTGATGATGCTCCTTCTACAGAGGCAAAAACCACCTTAGATGAAGGTGGGGATGTGTACTTGGCTTCTTCAAGTACACATGTAGATCATGAGGCATGGTTGATTGACTCAGGTGCATCCTTTCACTTCACTCCCCATAGAGAGTGGTTCTGCGAGTATGAGAAATATGATGGTGGTGATGTCTTCTTGGGGGATGAAAGGAAGGCTAGAAGCATTGGTCATGGAAAAGTAAAGTTGAATCTGCAAGGTGGAAGAGTTAGAACACTTCTAGGCGTTCTGCATATTCCTGCATTAGCCAAAAATATGATTTCTGTTAGCAAGCTTGATGATGCAGGTGTAAAAACAATGTTCGAGAAGGATACCTACAAGATAGTTCAGGGGGCAATGTATTGATGCAGGGAGTTCGGATTGGAAATCTATACAAGCTACAAGGTAGCACTGTTGTTGATGGGTGCAACAGTTCTGTGGTTCCTGAAAGTGGAGTAGAAAATCTAGTGGTCTCTGAAGAGAAGACCTTGCTGTGGCATCAAAGGCTTGGACATATTGGAGAGAAGGGCCTTTGAATACTTCATGGTAAAGGTATGGTAGAAGGTATGAGTAATAGCTCTCTGGATTTTGATTTCTGTGAAATTTGTGTATATGGGAAGTAGAATAGGGTGAGTTTCCCCTCTAGTAGTAATAGGGCGAAATAAATATTAGAGCTTGTGCACAGTGATGTGTTTGGACCTATGAAGGTTCCATCACTAGGTAAGTCTGTGTACTATGTATCATTTATAGATGAATTCTCAAGGAATACATGGATATATTTCCTTAAGAAGAAATATGAAGTCTATGGCAGGTTTAAAGAATTTAAGGCTTGGTGGAAAACTAGACAGAGAAGAAGATAAAGGTGTTGAGGATAGATAACGGTGGAGAGTTTTGCAGCAAGGAATTTGAAGAATTCTGTAAGAAATGTGGTATAGCACGGCAGAAGACTACTCCATATACACCTCAGCAAAATGGAGTTGCAGAAAGAATGAACAAGACGTTGATGGAAAGGGCAAGAAGCATGCTCAGTGGTGCCGGGTTAGGATAGGAA
This sequence comes from Pinus tabuliformis, assembly GCA_031772625.1. Lineage (NCBI taxonomy): Eukaryota > Viridiplantae > Streptophyta > Pinopsida > Pinales > Pinaceae > Pinus > Pinus tabuliformis. The sequence continues at coordinate 996,637,856 of CM062808.1, read as the reverse complement.
TTCTGGGCAGAGGCGATGGAGACAGCATGTTACCTGGTCAACATATCACCTTCATCAGCGTTGGAGGATAAGACTCCACAAGAGGTATGGACTGGTAAGAAACCCTCTCTTTCACATCTGAGGGTATTTGGATGTGATGCATGTGTACATGTTCCAAAGGAGAAACGAACCAAGTTGGATAGTAAATATGAAAAGTGCATCTTTATTGGGTATAAGGATGGTTTAAAGGGTTATAAGATTTGGAACCCAGCAACAAGGAAGGTTGTGTACAGCAAAGATGTGGTCTTCAGAGAGGTGAAAGATGTTATTAAACATGAAATCCAACCAAAGGAACCTGAGAAGATAGAGTTTGAGCTAAAGGAGGAAGAATCAAACTCTACAACAGAGGAGGAATCAGAAGATGAAGAGCCACAAACTCCGGGTCTGAGTAGACCAGTTCGAGAAAGAAGGTAGCCAAAAAGGTATTGTCCATCTTCTTTCTATTTAAATTTTGCTTTATCTATTACTGACGATGTTCCCAGAGCTATGAAGGAAGCAGTAGATTCAGAGGATGGCAAACTCTGGAAAGAGGCCATGGTTGATGAAATGGCATCTTTGCACAAAAATGAGGCTTGGGATATGGTGGAGTTACCGGTTGGAAGGAAACCCATTGGCAGCAAATGGGTGTTGATGAAGAAGGCAAATGCAGAAGGAAAGGTGGAGACATATAAAGCTTGGTTGGTAGCAAAAGGTTATTCCCAGGTGCCGGGAATTGATTTTGGTGATATTTTTTCTCCTGTTGCCAAGGTAACTTCTATTAGGTTAATTTTATCTGTTGCCGTTGCTTTTGATTTTGAGGTAGAACAAAGGGATGTGAAGACAATATTTCTTCACAAGGATTTGGAAGAGGAGATCTACATGAAGCAACCTGAAGGCTTTGCGGTGAAGGGTAAGAAAGAACTGGTATGAAAGTTAAAGAAGTCTCTGTATGGGTTAAAACAGTCACCAAGTATGTGGTATCAGAAATTTGATACATTTATACGGGGACTTGGCTTCTCCAGAAGCAAAGCAGATCACTGTGTGTATTTTAAATTAATTGGTGAGCATGTTATTTATCTGGTCTTGTATGTGGATGATATGTTGCTAGTTGGAAATGACAAAGAAATTATCCAGGATTTGAAGACCCAATTATCCTGCAAATTCGACATGAAAGATCTTGGTGCTGAAAACTATATTTTAGGCATGGAAATTAAAAGAGATCAGGCAGAGAGGAAGCTCTGGTTAAACCAGAGGAAGTATGTTGAGACAATACTGCAGAGGTTTAATATGCAGGATAGTAAACCGGTGAAGGTTCCTATTCTTGTAGGTGTAAAATTATCTGCTGAACAGTGTCCCAAGACACAAGAAGAGGAAGAGGATATGTCTCATGTTCCATATGCAAGTGCAGTCCGTAGCCTGATGTATGCAATGGTTTGTATTAGACCAGACATTGCACATGAAATGGGAGTATTGAGCAGGTTTATGTCAAAACTAGGGAAGGAGCATTGGACAATAGTGAAGCAGGTTTTCAGGTATTTGCGTGGCAGTAGTGATTATGGTTTGTGCTACCAAGGAAGACCAGGATTGGATAGAGTGTTTGAAATTCATGGCTTTGTTGATGCAGACTGGGTAGGAGATCTGGATCAGAGAAGGTCTACAAGTGGGTATGTGTTTAACCTATTTGGAGGTGTAGTCAGTTGGATGAGTAAGAAATAATCTGTAGTGGCACTATCAACTACAAAGGCAGAATACATGGCGACCACTCATGCCAGCAAAGAAGTAGTTTGGTTATAGGGATTGTGTTCAAGTATGGGGTTAGTACAGGGAGCTATAAGGATAGACTGTGACGGCCAAAGTGCAATTTTCTTGGCAAAGAACCCTGCATATCACTCAAAGAAAAAGCACATTGATATTCAATATCACTTTGTGAGGGATATGATGGAAGAAAAAAAGATGTTGCTAGTAAAGGTGGACACTTTGAAGAATATTGCAGACGCATTGAAAAAATATGTGAGCTTTGAGAAGTTCTCTTGGTGTAGAGAAACAATGGGTGTTGCAGGGCTGGATAAATGACTAAGCTCTCTTGTGGCCCCCTGTGGAAAGAAAACAACAAGTGGGAAAATGTTGGGTTGTGTTATATTCTTTCCACGACTAGCCCACGTAGTTAACCGAGGGTTAGAAGGGGGGCAGAGCCCCCCATTCGTTGCATAGTGGGAGGTCACAGGGGGTTTGAGGGGTACCCGTAACCCCACTTTATGGGGTCTGGGGCAACGCCTCGAAAAATTTTGGTTTTGGACCCTATGTTAGGTTGGGTGGAGCCACCTATGGTTTTGTGCATGATTTTCGCACATGGTTTTGGACGTGATGGTTTTAAATCCTTGGTATTGGATGCTTCAGCATGTATAAATATGTATTGTAATATTGAAAGGAACATAATGAAAAATCAAGCTGGTAGTCATGGTTTTGGAATCCAGGGAAAAATATCTATGTATATGTGTTTTATGTGTTATGCTCTCACATTGTTTATTTTCTATGTCTTAGAATTTGTATGCAAGTAAATTCTTTATGAGGTTAAAACCTACATATAATGGTCAACACAATGCATCTTTTCTCAAGTGTTAGGGCTCCATTTGGTGCAACAAGCCCTCCCTAGTCATCTCACGGAAGACCATCCTCATCTAGGATTTGAATATTTTCCTACCCATCAAGTATTTTCAAGGCCATTGTAGGAGGATGCCAGGTCTATTGGTGCAAAAATAAAGAATCCTTGATGCCATGAAAAAAATATCAATGTCTTGGGTCCTGGGGGTACTCTGGGATGCGAATCAACTTCTCAAGTCATCATATGACCCAATTCTCTGATGTAAGTGGCAAATGTTGCACTCGCTAAGTCATCAACTGCTTTGTAGGGCTTGGGTACATATGGAGTGGGTGCTCTCAAGGCCTAGGCTGTTGTGGACCTCCTAGAAAGACCAACTTAAACTCTAGTGAGAGTAACTATTCATTAGAGGCTAAGATCATATAAGCATCTAAGTGGAACAAAAGTGCATATTAAGGGAATATTAATACTTCAAATTGGGATCACCTTCCAATATCTAACTAGACCAAGTCATGTAAAGGCATTCCCTAGATTTTTAGGGGTGGATAATAGCCAACCCTATTAGGTGCTTCTAGCCCCCAAGGAGAGGTGGAATTTCCAAGGTTAACTCTTCATTCAATAAGTGTTGGTGTAAAATGAGTGGAAATGGATGGGAAAGTCTTTGTGGCTAAGTTCCATAGTCAATGGTACCAACTAATTGGAGTCAGCATCCTGAGTGTATAGATGTAATGGAGGGAGAAATCATGGATCCATGAGTTACCCTCCTCATCCTAGTTTTTCCACCCCTCTAATGCGCCTTTTACTTATTTTTGATAATGATTTTATTTTGGGTGCATATCTCAATGGTTAGGGCTTGATCTTTAGTATGTAACATTTAATTTTATCCCTTAAGATGAGACAATTTATTGCTCATCATGGTTGGGACATGCAAGGATTCCTTTTGATGAAAAGGAGCATCAAGTGCTTAGGAATTGGGTGATGGCTAATGGGTAGGGTAAAGCTCATGCTAGGTTTTTTCCCTTCTGCTAATTTATGTCCCAAACATATTTTTCGTTTTGAATTTATTTTTGTTTTATTTGTGGCCACATTATTATTTTCCATTCTTTTAGTTGCAATAACCTCTAAGGGAATGTTTCACAGTCCTAATCAAGGATGTGGATAAGAGGCTTCCAAATTGCAATGAACCAATGTCAAGTTAGACTTGAAGAATGGAGATGGCATATAAATGGATTATAATGTGACATGGAAAGTGTTAATTATGGTGTAGGGAGAATGAACAAACTATTTTAATCTAGGTTTTCCAAGTAGTGTCCCTCCTCTAACCTCAAGGCCTTAAGGGAGGTCCCACTGGACTAGAGTTAAAGATTAGCCCTCCTAGTAAGGTGAGAGAATAAATTCATATTTAATATCGATCAATCATCTAGATCACCCCTTTATCCATACTAACTTCCCAAGCCAAAATGTATAAGCACTTAATTGCAAAATGATCAAAGTACTTGTTGAATAGCAACCAACCTTCGTTTAAGAGGAAATGCAAGATGGTGAGAGGTGCATCACTGATGTAGATGGTGGAGGAATATGGCATATTATTGTCAACAAGTGAATGTCAAGGGTTGTTGGATGGCTGGTTTTCAAATGTAGGAGACATTTTTTCTCTTATGATGTTACCGATTTTGGTGGGTAACATGCCATAAACTACTTTTAGCAAAAACTATGTGCCAAAAATTGCCAAAAAGGATGCAAAAAATTGTCCCATTTCTTTTTTGGGTGCTTCCCCCAAATTCAAATGCAAACCCCCCGAATGGGGTGTTGGCCACTCCCTTGTAACTCCCGTGCTACAAATTTCATATTTTTACAGTGCATGGGGATAATTATGCAAAGAATATAATACATACACATGTGGTCACAAGAGTACATGATCAAGAATCTAGGGTAATAGTGCCCATTGTTTATCTACAACAAGAGAATTTATTAGTGTTTACAACTTTTTTTAATGTATCCGTAACATTCTTCAAAGTGTCCTCTTTTTCTAGCAACACCTTGTCTTCAATCATATCTCTCACAAAGTGATATTGAGCATTAATATGATCTATCTTCAAATGGTAAGCTAGGTTCATTGCAAGGAAGATTGTACTCTCACTGTCAAAATCTATCCTTAAACTTTCTATACCAACTCGATACCTAAACACAATATTTGTAACCATATTACTTCCTTTCTTGCATGAGTGGCTTCCATGTATTCAACTTTTGTAATTGAGAGTGCCACTCTAAATTTCTTTTTTCTCATCCAACTAATTTCTCTTCCAAATAAGTTGAACACATTGTTGGAAATATGACTATACTTTGGGGGGGGGGGGGGGGTGGTTGAATCGATATAATGGAAAATTTTAATTAATAAAAACACTTCAATGCATATACAATATCAATCACATCAACAACATAAACATACACCAGATATATATAAGAAACTTCTTTTTTTATTGAATGATCTTGTAGGCACCAACCTACTATTACTTTGATTTTCTAGCACCAACTAGAAGGAGGCACCAACACCCTAAAATGTTTTTACTAGCACCAACCAGAAGGAGACACCAATCCCTTAAGAAATGTAGACACCAACCTAAAATGATTTATTGGCACCAACCCCTTGAAATGTTTTAAAAATCCTTTCTTTATATTGTCAACTATATTTTGTGTTGCTTCTCTATTCCGCATGTCATTCCCTACTCTGTATCTGTAGCTCTATTTTATCAATATTCCTCATACGTTTCTCCTATGCTCTATACTTATGAAATCTGGTCTTTTGGAGGCCACACTATGTTCTTCTTTTTCATCATTCAGACAATATCCTTGCATATCAAAATCATGAGTGGATTGAACAATTTCACATGTCTTCCATAGAATTCATTTCTCATAATTATTTTTACTTCACGCACAAAAAGCACCACGAATGATTGTGCAAAAAAGAAACCACTTCTATCTCAATTGACTGAATCCCTCCACTACAAAACTTCTCTGGCTTATTTATATTACGTTGGTACACTGAAATCATTGTGGGGCCAACTCACCATGGAGAAAAATCGAAAAAATTGAAATATTAATTTAATTTCTTCTACTAGAAATATCATCTAGATGACCCATATATGGATCAAACTAATCCCTCCTTGGCTCCTCGGGGGCTTAACTTTAGTTCCACATGACCATATGATATGAATATTTAAACATACATTCCATTAATTTTGAATCCAAGTTCACTTATATGTAACAAGTTGCTAGATACCTATATCTTTTATCTTCCCATATTACTTTTGGATCTAGATCCAGGGGCTTAAATATTATCCCATACAACCGATTGGCAGTATCACAACCTTAAACTGTGAGCTCTAGAAGTATGGGAATCAATATCTTTTCTTTTGTTTCATGGGACCTGTTTGAGGCCTAGATGAACCAGATCCTAGATACATTTCAATGCAATTTATATGGAATAAAGACCATGAAACATTGATAAATATGCCTTCGGAATTGAATCCATATGATCCGTAAAATGTCATGGATATTCCACTAGACAGTTCGTAACAATAGATTTCATAATATTATATTAAAAATTTGAGATCCTACACTATTATAGTTTTATTAAACTTCAAGATTTGTAGATTTAACTGAAATTAGTGCATGCATGCGAATGGAAATTATGTAGAAAAATGGAGAAGGAGAAAATAATCTCACACACACATCGAATACACAAAACATGCTATGGGAAATCCTTTCGGGAGAAAACCCAACTAGAAGGTGAGGCTGCTTCACTCTCTTTATTTGTTTATAAATATGGCTGCAGGTACAAAGAAGTAAGGCATGTGGCCCATGGGCTTCTATAGTGCGTAAATCCTCCCTTTGTGCTCTACCTCCAATCCCTCTTGGATATCTTTGCTCAACTTTGGAACAAAATGCTCTCAAAAGAATGGAATGAATCTTCTTCCTAGTGGCTCAGTTATAACACAAATCGATAGCCTACTAGTTTTTAAGTTTGTCTACATCAACTCTTAGCTAGAGTTACAATATAGACTCTTCTAGAGTATTTTACATCAAATTCACATGTCTAGCCCATTTTTCATGAATAATGGGGGATAATGCAATATCCTCTCGAATTATAGGTGTGAGAACAAGAAGGTCAACTTTTGAGTGGCATAAATTTTGCATATAGACTTCGATTAATGCACTTCTTATGTCGTTGGAAATATCACTGTGCATGGTACAACATGGAAAGGTGTAGCACTAGAGAATCAAAGTTTTACCCCCCAAAAATTTTGTTTGATCCCTCAAAATGCCCCTAAAAGGTTTCATACCTTGTTTCACCAAATTGGGTTATGTAGGAAAAAACGGTCCCATGAGTTGATTCCTCCACCTTTTCCACTTTGAATGCATTGAGATGGATGAAGAAAAAGATAATGATCAAATCTGGATAACCATATATGAGTTTTATCGACAGAAAAAAACATTTCCTACTCTCAGTTATCTAGATGACCATATATCTTTTACCTCAACACAAAAATTTGTTGGATGAGAAATTTGACCAGATCCTTTTTATACGCTTGAAATTTGGATTTAGATTTACTTTTAAATAGAAATAATTACTTACCCCTGGATACTCAGATATTTAGATACCTATATTTTGGCACAAATACCTTATTCTTTTCCATTTTGGCCAAAATGAAAATACATAGGAAACCTTCGCCAAACCAGCCCCTAGTGCGAATCTTGAGACTTTAGAAACTACCATGACCCTAACACATCATATTCCATGTCACTGCCACATCATCTGATAACTCATCACACTATCAAATTTCATTCTCTTCCACAACTACTTTCCATGTGTCATGTGCCACCTATCCAACTAACTAGCTAAAAGTGCCAAAAATGAGTGCCACGCGTCATCACCACCAACTACAATGCCATTTCTTGAGCCACTTAGTTACCACCTATCTCCACATATACTTCCCTATTGACTAGGGCCCTCTTGTAATGTTTATTCAAGTAAACTACTGGTACCATGGGGGGGGCATTCTTAGTTTTGTACAAAGCAAGGAGGGGGGTCCGCAAGAAATCATAAGTTGCCACATCATTGGTGGTAAACCATGATGGTTTCCATTATGTAGGGTACCCTTGTGTTATCTTTAGAGTGGAATTGGGGGCCCTACTACTATTAATCTACCCAAACCATCTAATAAGACAACACTTGGCCTTCTTTTTGGGGAAATCTAGATCCGACCCACTTCTTATGTGGTTTCCTCTATGCAAACCTAGATATTGTAGGTTTTAACCCCGTACAAAAATTACCTACATATGAATTCTAAAACACAGAAAATAAATAATGCTAGAGCAGAACACATAAAACACATATACACAAAGATTTTCTCCTGGATCCCAAAACTGGGACTACTAGCTTGATTTTTCATTATGTTCCTTTCAATGTTATAATACATATTTATACATGCCGAAGCATCCAATACCATGGACTGAAAACCATCGCGTCCAAAACATGTGCAAAAATCATGCACAAAACCATAGGTGGGTCCACCAAATCTAACATAGGGTCCAAAACCAAAATTTTCTAGGGCACTGCCCAGGACCCCATAAAGTGGGGTTACGGATGCCCCTCAAACCCCCTGTTAACTACGTGGAAAGAATATAACACAACCCAACATTCTCCCACTTGTTGTTTTCTTTCCACAGGGGGCCACAAGAGAGCTTAGTCATTTTTCCAGCCCTGAAATGCCCATTGTCTCTCTACTCCAAGAGAACTTCTCAGAGCTCACAGATTTTGTCAATGCATTTTCAATATTCTTCAAAGTGTCCACCTTTACCAGCAACACCTTTCTGTCTTCTATCATATCCATCAAAAAGTGATACTAAACATCAATGTGCTTTGTCTTTGAATGATATGTGGGGTTCTTTGCCAAAAAAATTGCACTTTGGCTGTCACAATCTATCCTTATAGCTTCCTGTACTAATCCCATACTTGAACACAAACTCTACAACCAAACTGATTCCTTCACAGTTCTAGGATCATCAACAGTAACAGACAAAGAAAAATTTGAACAAAAAGCAGATGGACTATACCTTTCTGGCTGCCTTATTTCTCGAACAGATCTTCTCACAACTGGAGTTTGTGGCTCTTCATCTTTTGATTCCTCCTCTGTTGTAGAGTCTGATTCTTCCTCCTTTAGCTCAAATTCTATTTTCTCAGGTTCCTTTGGTTGGACTTCATGTTTAATAACATCTTTCACCTCTCTGAACACCACATCTCAGTTGTACACAACCTTCCTTGTTACTGGGTTCCAAAGCTTATAACCCTTTAAACCATCCTTATACCCAATAAAGATGCACTTTTCAGATTTACTATCCAACTTGGTTCGTTTCTCCTTTGGAACATGTACATATGCATCACATCCAAATACCCTCAGACATGAAAGAGAGGGTTTCTTACTAGTCCATACCTCTTGAGGAGTCTTATCCTCCAACACTGATGAAGGTGACCTGTTGCCCAGGTAACATGCAGTATCCACCGCCTCTGCCCAGAATTCCTGTCCTAACTTGGCACCACTGAGCATGCTTCTTGCCCTTTCCATCAACGTCTTATTAATTCTTTCTGCAACTCCATTTTGCTGAGGTATATATGGAGTAGTCATTTGTCATGCTATACCACACTTCTTACAGTATTCTTCAAATTCCTTACTGCAAAATTGTCCACCATTATCTGTCCTCAACACCTTTATATTCTTCTCTGTCTGGTTTTCCACCAGAGCCTTAAATTCTCTAAACCTATAAAAGACTTCATATTTATTCTTAAGGAAATATATCCATGTATTCCTTGAGAAGTCATCTATAAATGATACATAGTACACAAACTTACCTAGTGATGGAACCTTCATAGGTCCAAACACGTCACTGTGCAAAGGCTCTAATATTTGTTTCGCCCTCTTATTACTAGAGGGGAAACTCACCCGATTCTGCTTCCCATATACACAATTTTCACAGAAATCAAAATCCAGAGAGTTAATACTCAAACCTTCTACCATACCTTTACCATGAAGTATTCGAAGGCCCTTCTCTCCAATATGTCCAAGCCTTTGATGCCACAACATGGTATTTTCTCCACATACCATTAGATTTTCTGCTCCAATTTTAGGAACCACAGAACTGTTGCACCCATCAATAATAGTGCTACCTTGTAGCTTGTACAGAGTTCCAATCTGAACTCCCCGCATCAATACCAGTTCTCCCCAAACCATTTTGCAGGTGTCCTTCTCAAACATTGTTTTTACACCTACATCATCTAGCTTGCTTATAGAAATAAGAATTCCGGCCAATGCAGGAATATGCAGAACACCCGGAAGTGTTCTAACCCTTCCACCTTGCAACTTCAACTTTACTTTTCCACGACCAATGATTCTGGCCTTCCTATCATCCCCTAAGAAGACATGACCACCATCATATTTCTCATACTTGCACAACCACTCTCTATGGGGAGTGAAGTGAATGGATGCACCTGAGTCAATCAACCATGCCTCATGATCTACATGTGTACTTGAAGAAGCCAAGTACACATCCCCACCTTCATCTGAGGTGGTTTTTTCATCTGCAGAAGGAGCCTCATCAGATCCCTTTCCTTTGTCAGGATCTTTAGATTTACAGTCCCCTTTGAAGTGGCCTTCCTTTCCACATTTCCAACTCACCACCTTTACAAGTTTTCCTGGAGATTTAGATCTCCCACTCGATGAATTTTTTTTGTTTCTATTCTGGGACCGTCCTCGTACAGATAAGGCATCACCATTTTGGCTCTCCATATTTTTCTGTCTCATCTCCTCCGTCAGCAAGGTTGAGACTATTTCATCAAACTGCAAGGCAATTATATTGCTACCTATTGCAATAACCAGACTATCCCACAAATCTAGTAGAGAGCACAACAAACTGATGCACTTATCTTCATCTGAAATTTTAATATCAACAAATGCTAACTGACTTACCACAATATTAAATGCGTTCAGATGCTCTGTCACCGAGTCTCCATCTTTCATCCTTAGGTTATACAGCTTTTTCCGTAGGAACAATTTATTCACTAGAGACTTAGATTGGTACAAAGTCCCTAACTTGTCGCACAAAGCCTTTGCTGTAGCTTCCCCTGATACATTCAGCAATACTGAATCTGAGACACACAATCATATTGTGATCTTTTCCTTCGGATCCAACTTCTTCCATTCTTCATTGGACACTCCCGTTGGTTTAGTACCTAGATCTACCGCAATCCACTGATCTTTATCCATCAACAGATCCTCCATCTTGAGTTTCCACAAGTTGAAACTCTGACCATTAAATTTCTTGATCTCTATCTTTCCACTGTTCGCAACCTTCTTTCACCACCAGAATCGATCTCGCAGATCTCCCACTGAACAGGGTCTACCGTAGGCCTGAACGAAACCCCTCAGCAACAAAGGCGTCCCCTTGAAGCCAAATATGCTCTGATACCAAATGTAGGTTTTAACCCCGTACAAAAATTACTTGCATATGAATTCTAAAATGTAGAAAATAAATAATGCGAGAGTGGAACACATAAAACACATATACACAAAGATTTTCCCCTGGATCCCAAAACCGAGACTACTAGCTTTATTTTTCATTATGTTCCTTTCAATGTTATAATACATATTTATACATGCCGAAGCATCCAATACCATGGACTGAAAACCATCGCATCCAATACCATGGATCGAAAACCATCACGTCCAAAAAACATGTGTGAAAATCATGCACAAAACCATAGGTGGGTCTGCCCAACCTAACATAGGGTCCAAAACCAATATTTTCTGGGGCGCTGCCCCAGACCCTGTAAAGTGGGTTTATGGGTGCCCCTCAAACCCCCTGTTAACTACGTGGAAAGAATATAACACAACCCAACAGATATTTGAATTCTTGAATGCCTTGGTGCATCGTGGATGTCTACATAAAGGTCTTTATATATTTGGAAGCACCAGATACATTGTTGATACCCAGATGTAACTATAAGATAGAACTTTGACCAACTGTAACCTTTCTTTGGATTCACTTCAACTTTATTTTTCTCTTGATTCCTATGGAGTTAGGAAAATTGACATATATCATTAGAAAGGTAACAAAACATGTTATTCAACAATACCTTCAAATATATGCTATCCAAACTAAAAATTTAATAGCCTTCTATTCAACGATATCCATGCTGCTCAACTTTGACATCAATGATACTACAGTCAACATCAATGACAACATATGTGCAACAATATCCCCCTTTGGCATTGATGACAACACCTATAGAAATCTGCTATTCATTTATGATCTTGGTATAAACTCCCCCTATCTGCTTGTTGACTGTACTCCCCCTGTATGCTTATTCTCTTGATGTCTTCTTATTCTCCCCCTTTGACATCAATGAAAAAGGGCATATACTCGCCTTGTGTTGATGCATACTCTTTCCTTGAAATCCATCTATAACCAACATGCTTCTTGGCTAATATTAGTGAACCATCCCCCCTTGCGAGGAAGAAATTACACCCTTCTTTTATCAAATATATTGAAAACTTTCTCAGGGTGGAGGTTTGGTAAATGTGTATGCAATTTTCTCTTTTGTTGGAATGTATTCCAATTTGACAGTTTGATCAACAACTTGTTCTAGGAAAAATGGTATTTGATAGGAATGTTCTTTGTTTTAGAATGCATAACAAGGTTTTAGAGATATTGATATCACTGATATGGTCACACATGATGGGCATAGAATTCTCACCATTTTCTTGAAGATCCTTGAGATTATGATTCATCTTTAGGAGTTGAGTGCAACATGATGTTGTTGCAATATATTCTACCTCAGTTGTGGATAGAGAAATTGAGATTTGTTTCTTACTGAGCTAGGAGACTAGACAACTGCCTAAAAATAAGGACCCCCCACTGGTTCTCTTCTTATCATCAACACTTCTAGCCTAATCTGCATTTGTATAAGATCTGAGAGTAAGGTATGTTCCTTGCTGAGCCCTAGTATTGCACCAAGAGTGTTACAACTCCCAAGGGCTCCTCAACTCAAAATTATCAACCTGAGGTTCATGCAAACTTAGAGGTGACAATTCTATATGCATAATAGGTTATATTCTACTCATGCCACCCTTAGTCATGACATCAGATCAAGGTGTTTAGAGACCATTCCTCCAATTTAACTATAGTGAAAGCACAATTGAAAATTGATTCTTAACTATGAAAATGAAAATGCCATTTGTTCAACTTGTAGATGCTAACTAACATTACATGAAAGAGAAAGGGATAATCTACCTACAGAATTAAAGCTACTCTATCTTGCATAATTCATCAAATCAATAAGTTATTTGCATGTATCATTGATCTACTTCACATTTGATTGAATAAGAAATCTAACTTTTATCATGCTTGCGAATGAAAAACACTATTTCTACTATGTTTTGCACTGAGAAAAAGAGTTGGTTGGAGTGGTCTAAGAGCTTCTCTTGATCATAAAATCACAATTTGGGGTCATTATTCATATTGAATGAGCTAAGGTTGAAGTGGGGAGAAAAACAGGTGGAGGAAAGTGGTGCTATAGGCCAGCTACATGTGCTACTGCAGAAGTTCTTGTATTGCTACAAGAGGACCTATATTGCTGCAAGAGGACCTGTATTGCTATAGGAGGGGTTCCGAGAGCCTTTTTAGGGTGGATATGGTTTCTTGAAGGTATGAAGAGGTGGATGAAGGTAGGAGGGAGTGAATTAATTTTCGGCAAGCCTCCTACTATGAAAAGCACCTTTTACTGTTCCAGAGTTCTTGCAAATATTAATTTTATTCTAAAAATAAAATTAATAATAAATAAAAACAAATATAAAAACCTTTAAATTTATTTTTATTCTCAAATAAATTGAAATTAATTAAAAATCATTTTCATTCTTATTATATAATTAAATATCTCAATTTAAATAATTTTATTCTTATTATATAATTAAATTAAATCCAAATATTATAAAACAATTATGGCAGGGTCGGCTTCCATTCCCATTACATCTCTCAACTCTATTTATTCATTCTGATGAGATCTGTCTTACACACTTATTGATCTATCCTGATGATGAGCCATGGTGGATGGCTCGAAATTTCGATTCAAACAATTAAGGATGCGAGAACTCCTGAAGAAAACTACATACTTCCTAAATGTTGCCGATTAATTATTCATGTTAATAGATCTCTAAATGAAATTTGTTTTGGTATTCATAATATCAGTTAATTGAACTACTTCATTAGCTTGATATTCATTATGAGCCAGACATATTTAAATATCAATCATTGAGTTACTTTTCTCTTGGTTGGGTTAGATCTACATCTTCTTAATCGAGATAGGCTTAGGATATCTTTTATTTTTCTTGTATTTTAAGATTATTTTGCATTTAGATTTAATTCTGCATTCACGGAAGTCGTCTTATTAAAGAGGAAAATTTTAGTTGTGGCTTGGTTGGGCCCCAGATCAGCGTAAGGATCACTTTCTTGCCCGAGCTCAGCAAGAGGGATGATATGATGTCTCTTCTCTATTGGTAGCTGAAAGTCATACTTTAAGCCAGTAGAGATAGAGGGAAGGTAACTGGACATAATTTAACCAGTTGGAACCACCATTCCAAATGGAAAATGAGTTTCTCTAAGGTCCCAACCAGGTGGTATAACTTATAATATTGAGACAAAGAATTTTGAGCCTTCAATACTTTTGGCGCTAGAAGAAGGGCTTGAAGACTCGTTGTCTTTTGGATTTTTTGTATTTTAAAGTTTTATTTTTAATCATAATGTCTCCTCTCAAAATTCCAATTTGGAGTTGTATCTCTAGACGTGCATCTTCCAATACTCCACTAGAAATGGTAAGACAAAGGTAAAGTTTAATGGTAAGAATTATTTTATTTTATATATATATATATATATATATATATATATATATATATATATATATATATATATATATATATATATATATATATATATATATATATATATATATATATATATATATATATATATATATATATATATATTGCATTTAATCATGCTTTACAATTTATTCAAACTTTTTCAAATTCTACTTTTCATGATATTGATGAAGGTATTTTATGCAAGATTTTTACTCTTACATTCTCAGGAAAAGCTAGAAGCTAGTGTCAATCTCTTCCAGTTGCCTCTATTCACAGTTGGGATCAATTTATCACAATGTTCCTTTATAAATTTGATGGATATGATTATGAACAGGTATGTGATGAATTTGAAGATCTAAGAAATTTTGAAAATGAGTCTCTTTTAGATTTATGTTAGATTTCAATTAATTTGCTTGGGATTTAAAGCTAAAGATAAACCTTCAGGAATTGAATTGATAGATTGGTCTGACTATGTTTTTTCTGTTCCTCCCATTTCAAATCCATATGAAACACTTGCAAGCTTTGATGACTCTCCTTCAAATTCTAGTAATATTATACAAAATTCTGATATAGAGGTGCATATTAATCATGATGAAGTGGCCTCATCCGTGCATGATAAATTCTTAAATCTAGTACACACCTCTTACAATGTTAATGATAATTGCGTTGATGAACCATTATCACAAATCTTGCAATAATTTGATAAAAAACTATAATTAGAAATTAGTAATAAACTTGAAGGACAATCTGTCACGAAATCTGAAAATCACTATGAAGTAAACTCAGAAAATCAGATTATAAGTCAACGCATACAAGAAGAAATTGAAGTTTTCAATAATATACGATCTGCTGTACAAATTTATGAATTTGATCATGTTGATCAAAAGACAAATTTGGGGCAGCCAAGCAATGTTCTTCAAGAAATCAAATAAAGAAATGAATGATAATAGATTTAAAATTTGTAATGAAGAAAATGCACAAGAATTTACAAATAGAGATAGTTTCATATTCATTTCTTCAAGTTCTCTTTTTTTTCTCTATCCTAATATTCTTTCTGATAGCAATTTATCCCCTCTTTGCATTAATTTTATTCCACAAAACAGAGAGGTTGATTTAAATAAATTCCCTATTAGTTTTTATCAAGATAGGGAGACAATTATTAATCATTCTTCTGGCATTAATGAACATGTGCTCCATATTCCTTCTTGTCTTGATGTTGCGGATTTGAATGAAGAGAATTCTAGAGGATGTTGTGAAGTTATTTAAGATGATTACTCTGACATTGAAGATGTTGATTTATCTTCTTCTCAATTGAATCATCATGATCAAAGTCAAATCACATGTGAAAATGAAGAACATTCTAACTTAGAAATTGTTTAAACTAGTTTTCATTTTGAAACAATTAATCATACTCATGATTTCAACATTCAAGAGTCCATTCCAATTTATGATTTTTATGATGATCGAATTCTCACTTCTATTCATAATCCCGAACCTCTCTCTAATTCACAAATTGGTATTGGTGATCATTCTAATTCCATTATTATGGCCAATTATTGTGAAAAGGAAATTGTTTTAAATTAGTCCCAATTGTGCTATAACACTAGTTTTAATGTAAATTACAATTTGATTTTGTTATTTTTCCTTCAATTATTTTGTTTGATCTTAGAATTACTTTCCGTTTTCGTTTTTCAATTTCTAGATATCTTATACTAGCATATTGAGCAGTTCAGTATTGAGCACTCAATTGATTCGTTGCCTGAATGGGAAAATGAAGTTCTAAATCATAACCATGAACATCAAGAGCTATTACTCTTCCAATTGATGTTCATCTATTATCACTTGTTCCTTTCATCTCTAAAGCAGTGCCAATAAAAGAGTGTATTTTTGCAATATGACCATCTATCTAATTCTATTAATGATCTTCCAATGAATCTATCAAACTTCCATCCATACTTCATTGACCCATTTGAAAGACATTTGGAATGTTTTCCTTCCCAAAAGATTATTAATAATTTAACATATGTACATAAGACTTACATGTAGGCCATTGTATCTAAAAATGCATTTCCACAATTTGGCTTGTTATCCCCTCTTTTGAACCTCTCCCAATCATTAATGGAAATCCATCCAGATTTCTATGATCCAATTGAAATTTAGCTAGAAAGGACATTTCAAGAGAAGGTGATTGTAAATAAGTTGCTTCTTGTAAATATGTTAGCAATTAGTGTACATACTATATTCAAATTTATTTTTGTTCATTTAACTATATTCTTGTTACTAATGTTTGACATGTACATACATGCATGAGTTAGAATGAGAGAATGGTTACATTGGAAGTATGACTATACCTAGTCATGTTTTCTTTCACTGAGTTAACAATAGGAATAGATTAATTTAGATTTGATTATTTTTCTGTTTGCATTTATTTCATTATTTCAGATTTTTAATAAGAAAGTAGTGAATCCAAGTTTTTCTTGGCATCCCCTTTCATTTTCTAGAAAAGTGGATTAGAACATATCAAAGAGTTCTTATATAGTTAGATCATACACACTTGTGAAAGGACTTCATTGTCTTGTTTTTGCAAAAAATCATCACATTGATCATATATAAAGAAATTCCAAGGAACTACTATGGCTTGACAATTTTTGATTCACAAGTATTTCTAAAAAGATCATAATCACCACTCTTGTCCTCTGATGTAAATTTAAGGTGGATGCAATCTGAAAGTTCATTACTTAACATTTTAGATCAAATAAGTAGATGATTTTGAACATATGAAAATTTCGAGAAATGCATGGGAGAACTTGAAGGTTCATGAAGTAAACTTACAGTCAAAATTTTTCCAGGTATGCATTAACAAGTTCATCTTCATCTGTTTTTAGTTTTGTTTTTTTCATGGTTTACTTCTTATTTCTATTTTTTTTTGCAGGTCTTCATTGACTTGATTTTGGAGACTTGAGATAAGCAAGAAGCCAACCTTTTCTAATCTGCAACAAGACTAGGGAAGTATTTGTTGTTTCATTAGAATTTTAGGATTCTTTAATTTTGCTTCTATTTCATTAAAACCCCAATAGGCCATTAATGCATTATCGAGAGATTCATATTGGATGCTTATAATATCATAACTTTCCTCATAAGAATCGTATGATAAAATCATTCTCTGGTCTAATATATATAATTATTAAATGGGATTTTGTTTAAAAGGTGAAGTTGAGTTGGGTGCTTTCTTTTGAATTAAATACTTTAAGAGCCGCTAGCCCCACAACTTCCAAATGGCATATCATCCTTCGCAACTATCGTAACTTATAAAGTGTGTTATTCTCAAGATCTCTGATGTTCCGATGTTCCGATGTCCCTGATCTCTCGATGATCTGATATCTCAGTCTCTCGATATTCCAATGCTTTGATGTCCCGATCATTCGATATTCCAATACTCCGATATCCTAATAATCCGATGTTTCGATACTCCGATATCCCCATATCCCAGTACCTGAGATCCTGATATTTGGTCCTCCCTGATATCTCCATCTTTATCATATCGAACATTTTATAATAAGCACCTATTCACTACACTCCCAGTATTCCTGATGCCTCTTACTTCTAATATCCGATATTCCTATCCTCAGATTATATCGAGAATTTCATATTGGATGCTTTCTATTTAATCCCTGATATAGAAGTTCCGATATATCGTAACTTTCTAAATTATAGCCAAGTGATTTCTCCAATATTTTTTCTGATATGCTCATGAGTGCAGACCCACGTGGATTCATGTTTTTACATTTAGCAATATGAGTCAATAATTATATTTTTATTCTCACCGATGAAGTTGAAATAAAGTGCTTACACTCTTCATTGCTCAGATTTGCTACAAACAAAGGAAAATTCACAAAAAACTCTTGTAGCAAATGATCTTATCCATGATTTTATCTATACCTATTCCTAATCTTACAATTTCCAAGTTGAGTTGAACCATTGCATCACACTCATTCATATTGTTTTCCCTTTAGTCACATTCATTTCTTTCGAAGGGACTCAGAGCCTCTAATTGGTGAATTTTGATCTAGATCCTCTACTTTTCATTTTTCAGAGATCTTTCTTTAGAATCTTGTCTTGTTGGAATTTTGGATTTGTGTTATATTGGAAACATTTAAACAAATTCTAAGATTTACCTCTCCAAGATCCATATTGCCTTTTCCTCCACTATCTTGTCCATTACATTTAGAAAAGGAAATGACCCCTATTTAACTTTCTTCACTAGAATCTTGTGGCCTCAAAGTTTTGTAAGTTTATTTTGGCTTTAGAAAAGGTTTTCAAGATCTTTGACACCTGATTTATTCTCATATTTATTAAATCTCAGACTCCCACTACAATAAAAAAGGTTATTAGTGAGGTTCATGCTTGTGACAAATCTTTAAGGTTCATCACCAATGTCACATATGGTGACTAACTTTAAAAAAACATTGTTGTAAGTGCATATAGTGATGGTCATTTAAGTTTTGTCACCAAAGCCATTTTGAATGACACTTTTGGTGAGGGTTGTTAAAGCCCCATCGCCAATTCTCTCTTTGGTGACACTTGCAGTGATGATATTTTATTGACTCTCACCAATGCTCTTTTTGGTTACTTTTGGTGATGGTCAAAAAATGTTCGTCGTCATTGATCATTCTAATGAGTTTTTGATAACGCTATGTGCATGTTACTATATTTTTTTGTCAAAAGATAATGATTTAAGACCATTTTTGTGGAGTCTTTTTCATTATGTGTACAATGCCATAGTGGTTAGAGTTAGTCAATTTGTTAAGAAGTAATTAGTGTGTATCATTTCCCTCAAGTAATGAGAATATAGTTTTCCTATGAGTCAATACATGATTCATCTTTATTAGGTTTATTATCTAACAAATTCCCTTTAGATAAAGTTCCACTAGTGTGTGTAGGAACTATATTATTTAATACATAATCAATCTCTATCAATTCTATTAATGAGAGATACCTAACAGGCCTCTACATGCTTGGCACAACTTAACATGCTTTGGCACACACTAACATTCGTTGGAACCTCGCATGCTTTTAAACATATTTATACCTAGAACATATTGTCATGACTAGGACACCCAAGCACATGTTGGCAGGCCCTAACATAGCATAACACTCTCCTAGCATGTGTTGGCATACCCTGTAGTCCCTACCATTCCCTAGAACACTTTGGCATGTATTAACATACATAAGCACTTGGCACACATTGGAACTTAGCTTGTGTTAGAACCTATTATTAGTGTGCATGGCATGCCCCTTTTGAAAAATATAAAGTCTTGGCTTATTAACCCTATTATGTGTTCGTTTCCTTGAATTTTATCTTGGATCTTCCTTTTGTTTCCTTGAAACTACTTGACACATATTGGCATACCCTAACACCCTACACATCCTAGCATGCCTTGGCACTATTTGGCACATGTCAACACACATTGGAACTCCCTAGCACACTCTGGCACTTCTTGACATGCCCTGATATTCCCTAGCATGCCTCACTGTTACACAATATTTTGTCACACCTCCTGCGCTTCCCTGTGTCATACCTTAGAGTGACCAAAGCTTAGCAATTATGTAGTGTACGCATCATAATATGTTGTCCAGATCCTCCCCAAAGAATTAAGGAAAACATGCCTTGAACCTCCCTTGAAGAAGTGAGCTCAAAACCCTAAATTTAGGGTCAACGCGACTATAACACTGCCTGCTCATGCTGATGTCAGGTTGCACCATACTAGCCTCATGTTTCTAGTGTAAATTTTACTTGGATACTCATGTTGATCCCTAAAAGACAAGTTTTCCCAAAGAGGAAAAGAAGCTTCATGATCTAGAGGCTTCCAGAACGATGAACTGGAGGTTGTTCGTTGTGGATGTTGTTTAATTCTCCCAATATTTACCTTTGATCTTATCCCTATGAGCTTCCTCCTTGAGATGAGGACCTTCCCCTATCTTTGGTGAGATCCTAACTCCCTCTCCCTACCTATATATTCATCCTCTTCCATTCCCAAATGGTTGGTCTTTGATTATTTTCACCCTTATGTTGAGATAGTTCCTACATGCTATCCACTTTGTCTTAGAGAAGGAGTGCTTGGAGAGCTTGAGCTTGGACTTGGACATTCACTCAAGGAGGTCTTACTAAAATCAAGGCCTAGGTTGTATGATTCCTCTTTTATTCATTGATATATACAACTGCTGGTTCAATTTCCATAAAAGCTCGTGTCAATGCATCATTTATCTTAGTGCTCCTTGATCTGTTAAGTGGATTACATTCGATTATGCTTGTTTCACTTATATGATTTGTTGTATCTTTGGCCTCTTGTGCAAGTATTCAAACACTGTGAGCAGCAAGGATTGAGCCTGAGGAGAAAGCGATCAAGATCTTCAACAAAGGAGTGCATCATAAAATCAGAACATGGTAGGTTTCCTTACTCTTCTCTCATTTCAATAGTAATTTAGGAAAGTGTCTCATAGATTTTCATGTTGGTTTCTAGTCCCACTGATTGGGCTAGAGGGATCATCTCATTCTGTAAATAGGACTTACCTAGACAACACTTACCAATGCTTAACATAACTTGTCACTCCCTCCTTGTCATGCTAGTTAGCACTCGTTGACACTCCATGACACAACCTCATATTCATTCACTTCCATGCATTTTGACCTAGTGCTCCCTTGTGTTTTCCTAGTACTCCCTAACAATCCTTAGCATGCATTAACACTCTCTGGCACACCTTAACACTCTTCGACATGCCCTGCTGCTTCATAACATGTGTATCACTTCCTAACACACATTGGCACTTGGCACATGTTGGTGCTTGACAAGTCTTAGCATGTCTAGCATTCATTGACATGCCTTGGTATGCTTTGGCATGGTTTAATATTAAATTTATTTGATATCAATTATTTGAAAGTAGATGAGAAGTAATAGAGGAATATTTAGCACTTAGAATGCACTAACACTTGGCACTTGGCACTAATTGGAACCTACTATTGGTGTGCTTAGCATGCCCCTCTTAGAAAAGGTATATTGATGACTTATTAACCCTCTTATGTGTTCATTTACTTGTAGTTTAACTTGTTTCTCCTTTTTGTTTCCTTGAAAGTCCCTGACACATATTGTCACACCCTTGCACATCTTGGCATGCCTTAACACTTGACACATATTAGCATATTTTATATGCTTTTGAACTATCTATCACATGTTAGAATTCCCTAGTACACATTAGCACTCATGCCCTCAGAACTAGCCTTACATTTTTTCACGATTTGGGAACCCAATCAAGTCCTTCGTTATGGAAGTTATGTGACATTGGCTTGCTTCAACCACAACAACTTGACCAATTGTACCTACTACAAGTAGATTTTTCATTCTTCACCTAAGAACTACCTATAAATCATCTTAGGCCACTCATGTCCAAGCTCAACTTGTCTCACTTAAGAACTTATCAAGACAAGGATCCCATCTAGCCATGTCCATAAAAAAACTAAGCAACATAGCTTACACAGGCAATATTTCGCATGTATGTCTAGTTCATATAAACAATAGAGCATTAACTAAGAGGTTGTAAGAACCACAAGATGCACAAGATACACAAGATACAAGCCGATACAAGTCGAGTGCCCCAAAACCTCTACACAACAATGTACAATATGCAATTGTCTAAAATAGTTTAAAACATGAGCATTCAGCCAAAGTGAACCACATATCATATAAAAATAATAGATAAAGGAAAAATAATGTTGTGCCTAGCACAAAGTCCACCTTTGTCTAAAAATGTTGTGTTGAGCTCCTTATCACAACTGCAGGCTTGCCTCCTGCAATCCTATTATGAAATTCTTCTAACACACTTCATCCTTGGCACACTTGAATTCACTGACACTCTCTGGCACACACTCTTATTTATTCATTTCCATGTATTTTGACCTAGTTCTCCTTTGTGATGCCTCAACACTCCCTAACACTCCTCATCATGCATTTCCATTGTCTGACATGTGTTAGTGCACCTTTTCATTCCTTGGCGTGCCTTGACCCTCCCTAGCTATCATGCCCCCAAAACTCCCCTTAATTTGCAACTTTGGAACCCAACCAAGTCCTCACTTGACTACAAGAGCTTGACTAAGTTACAGTTGCTACAACTATACCATGTTGTTGAATTGTGTAGCTTTGGAGGTACTCCACAAGCCTAGTGAGATGGGTTTTTGAGTTTGGTCACAAAAGGATTTGTGGGAAATGAACCAAAACAAAGCAGTTTTGGACCCAAGATGGGGTTTAAAATATAATAGATAATTAAAAAGGGAAATTAATATTTCCTAAGGTCTATGTGGATAAAACCCGTAAGTTCTAGAGGGTTCCTAAGAGGCCTAGCTAGGAAAACATATTTAAGGAGGCCTTAGTATGAAGGCAAGAACATCAAGTGAGAAGGACCTCATTTGATCAAGGAGGCAAGGAGAGATGTAGTCTTAAAGTAGGTTGAGTTAGAGGGCCGAGTAAGGGTTGCTAAAGGGAGGCCATGATCATCCACCAAGAGAAATATCATCATGTGAGGGTTCACAATAATGTCACATACCTTAATGGGTTCGAGCTAGGAAGTAGGATGGCATAACGTTGGTTCTGTTTTGGTAGATAGAGCTCAAGAGAGGCAGCTCACGAGAATTTGGGCATGTGATTTCAATAGTGTTTCTATGTGAAGGTCATATCAAATCATGAAATAACAGAGACGGTTGTGGTGGTTAGTAGGCCACAAGTTCTATGATAAAGACCAATGCAAATGGAGGAGGGCCTGCACTGGAATTTAGGGCCAGAACAGAAGTAGTCACATGTGTAATATTGACTAAGGTAATTATAGTTTGAGGTTTGTAGAGATCTAAAGTTTAGGTCAATAATTATTCAAAGAAATGCCCAAAATCTATGGATCCATATGAGCTAGGCCGAGTCTCTTATGGAGGCAAGAGTTGTTGTTTTTTCTATGGGTGGATAGGGTTTGTTATAAAGAAATTAGAACAAAAGTATAATGCCCTAGTTAGGTTGGTTTCCTATCATGTTCAGTCCATAAGGTATGCCCTTAAGACCGTGACAAATATGCGTATAAGAAGAGGGGTCATGACCCTTAGAGCAAGGTTTATCTCTGCAATATAGACCATAGATCTGGAAGATGGTTTGTAGAAGTATGTGTGGAGATAACATATCCAAAGGAGGGTGGAACCTGAGTAGAATATTGAGTAGAAGAAATGTGCCATATGAGGAATGGATTGACATGAAGAGGAGTTGATTTTGGTGGACTGTCCATAGAGTTTTGGATAGATATCTGAAGCGGCCTATAAATAGTTAGTCAATGGACTATTAGTGGATGATTTATGACCCTAGTTCAGTCATCTATAGATTGTTAGAAGGATGATAAGAGGAATAATTCATATTTGTTCATAGATTGGACAAAAAAGAAATTTATACACAAGAATAATGATTTTGAGAGGACTCATATCACTATTAGGTGGTAGATTTGAAGAGCCCTAGATGAGGGTAGTGTTGTGGGCCCTATATCAGAAAAATAATTGACCATGCTTGGGAAAATTAATGGCAATATAAGTACAGTTGGAGGGTTGTTAGGTGACTGTCAAAGAAGAGCCCTAAGTTCTATACTTGTGAAGGACAACAAGACTAGTAGAAGGGTAGGTGTCTTGGGCCTAAGGACATGTAGACTTTGGAGGACTAAAGTAGCAGTCAAGTGGGCTAGCAAACTAACCCTAGTTCAATGTATTATAGAGGATTGAGTTAGTGAGAAGAAGGGAAACCTGCATAGCCATATACTTGTTATCTTGGAGCAACAATATGGAAAAAGTGGGTAGACCAAAGCGTTGTTCACAAACAGAGTTGTGATCAATTGATCAAAGACCCTAAGTGCTGCAGACCTTGAGAAAAAGGAGGTAGCTAGAGGGAAAAGTTTGTTGAGCCAAGTTCAATAACCTAAAGGGGTTGAGTTCATTGATAGAGGCAAATTGGGGAGTTGCAAAATGGGAGGTAAGGGGACCTGCCAGATGTGTTCAGGACATCTGTACTGAAAGGGTTGTGTGTGGCCACCATTAATAAGTAGGTCAATTGTTTTCTTGTTCAAGGTAGATTGGTTGTCAAAGGACTAACACCAAGTCCTAATTGTATTCTTTGTATCAGTGTGATTGTAAAGGGCCATGATCCCTGGTATGGGAGCTCTAGCCTATTCTATTATAGTTTTTAATATAATGAAGAAGGGTTTGAAAAAGTTAAAAATTGTCATGTGCACTAGTTGATTCCCCGTGTGTCTAGATTTCATTCTGAAAAGTAGATGTGTTGTGGCACCTGAGTGTGTTCGCATCAAATATTTGAAGACCAAACCAATATTGTCATGTGTCATGGAAATTCAACATATGCCTTGTTCACTTAAGAACTACTTGTAACTCATCTTAGGATACTCATGTCCAATCTAAAATCATCCCACTTAACATGTTACCAAGACAAGGCTCATCACATCCAACCATGGTCGTAAAACAACTAAGAAACATAGTTTACATCTTGACATGTCATAACAACTGGCATGTCTTAGAACTCCTTGGCACTATGTGGCATGTGTTAACATCCCCCTACATTCCTTGGCATCCTTTGACACTCCCTAGCACACTGTAGCACTTCCTAACACACCATGGTAGTTTAGCATACGTTGGCATTGCCTAACATATAACCTTGTCACTCCCTCCTTAACACACCTTGAACTCATTGAAACTCCCTCTCACACACTCTTATTCATTCATTTCCATGCATTTTTACCTAGTGATTCCTTATGTTTCCCTGATACTCCCTAACACTCCCTGGCACGAATTGGCACACCCTATCACCTAGAACATCTTGGCCTACCGCCCTAGCACTACTTAGCATACCTTGTCACTCTCTACTTAGCACACCTAGAGCTCGCTAACACTCCCGGTCACAAACTCTTACTCATTCATTTCATGCATTTTTACCTAGTGCCACATAGTTACCAATAAAACAAGAACTATTATCTCAAAACGAGCACTCTAGCCCAAAAACATGAAAAAATAGGCTCAAAACGGAAAGTGTTGATGCTGGAATACTTTTTATTTATTTATTTATTTTTAATTTTTTTTAGGGGTACATTTCAACATTTTTAAAAATTGACAGTAAGAACCATCTTTTTTTGTGCAAAAAATACCCTGAAAATGAAAAGTGTTGATGTTGAAATAACGTCTTTTTTTCGGGGTACATTTTCAACATTTTTTAATAATGACATTAAAAATAAAATGTCATGACTCTGAAAAACTTTAAATTTCTAATGATTTTCAAGCATGACATTAAAGATAAAATATCACATCTTTGAAAAACATTAAAATTCCAATGATTTTTAGGCATGACATTAAATTTAAAACATCATGTATTTGAAAAACCTTAAAATTGCAACAATTTTTAGGCATGGTGCTAATAAAAAATACTTATAACTGTTTTCAACCATAACATTAAAGATAAGATATCACAACTTAGAAAAACATTAAAATCTTGACAATTTTTCAACCATGGAATTAAAACCAAAGCTTATGACTACGAAACAATCTTTCAAAATATTTCAAGCATAACATTATGGAAAAATTTTATGACTTAAAAGACTTTAAAAATGAACACCTGAATGAAAGAGTTATTATACCAAGAGCAATTTTTTTTTTAAATGCTACATGTATAGCGATTTTAAAATCTTAGCCTAAGACAACCTCATACATTGCAAAAAAAAATTAAAAATCAACCATCAAATTAACACGCAGTGTAGGTGAACTCGACCCATTGTAATGAAAAATTAAAGGTCAACCATGAAATTGACACATTGTGGGGCATACTCGATTCATTATAACGAAAATTTTAAAATCAACTATCAAATTGCACATAATGAGATTGGGTTGCTAGATGAGCATCAACGCTGACCTTGTAGAGAAAAAAAAAATGAAAAAAAAAAAAATAAAAAAAAAAAAAATAAAAAATAAAAAAGACAAAAAATAATACAAAAGAAAAAAAAAAAAAAAATTAAATATTGAAAAAAATAAAAAGAATAAAAAAACACAAAAAAAACATAAGAAATAATAACAAATAATAAAACATAAAAAACAATTTTAAAAGATGATATCTATATATGTGTGTGTGTGTATATATAGGAGACCATAGACTTCCTAAGCTAGCTTTAAATTCCAGCCAAAACCACCTAACGCTCAAATGAGGTTGGTATAAAGACACCAGCGGCTGGTTAAACCATTGGGAGATTGACGAGAATGTTGCATTGAAAAACATTAATAACATTAAAAATACTGTTACTTCTAAGTTCAAAGAAAAAATGTGGTGTGAGAAAGATTTAGCAGCTAAAAGAAAATTAAGATATTATAAGGAGGTCATCAACCCCATCCTAGAAGATCAAAAGTACCTCTTTGTTTTAACTAGCTCAAATAAGAAAATTAATATAGCCAAGATTAGAACGAACTCTCATGAGCTCCATAGTGAAACGGGTCATTGGGCAATTCCTAAAACACCATGGATGGAAAGGTTCTGCCATCTCTGTGAGAATAAGAACATTGAGGATGAAAATCACTTCTTCTTAGAGTGCCCCACGTACAACCACATTAGATCTCAGTTTCAAAATATTTGTTGCAATACTGACCTTCCTAGCCTTTTATGATGTCAAAATTACAGTGAGCTTGGGAGGCTTCTCTCCAAGCTTTTTGAGCATAGGAATAAAATCTTAAGTCAAACTAAATAATTTGTTCCTTTAGGTCCAATAGACCAAAGTTTGGTCTCAGTGGACGTTAACCACCATCATCATCATCATCATCATCATCATCATATATATATAAAACAAAAAAACTAAAAAAAAAAAAAAAAATCAAAATTAACTTGTAAAATTTAAAAATTTAAACAAAAATAAAATTAAAAAACAAACAAAAATAAAATAAAATAAAAATAAATAAATAAAATGGGAAAATATTTCTAAAATAGACATAATTTAAGAAAAAAGAGTTAAAGATTAACGAAAAAAATCATATATATATATATATATATATATATATATATATATATATAGATATATATATATATATATATATATATATATTAAGTTACAAAAATAAAATAAAACATTAAAATAAAAAAATTAAAATTAAAAAATATATATAAAAATTGAAATATCCTCACTAACCCTGAGGCCCAACTGACCAGGTGTGGCAAGGGTCCAATTCACGACAAAAAATAAATCAAATATATAAAAAAGAAACAAAAAAACCATAAAAATGTAAAAAAAAACACAAAAATTGATTTGTAAAAATAAACAATTTAAACAAAAAAATTAACGAAAAAATAAATAAATGAAATTTTTTCAAAAAAAAAAAAAATTTAAGGAAAAAAAATGAAACCAAAAAAATAAAAATAAAAAATCTAAAACCTTTTTTTTAGTTAAAAAAAAAACCTCATAACAAAAAATAATTTAAATAATTACCAAAAAAATTAAAATAAAAAAAGTTCAAAAAACTAAAAATTAAAATAATAATAATAATAATAATAATCCAATAAAAATTAAAAAAAAAGAATAAAAAGAATAAAAAAATGGCCCACCCCACCCCGCTCACCCCTCCCTGCCCACCTACCTAACGCTCCTACACCTCCCCGTCCATCCAACCCTCCCTCCCACACCATCCCTCCCACACCTCTTTGTGCACCCCACCCCGCTCACCCCTCCTACCACCCAGCCCACCCCTCCCACACCTCCTTGCTCACCGCACCCTGTTATCCCTTCCACCCTTCCCCACCTCTCCCCCACCTCACCCTGCTCACCCATCCTCCCACCTAGCACACCCCTCCCACACCTCCCCGCTCACCCCACCTCGTTCTCCTTCCCACCCCTCCCTCCCTCGCACTGCACCCTTCCCTCCCTCCCCACAGCCCAACCGATCCTAGGTGGCGAGCGGTCGATTCGATGGAAGGCCCAACCGGCCTGAGGTGGCAAGCGACCGATTCGGTGGAAGGCCCAACCGGCCCGAGGTGGCGAGCGGCCGATTCTGAAATCGGTCATTCGCCACCTCGGGCCGGTTAGGCCACAAGGTGGGTGGAAATGGAGGGCGAGGTGGGGTGTGAGGGAGGGAGCGGTGGGTAGAGGTGGGAGGGAGAGCGAGGTGGAGTGGGAAGGGAGGTGTGGGAGGGGTGGGTTAGGTGGGAGGAAGGGTGAGCAGGGGTGGGGTGGATGGGTGTAATGTTCCAAACTTAAATAAATAGTGATATGCAAAACAAAAACAATTTACAACACATAAATTTTAAACAATCAACAAATTCTCATAAAAACTTTAGAATTAAGAACAAGCTGAGTCATTTTATTAATCAATGGAGCAAGTACAATAGTATGGAGTAATGCACCTGGGTTTGCCTCATTGGCAAGCGTGACAGAACCCAGGTGATAATGCAATGATCTCAAATGCTAGAAATGACTGCTCCTCTAATGCTCTACACTGCCTAGAAAACTTCACTATTGCATGGAAAGGGACTACAAGAAACTCCTCCTCCGGTGCTCAAAAAAGGACGAAACTTCAGCCATAAACTCCTTGGTCAAAACCCAAAAATTATTTGGCTCAATTTGGATTTCCCAAAATTGACCACCAAAGACACTATTCAATCCCCAATAATTCTACATTGTCTGTTGCAAATATATGGCTTAAAACCCCACCTCTGTTGCTCAGAAAATTATGAAACTTTATATTTGGGATCCTTGTCAAATACGTAGAAAAACACAAAAACGATTTTGGCTGGTTTATACTTTTGAAATTTGACCCCCTTGGAGCCCAACCTTAGCTGCAACTGCAAAAGTTAGCCTACCAATAACTGCCTGTAAATCCTCCTAGAAATGTCCCCAAAGTGTTGGGATGGCCCTTTCTATCTAATCCCTGACTTCTTGGGTGAGCTCTTGGCCTAAGACACCTACTCCTAAGCTCCACGAAAAACTGTTGAGTGGCCTCTAGGCTGTACCCTAGCCCAACGATTCGAATTACTAGAATGTTGGCTCTGCTGGCTGTAAAAATCAGCAATAATTCTGGTCTATTGCTGCTATCTTTTCTTTCTAACTCTCCGACAAAGAATCTGATCTCTATTGGTCTCTATCTCCCTCTATGTATTCTTTATTTGCAAAGAAATACACACTCCCTATTGTGCGCTGGTTGGAAGTGCTATGTCACTGCCCCGGAACTCCTGAAATCCTTGTAGAACTGCCTCTCTAGGGAGTGCATAGATGGTCCCCCAAAGTAGAGGTTGAATCTTCCACTTGAGAGGTTCGTGGCTAAATAACCTGTTGACTCAGCTAAACAGGAGAGTGAATAATTAAGTGATTTTGCTTGCAAGATGTATGAATGAATCCCAAAATAAGAGTTGTTCCTTCCTTATAACTCCTTGGGCCTCCCTTGCCTCGTGTGGGCCCCTCCATCCACCTATTTCACTTTCCCTCCAAGCTATTCGAATGGGCCAATTCGAATTCCCATGTGGGTGGTCCCCACATTCCACTAGCAAACAAATTAAGTCAAATTGCCTCCTAAATCCCTAAGTTGAAAATGATGGATTCTCTTCATTAGCCAAAATTGTGCAAAATTGTGTAGTAGCACCCTGTTACAAATGTGTTTGAGAAGGGACATGAAATTCCTCCCCTCCCAAATGCTGCTTTCCCTCAAGCAACCTCAAAGTTGGGTGCTCCAATATGTGCTCACCCTCCCAAGTGGCATCCTCATTCAGCAAGTTCTTCAAATGCTCCAAAATTCGCTCGTCCTCAAGAAATGCCTGAATGAGCATCCTCTATAACTGTTGCTCACCACTGTCACTGCAACATGTGCAAGGGTCCTAAATTTTCCACTGAATCATCCCTGACCTCAACACTGTCCTGATATGAAAGAATCCTTCTATACCAGGATCTTAGGCCATCCTGTCCAACATGAAGCTCACCTCACTCCACTAACTATCCTACCCGGTGTAAGTACTAGAAGTCCCTTGCTCCATCAGTGACATGCTAAAGCCCAATGGAAGATCTATATGATCTCCCCCTGTAGTAGTTGGCGCATCCCTAAAGGTTATTGAGCTGTGATGCCCTAGTTCCCTACTAGTCCGAGTGTGGTGCCACCATGCTGACGTTGTGCTACTTTGACTATGTCATACTCCCCATTGTGCATAGATAGTATCCTCCTCTCCTAGAACTCGATAGTGGAATAACGAAAGAGGTGAGACACATCCTTCCTGGGCATCTCCATGGCACCAAAGCCTACTCATCCAAATATAACTCCGAATTTGTGCAACAATAGAGAATTTCGGCCTCCCCATATGATGAAACCCTCTATGAACCCCAATGTGTCATCCCAAGAGCTAACTATATCACTCTTTGCCACAACTCTGCTGGACCTCCAAAAGAACTATCCTTGTCTTTAATGCCTAGTGGGAGAAGACAATGTGAAAAGTATTTTGTTTGATCTATGTGGGTGTATATATAAAAATGGGGTGATGCTTCACCTCCCTTGTGACTCTCGGACTACCCTCATGACTCTTTTACTTCCATATGACCTTTTGACTCCTTCATGGATTTTCGCATTATATTGGTGAATCTTGGACTTCCACTTTACATTAAATTTATCATATATTGAAAATTACAGAATCATACCCGCAAATGATGTGGAAAATGATGAGTCATATAACACCTTGACATGATATCTTGATGAGACATCACATGTAATTGATGACATGGACTTAATGATGATGTGGAAATGCCAAGCCATTATTTTTATTGCTATATTTTTGTCCTTTTGAAATATGGTACATGTTTTTCTTGTTCCTCCTCCACAAGGCTTGAAGGTAGGGAGTCTTCACTATGATCTTGATCTTCAATTGTTGTCATGATCCAGTGTCCATTCATCTTCTCATTAATTGGTAAACTTGTATTTACAACTTCATAGGTGTCTTCTAGTAGGGCTTCCTTCCTCTTCTCATTAATTATCATCATGTCATGACAATGTATAATACCTGCAACTGAAAACCAGTCATGATAAGATGGCATTAATCAAAGAAACTCCTAATCTAACATGCTTCATTAAAATCACCGATTGAGATGGAAACAGGTGTTGGAATGAGATGCATGCTCATGGATTCTACTGCAGTGCGTAGTTCCAAAGGTCAGGAGTGGAGGACTAAGGCTTGAGACTGTGTAGTGCACAGTTCTAGAGGTTTGGATAGGATGACTACACAATTGTGGAGCTCATTGAGGAAATGTTGAGCCTTGAAGTTTCCTATTGTGTAGTTCAGGAGAGAGAGAGGCATAGGGATTATGAAATTTCACAACTCAAGGAGGTAGGATGATAGCTTGAGGCTTGCCACTATGTAGTGTGCAAAAGGAGGATAACTAGGAGGATGAATTGTGTGGTTGTGGAGGTCAAGGGGCTACTGTTTAGCACTAAGAATACACAATGCGTAGTCCTTGGAGGAAATAAATACACATTGTGTATTTCCAAGACGAAAGGGCTGAGATTTAGGGTTGATATTTCACAATGCGTGGTTCCAGGGGGCTGAGTGAAGTGAATTTGAGCAGACATGAACTTTCCAGAAATTGACTAAGTGCAGGATCGGTGAGGTAGATGTGAAACCAAGTCTAAAATTATAAATGATCACACACACTCAGAATATTTGATGGCACAACATTGAACACTCAATACACAAGGACATCATGATCCCCTCAATGCGATGGAAATACAACAACCACCTCCAAGCACGATACTTACAATACACTTTGCGAAAATAGTGACGACTCTTTATGATAATGAATAAAACTTTGGGAATGGGTATAATACATGTCTATATGATAAATAGGAACCATCATAACCAAAATTACCACTTGAGATGAACCATAACTCCACTTATGCAATGTGTGACACTTCCCATGCCAAAATATGACACTTTAGTTTTCTTCCAAAAGGGACTTGAAAACTTAGAGAATACACATGGAATGAATTTTAATACTTGAAAAGTCAACATGCAAGGTTAAATTAGGATCCAAAATTTGGATGTAGGCAAAAATTTTGGATGGTATTGTAGCAGCGGAAACAAGTCCCTTCATTATAAATACTTAAAATAATTGATATAAAAATGATTCCATCTCTTTTAGGTCTTCAAACAAAGGGTCAATTTTCTTATCCAGTTTGTGGTCCTAAGATGAAATATTGTCATTTCTGAAGCTCAAGAAAGGAGGTGTTTGATGAGCATAGGCACTTCCTTTCTAGGAACCATAGTTACAAAAGTACCAAAAAAAAATATTTTCAATGGGAAATAAGGGATGGGATTAAGACTATGGAGAATGAAACCTCATGCATGCAAGTTGCAGTATAATAGAGTCTCTCAAGGTATGGATCAAATTATTTATGTATCAATATACATGATATGTTTGGATTATTTTATACTTTTATGGCATTTTCTTCACTGTCATAATTGACAAGTTATATTGTTGTTACAATATATTTAGCTATGATTCACCTTGTAGGTCATCAATACATTAATAATAGGGAACTTCCATGAGGAATGAAAGTTATCCCAAGTAATTCATTAGATTCCCCTACTATGAGCACCTAGAAATTGTTCATTTGTTTGATACAATGCACATTGGGAAGAATGTAATAGAGAACTTATGGTGAATCTTAGATGGAAGGAGTGATAAATAATTTTCAATATTTGTAATGGAATTAAGGAGGCAAATCATACAATTCAAAGTGTGAATCATTCAAATATTGATGGAGATGGCCAAAATATAAGTGCCCTTCCTGTTAATTTTTCTTAGTGCTACATTTTTCTTTCCTTTAATAATTGCATTTAATTGTTTCCATATTAAATTCACCCTATAACACCATTACACTATTCATATTTACAGCATTATTTAGCAACATATGCAACTATGAAGAAAGAAAAATATCATCATCAATGCAGCGGAACATAAAGGAACAATAGAAGGAAAGCATTCACACATAAAGACACCAAGATTGGTCGGAGACCAGGGAAAAACCCACTATGGGGAAAATCCTTTCAAATTCTTATTCTTAAAAGATTTTTATTGAATGATACAACAAAGAGAGAGTACAATAATCCATATATTCAATCATAAACCTATCCAACAAAATCAACTAAACAACATTCATGAGATAAACCCAATAATGCTAATACTCAAAAATGTTGATTCAGAAGCCTATAATGAACTGACACTATCTGCGTTCAACTACTAAACAATGTGGTCAATGAAAACTTTGGTCAACAGAAAAAATACAACTTTAGGTCCTAGTCACAGGGAGTAAGTGTGCATGCGAGTGACTGGGATATTTTAGTCACTCTCTTGAGCCTACAAGCCAGGGACTAGTCGAATCTATATCTTGGAAATCCTACAACTTAGAAACAAAACCCTACAAAAATATGTGCAAGCTTCAAACCGTGCAATTTCACCTTTCAGTGAACCCATCTTTTTGTGAACCCGCCTAAGACCCATGCGAGCCAAAAACAGTGAAGAGAATAGAAGAATGATCCATGATGATGTCCAAATGAGGTAGAGGTCACTTGTATTTATATCCTTCCAAGGGTGTCAAATTTTCTTTAGGTCCAACACGATCAAATATGCACATGTGGGATCATAAACAAACAATATACTTTCACTTCTCTAAATTTGATGATCTTTAGGTTGATTTAGGTCCTCTTGAAAAGAGGAATTCAATGAAAATAATAATCTCCATAAAATGAGATTTGTAAAGTTGAATTTGGACCTAGTTACCAATTTTAACACTCCCTCTCAACTAGGGAGAATTCCACCTACATTATGTCATGTGTATCCTATTATCAAATCATATACAATTTCAAGTATCTCATCATCACTTATCGTCATTGTTCATCTGGATTTATCTCTTTCTTATTCGTGCTTGTTTATTGATTGTCCCTACTCATATTTTGAACATTCTCGAATCTAAAAGAAGAATAATTTGACATTGGAGGGGAGCTCAATCTACCACCCTCTATCCAAGCCACTGCTACCACTCAAAATCTTTGCCAGCGGGGTTCCCAATGCTACCACCTAGGAAACATTAGCAGGGAGCCAAATCTATGACTTATATCAACATTGAAGAACTTAGCTCAATCTGGAACAACACCGAGGAGTTTAATCTCAACTTGGTATCTCATGGGGGAGCTAAACATCTACAACCCCATATCGAGAAATAGGTGATATAGGGGAGCAAATCTCAACCCATCCTATTTCCTATTGCTCTTCCTAACAAAGAACCTCAATAGTCATGTGGTAGAGCACCTGCATAATAATTCGAGCTTGGGCGAGATACCCAAATTACCAAAAGTTAAGGATCACACATCCCCAATCCTCCTCAACTCATTGGCCAGACGGGGAGGGAAAATCCCAACAAGCCAAACTTGTGGGTATGATGCCAATTGGGGTATACTTTGCAAATATCAAGGTAGGGGAGTAACATCTCCAACCCTATAGGCAACAGTTAGGAGAGAAACATCTACGAACCTACTATCCAGAGATCCCCCAACCCTAGGATCCCTCCATCTCAATTCCACACCCTGAGAGCTCAAACAAGGGGGAAGAGCTGGCTCAGTGTCCTTGATCAACAATTCTCTCTATAGATCAACAAAATATCACCATGCTCATATCTGATAATCATCGCGTCTCAATAGCATTTATCTCTTGTTCATACATGACATAAAATTAAATATCATATTAAAACAATATATATATGTATATATATATATATATATATATATATATATCATAAAAAGGATACCATTTTCATACTTCCTCTCATGGAGGCAGCAACCACAAGCCTAATATTGTCTCGTATAGAAACATTGTCTCAATATATGAAGGCATCTCAGTCCCATCTATATACATGATTATTTTCCAATCGGTTCCCACTCTTTGTCATCAAAATGTATCCATATCATATCCAGAACCTACTCAAACATATCTCCAAAGAGCTTCTTCATCCTACCTCACAACTAGCCATGCTAGCAACATCATACTCAGACTCAGCTGTGCTTAAGGCTATGAAATTTTCACCCAAAACATCATGGAAGATCTCATACTAAGGCAACACCCAAATGTGCTTATCTCATCAACAAAGATCCAAAACAGCATCAATACATCCATGCAGTCACATATCATAGGAAGAATGTCTTAGACCAAAAATAGATCGTCCCATTAAAATATCTCGAAGTGAGCTTGACAGTAAGTCAATGTGTATGAAGAGGCTTAATCATGATTTCACTCAAGTTGATCTATGAAAGACATATATATACGAACCTGTGTTCACATGGAACATCAACGACTATCAATTTCCAAGGCCAGTTCAAAAATATCTCTTCATAACTTCGAGAAATTCAATCAGAGTGTCCAAGGATTTTCATTTCCACTTTCTTTAGTAGCTTCACTATCTATATTTTCTTTTCCCAACTTCAAGATGGAATACATCATGGCATGATTCTTCATTTTGAACTTCATAGGCCACAACCCTCTTACTTTGATCATTAGAGATTCATTTCCTGTCAAGAATATACCATCAGTATATAGAGCCAAAATCAAAACCATACCTTCGACCAATTTTAAAGTAGATGTTTGGATCCAAACATCATACTAGCTTCACCAGATAACTACCAATATAGACGTATCAGGATCGGGGAGCTTACTATTAGCTCTACCATATAATCAAGATTTTCTAAAGCTGGAGTCCAACTTGGCCCTTCGTTGTGCTCAAAAGAGGCCTATAATGGCCATCCTCACCTCCCCCTTTACCTCTCTCACCCTCCCTTCATCTCCATTTCCTACGCTTTTTGTTAAAAATCATATAAAATCCATTGTCTTTAAGCCCTGAGTGCTTAAACCCATACCCTGATGAACCTGCGCCCATATGACTGTGCACCTTCACAAACTCTCACCACCATAACTGCAGCTGTTGATCTTTGTCACCTCAATCTAACTGCTCATGTTGTAAAGATCTATGTGATCAAACCTCCACCATCCAATCATCTTTGTCGCAATCAAATGGAAATTGCTTTCCCTGCACCTGCAAAGTGACGGCGTGATAACGCGCGATGAAAAGTGGTTCATTCCTCCCCTGCCCCCACATGTCACACGATGATTGAGATCACCCCCAGTTGTCCTTTTACTTCCCATTGTCCGAAAGTGGTGCGATCAATACCACTTACCGCCCAGTCCCACGTTCACGCCCGTTAACTCCCACACATCTCCTCCGTCCGATAGCTGTTGGATCTATCCACCTAAGATCCAACAGGCCACATTCATTTCACCCCACTTTTCTCGATGGTCCCCGCCAAGCCATATTCACCATCCATCTACTTAATCCAATGGCTAATCCTCATCCTACATCCAACCTGTCTATTCGCCATGCAGTCCACATCCCCGCCCACTCCATGCACCCAAAGGACGAAGGTGACCAGTGTTCAGTACTAGGCGCATTTCTTCCTCAACAACTACATTCAACAAGCAGTATGGTGAAGAAGGAAAAGGACAAATCATGAACAGACAAATGCATTTAATAGTTATGGTACTTCATCCCATACGGTACTCCAGCTGCCTGAGAGGACAGTAGAGCAAACGATAAGATCAAATTTATCCACTACAGGAAGTAATCGCACTTAGACTCCATCAGGCAGTTAAAGCGGTTGGTGGTCAATTATGACCCCTCCATACTTAGAGTGGCCGAGTGCATTGTAATGAAACTCTATATATACCCAGAAACAAGAGGTAATCAGGGTTGATGGTTGAGATTTTGATGTAAGGTTCAACTTCTAGAGACTGTGACTATTTTGATACTTGCAGTGTCTCGTCTTCATTTTCAACTAATACAAGCTTATTTTGCTATTAATTTCTCACTTTCCATTTCTATTCTGTTCTAGGTTGTGCCTGATATGCAGTTTTCCTAAACTCTTGATGTTTAGCATTAGAGGAGCTATCATCCTACCTCTGTGTTAAAATCTTGCATGTATTAGTGAATGTGTTATTCAGGTTTCTTTTCACTTAGTGACAGAGAGCTGTCATCCTGTCTGTACATTAGGGAATGATATTTATAGACCTCTTTACTGGTTGTAGCTGGCCATCACAAGGTCTTGTGCATCTGCTAGTGTGGTCAGTATTGTCCATATTCACCCAATCTTTGAAATGTGAGTAATTGGTGGTTTAAAGCCTTGTAGTCTAGGGGTGTTCACGCATGTTTGTAGTTAAGCATAGTAGAAGTGGTTATCTGGCTTGAACAAGCATCACTCCTTCCATTCATCCATTTGCAACAATAAGTTGAATTTGTAATGTTCCCGAGCATATCCGAGCTACAACCTAGGAGAGTTTCTTGGGCTGATAACACTTACTTCATACAATGCTTTCTGCAAACATAACACTTGACCAAAGCAATATGTTTAGCCTTACACAAATCAATACTATGCAGTCAAATCAACTAAGTCAACTTCTCAAAGTTTAGATGCCAGATCAAAACCAATATCAAACTCAATCAATATCACTTTAAAAAATTCTCTGGACCAAGTGAACTGTAGAGCTCATATCCAAATGTCAAGTTACAACACATTTTTATTTACCAAGCACTATCCAATCAAACTTTATCAAGACATACTCATGATCGTGGCATGAATAATTTCTACTACTAAATAGGAACAAATGCATCAAGGTCAATTCATATAATTTTCATTCATAAAATTTTTATCCATTCATAGTGAGATTGTTGCATACTAAATCACAATTGTTTATACTTCAATAAATGTGTCAAAGATAATGATGTCAACATATAATATCTATTGAATACCAATATAAGTCCCTCAAAGTCATTATATTGCATTGTTATCAAGGCAAATCATCATTCATAAAATACAATAATTAGTCATCATGTCAAAACCCAGATTTGCTATCATAGTGATATCTATAGACCAAAACATATCTCAACATCAAGTGAAAATTCTAAATCATTATCAAGCATCATGTCAAAACTCCAAACACTCCTCATCTATATCAATCAGTCAAATCCAGTTAAATCCTTATGATTGTTATCAAATAATGTCATACACAAGCCTCAATAATGACATATTGATATGCATATTCTAGTCCCTTACAAACACAAGTTTAGTCAATACATTCACATTCTCTCAAGCCAAATATTCAAACTTTCCTGCTCATAGGATATTATATTTTATGTTCCATGGTTGTAGGACTGTAATCCTTCATGTGTACTTATGATTTGATGCACAAAGCTTCACTTTTGTGACCTACAGGCATATCGCACACATAGGCCTTATTCCATGTGGTTGATAGGCTACATTCGCACCCTTAAGCTTGCTTCCATGCAGTTGAGGATTCGATTAAGGAAAATTATCTCTTCTTAGACTAGATATTTACTGGAGACCAAAAATATCAAGTGTTTTTTATATTCATGTCCATAAATCATACTTCAACAATAAATAATATTCTATACATATAATGAAAATGATAAAAGGTGTAAGGATCTTTATGGAGAGTTCTCCCTCTTAATGAGCAACCCCTTTAGCCATAAGTCATCAACTTATTTGTAATATTGTCATGCATAAACAAAATTGTGTTGGGTGTGTACCCTGATTATATTTTGTATTCAAAGGTATTGTCACATTGGACCCCAGTTCGTAATGGGGCGGCAATGCCGCCCGTAAAATATTCACTGCAGGGGGGGTCTGGGGGGGCAGTTGTGACCTTTCGGAGCCCCCCGTGGCGAGGGGAATCGGGGGCAGCGCCCCTGAAGCTAAGAATAGATGTAAAATTGCCTTGTAAAATGTTGTAATTTCGTAGTCAATCTCGACCATTCATTAGATGGAGATCTGATGGTAGAAGTTATGTTTAATTTAGGGTTTTTTTCCCTAGAAGGAAATCCCTCGCTATATATCAGGGAATTGTATTGCATCTATGTATATTTGTATTTTGAGTGAGGAAGAGAGAGGAGATTGAGAGGGAAGAGGGAGGTACAATGGATCCGTTGTAGGTTGTATTTCTTCAGTTTTCTAGATAATATAAAAACCAGGACTGGTTGTTTCTCCATGGATGTACCCTAAACTGGGTGAACCACATATATCTGTGTCTCTCTTATTTTATGCATTTTATGTGTTTATATTTCTACAATATTTTATGTGTTCCATTTCTCTGTAACATATAGTTTTCTAACAACTGGTATCAGAGATGAAGGTCTATTTGGCTGATAAGCTCGTAGGAGATAAGGGTTCCTAGTTCGAGTGGGAGCAATGGTGGAAGATGGTATGTTTAGGGTCGAAAAATTTAACAGCCAAAACTAACAGCTGCTGAAGATGCAGATGGAAGATTATTTGTACCAGAGAGATCTGTACCAACCATTGAGAAGAAAGACAAAGAAGCTGACGAGTATGAATGACACAGAATGGGATATTCTCGACAGAAAAACACTTGGAATAATATGGATGTGCCTAGTGGCATCAGTAGCATTTAACATTTCAAAGGAAATGACAATAGAGGGTTTAATATCGACATTGGCCAAACTATATGAAAAACCCTCAGCCTCAAATAAGGTATTTCTTATGAAGCGTTTATTTAATATGAATATGTCAGAAGGTGGATCTATTACTGATCATTCAAATGAATTTAATATACTTACCAATAAATTAAGTTTTGTAGGGGTAAATTTTGATGATGAAGTTAGGGCTCTGTTTTTTCTCTGCTCATTGCTAGAAAGTTGGAATGGTTTAGTTATGGCTATTAGTAACTCTATCTCTGGATCTAGTACTTTAAATTTTGATGATGTTGTCGGTGCAATCCTTAGCGAGGAAATGCGACGAAAGAGCTCCGGTGAGACATCAGGTAATGCTTTGGCTGTAGAGACTAGGGGAAGAAAAATTAAAAGAGGAAAGACCCCAGGATATCACAGTAATTCAAGAAAAGGCAGATCCAAGTCTAGATCAGGGATAGTGTGCTGAAAGTGTGGGAAGAAAGGAAACCTGAAGAAAGACTGCAAGTCTCGGAAGGGAAAATAAGGAGACGCGCAGCAAGCAAACAATCATGAAGCAAATGTGACAGGTGATGTGTTGCAAGATGTTTTGATTATTTCTTTAGAAAATATTATTGATGTCTCGGTGGTAGATTCAGGGGCCTCATTCCATGCCACACCTGATAGGAAACATTTTCATGATTATGTTCAAGAAGATTTTGGACAGGTTCGATTGGGTGATGATAAACCCTGTAAAATCGTTGGAATGGGTACAATTTTCATAAAACAGTAGAATCGAAATTAATGGCTATTAAAGGAGGTAACGCATTTCCCAGATCTGAAGAAAAATTTGATTTCAACAGAGAAGTTGGGAGGTGAAGGTTGCGTAACTACTTTCATAGATAAAACCTGGAAGGTCACTAAAGGATCCCTGGTAATAGCGAAAGGAGGAAAGGTTGGTACATTGTATTTATGCAATGGTATTTCTAATTCTGTTAATGCTTTAACCTCTACAGGAGAAAATACAACATTGTGGCATCATAGGCTCGGGCACATGAGTAAGAAGGGGATGCATATTCTTCACACAAGAAATTTTTTGCCAGGTTTGAAGCATGTTAATTTAAAATTCTGTGAGAATTGTGTTTATGGAAAACATAAGAGAGTCAAATTCCTTATAGTTTCCAAAGAAAAGAAGGATCGAAAAATTAGAGCTCGTGCATACAGATGTATGGGGACCTGCTCAGGTATCATCTCTTGGTGGCTCTCGTTATTATGTTACTTGTATTGATGATGCAACCAGAAAAAACTAGATTTATTGTATTCGAAATAAATCTGATGTATTTGATACTTTCAAGAAATGGAAAGGTTTGGTTGAAAATGAGACAGGAAAAAGGTTGAAGTGTCTCAGATTAGACAATGGAGGTGAATATTGCAGCAAAGAGTTTGATAGGTACTATTTTGAGAATGAAATTTGCAGAGAGAAGACAGTTCCAGGAATACCACAAGAAAATGGTGTGCCATAAAGGATGAATAGGACAATCATGGAGCATGCAAGGTGTATGAGATTGCATGCAGGGTTACCTTTACAATTTTGGGCAGATGTTGTAGATACTGTTGTTTAGCTAATCAACAGAGGGCCTTCAAGTTCCTTGGATGGTTGTATTCCAAAGGAGGCATGGACAGGTGGAAATGTAATCTACTCTTTTTTTAAGACTTTTGGTTGTGAAGCCTTTGTCCACATTAATAAAGAAAATGGAACAAAGCTTGAGGCAAAATCAAAGGAATGTACCTTTATTGGATATTATGTTAATGATTTTGGTTATTTCTTTTATGATTATGAAAATACAAAATAATTAGGAGCAAAGATGTCATATTCAATGAAAAGGTTTTGTATAAGGATCATATGTAGGAAAAGAAACATGAAAAAGAAAACAAAGAATACACAGTTCTTGACGAGATCACAGGAAAAGTGATGGTGCCTGAAAATCATAATGATCAACAACCAGAACAACAACCACAACAGCAACAAGCACCTCAAACACTTGAAAGTGGTGTTAGAAGATCTACCAGGATAAGTAGACCCCCTAAATGATATTCTCCTTCATTATATTATGTATTGTTGAGTGATTTTAGTGAGCTAGAATGTTATGAAGAAGAAGTGCAGGTAGAAACCAGGAAGAAGTGGGAGAAAGGGATGAAAGAAGATATGGACTCCTTAGCACATAACTAGACTTAGGACTTAGTCAAATTTCCTGCAAGTAAAACAACATTGCAGAATAAAATGGGTTTACAAGTTGAAGGAAGAAGATGGAGGTAGAAAAAGGTATAAAGCTACACATGTGGTGAAAGGGTTTGCATAGAAAAAGGGCATAGGCTTTGATGAAATATTTTCTCCTGTTGTAAATGACTTCAATCGGAACTATTTTAAGTCTAGTAGCAGGTGAAGATTTTCATCTTGAGCAGTTAGATGTAAAGACAACCTTTCTCCATGGGGATTTGGAGGAAAAGATATATATGTAGCAACCACAAGGGTATGAGGTAAAAGGGAAGGAGAAACTAGTGTGCAGGTTGAAGAAGAGCTTGTATGGCTTAAAACAGGCTCCAAGGCAGTGGTATCTAAAATTTGACAAGTTTATGTGTGAAAAAGGTTATACTAGATGTCACTTTGACCATTGTGTTTATCTCAAAAGGCAAAATGATGGAAGTTATATTATATTGTTATTGTATGTAGATGACATGCTTGTTGCAGGTTCTAACATGCAGGAAATAAATGCGCTCAAAAGAAAATTGGCAAACTCATTTGCAATGAAGGATTTGGGTGCTGAAAAACAAATCCTTGGTATGAGAATAACTAGAGACATGAAGAATCACAAATTAAGATTGTCTCGAATTGAGTACATAGAAAAGGTGTTGAAAAGGTTTAACATGCAGAATGAAAAACCAATTAGTATACCTTTGGCTAGCCATTTCAAATTAAGTAAGGAGGAGTGTTCCAAGCCTCAGGAAGAAATGGCTCATATGTCTAAAGTTTCATATGCTCAGCAGTTGGAAGCTTAATGTATGCAATGGTCTGCACAAGGCTTGATATTTCACATGTAGTGGGAGTTGTAAGCAGGTACATGAACAATCTAGCAAAAGAACATTGGATGGCGGTGAAGTGGATTCTCAGGTATTTGAGAGGAACCACAAATCAAGAATTATGCTTTGGTGGTTCAAACATTGCTCTACAGGGATATGTTGATGCAGATATGGTGGGTGATAGAGATAACATGAGGAGCACAATAGGGTATGTGTTTACTGTAGGTGGAAAAACTGTCAGTTGGGTCTCAAAACTGCAAAGTGTTGTTGCACTCTCAACAACAGAAGCAGAGTATGTTGCTACTACAGAGGCTAGTAAACAAATTATTTGGTTACAAAGGTTTTTCGATGAATTGGGTAAGAAGCAGGAGTAGGGAAAGTTATACAGTGATAGCCAGAGTGCCATACATACTTTCAAATAACTCTGCATTTCATTCCGAGACTAAACATATACAACTCAAGTACCATTTCATATGGTCAACGTTGGAAGATGGGCACTTGAAGCTAGAAAAGATACACACTAGCCAGAATCCTACAGATATGTTAACAAAATTTGTAACTAGGGAGAAACTGAGAATCTGCTTAGTTTCAATTGGTCTTCAAGTATGATGAAGAAGATGAGAAGCAACTAGGTCCAAAGTGGAGTCATGTTCCAGCAAACGAAGCAGCGTTGGAGTTTTTATAATCAATCTCCAAGTGGGAGATTGTTGGGTGTGGAGCCTGATTATCTTCTGTATTCAAAGGTATCGCCGGATTGGACCCCAGTTTGTAATGGGGTGGCAACACTAGTAAAATATTCATTGCGGGGGGGGTCCAGGGGGGGTCGACTACGACCTTTGGGAGCCCCCCCTTGGTGAGGGGATCGGGGGCAGCACCCCTGAAGCTAAGAATAGATGTAAAATTTCCTTGTAAAATGTTGTAATTTCATAGTCAATCTGGGCCATTTATTAGGCGGAGATTTGACCGTAGAAGTTATGTTTAATTTAGGGTTTTTTACCCTAGAAGCAAACCCCTTGCTATATATGAGGGAATTGTATTGCATCTATGTATATCTGTATTGTGAGTGAGTAAGAGAGAGGAGATTGAGAGGGAAGAGGGAGTTACAACAAATCTGCTATATGTTGTATCTCTTCAGTTTGCTGGATAATATAAAAAAAAGGACTAGTTGTTTCTTCATGGACGTAGCCCAAACTGGGTGAACCACGTATATCTATGTCTCTCTTGTTCTATGTGTTTTCTGTGTTTATATTTCTACAATATTTTATGTGTTCCATTGCTTTGTAATATATAATTTTCTAACAACTGATATCAGAGCCAAAGGTCTATTTGGCTGATAAACTCGCAGGAGAGAAGGGTTCTTGGTTCGAGTGGAAGCAATGGCAGAAGATGGTAGGTTTAGGGTCGAAACATTTAACGACCAAAACTACCAGTTGTGGAAGATGGAGATGGAAGATTATTTGTACGAG
The DNA here is from genome assembly GCA_031772625.1 of Pinus tabuliformis. Taxonomy (NCBI): domain Eukaryota; kingdom Viridiplantae; phylum Streptophyta; class Pinopsida; order Pinales; family Pinaceae; genus Pinus; species Pinus tabuliformis. The sequence continues at coordinate 996,593,126 of CM062808.1, read as the reverse complement.
AGATATATGTACCACCCATTGAGCAGAAAGAAAAAGAAGCCGATGAGTATGACAGACACAAAATGGGATATTCTCGACAGACAAGAACTTGGAGCGATATGGCTATGCCTAGGGGTGTTGGCAGCGTTTAACATTTCAAAGGAAACAACAACAGAGGGTTTAATGTCGACACTGGCCAAACTATATGAAAAACCCTCGGCCTCGAATAAGTTATTTCTTATGAAGCATTTATTTAATATGAAGATGTCAGAAGGTGGATCTGTTGTTGATCATTTAGATGAATTTAATACAGTTACCAGTCAGTCAAGTTTTGTAGGGGTAACTTTTGATGATGAAATTAGGGCTCTGTTATTTCTGTGCTCATTGCTAGAAAGTTGGAATGGTTTAGTTATGGCCATTAGTAACTCTATCTCTAGATCTAGTACTTTAAAGTTTGATGATGTTGTGGGTGCAATCCTTAGCGAGGAAATGCGACAGAAAAGCTCCAGTGAGACATCAGGTAATTCTTTGACTACAGAGACTAGGGGAAGAAAAATAGAAAGAGGAAAGAGCCCAGGATATCACAGTAAGTCAAGAAAAGGCAAATCCAAGTCCATATCAGGGATAGTGTGCTGGAAATGCAGGAAGAAAGGACACCTGAAGAAAGCTTGCAAGTCTCTGAAGGGAAAAGAAGGAGATACGCAGCAAGAAAACAATCATGAAGCAAATGTGATCGGTGATGTGTTGCAAGATGCTTTGATTCTTTCTTTAGAAAATGTTATTGATGCCTGGGTGGTATATTCAAGGGCCTCATTCCATGCCACACCTGATAGGAAACATTTTCATGATTATTTTCAAGGATATTTTGGACAGGTTCGATTGGGTGATGATAAACCCTATAAAACCATTAGAATGGGCACAATTTTCATAAAACAACAGAGTGGAAATTAATGGCCATTAAAGAAGGTAAGGCATGTCCCAGGTCTGAAGAAAAATTTGATTTCAATAGGGCAGTTGGGAGGTGAAGGTTGCATAACTACTTTCACAGATAAAACCTACAAGGTCACTAAAGGATCCCTGGTAATATCGAAAGGAGGAAAGGTTGGTACATTGTATTTATGCAATAGTATTTCTAATTTTTTTAATGTTGTAACCTCTACAGGAGAAGATACAACATTGTGGCATCATAGTCTCGGGCACATGAGTGAGAAGGGGATGCAAATTATTTACCCAAGAAATTTGTTGGTAGGTTTGAAGCATGTTGATTTAAAATTTTGTGAGAATTGTGTTTATAGAAAACAAAAGAGAGTTAGATTCCTTAGAGTTGGGAAAGAAAAGAAGATCAAAAAATTAGAGCTTGTGCATACAGATGTATGCGGAACTGCTCAGGTATCATCTCTTGGTGGCTCTTATTATTATGTTACTTTTATTGATGATTCAACCATAAAAACCTAGATTTATTGTATTCGAATTAAATATGATGTATTTGATACTTTCAAGAAATGGAAAACTTTGGTTGAAAATAAGACAGGAGAAAGGTTGAAGTGTCTTAGATCAGACAATGGAGGTGAATATTGCAACAAAGAGTTTGATAAGTACTATTATTAGAATGAAATTCACAGAGAGAAGACAGTTCCAAGAACACCACAAGAAAATGGTGTGTCAGACAATCATGGAGCGTGCAAGGTGCATGAGATTGCATACAGGATTGCCTTTACAATTTTGGGCAGATGTTGTAGATACTGTTGTTTATCTAATAAACAAAGGAACTTCAAGTTCCTTGGATGGTGGTATTCCAGAGGAGACATGGATAGGTAAAAAGGTAGCCTACTCTTTTTTTAAGACTTTTTGGTTGTGAAGCCTTTGTCCACATTAATAAATAAGATAGAACAAATCTTGAGGCAAAATCAAAGAAATGTACCTTTATTGGATATGCTATTAATGATTTTGGTTATCACTTTTATGATTATGAAAAACACAAAATCATTAGGAGAAAAGATGTCATATTCAATGAAAAGGTTTTGTATAAGGATCAACTACAGGAAAAGAAACATGAAAAAGAAAATAGAGAATACACAGTGCTTGATGAGATCACAGGAAAAGTGATGGTTCCTGAAAATCATAATGATCAACAGCCAAAACAACAACCACAACAACAACAAGCACCTCAAACACCTGAAAGTGGTGTTAGAAGATCTACCAGGATAAGTAGACCCCCTGAATGATACTCTCCTTCATTAAATTATGTATTGTTGACTGACTCTGGTGAACCAGAAAGTTATGAAGAATTAGTGCAGGTGAAAACTAGGAAGAAGCGGGAGCAAGCCATTAAAGAAGAGATGGACTCCTCAGCACATAACCAGACTTGGGACTTAGTCAGGTTTCCTGCAGGTAAAACAACATTGCAGAATAAATGGGTTTACGAGTTGAAGGAAGAAGATAGAGGTAGAAAAAGGTATAAAGCTAGACTTGTGGTGAAAGGATTTGCACAGAAAAGGGTATAGACTTTGATGAAATATTTTCTCCTGTTATTAAAATGACTTCAATCAGAACTATTTTAAGTCTAGTAGCAGTTGAATATTTTCATCTTGAACAATTAGATGTAAAGACAACCTTTCTCCATGGGGATTTGGAGGAAGAGATATATATGTAGTAGTCACAAGGATATGAGGTAAAAGGGAAGGAGGAACTAGTGTGCAAGTTGAAGAAGATCTTGTATTCTTAAAATAGGCTCCAAGGCGGTGGTATCTAAAATTTGATAGGTTTATGTCTGAACAAGGTTATACTAGATGTCACTCTGGCCATTGTGTTTATCTCAAAAGGGAAAATGAAGGCAGTTGTATTATATTGAAGAATCTATGAGTCAAAATTTTTATTATGTTATGCAACAAGAATTTGAAATGTCTTTACTTGGGGAACTAACCTATTTTCTTGGTCTACAAGTGCAACAAGAAAAAGATGGCATCTTTCTCTCACAAACAAAATATCTCAAGCAGATTCTGAAGAAGTATGGGATGGAAGATTGCAAACCTGTATGTACTCCCATGATGACAAGATGTAGCCTCAGTTCTAATGATGATTCTCCCATAGTAAATCGATCGAAGTACAGGTCTATGATTGGAAGTATGCTTTATCTAACAGGTACTAGACCAAATATCATGCATGCAGTTGGGATTGTTGGACATTTCCAAGCCAATCCAAAGGAATCACATCTTCAGGCAGTAAAGAGAATATTCAAATATCTCCAAGGAACCCAAGACTTTGGTCTATGGTATCCTAAAGATCTAGATTTTATCCTTCATGCATACGTAGATGCGGATTGGGTTGGAATTGTTGATGATAGGAAAGCACTAGTGGAGCTGCATTCTACATGGGGCCTCGATTGGTATCGTGGTTCAACAAGAAACAAAGTTACATTTCCTTATCTACAATAGAAGAATAATATGTAGATGTTGCATCTTGTTGCACACAACTTCTCTTGATGATGAAAACATTACAGGATATTCAAATCAAATGTTCTCCGGCCATCTCCATCCCATGTGATAATATAAGTGCTATTGGTATTTCAAAAAATCCTGTTATGCACTACAATACCAAGCATATTCCTATTAAGTATCACTTTCTATGAGAACAAGTGCTTGAGAAAAAGGTTAAATTGGAGTATGTTCCCTCCAAAGAACAAGTTTCTGATGTATTTACTAAACCTCTTCCTAGAAAAGATATTGAATATCTTAGACAGAAACTAGGAGTTGTATGTGTCTCACTTTGTTGTTAAATCAGTTTTCTCAGTCTACAGGTGAAAATTCATAAGGTTGCTGGCTATACATGAGTTTCATGAAGTATAGTCACGTATATATGCATGTTTCTTTGCAGAAAGTCATGTATGTTTTTCTCTGATAGAAAAATAGTGGGACAGACTCAAGACTAGCCTTTGACATGCTTCTGACAACTATGATTTGATTTCTCTTGGTCTAATGTTGATGGGTACAGTCTATTGATATGGTATTGAGTTATGTTTTTCTCATTGATATTTCTCTGATTGATGAAGATGCTTTGATGAATGAGTTGTTGAAAATGAATAGGTAGCATAGGTTTAAGGGGAGAAATAGCCTTGTAGAATATAATGCATTGTTGGCATTCTAGTTGCTGAATTATGCTATTTTTAAGATCTTTTGGTCTTTAAATATCATGTATATCATTTGATGTAAATGTCATGTAAAGACCTATGATGTAATAATTGTCATATTCAGTCATGTATGGACTTTTGAGATCATGTCAAATATGTAATCCCACTTGGTTGGGTGATTGATGTAAGTATGGGTCCTTGGTGATAGGAAGGTCATAGTCATATACCTCATTTTAAATTTTTCATACGTATCGGCATGTGCTCAGGGGAAGCATGATCAAATAATTCAGTGTGTGCTTAGGGGGAGCATGGTTAGTATGCATATTTAGCATTTAAGATATTGAAGTCTTCATTTCACATTGGTCAGCCCTTTGCGCTTTATGTCCAATGGGGAGAGTAGCTTGGTGTTTGGAGAATAGCTTGATGATTTCAAAAGATTGGTGCTTATAGCTTATAGCTTGATGTTTTGAAAAGATTGGTTCTTAGCTTGATGTTATTCGCAAGTTGTGGTGACCAAACACCAAAGTGTTTTCCATCAAGTCCAGAGGGGGAGATTGTTGGCATTATGATGCATGTGTTGTCCTTTATGGAAGCTCACTTATAAACAAAATTCACAGGTCAATTCATAGGTGATAGAATGAATACAACAAAATACCAGAATGAATACAGATGTGACAGAATGCATGACAGTTCAGAGGAATCAGTTCATAGGAATTATAAAGTTGGAAGTTCAAGAACTATACATAGGTTCTATTAAGCCAAGTTGTGTATGCATGCGACTTCAGTCAATAAAAGTAGCGTATTGTTTTTGTACCATGGTATTCTAAATACCGACAGTTCTTACCATGGTATTGGCCCATAGTAATGAGCACAACAACGAATATTGATCCCATCAAAGATTGCCACCGGCACTAATGTTGTTTTGGCTTGTGGTATTGGATGAGGGATAAAATATATAAAGACGTGAAGATCAAAGGGCTAAGTGTGCAAGTGAAAAGTTTTTTGATGAATACTTCAATTTGAAGTATATTTTCATTGTAAGGTCCATACTTGTCACATTGATCCAAAATATTTATGCACTGATGAATACAATGATGTATCAGGATCATGAGACTTGAAATGATCGTTCATTGTATGATCTATTCAAGGATTGACTAGATCTAAGCATTGATGCATGTTTTTATCTTTGATTATTATGATCTGGGTCTTTCTAAAGTTTTGAAGAGCTGCATAATTTTAGGTCAAAATTTGCAGATCTATATGCTAGTTGGTTTCAAGAAAAGTGCATATACACGCGGGTTCACTTCTACAAAGTCACATATATAAAGTAAGGAGTTTATGTTCATAAATGACTAATCAACCTAATCAGTGTTGTTGTTTCTTTGTTGTCTGTCAATGATGTCCTCATGTTGATATGGGTTGAGTGATAATGTATGAAGTAGATCTGATTGAATGATGAAGTTGAATTTGGTTATTAATTGATTGAAGAATGTTAAGATTACTTTCTGATTATGATTGAAGATCAAGGACAGTTTTGTGATTGGTTCATAATGTTGTAGTAGATCTAAGTACGATTCAGTGTTATTTTCAAAAATTGTTGTGGTCAAGTTTTTAGTTTTCAGTATATTAAGATTTGTACACAACTTTCTCTCAAGAAAGGCGCATATGCACGCGGGTTTCCTTAAGAGAGGTAGCGTATACATTTTGGAAAATGAATGATCACGGTTGATGTTGATTCTATGTGTTGATGCAACATTCTGAGTTATGTTCTGTGTACTGGTTACAATGATCTGATTGTTCTAGTTGATTGGTTAAGTTTTGGTTATGTATTAGTTGTTTTGGTTTTAGTTATTGGTTGATTTTGTTAGAGATTGATGATTGTATTATGGTGATGATTGGGCATAACTATTGATATTGGATCTGGTCTGAAAATTTGATGAAACGTGTTCTATGAATGTTATTGAGGGTTGGAGCCTTCAGTGAGGAAGTCGAAGCTTCCTGCCAGTAGTAGCTGGTGATCAGATCAGGGGTTTGGAACTCCCTTCCAGTAACAGCTAGAGAAAGAGTGAAGGTTGTAGACTTTAGTAGGTGGGTGCCTGCGTACTGGTAAGATTCTACACTAGTACAAGAATGCAAGAATTTTTTTTATATTAATAAGTTTTAAAGGCTGACATGACAACATCAGTGGTTTTCTCCCACATTGGGTTTTCACCTTAAATCATGGTGTTCATGTATGTTTACTTATGTGTGATAATTTATTTTGTTCTACACCTATTTACTTCTTATCAAATTCCTGATAAATCTCTTACATTTTGGTTCAAAGTGCAACAGATAAATAATTAACTGGTTTACATAGTTAACTACGCATACACTAGTTTCTTTTACAACAGTCATGTATATACGCTAGTTGGGTTCAGTCAAGTCACGTATACATTTCAGGAAAGAAAAATTATTATTATGAGTTTCTAAAACACTGATTCACCCCCCCCCCCCCCCCCCCCCCCCCCGCCCCCGGTATTTTTCCCAATAGGAACCACCATCAGAGAAGGTCACAAAGCTCACCCTCACGATCAAGGAATCAAAGAATACACTGGCGAAGATAAAATTTGAATATGAAGTGCAGATATTAGAGCTGTAAATAAGGTTGTAGCCAACCACACCACCAGAAGTGTGGGATCAGAGGCAAAAATAATTAAAGGAAACATTAAAAGGTATATCCGACACAATGGCAGACTGTGGGAAATTATTGGATGACATGATGCAGATTTGGACCTCACTACAGGAGGATCCAAACATCCAAAATATCAAGGAGGAATTACAAGTCAAGCAGAACTAGCATGAAAAAACATTGGCAGTTGTAAAGACCCTACGAGTCTTATAAAAACTCGCTAGTAATACTAAAGGGAAGAACCTCCAAAAGAAAATAGATGATCTTCAGAGGAAGGAGAAAATTTTGCAAGCGAGGACTCACCCGTGGCAAGATGTTGCCCTTAAAATATCTCATGCAGTGTACAAAAGGCTCAAAGAGTTAAAGAAAAGGGAGGTAGAAATACTACAAAAGGTTTTTGGCCCAACCATAGAGGAATTGTTGGAGAAAGCATGAAAACAAGAGAAACAAATGGTAGAGATAGTTGAGCAGTATAATACAGTCTACAACAAAATTGCAAGGAAAATCCAAGGAACTGAAGCTGAGTGACATGGGATAAGTCACATGAGAGTGTTGGGGGCCTATTGGGTGCAACCCAACTTGATCCAAGTTTTGGGTCAAAGACTTCACATTTCAAGGACCCGAGTGTGTGGATCCAATGAATTTATATTCATCGCGCGATGTTTTAGGGGCTTTAGGGCGGGTCAAAGCCCCCTATTTTGTAATGGGTTTCAGATATTATTCCATTGTTTTATCAGATCCATGGTATGTGGATAGCGGTCTTGTAGTAAGGAAGTCTATATAAAGAATATTTAATACTTTTTAGAATAGATATAGAAGAATTAAACATAGATTGTTCGTATTCTCTGTCTTGAGTCTGTATTTTTGGGGAAGGCTACACAACTGAGTTCATGGAGGCCTTGAAGAGTTTGTAGCTGAGTGCATATACCATCTGCAGCTAGGTGCACAGGTCAGGGAAGAGCATGTATTAAATATCCTTATTAATAAAGAATATGTTTTGGTGATGTATTGTGTATCTCTATTTGTTGATTCTCTATTGTTATTGATATCTTTATGCATATTGTTTACTGAATTATGTGAAAGAATACATGTTATAATTTTTTTTGTTATGTCTATCTGTTAAATATGAATCTATAGGATTAATTGTCAATGGGAAGTTATTCATGTACGCCAAGTTGTAGGAAGGTAGAAGACATAAGTGAACACATGGATGCAAAAGTGTGCGTATCCCTCTAGCTGCAGAAACCTGGTTCTACAACCTTCCATAACCGCTTCGAGTGAGACTGTGATCTTATTGTAGGTCATTTCTTAAAGGGCCAATGATTGAGGGTTTTTTTGGTGTGTAGTACACTCTGAACCTGAGTCAAGCCCCCTTAAACAAACATTTTGACAAGTTTATGATTGTATTCATTGATGATATAATGATATATTCTAAGAATGAGGAAAATCATACCGAACATTTGGCAGCAATGTTAACACTTTTGAGATAACATCCTTTCTATGCCAAGATTAGGAAATGTACTCTATTTAAGAAATAGGTACATTATTTGGGATATGTTGTCTCTAAGGAAGGTATAGCAGTGGATTCAGAAAATATAAGAGATATCATGGAAGGGGAACTCCTAGGTATTTGGATGAGGTCATATAATTTGTGGGATCAGTTGGTTATTATAGGAGGTTCATTAGGAACTTGTCACTGATTTCCTATCCTATTACGTCATTACAGGGGAAAGGAAAGAAATTTGAATGGATAGAGGAATGTGTAGAAAGTTTTCAGCAATTGAAGAAATTGCTAACAAGTGCTCTAGTTCGAAATATTACATATCTGGGTAAAGCGTTTGTGGTGTGAAAATATGATTGCAAGAGACGACTTGGTGGGGTTCTTATGTAGGAAGGACATATAGTATGCTATAAGTTAATTAAATTGAATGAGCACAAGAAATACTATGTCACACATGATCTTGAGCTGAAAACAATCATCCATGCATTGAAGATGTGGAGGCATTGTCTTCTTAGCAGGAAATTCCTTTTAATGTGTGATCACAGTGGGCTGAGATACTTGTTTGATCAACCAAGTATGAATGCCAGGAAATATAGATGGGTGGCTATGATCAATGAGTTTGACTTCAAGATTAGGTGCATCAAGGGTAAAGATAATAGGGTTGCAATTGCTCTTAGTAGAAGATTACAGGTAAATCACATAGAAACTATGAATTTATATGGGACACATTTAAAGGATCATATCTTATAGGCTGGATAATAGGATGATAGGCATAGGAATATTGGGCAAATATTGGAGTAGTAGGTTATAGGTGATACAGATGTGGACTATCATCTCACCATAGATGGTTTGGTCAGATTTAGAGACATGATCTACATGTCGGAAAACAGTGAACTCAAGAAGCTCATCTTGGGGGAATTTCATGTTAAGCCATATTCAAGTCGTCCGAGATATCAGAAGACATTGACAGATATGAAGAAGTTTTACTACTGGCCAAATTTAAAGAAAGAGGCAGTAGAGTTTACCATAAGATGTTTGGATTGTCAACCGGTAAAAGTAGAGTGTAAGCATGTAGGTGGATTACTACAACTAATTCTGATTCTAGAGTGGAAATGGGAGGTCATTTCCATGGACTTCATTATAGGTTTGCATAGGACCTCTAGACAACATGATTCTATTATGCTTGTGGTTGAAAGGTTGAGAAAGGTAGTGCACTTCATTCCAGCAAAGTATATGAATTTAGCTAGTGAGCTAGCACAAGTATTCATCAAAGACATAGTGAGGTTGCATGGTGTTCCAAATAATATTGTGTCAGACATGGATGCCAAGTTCACTTATAGGTTTTGGAAAGAGTTATTTTTGGTTTTGGGAACAAATTTGGCCTTTAGTACAACTTATCATCCAAAGGCATATGGACAAGCAGAGAAGGTAAACATGATTTTGGAGGACATGTTGAGGATGTACATTATGCATCAGTAGAAAAAGTGGGAAGAGTATCTTCCCCTAGTTGAGTTTTCTTATAACAACGAGTATCAAGAATATTTGAAGATGATCCTGTTTGAGGCACTTTATGGGAAAATTTTTAATAATCCTATCAATTTGAGCAATCTAGTGAAAATGGTATTGATTGGATCAGACATGTTGGCAAAGATGGAATAAGAAATGCCAGTAATCAAGAAAAATCTAAAGGTATCACAACACATGCTGAAGAGTTATGTAGATCATCACAAGGTGTTTAAGGAGTTTAAGGTTGGGGAATACATGTACTTGTGCATAAAGCCCAAGAAGAGCTCCTTGAGGATTGAATCATGTGCCAATTTGGCACCTCGGTATTGTGGACCTTTCAATATTCTTGAGAGGATTAGACCAATAGCCTACCCACTTGCAATGCCTTTGATAGCGAAATTCCATAATGTTTTCCATGTATTATTTACTAAAACATATGTGAAAGATATTGACCATGTTATTTATTGGTTTGTACTGCAAGTGGAGCCAGAAGGAGTATTCTAACTAGAACCTCAGTGCATTTTGTAGTGAAAGATGCTCATGCTCTAGAATCAAGAAATTGATCAAGTTAAGGTGCAATGGAAGTAGTCTGGGCTTGATGAAGCTACATGAGAGGTGGTTGATCAAGTACGGGGTATATATCCTTCTCTATCTGTTGGTTAAGTAAATGTCTTTTGGTATATGTTTTGGTATTATGTTTGGTTATGTCTATATATGCATATGTATGTAAATACCACATCAATCTCTATTATAATGCTCCAATAAGTGGTATGTTGTTCATGATATGTTAGTTATGTTTTAGAAGATGGATATGATGTAAATGATATATCGAGCTATGTTATAAAGCTCGATATGAAGCATGTGTTTGTTGGTTTATAAGTGTCATTAAACATCAAGGATGGTGTTTCCCCAAGGGGGAGGGTTCTGTAATAGCCCTAGTTAAAAATCCATGTAATAAAGTTAATAAAGGAAAAATAAGTCTAAGGTCATGGGAAACGTATTCCAATATGATTTTTGGGGAAAAACATAGTGATGGGGATCACTAGTGATTAATAAATGGCTATGGAAATGGGAAAAGGAATGGAAAAATAAAATAGTAATTAATTAGAATTTTATTTATGAAAATAATGGAAAATAGGAGAAAAGGAAGGTGAAAGGTCACATAATTGCATGTGAGGAAAATTGATAGAAAAATACAAGAAAATGAAGAAAATAGAGGCCTCAGTGATAAAAATGCTTCTGAGGATTAGTTCACAACTTTTATGAGTTGAAGCTAATGTCAGTTCAGTCTTTAGTACTCTCATTTTATTCTCTCTCCCTCATACTCTTGCACACCTAGAGTTCCTTGGAGAAATCTTAGAGGATTGTGGTATACTTTTAGATTTGGAAAAAGTAGGCAAAGGAAAAGTAGGAAAGTGGAAGAGGACAGTGGGATCAACAACTATAGTGGGTTTTCTTTTCAAGTACCAAGTTGCATGTATGATTTCCTTGCTAGTTTTTGGCATGCACGACATATATGCATGTGGTTTCTCGGTTATGATTTGTCATTTCCATGGAGGATTACATGGATTTACAGTGGTTTTTTATAGCATTGAAATTTCCTAGATATCCATGATGTTATGGGTTTTCCCATTTATTTTATGACTGGTGCTCATGTTCCTTATGATTGTGGGTTGAGTTATTAGTTCTTGGACCCTTGGTTGGACAAATTCTATTGAAGCCCCAGAACAAATTGGGTTGACTTACTAGTCCTGGAAGCCTTGGTTGGAAAAAAGCTCAGGAGCTCGTGGTGGGTTGAGTTACTAGTCTGGGAGCCTTGGTTGGAAAAACAATCTAGAGCCCTGCGGCAGTTGTGGATTGAGTTAGTAGTCTTGGAGCCAGGTTGGAACAAACTCTTTCAAGCCTTGGACAACTTGGGTAGAGACCGATCCGGTGATGTTAGTGATGTCCAACCGTGAAGTGCAATTACAAGTTGAGGGTTGAGGTGGTTTGGCCTCTCAAAGCCCCGGTTTAGTTTTGTGTGGTTTATTCCATGAGATCCCACATTCATGATTGGAATATTGCATGAGGGTTATTAGATGAAAGAAATATTTGGTTCATTTGGTACATCCTAATCTATGGTTGGGTGGTATGTGGAAGTTCCTCAATTGGTTAAATTTTCATATGTTAATAAGAGATCTTTTACTCTTATATTTCATGAGTAATTGTATTTTTTATTATGAGGCTTTGATGTTTGGTTTATAATGATGTATATGTTATTCATTTACTAGTTATATGTTGTACATGAGATGTATATGTTAGAAAAATTATATATATGACAGAGAAATGCAAGACATAATAGAGTTTAGGCTTCTGTGATCCATATTAAGTTAGAGAAAGATTTCGGCGTAAATCACATGAAGAGTCATTTGTCGACGCGTTTCGAACCAACCAGTGTGGTTCATCGTCAGGACAAGATGAAGAAAACAGATCTAGCTTAGCATGCTATATAGACCGATTAGAGCCTCCAATGGCTAGTTTGACCCAACCGCTAATATTGACCAAAGGACCAGGATCAAATAAGGAAAACCAATAAATAATAAAAAATTAAAGGTCAAATTACTAATAAAAGAAAATTAGATGCAATGGACCGTTTCTAAGAACGGACTAAGGGAGAATAACTAAGTAAACTATTAAAATAATAGATTAAATAAATAAAAACCCGAACTAAAAATAGTAAAAATAAAACAAATACACAAACACAAAAGTAAAAATAAAAGATAAATCAAACAAAAATAAACCACGAGAATAAAAATAAATAGATAAAATAAAACACACAAAAAATAAAAATCAAGTGATAATAAACTAATTAATTATTAAAAATTAATAATAAAATAATAAAAATAACTAACTAAATAAAAAGACTAATAGAACAACGAAAAAATGAGATAAAATAATAATACATATATAAGAATGAATAACTAAGAGGGAATAGAATAAAATAATAAGCTTAAAAAATATAATAAATTAATTGAATTAATTAATTAATAAAAGCTAATAATAATAATAATAATAAAATAACTAACTAAATAAAAGTAAAATAATAACAAAACACGAAATAAAAATAAAAATGAAATAAAATAATAATGAAAAACTGAAGAAATGAACAGGGGACTAAAACATAACTTAAACAGTAATAATAATAGTAAAAATAAATAAATAAACGAATAAAATAAATAAATAAATAAATGATAAAAATCAAAAAATAACAAAATAAATAAATTAATAATAATAAATGAAATAACTAAATAAGAATAAAAGGGAAAAAAAGATGAATAGAGTCCTGAATACAGCTAAATAGCGAGTTAAATGGTATCAAAGTAAGGAAACAAGTTACCACCAGGCCCTTAACTAATCAGAAACATAAAGGAAAGGCGATTAGAAGGATGACAATGACAAAAATAAATACGAGACAAAACAGTAAAAATCACAGAGGACGGAAAAAAGACTAGGAGGAGAGGGCAGGGACCCAGCATCTACTGATTTTCCAACCATCGTCTCTATTGAGATTGCTAGGTCTCTTTTCAATCTCCAGAGCTTCCTTGAATTTTCGATGATGGAAATGCGGAACCTTAGCAATAACACTGGCTTCTTCGATACAAACCTGATGCTTGGTTTTCTCCACATGTTCAGCCAAAGCGGAAGACTTAAATCTCCTATGCTTCAGATCCGCTGCGTGCTCACTAATCCTCTGATTAATGGAACGACCAGTCTCCCCAATATAGGGGGTCCCACAAGAACAAGGGATCAAATAAACACCTTTCATATCTTTAGGGTCGATGGGATCCTTCACCGATCTGAGAGACGAACGAATGGTGTTCAGGGGCCTGAAGGATACCGGGATACTATGTCTCCTGAGAATCCTACCAATTCTATCAGTGGTCCCTTGAACATAAGGAAGAAGGACACCAGGAACACGATCTTTTGGCTCCCTTTTCACCAGAGAATTCTTGGAAGCTTTAAGGAAAGCCCTATGACCCATGTATCTACTGTAACCATTCTCCACAAAGACATCCAGCAGATGGGATTTCTCTTTCTCAAAGCTCTTCTTGTCCGAGATCCTCAGGGCCCGAGTAGCAAGGGTACTAAGAACCCCCATCTTTTGAGCTGGGAAATGGTGGGAACTGGCATGAAGATACTGCTCCGTATGAGTTTTCTTCCGAAAAACTTGATGGGCTAGGGAACCATCCTCATTCCTAGAAATGAGAATATCCAGGAAAGGGAGGCATCCATCAACTTCCTGCTCTTTAGTGAACTTAATGGCCGAGGACTGACTGTTAAGATGATCAAAGAAGCGATCAAGCTCATCCTGGCCGTGAGACCAAATGACATTGGTGTCATCCACATACCTCTTCCATAGCTTAGGAAGGAGCCGGGAAGAGTTCAAAGCCTTGGACTCGAAATCTTCCATAAAAAGATTAGCCACAATAGGGGAGAGGGGGGATCCCATGGCAACCCCACATGTTTGCTCGAAGAACTCCCCTTCAAAACTGAAAAAGGTAGAAGTGAGACAGATCTCAACCAACCTAGCCGTGTCAGGATCCGTTAGGCGGTTGATCACAATCATGGCCTCATTAATAGGGATGCAAGTGAACAGGGAAACAACATCAAAACTGACAAGAATGTCCCCAGGATCAAGCTTAATGTCCTTGAGCTCATCGATAAAGGAGGCAGAGTCTTTTACGAAGGACTCGGTCTTACCAACGAGGGGCTTAAGCTTTAAAGCCAAGAACTTCACCAGAAGATAGGTAGGACCTCCAATGGTGTTGACGATGGGCCTTAAGGGGGCACCATCCTTGTGAATTTTAGGGAGGCCATAGATTCTAGGAGCAATAGGGTTGCTTTCAATTAGCTTATGGTGCAAGGAGCTCAACGATCCAATGGAATTAATGGCCATAGCCACATTCTTAGCAACCTTCTTCAAGGGATTTTTGGAAAGCTTTTTGTAGCTTCCACTATTATGAAGATGATCCAACATCTTGCTGCGGTAATCAACCATGTTAAGAATCACGGCGGCACCACCCTTGTCAGCCCTGAGGACGATGATATCCTTGTTCTGGTTTAAGGATCTAAGAGCTAAAGATTCCTCTCTGCTGAGGTTACTCTTGGGCGGCTTAGCTTTCCTCAAGGCCACAGCACAATCCTGCCTGATAGTATCCTTGATCCTATCAGGTAGACCTTGGATCCCAAACTCAATATCACAGATAATATCTTCCACAGGGATTTTTCTAGGAGCTAAGGAAAAATTTAAGCCTTTACTCAAGACCTTAAAAACCGCAGGGGGAAAAATGGCGCTGGAGAGATTAATAACCTTTTTACCAGAAGAAAAAACAGTGGACTGATTTATGCGGAAAAACACAAACACATAAAACCAAAGAGACACATATATATGTGGTTCACCCAGTTTGGGCTACATCCACCTTGAACAGCCAGTCCTTCCTTTCTATTATCCAGCAAAATGAAGAGACACAACCTACAATAGATCCGTTGTAATATCCTTTGTTTTCTCTCACAATCTCACCTATCAGTTTCTCGCTCTGAGAATACACATCTATATCACAGCCTCAATAAAATACCCTCATACAAATAGAGGGGTTTCCTTCTAGTGAAAAAACCCTAAACTAAACATAAGTTCTACCATCAGATCATCTGCCTAATGAACAACCCAGATTGACTAGAAATTACTATACTTTTACAAGGCAATTTTACATCTATTTTTAGCTTCGGGGGTGCTTCCCCTGAAACCCTCGCCAGGGGACCATTGGCCCCTGGACCCCCCATCCGAGGAGATGCCCCCCCCCCCCCCTCCTGAACCCCTGCAGGGGGGACAAGCCCCCCCCCTACACCCCCCCCCCCCCCGTGGAGGGGTGTACAATCTTCTTCAGGTATACATCCAACTGAAATAAAGACCTCTAAATTAGGATGATAATCATGCTCCACACCCGACAATATAATGGATATGGCTCTTGATGTGTTTTGGTTGATTAAGGAATGGTTAATGAATGTATGAGCTAATAGATGTTAATTCAGCTATTATGAGAGCGCATTAGACCTTCTTGATGATTCTTAGATAAGTATGAGATCCCTATGTTCACACATGTAATTATGACTTGTAGATAACATGTTCATGATGTGTTTGATGAAATGTTTGTCATGTTTAGGCATGGTTAGGTCAAGATCTTGTCTAATTTTTGTGTGGGAGGAATTTTCTTTTTGTCATTCATTGTTCAAAATTTCATTAAGTTATGGGCAATGCCTAGCCTTGAAAACGTGCCTTAGATATTACGGTAGCAAGAATAAAATTGGGTGAAAAAGACTACAATCACTCCCTTGTAGGCTTATGCATGAAAATGTAGGGTTACAGTTGAATTATTGCAGTGTTGTGCCAATGTATTGGAGTCCAAGACACTAAAAAAGAGGTTTAACTCAGGGTCTGGGCACCTATAAGGGTGGTTTAGCCCTTGGAGGTCATGTAGCACTTGAGGGAAGTCAATAAGGTTTTGGTTTGTCGATTCCACTTCCTTAAGGTGATTTAGGAGGTTGAGTCATATCACAGTAACTCCTCATCACATATTTACCCCAATGCACTGGTGAACTTGGGTAAGTGTGGGAGGACCCTGGTTACAAGAGCCACCAAGGAACCCCGCAAGAATTGAATGTAGGGAGTGGAGCCACCGAGAAACCTTGAGTTCTACAGCAAGAATCAAATGTGGGGAATAGAAATCTAATATAGGGAGCAGAGTCATTGAGAAACTTTGAGGTCTGCTGCAAGAATAAAATGTGTGGAGTGGAGCCACTGAGAAACCCTCAGGTCTGCTGTGAGAATCGAATGTATAAGGGAGTAGATCCACCAAGAAAACTCACAATCTATGCACAAACCATATGCAATGACATGCCAAAAACATATATATGAGCTAGGAATTAATAATAACAAATTAGTAATATAATAATTATATGACATTGTTTTAATTTAATAATATAATATGGTTTTCATTTAATAATACAATAATTAATATACTATGTTTTTTATTTAATAATATAATTTATAATGTAATTGTTAATTTCAAAAAAATAAAATATTATTAAAAAAATAAAATCCACAACTATGTGATAGAAAATAGTAATTAATTTTGTTAATTAATAAGCAATTTTACAATAATGTTAACATTTAAAAAAAATCATGTAATTTGAATTAGTAGAGGTAGACTTTAGTTGATAATTTTATCAATTTTTATAGGATGTCTTAAATCACTATCATTAATACACATTCAATCCATCTTTTGGTGAGTAGAAGAGAATCTTGAAACAAATAATTTCAATTCATGGCATTCAATACTCAATAGAAGGTGTTAGTTAACCATAAGCATCCATGACTCATAATATGACAATCTTCTTGTTTTGTATTGTGATTTTATCTATCAACCTCTACATTGGCTTGTAAAGATCAACATCTTATCCCTCAAACATATCTTGTAGTTGAGCCCTACAATGAATTTTCCAATCATCCTAAACCTCCTTGAAATTTTTGTAGATGAGAACTTCCCATTTAATCACAAGGTTGGTTTTCCACATGGCATAGAATAAATGGTGATAGGGTAAAGTGTTAATGGTTTTCATGTTAAGGGATGGTGTGGCCCAGGCCAAGTGTGATCCCTGAGTGTTTTTGGCCCCTACGTAGTAGCTTCTCAAGCCACAGGTCAAGCCTGTTGTAATATTTGGAGAAATTATACCACTTAGAAAAAAAAACAAAACAAAAAACATTAATTAGTGGAAAATCTATGAAACTTCAAGCACTTTCTTCTAACATTTCCCTTTAGTCGACTATGAACATCATAGATACACTCTACTATCTACGATGTATATGAAAGAACTATATGCAAAATCCATTGTAATTTATAGATATACAATTTCTCAATAATATTATTCATTGATGAGACTAGATGGATTGATGAATACAATAGACACACAAGAGATCCGTCACCTTCAAATTCAGTAAGGAAATCAATAAAATTTATAAGCAATACAAACCTGGAGAGTTTGAATCATTGTGAGGCATAGAATACTAGGAGAAAGATTGATCACCTTTGCTCAAATTCAAAGTTCTTGTAACACATTTCAAAGATACAAAAAATCATAAGGTTCTATGAAATTCTATGAAGGTGATCAATTTACTTGTTAAACCCATATTTTTTGGACTAGAGGTAGTCATAATAGGCATGTTCTATAATGATATATTATCCCCAAGCTAGTGGGCCTAGGTTGAGGAGCCTTGCTACTGGATATTTTGATTGGACTTGAGGAGACTGACAGAGTGCATAGGTTATAACTTGGTTCCTTACCTTAGATATTTTCCTATCAAACCATCACTACCATCAAATTAGGGCTGACTAGCCTCATGACTTGCCATACAAGAAGGAAGGACAATTAGCGCTAATAAGCTCGCAACTGGTAAATAGTAATAAATAATTTCATCTTATTGACATTCACATATGTTATAATTTTGTTGTGTGATTGTAAAATTCTTTCTATGAGTCATATTTGAGTCTCAAAACCCTCCCATATCGTCAATGCATGCGTCTACCATAACCATGTCAAATTTCAACGCATACAAGCACAAACTGAAAAAGTTTCAACGCTAGCCCCATTCTCAAGTCATGGGTAGTGATGGGCTGAGATTACTTCTTTTGTGCAAGTTCCCCATGCCAAGTTGGGCGGACCCACCAAATTGTCACACGGGCGCCCTGACATGCCTAGCACATGACACCCCCATTGGTGCCCGAGCACCCCACCTTCGTGCGAGCATGCCCATGGCTCGAGCATTTGCCCTTCTATGTAAATAAGTGAACACAAGTCATTAGATCATTAATGAAAACAAAATATTATCATTTATTATTTCCATGTTGCATGATCAATATTCAATTATATACTGGAATCTCATGCCTAAACATTAATTTTCTTAATTTTCTAAAAATCATTATGAGATCCCCTTGTGGGAACTCTTTTCCTGGGAAATCATGGGCTAAAATTACTTCTTTTGTGTGAACACCCATTGGAAAGTTGGGTTGATTGAACAAATTGTCGCACGGGCTCCCTTGTTAGGTGAGTGCCCTGGCATGCCCGACACACGACACCACCATGGGCATCGGGTGCCTTGGCATGCCCAGCACATGACGCCCCCATGGGCAACCAAGGGCCCCACCTTCGTGCTGACAACCTAGGACATGGGAATTCACCCTGCTATGCAAATTAGTGAACACAAATCATTAGCTCATCATTGAAAACAAAATATTATCATTTGTTATTTCTATTTTGCATGATCAATATTCATTATAAAACAACTTTTAACACAAAAACATTTATTTATTAATTTTTTTAAAATCATTATGAGATCCCCTTGTGGGAAATTTGTTCATGGGAATTCATGGGCCTACATTACTTCTTTTGTGTGCACGCCCCTTGCCAAGTTGGGCCGACCAACCAACTCGTCACATGGGCGCCCCTGCCTAGTCGACACCCTGGCATGCCCAACATGAAACTCAACCATGGGCACCGAGAGCCTTAGCATGCCCAACACACAACACCACTATTGTAGCATCCTTTGTCCTTTTAATTTGATTTTTAATTTTATCACAAAAAGGAAAAAAATAGAATATTATGTTATAACAGAAAAAAGAAAAATGCAAAAATCTAAAGAGAAATGAGTTGTTTTACTTTATTGATGGCTTTTGAACGTGATAAACCCACGAGAAGATTTGAGTCATTCAATCGACAGGCAACAGATCCGATGGTAGTCGTGTGGATAACAAGAACAAAGTCTAAACAGAAATTGGACACGAGAAGTTATAAAATCGAGTTAACACCTCAGTTGATCAGGGTTGTCTACTTGAAGAATGCAGATCCGATGGCAATTGCACAGTCAACTAGAATGAGGTTTATTTTGGAAATCAGATGCAATGGTGTATGAAATGTAGTTTAATACGTTGAAGTCTGGATCAATCACAACTGCTCATCAAAAGGAACGAAATCCAACGGATATCACGTCGAAAAGTGAACGAATTTTATTTTTAAAATCAGACTCAAGAAATCTTTTAACTCTCTATTTTATTTCTTATCACGTCCATAGGGAAGTCCAAGGGTTGTTGAAAAAACGAATGCGATAAGGTTTTGTTCAATAGGCTTAAAATCTTGTTGAGTTCCAAAGGATCGGACCATCCATTGAATGAGTGATCGGATGGTGATCGCGCTCAAATGTACGGCTTAGGTGGACCCAATATGTAATGAATTGGGGCTTTATTTCTTTGGTTCTGGCAACAGTGATTGGTCAGGTTTCCTTGCATTTTAGCCAATCATAACATTTCTGATGCATACGTGGGCCCAAGTTCACACACGGAGTTTTGTTAAAATGTAGTTTGCTATGTTAAAACAATATAACTATTATCACAAAACCTACAGACAAACCTCATCAGAAACCAAGCCACAACCAAACAATGAGCAACCATCATCATATTTCTAATTTCTGTTACTTCCTGTTATTTTTCTTTCTTGAGAATGAGATGTCTTTTACCCCTTAATGTAATATTTTGTAGTGATTTTTACTTTAGACAGTTAGGAGATAGTTAAGTGTTTGACAGTTTTGGTGATTACCAACTGTCTCATAATGTACAAAAAGAGGAAAATTTACAGAGAGATGGTTCGAATTTTTAAGAACCCGAAGACTAGGCCATTGTATTCTTGATAAGGCTGTTGATTAATGGAAGAATTAGAAGTTTTCCACACATTGTTGGGTATGAATTTGTGACTTCTCTGTTATGTGTCATCATATGTCTTCTTCTTTTAAGTATGGTATCGAAGCAGCAGGCCTTTATTTGCTTATGTAAATGAAGTTAAAATTCCTTAAAAGAGCGCTCCTTTAATTGAAGTTCCTACCTCTGCAATTCTTCTAAGTTACAGATAGTAGTTTCTGTGTAAAACAGCATATTGTCTTTAACTTCTATAAGTGCACAAATAATAGGTTCAATGTAAAACAACATATTGTCTCTGACTTCTCTTAGCATTCTTCATTCAACATTCATATTCAGCAATCAAATGGAATTCTGAGACTTTTGATGTCACCTAATTATTGAGGGTTAAAAACCAGGTCTTTTAGGTCCTTCATTTGAGAATACAACATACAATTAAGCGACAACTAAGTGACATAAACAATAAACATTAATGTCTTAAGCACAATTTCTACACATCCAAGAAATTGGCTTCCTAAGGGACAAAATTAATTGGCGTCGTTGCCGGGGAGAGTAGACAAGAGCACTTTTCCCTGGGTTTTTAATATTTTCCTCTGGTTATTTAGTGAGGAGGAAATATTTGGTTGTATTGAACAAAAAATAATAACTATGGCTCCAAAAAGGCCTCATACAACGTCAGATACCTCACAACAAAAATTTCAAGCCTTTTCAGACCCTGAGAGGCTAGTTTATGAGAGGGTTGGAAGGCCAAAAGCTCCACTTACACCAAGTCCTACATTGTCTGCACTCGAAACAATTCAACTCATTTTTCATCCAAACATTCATCATTTATTGACCAAGAGTCACCTTTTACATCCAATTCATTTCAAGAACCCAATTGTTAAGAACAGTTTCTATAGTCTGTTTCGTTTTTAGTATCTGCTATAGTTATTCAACCTGAACCTATAACTACATTATCACCTTCTCGTACTCCATTTAATCCTTAGGCGAGTTCCACATCTGCTAGTAATAAAGGTTCAGTAAGTTCAAAAGAAAACATGGCAACACTTGCACTCTTGATGAATAGGTATTCACCTATTCAATTGCCACAACAATTGAATCAAATTCCACATGAATACTTGAATATTTTTCCTCGTTTCACAGGGGAGAATGAACAAACAGGAGAGAATCATATAGCAATATTTTGTAATTTTGAATAAAATATAAATGTTGAACATATGGATGTTGTTTTAAGACTTTTTGTGCAATCCTTGGATGGAGAATCAAGAAAATGGTTTAAAGGGCTTCCTAATAACTCTATTCCTACGTGGGAAGAGATGGAATGCATGTTCACCTAGAGATGGGGAGAGAAAAGATACCATGGGTATTCACTCACAGAGTTCAATTCTATTAGAAATAAATTTCATGAAAGTGTTGTTGAATTCATCAGAAGGTTCAATAAGTTGTACAATAGTCTTCCAATGGAGATTAAGCCCCCATTTTCTAGTGCAAAAATAACCTTTGCAAGGGCTTTTGAGTCAAATTTTGGATTCACATTGAGGGAGATAAGATCTGCAACCCTTGATCAAATCCAAACTGATGCCTTAGAGATAGAGGCAAATCTGGTGGCTGCAGGTAAAGCACCAGAGACATAGCCTATCCAAGATAAGGGAAAGGCTAAAGTGGAATCCTCTCAAAGTCAAACATTAGAGGATATGAGTAATGTAATTAAAAATTTATCTAATAAATTGATTAAATTATAAATGGAGAGTAAGAACTCTCGAAGTCAAGCAAAATAGAACATAAACTTTAATCCTCAATATAGAAGACAACCTATGAAAATGTTGCAGAAGGAGGGAAAAGTTCAAGATCAGGTTCAAGAACCACTGTATTTAGAGACAGATCCTGATGAAGTACTAGAGAATTCCAGGGACCATGATGATTAGATTTCCACATTGTATGCAGTAGATGAAGATGAACTAGGTGTTGAGGGAGAAGAATATGAATATGCTGAAACAGATGCTATTTATGATGAGAATGAAGTTGATGAGTATTGGAAATACTTTTCTGATTTTATACAGGCATAATTACATAATAAATATGACTTGAGATCAAGGAAAATGTCTAGAAGTCAAGAAGATGAAGGTGAGCAGCAAGTTCCAGCTCCCTTACAGAAGGTGACTCCATAAGAACCACAACCTACAAAGAATTGAACAAAGGAAAGCAACATCAGAATACAAGTAGAAAAACTCAAATTCTTCAAGGTCAGTCTTCTCAAGACAAAAGTGATAAAATTCCTTTAGAAAAGCTTGTTTCCATTCCACAAGAGGTTTCAGTAATGAAGAGAAGTGAAGATGAAATTAAAAGAATACTAAGCTGGTACATCTGTTTAGTCTAACTAAAGAATTAGAAAAAATCATAATTCAAGTGCCCCTCATAGAGTTGGTCAAAACACCAGTTTATCAAAGAGATATTGTTGAGTTTATCAATCTAAGAAAGAATGTGAATGCAAATGACGTTGTGAATCTGTAAGAAGATAAACCACAAGTGGTTTTTGGTCCACATGTGGAGGAGGTAGATTCTTCAACACCTCCTTTCTACATTTCTCTATTGATTCATGATTTCCTCTTGCACAATTTTATGTTTGATTCAGGAGCTTCACATAACCTTATGCCATTATTAGTGATGAAACAACTAAACCTACAAGTTACTAAACCTTTGTTACACAGTATTTTGTCACCGACATCACATTCCTTGATCTCGGACACTAACGGTCCATGTTATTGACATCTTGTTTGTGTCATGTTGCAAAATATTGTTGGCATTATGATTCAAGTGTTGTCCTTGATGGCAACTCACTCAGAGGTTGGTACAGGTGCTCAGAGGTTGGTACAGGTGATGGCAACTTAATCAGAGGACAGATCTTAGTACAACATGCCAAGAAAGTTCATACACGCAGGTTCGTTAAGCCCAAGTCGCGTATACAAGCAAGTTCACTATATACCAAGTCGCGTATACGCAGGTTCTCTATATATCAAGTCGCGTGTACACGCAGGTTGGCTTCAGTAAAAGAGCGTGTATGTGGAAAAGTACCTTTGGTCCATGGCGGTTAGTCCTTGGAAGTTGTGCCTATGGTTTCAGACCATGGTGTCTCGACGGGCGTGTTGATCCCTCGTTTTGAGGTTGATGGTATTGTGTTACTATGGTTTTGGACCGTGGTATTGTGAAGTACCTAAGGCTATATAAGGAGAAGATCATTAGGCAAGTGGAAGCAAGCATTGTGTGTCTGATGAAGTGAGAAGATCTGGTATTGCTGTTTATCTGTTCGGGACGCTTGGCAAGGGTCAGATCTGACAGCGAAGGCATAAGTAATTATTTCTAGATCTGCACGCGGGTTGCCTTTGGTGAAAGCGCGTATACACGCGGTTTTGGTACAGTGAAGTAGCGTATGCATAATAAGATTTGATATTTCAGGTTGCTGCTGATTCTGGTGGTTGTTGCAGAGTTCTGGCCTCTGGTTTGGGTTCTGTGATCTTGATGACAGGGTTTCAGTGATTCAGTATTGGGTTGTTTAATGAATTATGATGCAAGTATAAGTTGATGATTGTATTGCAGTAATGTTTGTTTTGTACTCTTGGATCCAGTCTGAAAATTGATGAAACGTGGTCCCTGAAGGAAAGAAGGTTGTAGGGTCAGCACCTACGTACTAGTAAATGGATCGGCTAGTACAAGATCTAAGGGGGTTGTAGCTCCCTTCCAGAAGTAGTTGGAAAACGAGAGAGGGTTGTAGCCCTCTGCAGGTTGTAGCCTGCGTACTGGTAAAGGACTGCACCAGTACATTGTAAAAGAAGTTTCTTATTAAAGAAGAAAGAGACGAATTGCAGCAGGTGGTTTTCACCCACATTGGGTTTCCACCTTATATCATGGTGTTCATGTGTGTGGCTCTTGTGTGATGTTCTGTTCTGTTATTTTGCACCTGTTTACTATTAATATGCTTAATAATGTTCTGATGCATTTACTGAAGATTAAGCTAACTGAATTATAAGATCTCTAGATATACGCGAGTTTCATTAGACACAGTAGCGTGTACACGCGGGTTCACTTAATTGAAGTAGCGTATATGTTTCTGAGTATGAAATTGGAAAGTTTTTTACTGATCTGATAATACTGATTCACCCCCCCTCTCAGTATTATTTCCAACAATTGGTATCAGAGCAGGTCCTTCAGAGGAAGCTTGATCGCTTGAAGGAAAAGATCCATCAGAATGGCTAATCCAGAAAGAGAGGCACACATCAGGCCACCAGTCTTTGATGGGAACAATTTTACTCACTGGAAGATAAGAACCACTGCATATCTACAATCACTTGGAGCAGAAATTTGGGGAATCGTAGAAGGAGGATACAAATTCCCATCAGCAACCCCTACAGATCCAGCAGAGAAAAAGCAATATGAGCTCAATGCCAAAGCTGTTACTGTCCTATTGAGTAGTTTGACACAATCAGAATTTATGAAGATCATGCATTTCAAATCAGCTAAGGAAATATGGGACAAAATCATCACAAGCTACGAAGGAGATGATCAGGTAAAAAGAGCAAAGCTTCAAACTCTCAGAATCCGGTATGAAACTCTTAAGATGCATAGTAATGAAAGCATAGCTAATTATTTCTTGCGTATGGATGAGATTGTGAATTGTATGAGGGATCTGGGTGAAGAATTTGAGGAAGTTGTCTTATTTGAAAAGGTTTTGAGATCTCTGTCTGCTAGATTTGATTCTAAAGTATCTGCCATAGAAGAAAAAGAGAATGTGCAGAAAATCACCATGTCACAGCTTCACGGGATCTTAACTGCTTTTGAAATGCGACAAGAGGTACCACCAGAAGTCGCATTCGAAGTGTCAGAGGAAGAAGATGAGGTAAATTTTGTCAAGAATCTTGAACGGGGAACTGGACGGTTCAAAGGTAAGCTACCTTTCAAATGTTTTCTATGTGGTAGAGTTGGTCACTATGCTGCTAGATGCCCTCATAACAAAGGAAAGATATCTGAAGAAGATGGTAGAAGCTATTATACCCATATTACAAGTCCATTCAATGATAGTGAAGATATTAGAAGTCTCATGGCACATGAAAAGAAGAATGCTTCATCCAATAATAGCAAAGATATTAAAAGTCTCATGGCACATGAAAAGAAGAATGCAGAAACTGAAGAAGTTACCAAATTAAATGAACAATTGGAGACAGTAACCAGGGTAAGGGAGAAATTGCAGGATGTAGTAAAGGATCGGAGCATAACTATTCAAAGGCTTGAATCAAAGATCCTCTCTCTAAAAGAAGATCTTAAAAAATCAAGAGAACAGAACAAAGAAGCTCTTGAAGATCAAGAACATGAAGTGATCAAACTAAAGCGACAAGTGGAAGAAGGAAGAAAAGCTGAAGAAGACCTAAGGAATCAATATCTGAAAAAGGAAGAACAACATCAAGTTGAGGTAAATATCTTGAAAGGTAAAATAGAAGAAAAGGATAAGCTGTTACGATTTCAAGATAGCTCTAAAGTCTTGGATGATATTCTTAGTAGTCAAAGGTCTCCTGCTATCAAGACTAGTCTTGGTTTTCATGAATATGTTGAAGGTGAATCTAGTTCACAAGGTGAGGCAAGAAACTCTAATGAGAAATCTCAAATGCTCAACAAGGAACAACCAAGGAAAGAAATTCCTCAAGGAAGATCCTTTACTCCTAACTATGGACGTCATAGACGATTATTTCCTCCACTGAATAATGTTGAATGTTATGTATGTCATAATCTTGGACATGTTGCAGCCAGATGTAGAAGTCGAATGGTTCAAGAAAGATCATCGCATCCCAGGTATTTCAGAGGATATTGCTTTGCTTGCAATGCATATGGACACAAAGCAATTGATTGTGATAGAAGGAACATGAAAAATGTAAGGTGTTATACATGCAACAACTATGGGCATAAAGCAAGGGAATGCAGGAGCAGATTTCAAAATTCAAAACAAGAGGACCATACATCATCATAGTTCCAGGAACTGAAGAAGACAGAGACAGAAAGGCGTGGCATAATTCAGACAGCTGACATAACAGACACAGGGGAATCTGAAAGTGATGAAATTCAGTATTCCATCCTGCATACGCTGATATAATGAAGACAAGTCGCGTATATACGCGAGTTACAGGCTGCAAAGTCGCGTATATGAAGGAAGGGCAGCAGAACAAACCCAGGTTCAGTCATGGTTGGCTCAGGCTGAGGGGGAGCAGAACAGACTCGGGAAATGGTTCAGTCATGGTTGGCTCACACTCAGGGGGAGCATATACTTCAAATAATTCATTGTTGGCATTATGGTTAGAAGTGGCTGATGAAACTAAATGATACATCTTGTTGTTTGATCAACGGAATAGTATTACAGGCTGATGCTTATGGTACAGATCTGAATGGCTGGTCTTAGAACCTACATCTGCTCAGGGGGAGCGTGGATAGATTGGTACACTTTGACATAAACAAAGGGGGAGCCAAATCAGAAACTTCAGCATGTACTCAGGGAGAGTATGGACAACAGTATGGACAACAGAAGGTATACCAAAGAAGAAAATATCTTGGTCTGCCCTTTGCCCTTGATGTCAAAGGGGGAGAGTGACTTGGTGTGCTGGTTGCCATCAAGTCCAAAGGGGGAGATTGTTGGCATTATGATTCAAGTGTTGTCCTTGATGGCAACTCACTCAGAGGTTGGTACAGGTGCTCAGAGGTTGGTACAGGTGATGGCAACTTAATCAGAGGACAGATCTTAGTACAGCATGCCAAGAAAGTTCATACACGCAGGTTCGTTAAGCCCAAGTCGCGTATACAAGCAAGTTCACTATATACCAAGTCGCGTATATGCAGGTTCTCTATATATCAAGTCGCGTGTACACGCAAGTTGGCTTCAGTAAAAGAGCGTGTATGTAGAAAAGTACCTTTGGTCCGTGGTGGTTAGTCCTTGGAAGTTGTGCCTATGGTTTCGGACCATGGTGTCTCGACGGGCGTGTCGATCCCTCGTTTTGAGTTTGATGGTATTGTGTTACTATGGTTTTGGATCGTGGTATTGTGAAGTACCTAAGGCTATATAAGGAGAAGATCATTAGGCAAGTGGAAGCAAGCATTGTGTGTCTAATGAAGTGAGAAGATCTGGTATTGTTGTTTATCTGTTCGGGACGCTTGGCAAGGGTCGGATCTGACAGCGAAGGCATAAGTAATTATTTCTAGATCTGCACACGGGTTGCCTTTGGTGAAAGCGCGTATACACGCGGTTTTGGTACAGTGAAGTAGCGTATGCATAATAAGATTTGATATTTCAGGTTGCTGCTGATTCTGGTGGTTGTTGCAGAGTTCTGGGCTCTGGTTTGGGTTCTGTGATCTTGATGACAGGGTTTCAGTGATTCAGTATTGGGTTGTTTAATGAATTATGATGCAAGTATAAGTTGATGATTGTATTGCAGTAATGTTTGTTTTGTACTCTTGGATCTAGTCTGAAAATTGATGAAACGTGGTCCCTGAAGGAAATAAGGTTGTAGGGTCAGCACCTACGTACTAGTAAATGGATCGGCTAGTACAAGAACTGAGGGGGTTGTAGCTCCCTTCTAGAAGTAGTTGGAAAACGAGAGAGGGTTGTAGCCCTCTGCAGGTTGTAGCCTGCGTACTGGTAAAGGACTGCACCAGTACATTGTAAAAGAAGTTTCTTATTAAAGAAGAAAGAGACGAATTGCAGCAGGTGGTTTTCACCCACATTGGGTTTCCACCTTATATCATGGTGTTCATGTGTGTGGCTCTTGTGTGATGTTCTGTTCTGTTATTCTGCACCTGTTTACTGTTAATATGCTTAATAATGTTCTGATGCATTTACTGAAGATTAAGCTAACTGAATTATAAGATCTCTAGATATACGCGAGTTTCATTAGACACAGTAGCGTGTACACGCAGGTTCACTTAATTGAAGTAGCGTATATGTTTCTGAGTATGAAATTGGAAAGTTTTTTACTGATCTGATAATACTGATTCACCCCCCCTCTCAGTATTATTTCCAAGAAATATGTGTCAGGGTCTTCCTTGTAATCTCAGGAAGAATACCTCAACTCATTACTCCTGGAGTAGACCCTTTTTTTGGGTCGTCGCGGATCATCAATTATTCCACCCATGAAGATGGCCAAGATTGAACTAAGCCTAGTGACATCATCACTCTGTCCTTGTGTTTCAATCGCGACGAGCTACTTTTGGTGAGTTTGTTTTAAGAAATCGTTGATGAGAGGTCCTAGGGTTGGTTGTTGGATCAAATGAGCTCAACTCCCTCCTTTGGGATGGTTGTTACACCCTTTGTGCAACCTCCCAAAGGGATAATCTCTTTCTCCCATCCCTTATGGAGGATCCTCCTCTTATAAATATCTCCTTCATGCTTTTATCAGCCAGTTCAGTTGGTTTGGAGAGAGTTTGAGTGGATTCTGAAAGTAGCTTAGCTTGGGATAGTTTTGTGTGGATTTGGCTTGATTGTATGAGTGCTCTAGCATCATAATTTTGCCTTTTGGGTAGGAGAGAGAGTTATTCATCCTCTTGGGAGACACTTCATAAGTGAATGCTTGCAGAGACATGCTGATAGGACCCTTCAAGGAGACCTACAACATCAAGGCATGGTTGTAAGTTTTACTTCAGTTCATATTAATACAAATCAATACTTTATTTCTTATATCTTATGTCAATTGCATATTGGTAGCTTGAAGTTCTTTGAACCTTTAAGTAGATCATTTTTGTCG
Organism: Pinus tabuliformis; assembly: GCA_031772625.1. Classification (NCBI taxonomy): domain Eukaryota; kingdom Viridiplantae; phylum Streptophyta; class Pinopsida; order Pinales; family Pinaceae; genus Pinus; species Pinus tabuliformis. The sequence continues at coordinate 996,563,797 of CM062808.1, read as the reverse complement.
TATTCTATTATGTTCATTGTTGTTCTTTGTATTTTGTTTTCAGGTATAGAAGTGATTAGAAGAATGAGCGCTGGAGCAACACAATGAGAACTTTATCAAATGAGGATTTGAAGGTAGGCCTTCATGACATCAACTATCTAAGGAAATTTTCTTTGGTATTGTCTTTACTGTGACTAGACCCACTCTAGGGTTAGAGCAGTTGCCTCTGTCCACAGAGGGAACTTTCCTACATCACAAGTTGACGACCATACTAGGGACCTTTGTCTTTTGTCTCTTGATTTGATTTTTATTTTCTTATTTATTATCTCCTTTAATTTCTGGGTAGAAATCTCCATATTGTGGGTGGTTTGACTACTCCTAGTAGTCCTCCCTCTATCATAAGTGATAGGTCTCACCTTTTCTCAGTTGTATTTTAAAATTTGTCCTTTGATTTAGGGTTGTCGCCATTTATTTTATGACAATTGCGAAGATATTTGTGCCTGTGCTATCTAATTAGTTGCACCTTCTACTATTTGGCATGATTAAGTCGCCTCACGGTTGCAAAGAGCTCTGAAATCAGCTCGATGCTATTAACCGATGTACTTATGTGATGATGTCGCAAAGTGGCTAGTAAGGGAGGTGTGACAGTTTCTTGTCAGCACATGTTGTCGCTTTTACGCTCATGAAGATTCCTGTAGGTTTCAATTTTTAAGTTTTGTTTGATGATTGGCCAGCGTGTCCTATCCTTCTGAGCTTGTCTTCTACCTATTTAGTGTGTGTCAATTTGTTTTTTGCTAGAGTATTTGACTCCTAGTTTCATTTCCTTGAAAATTCTCCTTTTGAACTGTGTGACCTATTTACCTTAGGGTTTCTTGAGGCATTAGCCTTTTCTTGGGTTACTTGTTCATTTGGACCTTTGAGCTGTGTTTGAAATGATAAATTGCTTTGTTTGAGGCTTCTCCTTATTGACTGTTCTTTCATCTTCCTGACTGGTATGTGAATTTTGGTTATCAAAACTTTCAAGTCTTGTTTGTTTGGTTTCCTTCCATCACTTTGGCATAGATCACATTGCTTCTCGGTCAGTTAGAAATCTTTCCCCTTTTTGCAAGAAGAAACATATTATTTGTTTTATGTCTTTGATTAGTTTCTGAGTGGAATGTTTCTCTTCACTTATTGAATGATTTCATTTGAAAAGAACTTAAAACTAGCATTGTTTTGAGTTTTGCATTTGGTTGCTTGTCATCTATTTGGAAAAACAAAATATCGAATTCATTTTGAATTAGGAAATTAGAATAATCTTTTGCATTAGTAAATTCTTGATATTTAGAAGTTGAAAAGTGAAGGATGTATTTTTCATTTTCTCAATTAGATTGCTTGCAAGTTAGTGAAATATAGAAGCATTTCTCTTTCCTCTTGATTGGTTTTCTTGTGAAATAACGGAAAGTACCATTCTTGCACTTGCTTGCTTGTTTCTCTGATTGCTTTGAAATGAACCTATCACTTTTCTTTAGTTAGTTGTTCACTGAAAAGGAATGGTTTCTTTACTCAATTAGTTGCATTTTAGGAGTTTTTGAAGATACATTCACTAGGGCCTTGAAACTGAGATTTAATTCAAGATAAACTGCTAAAATTTATTGAATTAACCTAAGGAAGCATTGAAACTTAACGCTCATATATCTAGAGGTCTAGGCTAGAGACGTGTTCCGATGTCTTCAAACCTAGTGGCTATTGTTTTCACTAAGGTTGGGTGATTCCTCCTTTTGTGATTCGATAAGCACTAGTACAGACTTGTGCTCCCCGTAGCGTCGAGTACATAACAAGAGACCCCACTAGGTTGAAATCCTTTTATCCTTAGGAGGCCGAGTCGACCATCTTACAAATGTGATACACCGAACACAGCATTTGAGGAGATTGGTTGCTCGTACTTCTTGGTTCGCAGGAGGTATTCTGCAGTTCACATTTGCCTGGTAATCTTGTTTACCTAGATCATCTAGAGCAGTCATTTTTTATATTTACTGACTCTTTAAATTTGAAAAGATCATCCGAGTTCTTGTCCTTTTGATCTCGTTTCTAATAGAAAGTGATAAAGTCACCTTTCATCCTTTTCTCGACTCTTAAAATATCAAAATGCAAAGTTTTGCTTTAGTGTCCTAAAATTAACTTCCCAATAAATATTCCTGGTAAGAGTTATCTTCCTTAGTAATTCTTTAGAGTTGATTCCAATGGAAACATTTCTAGGGTCCACCAGTCAAGGGTTCCCCTCGGATAGGAATCCTGGTCCTTTTCCTTCTTTTGGAAACGCTGGTGCTCCTTATATGGCAACGTTGTCCCTCCCTGGGTTAACCATTAGTTTACCTGTTTGGTTATTTTTGACCTCGGTGGTCCCGAGTGTCCCAACTCCTACCCTGTTGTCTCCTTCATTTGAACCATGTCACAATGATTCTAAGGTTGACCCCTTGCCTTCTTCCCCTATTTCTTCACCTTCCTCTTCTACTTCACCTAGTGAAAGCTTCAAATCTAGTAACCAGGAAGTTAAGAAGATGAAGAAGAAGACGAAGAAGAAGAAGAAGAAGTCAACTAAGCAAGAGGCCAATTGTGCGGTTGTTACTCCAAATTCACTTCCCGCAAACAAACCTTCTGATCCTCCACAGAAGGTCAAATTCCCTTGCAGGATATGTAAGGGGGACCATCTCCTCCGAGACTATTCTGGCATTCCCAGAGTCTTAGGGGTATGGTCTCAAAACTAGAACTGACCATCCCCATCGACCTCTAGAGATCATGTCAATGCTACACTCTTGGCTAGCAATGGTAAGAAGAAAGGGAAGATTAGATTTCCTTGTAGGTTATGTGAAGGAGAGCGTCTTCTTCACCTTTGTCTGCTTATGGATAAAGCTTCCAAAGTTTTGGAAAACCTTACAGATCCTCAACCCCTAGTTCATGTTGATTATCAGAGGATTTCTTTTGACCCTCCCCCGGTTGGTAAAGAGATTGAATTAGATTCATCTCTTGCCCATCCTACTCTTCCTGAGCATGACACTCTTATGTCTATTCCCGACCAGCCATTGGTCAAAAAGAGTGTCGACTTGGCTTTGCCACCAATTTCTCACTCTGTTTTGGAAGAGAATAGTGATGATCATTTTGCTCATGTTCTTCACCTCTCCTCAGATTATCATGAATCGAAGAGTGACCCTGCCATCCCAATTGTTCGGGAGAGTCCTTCTCCTATTCTTGTAGAGCATGGGGGCAATCATATGATACCCCCACCAAGTAGTTCTGTCATTTGTTTTGATTGGAGTCACTTGATTGCTTTCCACCTCCCCTCTTATGTGCCTTTCTAGATCACAATACAAGCCTACAATATGGTAGTACCTGACACTATATTAGATGAAGGTGCGTCTGTTAGCATCATGTCTTCTACTACTTGGCAAGATTTGGGCTCCCCACAGCTCGTGCTTGTCACTCAGAATCTGTTGGCTTTCAACAGAGGAAACAATCAACCCTTAGGGATCCTTCCACAGTTCCCTATTACTTTGGGAGGAAAGACCATCTATATAGACATGATGGTAGACCAAGGTCCATTAGATTTTAATCTCATCCTTGGACATGAATATGTGTATGTCATGGGAGCTCTTGTTTCTTCACTTTTGCATGTGGTTTATTTTCTACACGAAGGGAGAATTGTGACTCTTGATCAATTGTTGTTCATTAGTCACCAAGCACCTTCTTTGTAACCATCATCCCCTATGTTGGGTTGTGTTATATTTTTTGGACCCTATATTAGGTTGGGCAGACCTACTTATGGTTTTGTGCATGGTTTTCACACATGGTTTTGGACGTGATGGTTTTCGGTCCATGGTTTTGAACGCGATGGTTTTCAGTCCATGGTATTGGATGCTTCAGCGTGTATAAATATGTATTGTAGCATTGAAAGGAACATAATGAAAAATCAAGCTAGTAGTCTCAGTTTTGGGATCCAGAGGAAATTCTCTGTGTATATGTGTTTTATGTGTTATGCTCTTGCATTGTTTATTTTCTATTGTTAGAATTCATATGCAGGTAATTTCTGGACGGGGTTAAAACCTACACCCTATTAGTTCTTGTTTGCAAGCAGTACCTTCCCCACCATAGGTCAGATATGTGGCTACCCATTTTGTCTCTGCATCTGTTGATGATCACACAGATGGTATAGTACATTATGTACTAGGGGCATTGGAACCCGATCTATCTTTGGTACCAAATGACATGTATTCCTCTCGGAGTGTGGTCCTTTCATCTAGTGAAGACCTATTGGGATCCATGTTCTCATATGGTCCATGAACAATTAGATGATGAGATTTCTTGGTCTTGTGTTAACCTCCGTAAAAAATTAAACAAAGGATATGAGCATAGTTCCTTGTCTTGTGTCAAGCTCGTTAAAAAAAGAAACAAGGAATTGGAGCATAGTTCCTTGTCTTGTGTCAAGCTCGTTAAAAAATGAAACAAGGAGTCGTGAGCATAGTTTTTGTCTTGTGTCAAGCTCGTTAAAAATGAAACAAGTGTTGGAAATAATACTGAGAGGGGGGGGTGAATCAGTATTAACAGATCAGTAAAAACTTTCCAATTTCATACTCAGAAACATATACGCTACTTCAATTAAGTGAACCCGCGTGTACACGCTACTGTGTCTAATGAAACTCGCGTATATCCAGATATCTTATAATTCAGTTAGCTTAATCTTCAGTAAATGCTTCAGAACATTATTAAGCATATTAACAGTAAACAGGTGCAGAATAACAGAACAGAACATCACACAAGAGCCACACACATGAACACCATGATATAAGGTGGAAACCCAATGTGGGTGAAAACCACCTGCTGCAATTCGTCTCTTTCTCTTTAATAAGAAAACTTCTTTTACAATGTACTGGTGCAGTCCTTTACCAGTACGTAGGCTACAACCTGCAGAGGGATACAACCCTCTCTCGTTTTCCAACTACTTCTGGAAGGGAGCTACAACCCCCTCAACTCTTGTACTAGCAGATCCATTTACTAGTACGTAGGTGCTGACCCTACAACCTTCTTTCCTTCAGGGACCACGTTTCATCAATTTTCAGACTGGATCCAAGAGTAAAAAACAAAAATTACTACCATACAATCATCAACTTATACTTGCATCATAATTCATTTAACAACCCAATACTGAATCACTGAAACCCTGTCATCAAGAACACAGAACCCAAACCAGAGCCCAGAACTCTGCAACAACCACCAGAAACAGCAGCAACTTGAAATATCATATCTTATTATGCATACGCTACTTCACTGTACCAAAAACCGCGTGTATACGCGCTTTCACCAAAGGCAACCCGCGTGAAGATCTAGAAATAGTTTCTTATGCCTTCGCTGTCAGATCCGACCCTTGCCAAGCGTCCCGAACAGATAAACAGTAATACCAGATCTTCTCACTTTGTCAGACACACCTTGCTTATCTCTTTGCCTAATGATCTTCTCCTTATATAGCCTTAGGCCCTTCACAATGCCATGAGCCAAAACCATAGCAACACAATACCATCAACTTCAAAGCTAGGGATCGACACGCCCGTCGAGACACAATGGTCCGAAACCATAGGCACAACTTCCAAGGACTAACCGCCATGGACCAAAGGTACTTTTCCACATACACGCGCTTTTGTTGAAGCCAACCTGCGTGTACACGCGACTTGGGCTTAACGAACCTGCGTGTATGAACTTTCTTGCCATGATGTACTAAGATCTGTCCTCTGATTAAGTTGCCATCACCTGTACCAACCTCTGAGCACCTGTACGAACCTCTGAGTGAGTTGCCATCAAGGACAACACTTGAATCATAATGCCAACAATCTCCCCCTTTGGACTTGATGGCAACCACCTCACCAAGTTACTCTCCCCCTTTGACATCAAGGGCAAAGGGCGGATCAAGATATTCTCTTCTTTGGTATACCTTCTACTGTCCATACTGCTGTCCATACTCCCCCTGAGTACATGCTGAAGTTTCTAATTTAGCTCCCCCTTTGTATATGCCAAGTTGTATCAATCCATCCATGCTCCCCCTGAGCAGATGCAGGTTCTAAGACCAGCCATTCAGATCTGTACCATAAGCATCAGCCTGCAATATTATTCCTTTGATCAAACAACAAGATGTATCATTTAGTTTCATCAGCAACCATAATGCCAACAATGAATTATTTGAAGTATATGCTCCCCCTGAGTGTGAGCCAACCATGATTGAACCATTTCCTGAGTCTGTTCTGCTCCCCCTGAGCCTGAGCCAGCCATGACTGAACCTGGGTCTGTTCTGCTGCCCTTTCTTCATATACGCGACTTTGCAGCCTGTAGCTCGCGTATATACGCGACTTGTCTTCGTTATATCAGCGTATGCAAGATGGAATACTGAATTTCATCACTTTCAGATTCCCCTGTGTCTGTTATGTCAGCTGTCTGAATTATGCCACACCTTTCTGTCTCTGTCTTCTTCAGTTCCTGGAGCTGTGATGATGTATAGTCCTCTTGTTTTGAATTTTGAAATCTGCTCCTGCATTCCCTTGCTTTATGCCCATAGTTATTGCATGTATAACACCTTACATTTTTCATGTTCCTTTTATCGCAATCAATTGCTTTGTGTCCATATGCATTGCAGGCAAAGCAATATCCTCTGAAATACCTGGGATGCGATGATCTTTCTTGAACCATTCTACTTCTACATTTGGCTGCAACATGTCCAAGATTATGACATACATAACATTCAACATTATTCAGTGGAGGAAATAATCGTCTATCACGTCCATAGTTAGGAGTAAAGGATCTTCCTTGAGGAATTTCTTTCCTTGGTTGTTCCTTGAGCATTTCAGACTTCTCATTAGAGTTTCTTGCCTCACCTTGTGAACTAGATTCACCTTCAACATATTCATGAAAACCAAGACCAGTCTTGATAGCAGGAGACCTTTGACTATTAAGAATATCATCCAAGACTTTAGTACTATCTTGAAATCGTAAAAGCTTATCCTTTTCTTCTATTTTACCTTTCAAGATATTTACCTCAACTTGATGTTGTTCTTCCTTTTTCAGATACCGATTTCTTAGGTATTTTTCAGCTTTTCTTCCTTCTTCCATTTGTCGCTTTAGTTTGGTCATTTCATGTTCTTGATCTTCAAGATCTTCTTTTAGAGAGAGGATCTTTGATTCAAGTCTCTGAATAGTTGTGCTCTGATCCTTTACTATATCCTGCAATTGCTCCCTTACCCTGGTTTCTGTCTCCAATTGTTCTTTTAATTTGGCAACTTCTTCAGTTTCTGCATTCTTCTCTTCATGAGCCATGAGACTTTTAATATCTTCGCTATTATTGGATGAAGCATTCTTCTTCTTATGTGCCATGAGACTTCTAATATCTTCACTATCATTGAATGAACTTTTAATATGGGTATAATAGCTTCTACCATCTTCTTCAGATATCTTTCCTTTGTTATGAGGACATCTAGCAGCATAGTGACCAACTCTACCACATAGAAAACATTTGAAAGGTAGCTTACCTTTGAACCGTCTAGTTCCCCGTTCAAGATTCTTGACAAAATTTACCTCATCTTCTTCTTCTGACACTTCGAATGTGGCCTCTGGTGGTACCTCTTGTCGCATTTCAAAAGCAGTTAAGATCCCGTGAAGCTGTGACATGGTGATTTTCTTCACATTCTCCTTTTCTTCTATGGCAGATACTTTAGAATCAAATTTAGTAGACAGAGATCTCAAAACCTTTTCAACTAAGATGACTTCCTCAAATTCTTCACCCAGATCCCTCATACAATTCACAATCTCATCCATACGTAGGAAATAATTAGCTACGCTTTCATTACTACGCATCTTAAGAGTTTCATACCAGATTCTGAGAGTTTGAAGGTTTGCTCTTTTTACTTGATCATCTCCTTCGTAGCTTGTAACGATTTTGTCCCATATTTCCTTCGCTGATTTGAAATGCATGATCTTCATAAATTCTGATTGAGTCAAACTACTCAATAGGACAGTAACCGCTTTGGCATTGAGCTCATATTGCTTTTTCTCTGCTGGATCTGTAGGAGTTGCTGATGGGAATTTGTATCCTCCTTCTACGATTCCCCAAACTTCTGCTCCAAGTGATTGTAGATATGCAGTGGTTCTTATCTTCCAGTGAGTAAAATTGGTCCCGTCAAAGACTGGTGGCCTGATGTGTGCCTCTCTTTCTGGATTAGCCATTCTGATGGATCTTTTCCTTCAAGCAATCAAGCTTCCTCTGAAGGACCTGCTCTGATACCAATTGTTAGAAATAATACTGAGAGGGGGGGGGGGTGAATCAATATTAACAGATCAGTAAAAACTTTCCAATTTCATACTCAGAAACATATACGCTACTTCAATTAAGTGAACCCGCGTGTACACGCTACTGTGTCTAATGAAACTCGCGTATATCCAGATATCTTATAATTCAGTTAGCTTAATCTTCAGTAAATGCTTCAGAAAATTATTACGCATATTAACAGTAAACAGGTGCAGAATAACAGAACAGAACATCACACAAGAGCCACACACATGAACACCATGATATAAGGTGGAAACCCAATGTGGGTGAAAACCACCTGCTGCAATTCGTCTCTTTCTCTTTAATAAGAAAACTTCTTTTACAATGTACTGGTGCAGTCCTTTACCAGTACGCAGGCTACAACCTGCAGAGGGCTACAACCCTCTCTCGTTTTCCAACTACTTCTGGAAGGGAGCTACAACCCCCTCAGCTCTTGTACTAGCAGATCCATTTACTAGTACGTAGGTGCTGACCCTACAACCTTCTTTCCTTCAGGGACCACGTTTCATCAATTTTCAGACTGGATCCAAGAGTACAAAACAAAAATTACTACAATACAATCATCAACTTATACTTGCATCATAATTCATTTAACAACCCAATACTGAATCACTGAAACCCTGTCATCAAGAACACAGAACCCAAACCAGAGCCCAGAACTCTGCAACAACCACCAGAAACAGTAGCAACCTGAAATATCAAATCTTATTATGCATACGCTACTTCACTGTACCAAAAATCGCGTGTATACGCGCTTTCACCAAAGGCAACCCGCGTGCAGATCTAGAAATAGTTTCTTATGCCTTCGCTGTCAGATCCGACCCTTGCCAAGCATCCCGAACAGATAAACAGTAATACCAGATATTCTCACTTTGTCAGACACACCTTGCTTATCTCTTTGCCTAATGATCTTCTCCTTATATAGCCTTAGGCCCTTCACAATGCCATGAGCCAAAACCATAGCAACACAATACCATCAACTTCAAAACTAGGGATCGACACGCCCGTCGAGACACAATGGTCCGAAACCATAGGCACAACTTCCAAGGACTAACCGCCATTGACCAAAGGTACTTTTCCACATACACGCGCTTTTGCTGAAGCTAACCTGCGTGTACACGCGACTTGGGCTTAACGAACCTGCGTGTATGAACTTTCTTGCCATGCTGTACTAAGATCTGTCCTCTGATTAAGTTGCCATCACCTGTACCAACCTCTGAGCACCTGTACCAACCTCTGAGTGAGTTTCCATCAAGGACAACACTTGAATCATAATGCCAACAACAAGGGTCTTGAGGATAGTTCCTTTACTTTGTCAACCTCATTAAAAAATTAAGCAACTCCCTTTTCAAATCGAGTCTTTGATTAAGATCTCGTAAAATCCTAGTCGAGTCTTTCCAAGATCTCACAAGTGAACCTTCATTCCATTCACCTAGTTGACTGAAATGAAGCTTAGGGGGCATGTACCTCAATTTGAGTCATTATGCTGGGGGCATGCGAACTTATTCAAGAAGAATTTTTCATTTTGAGCTTGTGTAAACCCGAAACCGAATCCAAGTAAAGTTCTCTGTGGTTTAAGCTTGTGTAAAAATGAACCCATGCCCAACTTACATCTCGTGATTGCCGTTTTTATCAACTAATTTCTTCTAGATGAGCCTTGGTTGTTTCATTCCATCACCACCATCTCTTTTGCTGATCATATGCTTTCACTTGGTTGTTTTTCCTTTCCTGAGGGACCACAGCAATGAGTGGTTTTATTAGCCAGCCTCTTCACCATTACATGTTTTCAACAGTTCCACCATTTTCGGAACCGGTTGCTACCCTCTATACCACTCATTCCTCCAAGACAAGTCACATTTAAGCTCTTTCTGACTCATAAAAGATGAAAAGATTGTCGAGTATTTTTTCCCTTTTTGACTCGTTAAAGAGAATAAAAATAGAGGGTCCGCTTTCAACTCTTTTCCGACCCTTTAAAAACGAAAAGACGGTTGAGCTCTTTTCATTTCGAACTTGTTAATGGATGCGAAATGTCGTGCACCCAATATAAGTTTACCTCTTTTTTAGGCTGGGAGGCATTATTTACGAGAAAGGTACTTGACTGAAATGGTCAAATGGTTCTCTCAACTATTGTTTTCTACCTTTTTGGGCTTAAGAGACACCAATTTACAAAAAAGGACCTTTGGAGTTTTCTTTTCCGTGTCTTTTCAAACTCTATAAATATGAAAAAGACTTCGAGTTTCACCTATGTCGGACGTGTTAAACCCTGACGAAATTGGACTTGTCATCATGAAGAGACCGAGCTTCTCCTTCTAAGGGCTCGTTAAAATTTACTAGGGAAAATTTGTCCGAAGGGCAAACTTATATTACAAGCATATGATATCCCCTTCAAGCGTGTGTTTCAAAAATAATTGGGGTACTTGCCAGAAATGGTGGGGGAAAAGTTGGAAGTATTCCGTTGGTTGTATTAATTATTACGGCAGCTTGTTGCTCTTGAACATCGACACTCTTTCTTCTTCATGTTGGGTTGGATATCCTCACTTTATCATTGGCCTTCCAGGTTTTGCGTTATCCATTTTTCCTCTTTCCATTTGATCCTTGTTGCATCATCATGACCTTTGATCCCTTGGTACCAAAATGCTGCCAAAATCCATATTCATGTCACCGATATGTTCAAGATCTCAATCCTTCTACAATTTGTATCCTTACACACCTTCCTCAGAATATTTGTCTCATCCACATTCATCTTGTTCCTTTGTCTCGTGTCGATGATGTGGGAAACATTATGGTCCTCCTTCGACCAATCACTTCCTATCGACTTCAGCTCACTATCTGAAAAGTTGATCTACAGACTCCTTTCTGGTACCTTGGAGCTTGCATGCCTTGATGGAAAGTTCTTTGCATTCGATGATGGGCTTTCATTATTGGCTTTCGATCGAGTGATTTCATGGGTGTTCGACTTCAGATCATTTTTCACACTTCGTGGATTGTACTAGCAATACCTTGAGAATCATTGACATCACTGGTGGTCTCTCTCGCGCTTGTTAAGGGTTTACATCATTGATCGGTAATCAAGTGATTTTCTAGTATGCTCAACTTTGGAACATCTCTTCGCATACTGGAATTTTTACCTTGTTCTGGTTGGCATTCAAGACCCTGGGCACAGATTACACATGTCCAGGTTGTGTGGATTGTTTCATGATTGTATACATGAATCTTTTGATTGGATGGCTGCAACCATACCTAAGTCTTTTATATGGTCCTTTTGATTGGATGGCTTCATCCATAGCACAAATTGTTTATGTTTATCTTCTGGATGGTTGCACCCATGCCTTATGCACATGTATTTCCTTTCACTATGTACTTATGTATCAGAGATATTAGTTGTACTTGCATTTGCAGGTTCTCCGCGATTGTGTTTTGTTCCAATTATGGATTTGTAAAGCATTTCACCCCTCCCACTCTCTCAGCCTTCATGCTTTAGGGGGCATATGTTACACAATATTTTGTCACCGACCCCACATTCCATAATCTCGGACATTTTTGGTCTGTGTTATTGACATTTTCTTTGTGTCATGTTGCAAAATATGTGTGAGGGTCTTCCTTGTCATCTCAGGAAGAATACCTCAGTTCATTACTCCTGGAGCAGACCCTTTTTTTTGGGTCGTCATGGGTCATCAGTTATTCCACTCATGAAGATGGCCAAGATTGAACTAAGCCTAGCAACATAGTCGCTCTATCCCTGTGTTTCACTCATGACAAGCTACTTTTGGTGAGTTTGTTTTAATAAATTGTTGATGAGCGGTCCTAGGGTTGGTTGTTGGATTAGATGAGCTCGACTCCCTCCTTTGGGATGTTTGTTCCACCCTTTGTGCAACCTCCCAAAGGGATAAGCTCATTCTCCCATCCCTTATGGAGGATCATCCTCTTACAAATATCTCCTTCATGGCTATCATTAGCTAGTTCAGTTGGTTTGGAGAGAGTTTGAGTGGATTCTGAAAGTAGCTTAGCCTGGGATAGTTTTGTGTGGATTTGGTTGATTATATGAGTGCTCTAGCATCATAATTTTTCCTTTTGGGTAGGAGAGAGAGTTATTCATCCTCTTGGGAGACACTTCATAAGTGAACGCTTGCAGAGACATGCTGAGAGGACCCTTCAAGGAGACCTACAACATCAAGGCATGGTTGTAAGTTTTACTTCAGTTCATATTAATACAAATCAATAGTTTATTTCCTATATCTTATGTCAATTGCATATTGGTAGCTTGAAGTTCCTTGACCCTTTAAGTAGATCATTTTTTTCATATTCTATTATGTTCATTGTTGTTCTCTGTATGTTTTTTTTAGGTGAATAACTGATTAGGAGAATGAGAGCTGAAGCAACACAACAAGAACTTCATCAAACAAGGATTTGAAGGTAGGCCTTCATGACATCAACTATCTAAGGAAATTTGCGTTGGTATTGTCTTTGATGTGACTAGACCCACTCTAGGGATATATGGGTTGCCTTTGTCCGTAGAGGGAACTTGCCTACATCACAACATTACAGGGACTTGTATTCTTTTGATTCAAATAAAATCAAGTGCTTGGGGGTCATTAAAGATATGGTGGTATCACTAGCCTATATCCCAGCTAGAACCTTGGTAATGGGTGTAGTGGTAGCAGATATCCCTACTAGGTTTCAAATGTTGTTATCTAAGTCATGGAGGGCTAAATTGGGTGGTGTTTTGAAACTATATTTTACTTATGCTGTTATACCAATTTTTGGTGGAGAAGAAAGGAGGTTATATAGAGAAACCAAATTTGTAAAAACAAAGCAAGTAATTCACCTATATATAGCCAGGAGAAAGATGACTTTACTTGCTTCATGCTGCATGACAATGCAGAGTTGGCTGAAGATAACCAAAGGTAGCTTACTTCAGCCAATGTAAATATAGAGCTACAAACAGAAGGGATGTGGAAGTGATTCTTTGATGGAGCCTATTCTAAGGAAGGAACATGTGATGGTTTCCTTGTAATTTCACCTGGAGGTAATATGTTTCCTTTTTATTTTAAATTGGAGTTCGAGACAACAAACAATGTGGCAGAATATGAATCCTTGATAATTGCTCTGCAAACAACAAAACAAATGGGAGTACAATCAATTTCTATTTTTGGAGATTTAGAGTTGATTATAAAGCAAGTAAAGAACCACTGTCAGACAAAACACCCTAAGCTTAGGGCATACATAAATGAAGTGTCAGATTTGGTTGATAACTTCTTTGAAGATTTCAACATTCATTTCATTCCAAGAGATGGAAACATATTAGCAGACTCTTTGGCTGTGGCTACTAGTACTTTTAGGCCTCCTATTAATCCAAAGCTAAGATATGAGGTTGAAATGAGACATAGGCCTTCTGCTCCTGATAGTATAAACCACTGGCATATTTTTGAATATGATCAACAGATTAAGGAATTCTTGACAATGATTGAAGATTTTCAGGGCACAAAGATTGATCAAGATGAAGATGAAGCAATAGAAGGTGCAGAAGTAAGTGGTTTGAAAAATTCTATAGTTGATCAAAAGATTATTCAATTGAAAGATAATACTCTACCAAGGGGACTTTTCCCTCTTGAAAGGCTATTTAATTTCAATGATGTAGCTATTAGTTCGGAGAAAATTCCATAGGATGAGAAAATTCAAGATCACAATATTAAAACTCAAAAGGAGCCCAAGTTAGTCAAATTATTTAATGGAGTTCCACTTAATTATAAGGAGAGATATCTTAAGCTTTTCAAGGACTATGTTGATGTTTTTTCTTGGTCCTATGAGGATCTTAAAACATATGATGTAAGTATTATTCAACACAAGATTCCCTTGAAAGAGGGGATTAAACCATTCAAGTAGAAACTAAGACAGATAAATCCTATGCTTTTACCATTGATTGAGAAAGAAGTAAAAAAGTTGTTTGATGCCAAAATAATAGTTCCACTCAGGTACTCTGACTAGGTGGCCAATTTAGTGCCTGTAAGGAAGAAGAATGGAGAGATAAGGCTATGTGTGGACTTTAGAAATCTCAATAGGGCTTCCTTGAAAGATAATTATCCATTACCTAAAATGGATCATGTACTGCAGAAGGTAACATGATCATTCAGGATGTCAATGCTAGATGGGTTTTCTGGGTATAACCAGGTGGTTGTGGATAAAGAAGATCAGAAGAAGATTGCATTCACAACTCCTTAGGGAACCTTTATGTATGCTAGAATGCCTTTTGGGTTGATGAATGTAGGTGCTACATTTCAAAGGGCTATGGACATTGCTTTTGTGGGTGATAAGTTTGTAGTGATATACTTGGATGACATCACTGTTTTCTCTAAGTCCGATGAGGAGCATCTAGACCATCTTAAAAAGAATTTTGAGAAATGTAGAAGATTTGGGCTTTCCTTGAATCCTAAGATGTCTATATTTTCTCTGGAGGAGGGAAAACTGCTAGGGCACATTGTTTCTAGAAATGGAGTGAAGATAGATCTAGCAAGATTGCAATATGTGCAGAAAATACCCCTGCCTAAGAGTAAGAAGGACATTCAAAGCTTTATGGGAAGAATAAACTTCTTAAGGAAGTTTGTGTCCAATTATGCTGAAATTGTAAAATAAATTACTAATATGTTGAAGGAGAATGAAGTGTATTGGACCAAGGAAGCTAGAGAGTCATTCTCCAGGATTAAAGAAGAATTACAAGTAGCTCCAATTCTAATTAGCCCTGATTATCAAAAGCCTTTTCAAGCCTTTTCATTTGCATCACCTAATTCAATAGCTATTGTTTTGTTACAGAAGAATGATGAAGAAAAGGAGCAGCCAGTTGCTTTGTTTAGTATGATCCTCAGAGATGATGAACTAAAGTATAATATTCTTGAAAAATAGGTATATGTTTTGGTAAAATCCCTAAAGGACTTCAGGACTTATGTACTGCAGCCACAAATCATTGCTTATGTGCCAAATTCTACAGTAAAGGATGTCTTAGTCCATAGTGATGTGGAAGGAAAAAGAGGGAAATGGATAGCCAAGATCCAAGAGTATGACTTGGACATAAAGCCCACAAAACTCGTGAAAGGGTAGGGATTGGTAAAGATGTTGACAGAGTCAAATTTTCAGGCATTGGGATTCAACTTGATAACACCCACAAATGAGGAGATAATTGAAGAAGGTGAAGAAAAATCAAATCCAGGTATGAAGATCATGTATATTTTTTTATGTTTAGGATGGTACAAACACATAGTCCATTATTTGTGGTTTCTCTCTTGTCCTCGATCTTTGGATAGAACAAAGTATAGAGCATTAAAGATCAAAGCACAACCATATGTGATTTTTGAGGGAAGATTGTATTGGAAGGATCCTGTAGGATTTTTTTTACTATGTTTAACAGAGGATGAATATACAGAGACCATTAAATATTATCATGAGAAGTTATGTGGAGAACATTATAGTTGGAAGGATACTACACATAAAATCCTCCAGGCAAGGTTTTATTGGCCTACTCTATTTGGTGATACATACAAGTTTGTCAGAAGCTATTAGAAGTGTCAACTTTTTGCTGAGAAGAAGAGGTTAGCTTCCTTGCCTTTGATCCCAGTATTCATAGAGGAACCATTCAGACAATGGGGACTAGATTTTGCTGGAGAGATTAACCCACCTTGAAGTGGATAGCACAAATGGGTTCTTACAGCTACTGATTATTTAACCAAGTGATTAGAAGCTATACCTACTAAAAGGGAAAGTGACTAGGTGGTGATCAAGTTCTTAGAGGAAAATATTTTCAGCAGATTTGGATGCCCTGTCAAAATCATAACAGACAATGCTCAAGTCTTTAGTTCAAGTAAGTTTGTTTCTTTTTGTCAAAAGTATAATGTTATTTTATCTCATCCAATAGCTTATCATCCACAGGGAAATGGATTGGATGAATCCACTAACAAAACATTGATGAAGATCCTTAAGAAAACTATTGTAGAGAATTAGAAAAACTAGGATTCTAAATTAAATTTTGCTCTATGGGCTGTTAGAGTGACTACAAGAAGGTCTATAGGAAAATCACCTTTTGAGTTAGTGTATGGGAGTCAAGCTTTGTTCCCAAGTCAACTTGTGAAGCTAGTGATTGCAATGATTCAGGAGGCAAAAGAAGAACCCAATGCTATGATAAGAAAGATGCATAAGGTAGTGGAGATGAGTGAAAGCAGGGATAAGGTAAGAGACAAATTAAATATGTATCAATCAAAGATGAAGGGAATTTTTGACAGAAAAGCCAGAAGATTGATTTTAAAGTTGGAGACCTGATATTAAGGTGGGATACTAGAAGAGAAGATAAGGGAAAACATGGGAAGCTTGATATTCTCTCGTATGGCCCATTCAAAATTATAGAATTAAAGGTAAATAATACATTCTTCCTAGAGAATCTTGATGGTGAATCTTTACAGTTGCCTATCAATGGGCAGTACCTCAAACATTACTTCCAATTCTGAAACACAAGCATCCTGTCATTGTACATACCAGAGTGAATTCATTGTACAAATTCCGTAGAATTTAAATTGGCTAAGCAATATATGACTCCATGCCCAAGGTGAAGGCACTAATCTATGGTTCTTAGTGCTTCTGTGGCAAAAGCACTATCCCCAGGTGGAGCTAGATGTTGTAGCATCCTTTTTCCTTTTAATTTTATTTTTAGTTTTATCACAAAAAGGAAAATAATCGAATATTATGTTAGAACGGGAAAAAGAGAAAATGTGGAAATTTAAAGAGAAATGAGTTGTTTTACTTTAATGACGGCTTTTGAACGTGATAAACCTGTGAGAAGATCTGAGCCTTCTGATTGATAGGCAGAAAATCTGACTGTAGTCACAGGGAAAACAAGAACGAAGTCTAATCGGAAATCGGACACGAGAAGTTATAAAATTGGGTTAATACCTTAGTTGATCAGGGTTGTCCTCTTGAAGGATGCAGATCCGATGGCAATCGCGCGGCCAACTAGAATGAGGTTTATTTCAGAAATCAGATGTGATGGTGAATGAAATTCAATTTAATCCGTTGAAGTTTAGATCAATCACAGCCGCTCATCGAAAGGAATGAAATCTAATGGATATCGTGTCAAAAAGTGAATGGATTTTATTTTTAAAATCAGACCCGAGAAATCTTTTAACTCTTTGTTTTGTTTCTTATCATGTCAATAGGGAAGTCAAAGGGTTGTTGAAAAAATATATGTGATAAGGTTTTGTTCAATAGGCTTAAAGTCTCTGTGAGTTCTGAAGGATCGAACCATCCATTGACTTAGTGATCAGATGGTGATCGCACTCAAATGTACAGCTCAGGTGGACTCGATATTTAATGAATTGGGGCTTTATTTCTTTGGTTTCTAGCAACAATGATTGATTGGGTTTCCTTGCATTTTAGCCAATCAGAACATTTCTAATGCATACGTGGGCCCAAGTTCACACACGGAGTTTTGTTATAATGCAGTGTGTTGTGTTAAAACAATTTAACTATTATCAGAACAACTATAGAGAAACTTCATCAGCAGCCAAGCCACAACCGAATAATGAGCAACCATCATCAGTTTTCTAATTTCCGTTACTTCATGTTATTTTTCTATCTTGAGAATGAGTTGTCTTTTACCCCTTAATGTAATATTTTGTAGTGATTTTTACTTTAGACAATTAGGAGATAGTTAAGCAGTTTGATAGCTTTGGTGATTACCTACTCTCATAAGGTACAAAAAAGAGGAAAATTTACAGAGAGAGGGTTCGAATTTTGAAGAACCTAGAGACTAGGCCACTATACTCTTGATAAAATTGTTGATTAATGAAAGAATCAGAAGTTTTCCACACATTGTAGGGTATGATTTTGTGACTTCTCTTTTGTGTGTCATCATATGTCTTCTTCTTTTAAGTATGGTAATGAAGCAACAGGTCTTTATTTTCTTATGTAAATGAAGTTAAACTTCCTTAAAAGAGTGCTCCTATACTTGAAGTTCCTACCTCTACAATTCTTCTAAGTTATAGATATAGTTTCTGTGTAAAACAACATATTGTCTTTAACTTATCTAAGTGTCACAGATAGTAGATTCTATGTAAAACATCATATTGTCTCTAACTTCTCTTAGCATTCTTCATTCAACATTCATATTCAGAAATCAAATGGCATTCTGAGACTTTCATGTCACCTAAGTATTGAGGGTTAAAAACCAAGTCTTTTAGGTCCTTCATTTGAGAATACAACATACAATTAAGTGACAACTAAGTGACATAAATAATAAACATTAATGCCTTAAGCATAATTTCTACACAACCAGGAAATTGGTTTCTTAAGGTACAACAGCCACCATGGGCACTGGGTGCCTTGGCGTGCCCAGTAGATGACGCCCCCATGGGTGCCCTCCCTTCATTTGCTTATCAATGAACAAACAATATTATAATTTGTTATTACCATGTTACATAATCAATCAATTATAAGTCATCTTTTAACACCCAAACATTACTTTAGTGAATAGTCTAAAAGTCATTACGAAAACCCTTTGTGGGAACTTTGTTCATGGGAAATCATGGGTCAAGCTTACTTCTTTTATGTGGGGACCCCTTTCCAAGTCAAGCCGACCCACCAAATCATCACATGGGCACCCTAGCATGCTCAACACGCAAAGCCTCCATAGGCATTGAGCACCCTACCATGCCCAACACACGTCGCCCCCATGGGTGTGTGGGTGCCCCACCTTCATGCGGATGTGACCAGGGTGTAGATGTTTGCCCTGCTGTGCAAATAAGTGAACACAAATCATTAGCTCATCAATGAAACAAAATATTATCATTTGTTATTTCCATGTTACATGATCAATATTCAATTATAAACCAACTTTCAACACCTAAACATTAATTTAATTAATTTTCTAAAAATAATATTTATGAGACCCCCTTGTGGGAACTTTATTCATGGGAAGTCACATCCAACGTTTCTTCTTTTTTGCAAGTGCTCCTTGCCAAGTCAAGCCGACCCACCAACTTATCGCACGAGTGCCCATACCAGGTGGGCACCTTGGCGTTCTTAGCACGCGACGTCCCCATGGGCATTAGGTGCCCATACCAGGTGGGCACCTTGGCATTCTCAGCACATGACACCCCCACGAGCATCAGGTGCCCTAGCATGCCTAGCACGTGATGCCCCCCTGGGTGCCCAGCCTTCATTCGCTCATTAAAATATTATAATTTTTTAGTACCATGTGTCATAATTAATCAATTATAAACCAAATTTTAACAACCAAACATTACTTTAGTCAATTTTCTAAAAAATCATTATGAGACCCCTTGGGTGGAACCTTGTTCATGGGTAGTCATGGGTTGGCCTTGTTGAAAAGTGTGCAACAAGAAATGCTTGTTGAGAATGCAACAAGATGATGGAGCTTAGTGGAAAGGAGTCGCCTTCACTAAGTGGGCTCATAGGCAAATTATGGCGCAAGTTATATTTTTGGATCCCAGCAGGGATGATTGTTGAGCCTCAACCTTGCACTCATTTACCTGTCCTCCCAACAGCTTTTCCCTATTCACTTCTCTCTTCTGACATCATTTCCTCCATCAACTTGTTCAATTCATTGCATTATATGTCTTTTTAACATGATTTGTTGATTGTGCTAATGATTGACTGTTTGTTTAGAATTTTGGTACATGTTCAGTAATTCCGCAGCTGTTCTGCAATTCCGCAGCTACTCAGCGATTCCGCAGCTGTTCAGAGATTCCGCAGCCTTTTTGTTGTTTGCTTACTCCACGTGTCTTCTCCAGGAACGGGCCACATGGGCACGTTGGTATGGATGTATACATGGTTCGTATGCTATTGGTTGGGCCAAATCAGTCACGTATGCCCCCGGTCAACGCAGGAGTACCCACGGTCAAACAGTTAAGTTCCAGATGGTGACACGGCTCTGCATGAGCAACTGAGACACGGAACCATAGCTGGCACTTCCTCCACGCCACGAAGACAGCAAGGGACAAGATCTAACCATAGATTTACTCCCCATGATGACCGTTTTCTCCAAACGTGCACAAAATTTCCTGTGTGTTGCTGCGTAGTTAATTAGTTAAGACTGTAGTTGCTTAGTTTACGCAGAGGACAGTTTGTCCCTGTGCCTATAAATAAAGCGTTTGCCAACGCTTAGAGATTAGCTTTTTGATATTGTAATTACTGTAATTGTTTTGGTTATCAAACTCTGTTTTAGAAGACCGTTTCTACAACACTTTTTGACTGTATTTTGACATGCTGATTTAATATAAGAAGAATGTTTCTGCTCATCTCTGCGTAGCTGATCTTTAGCTGGTTGAGTGGATGGAGGGCCCCCATCTACCACAACCTATGTACAGTAGCATTTAACTTTATTTTCCTACCTTTCTTTGTTTTCATTTTCACATGTACAATAATGTATAGTTTGATTTCTGCAGTTTTTCATTTCTTTGAACATGTATAATAATGTACAGTTTGATTTCATGCCTTTACATTTCCAGCACTTTTCAGAACTGATCAGTTTGTTTATGCAGGTGTGTTAGGAGCCCGGGATAGTGTGTTTTTATTTCTTTTTATTACTGATGGTATTTGAAGTTGTCTTGTCTTAGCTGCTGATTTTTACCTTACTTAGTTTCATTGCTAGTTTACTTTATCAAGTTTTTGACAAGTTGCTTACTAACCTTTTGATGGTCTTCTCATCATAATTGACTAACCTTTATTGGACCAAAATATCATTGAGTGGCAGCTTGGTTTGATTAGCTTTTGGACTCATATTACTGATTCCTTCTTAACTGTTTTTCACATGAACAATTTCAGCTAGAGGCAGAGTGTTAAGAAAGAATGAAGTGTTATGATTTGTCATTTAAGTTTTGCAGTTAAAGTAGTGTTTTTCACTTTCCATTGAGTTAACATAGATGCTATTTTTGTTCTTATCAGTAGCATAGATAGTGGACTAGTGCCATTAGTCATTTTGTTTAATGCTTTGCTTTCATTTGAAGTTTCAATTCCATTGCAAGTCACTTTTCAAGCTTTCAAGAAACATTTAGAAACCACCATATGCACACACACTCACTCATCTGTTTATAAATCCATCACTCCATCTTAGGAAGATAAGTCAAACACAAACTAAAAACGACAAAAAGAACTAGGAAAGGCTGCTTAAGTATATATTGTACACTTCACTTCATCAGCTTACGAGCCCCGGGTTGACAATTAATGATAGCAATTTAGACAACACTAAATTGACCAAACATTTTGGCGCCGTTGCCGGGGAAGTGAAATTAGGTAGCCAATTCTAAAAAAAAAAATTAAGAAAATTTCAAGAAAGGGAAATTGATAAATTCTCAAAGTATGCTCTCCTCTTGCACCTAAAGTGATCTGGAGGATCAGAAAAGAGAAAGTTATTGGTTTAATAGTTTCTTAAGTATGCTCTCTTCTTGCACCTAGAGTGACCTGGAAGATCAGAAAAAGAATTATTAGCCTGACTTGAAGAAAAAAAAAATGACATGCATAGAGCTAGAGATTCTAGGGGAAGGTTTTTAGCTAGAGCCAAGAGTTCGATTTTTACAAGTCCATCTACTTCAAGGGATAGACAAGAGACACCTCCCTTATCTCCAACTGACACTCCTAGCCCTAGGGTTCCCGGAATTCAAGAAGCAGGAGTCGACTCTCCCATACCTTCCATCGAGTCTGAAAGAGATCCTTTCCTTCTTTCTCCAGAGAGGCAAATTATAATTGAAGAAGTAGAAACACCTGAAGAAGAAGGAGGGAATCCTTCTCATACACCCTTAGTAGAAGAACTAGAAGACTCTGAATTCTTTGGGGAAACTACCATGGCAGAGGAAGAAGCACCTGGATTTGGTAGAGGTAGAGGTAGAGGAGGAGGAGGAAACAATGGAGGAGGTAGAGGTAATATTGGAGGAAATAGGGATGGGGATAACTCATTCGGGTTCCCTATAGTCGATGAGGATTCCCGAGCCACCATGAAGAACATCTCACCATCTATCCTCCCGAACTTTCATAGATCAAGGAATGAGGAC
Organism: Pinus tabuliformis; assembly: GCA_031772625.1. Classification (NCBI taxonomy): domain Eukaryota; kingdom Viridiplantae; phylum Streptophyta; class Pinopsida; order Pinales; family Pinaceae; genus Pinus; species Pinus tabuliformis. The sequence goes on along the minus strand of CM062808.1, from coordinate 996,541,432 downwards.
CCTGAAACATTCTTATTTGAGTTTGAAGTCGTATGTAGATGATCCAGATTTAAACAGGAACGCAACAAATTACAGAGATAACCATATACACAAAGATGCAGCGGAAATAATACTTCATTTCATTAATGGAAAATACTGAAATATGCTTACAACCAGAAATGGAAATAAACCAGCTAGGGCGATGGTAGCTTATCTCTGAGAAGAGATGTGGTGGCTACATGCCTCTGAACTGTGTTACAATGAGGCTCGAAGGCCTATTTATTGTTGAGAAACAATGGAAAACCCTTAACATTCCAAAACCTAACCCTAGGAGATGAAACGCCAAACTATGGGCCCCGTTTGGGGGTAAGTTGGTACATCAACTTCCCGGGGTCGTAACTTTGGCATATGATCTCCGTTTGACGCGTACAATAGCTCATTAGAAAGATCTATCCGAGCACTATCATTGTTGGAACGGGGACCCATGTTGCCCCTGGATTCCCCAAAAAACGTCGTTTAGGGCCTCAAAACGGCTCCGGAAGTTCAGGACCCGAAAAACTGCTAAAAATAGTAAGTTGTGCTACAATTAAGGAAACTGAAAATGCTGAGAAAGACAATGGTGGGGGTCCAGGTGGACTTGGCAGGTGGCCACCAATATCCACCTGGATCATTCCTCCCCCCTTAGGAAGCAATGGTCCCCATTGCGTTGAGCTCCTCCATGAGATGAGGAAAATTTTCCTGAACTTGTTCCCTGGTGAACCACTTTCCCTGCTCAAGGAGTTGGCCTACTTTGACAACTCGATACAGTTGGATATTCTGTTGGCGAGTGTTCTTGATCTGTGTGTCTATGATCCGATCAGTTGCAGCTTGTTCCATGCAATCTAGATTTAATTCTGTGGGTTTGAGCTGTTCTGCAATGTCGGATGTGTCTAGAAATGGTGGAAAGTATGGCCGAAGACGGTCCACGTTGAACACTGGGTGCAGGCCAAGGAATGGGGAAATGCTGAGCTCAAATGCATTGTCTCCCATAGCCTTAGTAATGGTGTAAGGACCATATCAGAGTGGTCTCAATTTCCGATAGGCTCCAGTAAGGCGTTCCTTTTGCAAATGCAACCAGACTTTGTCGCCCACCTGAAACTTGTGTGGCACTCGGTGTTGATCATGTCGCTGCTTGTACTTGGCATTTGATTTCTCAAGAATGTCATGGACTTGCTGGCGAATATGTTGGATGCGCTCAATGAAGCTGGTGGCCTTATCTGTTTCGGACTGGACATGAGCTGAATTCATGTGAGTAGCTGCAAGGGGCATGGCCACATCAATGGGGCATAGTGGCTGGAATCCCAAACCCACCTGAAAAGGGCTATGGCCAGTGGAGCTGTGAAGAGCTCGGTTGTAGCTATGTTGAACATAGGGGAGGCTCTCGTCCCATGTGCGTGGATGCTTTGAGTTATACATGCGCAGAATGTGCACAATCATCCTGTTGACAACCTTTGTCTGGCCATCAGTTTGAGGATGGAAGGCTGTGGACTTCGTGAGTTTGGTGTCCAGCATTGACCAGAGACTAGACCAAAATGTGCTGAGAAACCGACTATCCCGATCTGAGATGATAGACTGTGGGATCCCAAAGTGTACCCACACTCGTTCAAAGAAGAGTTTAGCAGTGGCTTCTGCTGTGATATTCTTCTTGCAGGCAATCATAATGGCCATCTTCGAGAACCTGTCGACGACCACAAAAACACAGTCATTTCCATGCTTAGTGGAAGGAAGGCCTGACATGTAATCCATGGAGATGGATTCCCAAGGTTGACTAGGGGTAGGCAACGGGGTATAGAGGCCGTGCTTCTTAATGGTCGGTTTGGCAATGGCACAGGCAGTACATGATCGGATGTACTTCCCAACATCCTGTCGAAGATTCAGCCAATAGAAATAATTTTGCAGTACTGCCACTGTTTTCTCGACCTCGAAATGCCCAGCAGCCCGACTGTAGTGTGCTTCCCAAATCATCTTGGCACGCTCGCTTGAAGGAACACAAAGGTGCCCGAGGTGGCATAATAGGGCGTCCTGGAGGTGAAAATCTATAACATGCCGACCCTCCAAGAGTGTCTGGTATGTGTGGCCGAATTCTGGGTCGCTTTTGTAGAGGAGTGGCCAATCAGCAGTTTCGTGCCCACAAGAGTTGAGCACGGTGGTTAGCGCCATGATCGGTGGCCGACTGAGGCAATCTGCAACATTATTGGTGCTGCCCTTTTTATACTTGATATTCAAGTGAAACTGTTGCAGGTATGTAGACCACTTCTGATGGCGATCATTCTGCAATTTCCCTTGGGTCTGTATGAACTGCAGAGGTCGGTGGTCTGTGTGGATGTGCTGTGGTCGGTAAGCCCAACCGCTTCACGACCTCTGCCGAAATGAGGTTCTTTTGACTCCCGCTATCAACAATGAACTGTATCGGGGAGCCCTTTACCCACATCTGGGAGTGGAAGAGACGCTCCTCCTCCTCTGGATTTTCGGGTTCATTTTTCTGGATCTTTGCGGTAGCAACAGTGGCGCTGGGATCCGCATCAATGATCTGCTTCCCTTTTTCATACCCCTTATCGGGTTCTGACTCAGAGTCGGAACATGCATCTGATTCTGAAACCTTTAGCTCAACCACCAGTGACTGCTTGGCCCGACACTCACTTGTGTTGTGAGTGGAGCTCTTATGGAACTCGCACCATTTTCCAGTGTCCTTTCTCGGCTTCGCGGCATTGTTCTTTGCTTGCGGCTTCGGCTGGTTGTCTTGGGCTGTCCCGCCTTGGCTTTGTCCTTTGTTCTGGGGTTTAGGGGCACCTTTCCCCTGCTTTGGATTCGCAGATCCAAAGTCTCGCTTCTTTTGTTTAAACTTCTGCTCGACCTTGACGGCATATCGGTATGCTGCGCCGAGCGAGGGGATGTTTAGGAATTGTATCTCTTCCTGGATGTACTTGTGCAGGCAGCCACGATATTTGAGTATCAAATGTTGCTCTGAATCCTTGATACCCAACTTTGTGCGAAGGGTATGGAAAAGATTGGTGAACTCCGGCACGTCTTGGTCCCTTCCCTGCCGCAGCGTGGTCCACTTTATGTATTCATCCTCATAGCTTCCGATAGGGTAGTACTGCTCCTTGATGGCATCTCGGAACGAATCCCAGGTGGGTGCGGCTGAAAATAGTGAGCCAGTACTTTCATCTTTCTGCTCGCAGTAGGTTTCCCACCAGTCCTTGACGTGGGGGGCTGCTTTGAGAAGAGCAAAAACAATCTTTTCCCGACTTGAAAATTCATGAACAGAAAAATAACCCTCTAGCAGATTTAACCATTTATCTATGGCATTTGCGTCTATCTGACCCTCGAATATGGGGATTTAAAAATTAACTTGTACCTTAAAGGGTGTGGCGTTTCCAGAGTAGCTGCTGGAAGCCGATGCGTTGCTTCTGGGTAGCCGCTGAAGGATCTGGGCAAAGCTGTCCATCATCGCATTCCGTTGTCACTCGAGGGCTTCTTCGAGCAAGATTTTGATGGGATCTCCTGCCCCCTCGTCTTTCTTCTTGTCCGCCATGGGAGGCCGTCGGGATTTGCGAGGCTGGTCTTGCAAAGGTTCAACCAGTTCAAGCCCTAACTCCTTATATCCCGACCTTGTTGGGGACATGCAAAGAAAAACAGAGAAAAATCAGACCGCTCTGATACCACTGATCCGGATTTAAACAGGAACGCAACAAATTACAGAGATAACCATATACACAAAGATGCAGCGGAAATAATACTTCATTTCATTAATGGAAAATGCTGAAATATGCTTACAACCAGAAATGGAAATAAACCAGCTAGGGCGATGGTAGCTTATCTCTGAGAAGAGATGTGGTGGCTACATGCCTCTGAACTGTGTTACAATGAGGCTCGAAGGCCTATTTATTGTTGAGAAACAATGGAAAACCCTTAACATTCCAAAACCTAACCCTAGGAGATGAAACGCCAAACTATGGGCCCCGTTTGGGGGTAAGTTGGTACATCAACTTCCTGGGGTCGTAACTTTGGCATATGATCTCCGTTTGACGCGTACAATAGCTCATTAGAAATACCTATCCGAGCACTATCATTGTTGGAACGGGGTCCCATGTTGCCCCTGGATTCCCCAAAAAACGTCGTTTAGGGCCTCAAAATGGCTCCGGAAGTTCAGGACCCGAAAAACTGCTAAAAATAGTAAGTTGTGCTATAATTAAGGAAACTGAAAATGCTGAGAAAGACAATGGTGGGGGTCCAGGTGGACTTGGCAGGTGGCCACCAATATCCACCTGGATCAGTAGAACTTATGACTATTTGGATGACACTCAAAAACTCAAATTGTTCCCTTCCACATTGAAAGGACAAGCTTTGAAATGGTTCATGGGGTTAGTCACTCAATCCATTAGGTCTTGGAATGATATGAAACAGGCATTTTTGGATAGGTACCTGGACTATTGTATGCCCACCAATCACAAGGATGAGGTATTTAAAATGGTACAAAAAGAAGATGAGAATTTGGAGGAATTGATTGAAAGATTTCAGTATAATTTGAAAAGAGCAAAAATGAGTAACTTGGATGAAGAGACCTTGAAAGCCCTATTACTAAAAGCCATTAGAGATGAATGGATAGATCTTTTGAATATGATGGGGAAGGGAGATATATCTCAGCTTCCACTTTCTGATATAGCAGAATTATGTGTCCATCTCTCAAGGGGCAAATCAAAAACTCAAAAAGGGCCTAGAGACCCTTCTCTCCTCAGAGCAAATAAATCTGCAACTGGATCAGTAAGTAGGGCTGAGATCGGCAATATTCTTGATGAATTCAAAACTGACATCTTAGGGAGTCTGAGTGAAAAATTAGACACCCTTAAGATCCACAATAAACAGAAAGCAGAAGCCGAGGCCTTGGCCATCTTTTGCCCGAAATGTAGGAAGAAACATGCTTTAAGGGAATGTCCCTTGGATGCACAAGTTGTGGAAACATGTGTAATTTGCTCAGAAAACCATGAGACCAAGGATTGTCCTTCAATCCCTGGGCTCAAAGCAGTCTTTCAAGAAGATCCAAATACACTTTAATCTCTCTGTCTTGTTGCAAGGAGACCTTGGCAGGGGCAACAAAATCAAGGGTTTAACAACTCTATGAATTTTCAACCCCAACCAAATTGGAATCCTTGGCAACAACCTTGGCCTCAACCTCAAAATCCTTTTCAATCATGGATGCAAAGCATGCAAAATCCTTATGGGAGATTTGCTCAATTCTATCAATATCCTCCATCTTTTCAGAATCAGCAAGCTCCACAACTTCCAAATCAAAGTCAACAACTATCATTGCCATTCCCTCAACAACAACAACCTTCTCCACAAAATCAAAATTCTCAACTCTTGCTCCAATCCCAACAAAAGTCAAATCAACTTCCTTCTCAGCCATTGCCAAACCCCAATAATAGGAACCCTCAAAATGCTTACATGATGGAAGGTCAACCATTCCCTACCTATATGATTGTTCCTCTCAATGAAGTACAACTCAGATCAGGTAGAATCTTAGATCAACCTTCTATAAATGTTCAACAACCAAGCATTTCTGAGGAAGAATCTCTTAGAGCTAATAAGGGTTCTGAAGCATCCCTTCAACAGCCAAACACTCAAAAAGAAAAAGAAAAAGAAAAAGAATCAACCCCCACAACTCCCATAGTTGAGCAACCTACATCTGTAGCCACACCTCCTTTTCCTGAAAGGTTACAAATCGACAAAGGAGTGGAAAAGAAAATTTGGTTGCCTGACTATAATTTTCTAGATGAATTGAAAAATGTCTGTATCAAGATCCCCTTGTTACAATCCATTAAAGAAATTCCCATTCTAGCCAAAACAATAAAGGAGTTGAGCCTTAAAAGACCAGGAAGGAAACCAAGAGATACCAGAAGGATCCACCTGGTAGGAAAAATTGCAGACATTATGATGGGAAAGATTACCATGCAGAAATATGTAGATCCCGGTAGTCCAATTATCAAAACACATATCAATGGGGTAGAAATACCAAATACTCTGATTGATTTAGGGGTTGCTATCAACATTATGAGTAGATAGACCATGGACCAGTTAAAACTTCCTAATCTTCTCTTTACACCTACTTTACTGCAGCTTGTAGATAGATCAATCATTAAACCTGATGGTGTATTGGAAGACATTCCAGTCTCCCTAGACTCTTGGGAATATCCAGTTGATTTTATGATTTTAACTCCCAAGCACAATCTAAGGGGACATCCTCTTATTTTAGGAAGACCTTGGCTGGCCACAGCTGATGCTTTCATAAGTTGTAGGTCTGGGGATATGTATATTTCTGATGGCAATTCAACAAAGAAGTTCAATCTGTATCCTCCAGCGAAAGCAATTACAGAAATAGGAGATAATGAGTGGGTTGATGATGAAGATACTATACAACCTGTCTTTACCATTTCTGAGATTAGTGAAGATAGTCAAATTCTGAATACATTAGAAAATTTTGAACCATCTTCAGAATATGACTCTACACAATTTCAGTTGGATTCTGACATAGAGTGTCTATCATCTAGACAAATGTCTCTTTTCTCTATGGAAGAATTTGGTAGTTCTGCCATTGAGATCTTTCCAGGAAAAACATTAAACATTAACAAAAACTTGGAAAAATCCCAACAGGAAGAGCTAACCAAAGTCTTGCAAAGACATTCTACTGCTTTTGCATGGGAGTATACCGACATGAAAGGTATTGACCCTAAGACTTGCATTCATCACATCTACATTGAGGAAAACAGTAGACCAATCAGACAACCTCAAAGAAGGATGAATCCAAATCTTAGGGAGATAGTGAAAGAAGAGCTCCAGAAGTTACTCAATGTAAACTTCATTTACCCTATTTCAGATAGCCAATGGGTTTCTCCCTTGGTTATAGTACCTAAAAAGAATGGTAAATGGAGGGTTTGCATTGATTACAAAGAATTAAACAAAGCAACCTTGAAGGATCACTTTCCTTTGCCCTTTATTGATCAAGTATTAGACACTTTAGCAGGTAAAATTTTTTTCTCATTTTTGGATGGTTTTAGTGGTTACAATCAAATTCAGGTAGCACCTGAAGATCAAGACAAAACCACATTCACTTGTCCATGGGGAACTTTTGCCTACCGAGTACTTCCTTTTGGATTATGCAATGCACCCGCTACATTTCAAAGGGCTGTACTAGGAATCTTTTTAGATCTAATTCATGATGGTGTAGAGGTCTACATGGATGATTTCACAGTTTATGGTAACACATTTGAAGAAGCATTAGAAAATTTGGAAAAAGTCCTAATTAGATGTAAAGAAACAAATATTTCATTAAGTCATGAAAAGTGTTTTATGATGTTTACTGAAGGAATTGTTTTAGGACATCATATTTCAGGAGATGGAATTAAAGTTGATAGATCCAAAGTGGAAGTCATCTCCAAGTTACCTGTTCCAAATTGCCAGAAAGATGTTAGAAGTTTTCTTGGGTTTACTGGATATTATAGAAGATTTATTGAAAACTTCACTAAGATAGCATCTCCTCTTTTCAAATTACTTACCAAAGATTGTGAATTCAAATGGGATCCGAATGTTAGTCTGCCTTTGAAACTTTAAAGACTAGAATATCTGAAGCACCCATTTTGAGAGGGCCAAATTGGAAACTCCCTTTCCACATTTCTACTGATGCTTCAGATACAGCTCTAGGAGCTGTCTTGGGACAAAAGGATTTGGTCCCTTATGCCATTTATTACACTAGTAAAAATTTGACTCCCACTGAGTTAAATTACACTGTGACTGAAAAAGAATTCTTAGCCGTTGTTCATGCAATCAACAAGTTTAGACATTATATAACCGGCTATGAAACTTTTGTCCATACTGATCACTCTGCAATTAGATATCTCATGAAAAAACCTGTTACTAATGGCAGAGTTACAAGATGGCTTTTACTTTTACAAGAATTCAACATTACTGTGTTAGATAGACCAGGAAAACAAAACACAGTAGCTGATTTCTTGTCTAGAATCCAAAACACTAACGAAGATTCTCCTGTAGAGGATAAGTTTCCAGATGAATACTTATTTGCAGTAACTACCAAGACTCCTTGGTATGCAGATATTGCTAATTATCTAGTTACAGGGAAGCTACCTCTACACTTATTTCCTAATAAGAAAAGGAAAATCATTCAGGAGAGTTCACATTATTCTTGGATTTCTAATGAATTGTTCAAAACAGGGCCAGATTGTATGATCAGAAGATGTGTTCGGGAAGATGAAATGCCTGACATCCTTAAGGCATGTCATGATGAACCGTGTGGCGGACACTTTGCTGACAAGAGGACAACTTATAAAATCCTTTCTTTAGGATATTATTGGCCTTCTCTCTTTAAAGATGCAAAGCAGTATGTTAGAAGGTGTGACAGCTGCCAAAGAGTTGGGAGACCAACTCCTTCAAATGAAATGCCACTACAGCCACAGGTATGCATCGAACCCTTTGAGAAATGGGCTCTAGATTTCATTGGACCTATTAATCCACCATCTAAGCAAAAGGAGTACATATTGGTTTGCACTGATTATGTTACTAAGTGGGTAGAAGCCAAGGCATTGCCTTCTGCCACTAAAAATTCAGTTATTCAATTTCTTTTTGAGGATATTTTTACTCATTTTGGTGTCCCAAGAGAATTGTGACAGATCAGGGAAGCCAATTTACATCTAAATTGATGGAGAAGCTGATGGAGGAATACAAAATCAAGCACAGAACATCTACTCCATACCATCTGCAATCAAATGGTCAAGTGGAATCTACAAATAAAGTCCTTGAAGGCATTATCACCAAGACTGTTCATCTTCATAGAAGAGATTGGGCAGAAAGGCTTCCTGAAGCCTTATGGGCCTATAGAACTACATGGAGGAACACAACAGGACATTCTCCCTATGAACTTGTTTATGGGAAAGAAGTCCTGCTCCCCATTGAGTTCCAAATTAAGACCTTCAAGATGGCAGTTCAATTGGGGATGAGCCTATCAGAAGCCCAAAAACACAGAATGGACCAGCTAAATGAGCTAGATGAAATAAGAAAAGATGCAATTCTAAGGACCGATCTAGTTCAGCACCAAAGAACTAAATGGCATGATCGACACATCAAAGAAAGAAAGTTTCAGAAGGGAGATTGGGCACTATTGTTTGATTCCAAGTTTAAGGACTTCAAAGGAAAATTTCAAACTCATTGGCTTGGGCCATATGAGATTGATGAAGTCTTTAAAAATGGAGCAGTTCGAGTGAAGACCATTGATGAGCTTCAGACTCCTCTCATTGTGAATGGCCATAGATTGAAAGTCTACCACAAGCCACTCTCAAGGGAGGAATTTGTTAAAATGTTCCAAGAAGATTCTGCAATGAGGCTGGTGGAGAAGAATTCTTCTCCTCCATCAGCCTAGTTTTTGTTCCTTTCAGTCGAAAAAAATAAAAATAAAAATAAAAAAAAATCTCTTGTATAAGCCTGAAAACCAATCTTGGATTGGCAGTCTTATGCAGAAAATATGAAGTGAAAACCAGGGTCACCTGACACTTTATATTTTCCAAAAAAAATCTCTCTCTTTTTCTGTCCATCTCATCCATCTCATCCATCTCATCATTTTCATTCCACTTCATTTTCTTCCAGTCCATTCATTCCATCTCATTATTACCAAATAAAGTCCCTCTTAGGACTATTCCATTCAGTCAAGTTGTTTTAATCCTCTTTGTGCAGGCAGAAAAGTGTTGCTGCAATTTCCACAACTAGGAGCCAATTCCGCAGCTGATATCAAGATTCCACAGCTAATACACTCTGTTCCTGCAACAAAAACAAACTCTGTTTCAAAAAGAAAAAAATCTGCAGTCAAAAGCACCAGCATCATTAAAGAGCAAGGACACATGGCATATACAAAGGCAGCAATCAATCAAAGGTTAGCATCATAATTAGCAAAGGGATCAAAATGCAAATACACGAAGGTATGTTCTAAATTTCTAACTAACAGTTATATCATTTATGTATGGTTTTTGGATTATGGTAGGAGGCACTTAATGTAATGATTGACAAGATCCCCGTCCACTCCTCATCCATTATTCTGCATAATCCACCTCACCACCTTCCTAACGGTTCCCTAATTGCTGTTGATTCGAACGTAATACGGCCTGCTCTCTCTCATTAATTCTTCGTACCAGAGTGATGTGTACTGTTGTACCACAGCTCTCCAATTAATCATTCCGCAGCCAGATGTACACATCCACCCGACGTCCATGGGATTCGGCTGTTTCATCCTTTAACACCCTTCTACGCATGCATAACCCCATTTCTATTGCTGTTCACTCCCTCGATTCCATCGATTTCACTCTCGGTTTCATTCACTACTCTGTTTCACCGTGAACATACTCTGTTCTACTTTCCTCACCTCTCCGCTCAAAACCCTGACCACCAGTCTCGTAATTGCATCACGGCCATTCTGTTGAAGCCGTAATACCCACTGCTGAGTGTTATGTTGTAGCCGTAATACCCACTGCTGAGCACTGTTTTTCCCGTATAGCTCTCTCTCCAGTATTCAAACAACGCTGTCAGAGCAATAAGAGAGCTGGTAACCGAAATGGGCAAGTTATTAAGAGCAGAGCCGGAAGGTTCTAAGTTTCTAGACGGTTACCCACAAACGAAGAATGCCCTGCAGAAGGCCAAGTGGTTAAAATTTATTCAGAAGTTCAAAGGATATCACAAGGAAGTTACCAATACCTTTGCTCGGTCGTTTGATGGAAAAACAAATACTGTGGAGATTGGAGACCTACAATTCACTGTCACAGAGAGCAGCTTGGCTCAAGCAACTGCTTTGCCTCGTACTGGGGAACGTTGGTTCAAAAATCGAACTGTTGAAGGCCAAGAGTGGAAGAACATGTTGAAAAATCCAGGTATGGATACCACTATCTTCACCAAAGGAATACCTGTAAGTGTCATTAAAAAGGAATGGACTGCCTTACTTTTGCTAGTTCAGAAATTTTTAACATGTGAAGCCAGATTTGGTATAATGTATGTTTATCGTACAAAGATAATGATGCATTTTATGGGTGAACATACCATCAATCTTCCTTATTTCTTGCTAGCTAGTCTAAAAAAAATGAGTGCCACTGTTCAGAAACACGTGGGAAACATTGAGCTCCACCTATATCACCATGGACTCATTAAAATCTTGATTGAGGAGCAGTTAAAAACTAGAAAGGATACATGGGAGAAATTCCTTGTTAGAAACCATTTTCAAGAGGCAGCAAAAGCCTCTAGTAGCTCTCCTAGGGTGCCAAAAAGAAGTAGAAGAAAAGGGAAAGAAATGGTTACCCAAGAAGAGACTGCTGCCCAAGACACTGCTGTAGAAGTTGAAGAAACTGCCCAAGAAATTGTTACAAAAACTCTTCAAGAAATTGCCCAAGAAACTGTTCAAGAAACTATTCAAAAGGAAAAGAAAAAGGGAAGCAGAACTGAAAGACAAAAGGGGAATAAAGGGAAAGCCATTTTGCAAGAATCATACCCTTCACCTAAACCCTCAAGTGAAGAAGATACCCAAACATTAGCTCAAAGGCTTGCTCAGCTTCATGAAACTGCCATCTTCAAAAAGAAACAAAAGCAAAAACAGCAAGAACAAAAAAGTACTAGCCTGCAAGTAAGAAGAAGCAGTAGACTTATAGAGAAGAAGAGTGTGACTAAAGAGAAACAGTCCCATTTCATTGATTTGAGCACATCTGAGAAGACTCCAATGCAGCTAGATATTGAGCTAAGTTCTCCAAGAGAAGAAAGTCCTTTCCAGCAAGAGAGAGAAAGCAGTTTTCAAGGATTTGAATTTAGGCCAAGACAAATACCTGACATTGACCCTGTCCAGCAGGAGGCATATGATTATTTGGAAACATTAGAGCAATCTGTTGCTGGTCCTAGCACTGTCTTGCCCCTTGAACAACAGGTTCAATCTCTGAAGCAAGAAATATTTGAGCTAGAGGTCCTAAACCGCCACATCAAAAGGGAAAGCGAAGCATTGAAAGAACAGAGAAACGTTGACAAAATGATCCACGATAACACAATGCTTCATTTGGGTCTTTGGCAAAGAAAGAACAGGAAATTGAAGAGGAAATGCAAGAAATTGAGCAGAGCCTTGGTTAACTTGAAATTCAGGTGCTTGGTTAGGAAACCAAGAACAAATTTGGCAACAGGAAGGAAAAGGAGAAGGTTGGATGTCTTGGCAGAGGCATCTGAACATGTGAACTGAAAGGTTATGACAAAGTTTTGGTTGCATGAGGACATGCAACACCCTCGCAGTGGGGGTATGTTGAGCCTCAACCTTGCACTCATTTACCTGTCCTCCCAACAGCTTTTCCCTATTCACTTCTCTCTTCTGACATCATTTCCTCCATCAACTTGTTTAATTCATTGCATTATATGTATTTTTAACATGATTTGTTGACTGTGCTAATGATTGACTGTTTGTTTAGAATTTTGGTACATGTTCAGCAATTCCGCAGCTGTTCTGCAATTCCGCAGCTACTCAGCAATTTCGCAGTTGTTCAGAGATTCCGCAGCCTTTTTGTTGTTTGCTATACTCCACGTGTCTTCTCCATGAACGGGCCACATGGGCACGTTGGTATGGATGTATACATGGTTCGTATGCTATTGGCTGGGCCAAATCAGTCACGTATGCCCCCGGTCAACGCAGGAGTACCCACGGTCAAACAGTTAAGTTCCAGACGGTGACACGGCTCCGCGTGAGGAACTGAGACACGAAACCACAGCTGGCACTTCCTCCACGCCACGAAGACAGCAAGGGATAGGATCTAACCATAGATTTACTCCCCATGATGACCGTTTCCTCCAAACGTGCACGGAGTTGCCTACGTGTTGCTGCGTAGTTAATTAGTTAAGACTGTAGTTGCTTAGTTTACGCAGAGGACAGTTTGTCCCTGTGCCTATAAATAAAGCGTTTGCCAACGCTTAGAGATTAGCTTTTTGATATTGTAATTACTGTAATTGTTTTGGTTATCAAACTCTGTTTTAGAAGACTGTTTCTACAACACTTTTTGACTGTATTTTGACATGCTGATTTAATATAAGAAGAATGTTTCTGCTCATCTCTGCGTAGCTGATCTTTAGCTGGTTGAGTGGATGGAGGGCCCCCATCTACCACAACCTATGTATAGTAGCATTTAACTTTATTTTCCTGCCTTTCTTTGTTTTCATTTTCACATGTACAATAATGTATAGTTTGATTTCTGTAGTTTTTCATTTCTTTGAACATGTATAATAATGTACAGTTTGATTTCATGCCTTTACATTTCCAGCACTTTTTAGAACTGATCAGTTTGTTTATGCAGGTGTGTTAGGAGCCCGGGATAGTGTGTTTTTATTTCTTTTTATTACTGATGGTATTTGAAGTTGTCTTGTCTTAGCTGCTGATTTTTACCTTACTTAGTTTCATTGCTAGTTTACTTTATCAAGTTTTTGACAAGTTTCTTACTAACCTTTTGATGGTCTTCTCATCATAATTGACTAACCTTTATTGGACCAAAATATCATTGAATGGCAGCTTGGTTTGATTAGCTTTTGGACTCATATTACTGATTCCTTCTTAACTGTTTTTCACATGAACAATTTCAGCTAGAGGCAGAGTGTTAAGAAAGAATGGAGTGTTATGATTTGTCATTTAAGTTTTGCAGTTAAAGTAGTGTTTTTCACTTTCCATTGAGTTAACATAGATGCTATTTTTGTTCTTATCTGCAGCTTAGATAGTGGACTAGTGCCATTAGTCATTTTGTTTCTTCACTTTTCAAGCTTTCAAGAAACATTTAGAAACCACCATATGCACACACACTCACTCATCTGTTTATAAATCCATCACTCCATCTTAGGAAGATAAGTCAAACACAAACTAAAAACGACAAAAAGAACTAGGAAAGGCTGCTTAAGTATATATTGTACACTTCACTTCATCAGCTTACGAGCCCTGGGTTGACAATTAATGATAGCAATTTAGACAACACTAAATTGACCAAACAATGATCACAGCAGGAGTGACCATAGTAGGGATGATCACAGTAGGAGTGACCACAGTAGGAGTGATCACAGCAGGAGTGATCACAGCAAGAGTGATCAAAGTCTATTTTTAGACTGGCTGTCAAAAATATAAAAGTCAAATATTATTGTCTCATAATAATATTTGGACTATAAACTTGATCTTATTCTCTTGGAGCACTTCAGTTTGAGCTACAGATGTGGCACATGTAGTTTTCAGAAGGAAATATGTTTTTATTATGAGTCAGTTGAGTTGTTGCATGCATGACTTCAGTTAGAACTCAATCAGTTGAGTTTGGTGGAGTTGATTGTAGAGTTGATGGAGTTGTGTTCAGTTTGACTTGGTTAAACTAGTTGTAATTAGTCTAACTAAAAATAGACTAATGATGAGTTGTTAAAATAATTATTAACTCATAGTGCAACTATGGAATACATCATTTAACTCAGTTGCATGTCAGTGCATGTTCAGTTCAGTAGGGACAAGTGTTAGGGGATCAGATTTCTATCAGTTGTGACTATAGTTGTGCATGATGATTTGCACAATCAAAGGGATTGAATATGCCAATGAATTTGCCAATACCAAGTATTATAGCCTCTTCTCACATCTTTCCCAGTTTGAGTGATTCTTTGGAGGTTAAATACGAGTTTGGTAAACCATTCTCATTCATTCTTGAGCAGGTATTGAGCTGTGGAGGCAGGCAAGCAGCGGGGGAGATTTGGAGATCAAATCTGAGTTGTATTGTGTGTAGCATGTGGAGATAGTACTGAGTACTTGTGAGGAGTATTGTACTATGTATTTTTACATGATTCAATCACTATAATATACAGATAGTTTGGGTTTTTAGCGAGATGCTTTCCCCGGGAAAATACTGTGTTGATATGTGTGATTGATGCTTCTATGTACGCCTGTGAATGTTTCTGCTTCTGTAAATTGATGATCAACGTAGAGGAGGTTATGTATTATGCATGTTCCACTTATAACTATATAATTAGGATAATCTCTATGAATATGTGTCATATTATTCAAAATTTCTACATGGTATCAGAGCTGCTTTATCTGTGGAAGAGATTTTTACAGGATATCAAGCGAGGATTATCATCAAATATACTATTCAAAAAGTGTTTATAATTTATTTTTTTAGGCAAAGTTTGTAATCGGGCTAGGTAGCCTCTGGATTCATCCTTCTTTTGGAAGGTGAGATATCCGGTGAATGCCCATATAGTCGATCTCTGTACAAGAAATACTTTGTTCTCACGAATTCTAGATCGGAAGTGGTTGAGTTTTTGAGCTGGTGGAATTCAAATTTAATTCCAAAGCAAGAGATAAAAATCAGAAAAATTAAGTGTGAGAATGGAGACAGTATGCCCCAGTATCTCATGAAGTTCACCCAATGCTGGGATGAGATGGAAAGTGTGGGGGCGACTGTCAGATGAGGATGATGAGTCTAGCACTCCTTGACCTTCCTAAGAGTTGGCATAGCTACCAGGACTCGGTGAATGGAAGGGAGAAATTGCCAGGATGGGAGATACTTTGGTCGGATCTTGTACAAGAGGAGATTAGACGGCGCACCAGAGACAGTTCTTCATCTATGCATGATGAGGAGAACTATACCTTAGCGAGTAAGGTGAAGAAGGGGAAGGGGAAGGTTTCTCTTTCCGAATCTAGTTCTTCCAATGATGGGAAGAAGGTTGACAAGGAAAAGATGAGATGCTTTCGTTGTCATGAGTTGGGTCATTATGCTACTAATTGCCCAAAGAAGAAGTCCAAGAAGGGATCCGGGGAAGGATCTGAAGGTGAGGCACTTGCTTCACAGTTTGTTATGAAACCAACTCAAGAAAAGATAGAAAAGATAGATCAACGCCTTAGAATTCATCCTCTTCGAGGGGGCAACCTCCTTTACATTAAATAAATGAACAATTCTTGGATGATTCAAATGAAAAAACCTCCTTTCTATATATAGGAGTCTAAGGAGTCACAATATAATCCAGCCGACCTAACAATAATAATATAAAGCCACAAAAATAACAATAGAGGGATTCTATGGGCACATTAATAACAATATGGGGGCAATGGGGGCACAACAATATAAATAAGGGGTATAACTACAATAGTAATGGGGTAATCACTAGTATTATAGGGACCCCACATGCCCCTCTCCTTCAAAAAAGTGTTGTCCTCAACGCTTGAGTAGTTCTGGATATTTCTGCATAAAATTCTCATCCTCCCATGTGGAATCTTCAGCGGATAAGTTCTTCCACTTGATAAGGTACTTTGAAATTGATCGATTTCGTAGCTGTCGAGTTCTTGTTTCTATAACTACTTCCGGTTCCAATATAATTTTTCCTTCCTCGTCAAGTTCTGGCAATATTGTTTGAACTGGGAGCTTGTCGCCTATAACCTTCTTTAAGCATGAAACATGGAAAACTGGGTGCAATCGAGAAGCTACAAGAAGCTCCACTTTGTATGCCATAGTACCAATCTTTTGCAACACCTTGTACGGACCATAATACTTTGGTGATAATTTATTATCCTTCTTAGCTTGCTTGAGGGACATTTGCTTATATGGTTGTAGCCGTAGGAATACCCAATCACCTACATCAAAACTTCTTTCACTGCGATGTTGATCTGACTGTTGTTTCATTCTATTCTGTGCCAACACGAGGTTATCCTTTAAGAGTTGGAGGACTTGTTGTTGATGTTCGATGTGATGTTGCACTGCCTGAACCTTAGAATTTTCTCTTAAATATGATGTGATGGATGGTGGTTGATACCCATAAAGTGCCATAAATGGGGTCATTTTTGTTGCTGTATGAAAGGAAGTGTTATACCACCATTGAGCTAGAGGCAACCATTTGACCCATTGTGTTTGTTTATCAGATACAAAGCAATGAAGATATCCTTCCAAATAGTTGTTTACTATCTCAGTTTGCCCATCAGATTGAGGATGATAAGATGAGCTATGAGCTAACTGAGTACCAAGACAAGAAAATAATTCTCTCCAAAAATTTCTAGTGAAAATGGGATCTCTGTCACTTACAATAATCTTTGGGTTTCCATGTAGCTTTTGAATTTTTTCCATAAATGCAGTAGAAACTGTACTGGCTCTAAATGGATGTGATAATGCACAAAAGTGTGCATACTTGGTAAGTCTGTCAACTACCACCATGATGACACTCTTTCCCTCAGACTTGGGTAAACCTGTGATAAAATCCATTGATACCTCCTCCCAACGTTGGCTTGGAATGGTTAAAGGTTGTAATAGACCCAGTGTCTTAATTGTTTCAACTTTATTTTGTTGGCAAACCAAACATTCTGCCACAAACTTTTGAATATCTAATTTTAGGCCATCCCAAAAACATTCCTTCTTAACCCTCTGGTAAGTTTTTAAAAATCCTGAGTGCCCTCCTAAGGGAGAAGTGTGCAATTCCATAAGAATCTTTTGTTTTAGCTGGGAATTATTACAGAGGTATAAGCGATCTTTGTACCATAACGAATCATTTTTCCAGCTAAATGTATCAGACGTACTGGAATCTTGTTGTAGCTTTCAAATAAGTGCCCACACTTCTTCGTCATTCTTCCATTCCTCCCTTGCTTCATTTATCCAATCTGGTTGGATGATAGAAATAGCGCACAACAATGCTTCCACATCCTCATCCTTTCTTGAGAGTGCATCTGCCACCACATTTTGCTTCCCTTTTTTGTAGATGATTTCAAAGTCATAACCCAACATCTTTGTGACCCACTTTTGTTTCCCTTCAGAGGATAATCTTTGCTCTAAAAAGTATTTAAGGCTATCATGATCCGCTTTTACCTTGAAGTGTCTTCCCATTAGGTAGGGTCGCCATTTCTTAAGTGCATGGAGTGTTGCCAACATTTCTTTCTCATAAATAGCTTTTCTTAGAAACTTTCCCTTGATTGGACGACTTTCAAAAGCAATGGGTCTTTCATCTTGCATTAAAACAGCACCAATTCCATTTCCTGAAGCATCACATTCCACAATAAAGGTTTTTGTGAAGTTCGGTGTAGCTAAGACCGGTGCTTGGCACATTGCCTCTTTAAGATGTTCAAAGGCCTTTGTTGCTTCTGGAGTCCATGAAAATGCATCTTTCTTCAATAATGTCGTTAGAGGTGCTGCTATTCTTCCATAATTCTTAGCAAACTTGTGATAATACCCTGTCAACCCAAGAAATCCGTGCAAATGCTTTATGGATGTGGGGATTTTCCATTCCTTAATGGCTTTAATTTTGCTAGGGTCTACCTTAACTCCTTCATGAGATACAATATGACCCAAATATTCCACCTCCTGGACTCCAAAAAAACATTTGGATCTTTTGGCATATAATTGTTTCTCCTCCAATAGTTGTAGCACCCTGTCAACATGTTCAACATGATCCTTCCAAGACTTGTTGTAGATAAGTATATCATCAAAAAATACTAACGCAAATTTTCTAAGGAATGGTTTGAAAATTGAATTCATCAAACCTTGAAATGTTGAAGGTGCATTGGTAAGGCCAAAAGGCATGACCAAAAATTCATAATGACCCTCATGAGTTCTAAATGCCGTTTTCGGAATTTCTTCAATCTTCATTCTGATTTGATGATATCTTGAACGAAGATCCAACTTTGTGAAGTAAATTGATCCATGCAATTCATCCAGTAATTCATCAATGACTGGAATGGGGAACTTATCTTTAATAGTGAGCTTGTTGAGCTCCCTATAATCCGGACACATGCGCCATGATCCATCCTTCTTATGCACCAATACTACTGGAGCAGAGAAAGAACTTTGACTCGTTTGAATTATACCAGCCTCTAGCATTTCTGCAACCATACGTTCAATTTCACTTTTTTGGACATAGGGATATCTGTACGGCCTGATGTTTGGAGGAACACTTCCTGGAATCAGATGAATAGCATGATCATGATCACGCATAGGTGGGAGACCTTTGGGAGTCTCAAATACCTTGGAATGATTGTCCAGGACTTTTTGTAGATCTGGAGAAATAGACGATTCTAATGTGGAAACATCTAGCAAACATAATTGTGCAATTACACCCCTTTTCTCCTTTTTTAGAAGCTTTGTCATACCATTAGTAAGTATTTCTTGTAGAAAATTTGTCAAATTTGTCTTCAACTCTGCCATGTCTGTCTTCAAATTTGTCCTCAAATCTGCCTTCAGATCATCCATCTTAGCTTCCATGCCCTTTATCTTAGATTCCACGCCATTTATCTTAGCATCTGTTAGCTTTTGTGAGCGTGACATTTGTTGCACTTGTTCTTGTAATTTTGATATATCATGTAGCATTTCTTCCTCTTCTTCATGAGTCATGCTAGAGCTTTCAGGTTCCTTACTAGGTGTTTGCATTTTCTTTCCTCGGGGCATCAGTTACCAATAATATTGCTTTACTATGCCCTTTGAATTCCTTCAAACCAAGCTTATGCAAAAAAAAAAAAAAAAAAAACACTACACACCTTCTTTTTTCTTTGTAGAAGCCTGATATTGAATCTGATGTATCTCTATAATTTCGAATCATCCAGTTCTAAAATTGTGACCGATAGTAGCCTTCTATGTCCTCTTTCCAATGCCACTAGTCTGATCCAAATTGGATTCTCAAAGAAAGAGTTATGCACAATCTCCCGCAGTGACCTGATTATAGACTTTTTCAGTAGAGCGAACTTGTATTAAGTGCAACGTGTCACTGTTTCAACCTTTGACTCTGCAAAATATATAAAAGAAAACTACAGTCCGTCCTCTTTCTGTACCTTCTTACGAAATTTCAATCCGATGCTCAGAAAGAAAGTTATGACGATTTTCCCCAGGTCACCTGTTTTGAGTGTAATTCAGGAGTCTGCACAAAGACCAAATTCCTCAGATCATATCTCCGAAAATATCGCGCAAAAAGCTCTGAAATTTGGACCCAAGGTTCAGCGCGATTTATTCTCAAATGGGTGTTTTTTGTGACTTCTGAAACGTCACAGACAAAAATTTATAGCAGAAATGCCACGATGACCTGTTTGGAGCAGCGAAACCCTAGAATCCAAAGCTCTGATACCAAATGTTATGAAACCAGCTCAAGAAAAGATAGAAAAGATAGATCAACGCCTTAGAATTGAGCCTTTTCGAGGGGGCAACCTCCTTTACATTACATAAATGAACAATTATTGGATGATTCAAATGACAAAACCTCCTTTCTATATATAGGAGTCTAAGGAGTCACAATATAATCTAGCCGACCTAACAATAATAATATAAAGCCACAAAAATAACAATAGAGGGATTCTATGGGCACATTAATAACAATATGGGGGCAATGGGGGCACAACAATATAAATAAGGGGTATAAATACAATAGTAATGGGGTAATCACTAGTATTATAGGGACCCCACACAGTTTGAGTTGGATTTCACACTCTTCGCATGCATGGTTTCATCCATGATGGGAAGTGGTTGGTTTCTTGACAGTGGAGCTTCTTTCCACATGACCGGTGACAAAAGTTTTTTCAGTACTTTGGAGGAGAAAGATCTCCAGATGCTCATAGGGATGTGTAATGATGAGAAGTATAGTGTCTCAGGTGTAGGCACGGTTATTTTTCAGAGGGAGCATGGAGCTCGCCTTAACTTGACTAATGTCAAGTATGTACCAGGACTGAAGAGGAACTTGGTGTCGATCGCGATGCTGGAAGACAGAGGCTATGATGTGGTCTTCAGTAAGGGAAATATTTTCCTTAGACACATCATCACTAGACAGGTGAAGCAGATTGGTTCACGAGTCAAGAACCTGTATGCTCTTGAGGTACAAGATGCATGAAAACCCTTGAGCAGCGAGGCAACTGATGGAAACTTGGTGGTTGAGAGGGAGCGTATATTACCTCTCAACATGCAGAGCCAGAAGAAGTCTCAGACGATTGTGGAGGAGCCACGATTGGTGCAGCAGCTTCAGGAGGTCGTGGAGCAGCCATAACAAGGGAAGCAGAGAGGAGATCGAGTAGAGACATCTACTCATCCAGAGACCTCCAGTAGGTGGAAACTTCGAGCCAGGTGGGCTGAGGGATCGCATGCAGCCATACCTCCAGGGAGGAGGTGGGGTGATGTGGATTGATCGTCCCAAGAAGGAGGGGCAGGATCCTTGAGGTACCCAACCTCTTGGATGAGACCTTGCTACAGGAGCCTTGATGTGGAGTAGCAGGAACTGGCTGATTTGGTAGAGACAGATGCGGATGGAACGGCAGAGAAAGCGACAGTGCATGGAATCCCAGGACAACGCATAGCTAGCAGGCTGCAACAATGCGAGAGGCACAAGTGTTTTGCATAGTGCTAGGTGGCACAGAGATGTGTGCAATGGTGCGAGATGCATTGAGACGTTGCAGTAGCACAGATGTCAGAGAGGGAGCACTTGTCAGCAACAGGTAGAGCTTCAGCATCAGAGGGTGTTTCTAGCCCAACAGGGAGGTCAGTTGGGAGGTGTAGTGCAGATGCAATGTTGGGAGATAGAACTAGCAACAACACAGATACAGTCAGAGACCAATGTGACAGAGGCTAGAGTAGTCAGATACTGAAGAGCACAAAGATGCAGAGTTTTGAGTCGACAAAGGCAATAGCAGTTAGAGACTTTGATGACAGAGCAAGTGGACAGGCTAGATGTGTTGCATGGAGAACATTCCAGAGTTACAGGATTGGGTTTGAGAGGAATCCTTTCTTGTTGAGAGGGAGTGTTGAAAAGTGTGCAACAAGAAATGCTTGTTGAGAATGCAACAAGATGATGGAGTTTAGTGGAAAGGAGTTGCCTTCACTAAGTGGGCTCACAGGCAAATTATGGCGCACGTTCTATTTTTGGATCCCAGCAGGGATGATCACAGCAGGAGTGACCACAGTAGGGATGATAATAGCAGGAGTGACCACAGTAGGAGTGATCACAGCAGGAGTGATCACAACAGGAGTGATAAAAGTCTATTTTTAGACTGGCTGTCAAAAATAGAAAAGTAAAATATTATTGTCTCATAATAATATTTGGACTATAAACTTGATCTTATTCTCTTAGAGCACTTCAGTTTGAGCTATAGATGTGGCACATGCATCTATCAGAAGGAAATACATTTTTCTTATGAGTCAGTTGAGTTGTTGCATGCATGACTTCAGTTAGAACTCAATCAGTTGAGTTTGGTGGAGTTGATCGTAGAGTTGATGGAGTTGTGTTCAGTTTGACTTGGTTAAACTAGTTGTAATTAGTCTAACTGCAAATAGACTAATGATGAGTTGTTAAACTAATTATTAACTCATAATGCAACTATGGAATACATCAGTTAACTCAGTTTCATTTCAACGCATGTTTCGTTCAGCAGGGGCAGGTGTTAGAGGATCAGATTGCTATCAATTGTGACTATAGTTGTGCATGATGATTTGCACAATCAAAGGGATTGAGTATGCCAATGAATTGGCCAATACCAAGTATTATAGCCTCTGCTCACATCTTTCCCAGTGTGAGTGATTCTTTGGAGGTTAAATACGAGTTTTGTAAACCATTCTCATTCATTCTTGAGCAAGTATTGAGTTGTGGAGGCAGGCAAGCAGCGGGGGAGATTTGGAGATCAGATCTGAGCTGTATTGTGTGTAGCATGTGGAGATAGCACTGAGTACTTGTGAGGAGTATTTTACAATGTATTGTTACATGATTCAATCACTATAATATACAGATAGTTGGGGTTTTTAGCGAGATGCTTTCCCCGGGAAAATATTGTGTTGATATGTGTGATTGATGCTTCTATGTACACCTGTGAATGTTTCTGCTTCTGTAAATTGATGATCAAAGTAGAGGAGGTTATGTATTATGCATGTTCCGCTTATAAATGTATAATCAAGATAATCTCTGTGAATATGTGTCATATTATTCAAAATTTCTACAGGCCTTACTTATTTTATGTGGGTGCCCCTTTCCAATTCAGGTCGACCCACCAACTCATTGCATGGGCATCCCTACCTGGCGGACGTCTCGGCGTGCCCAACTCATGATGCTCCTAGGGGTGCCCGGGCACTCCACCTTCATGCAGGTGCATCTAGGGCACGGTAGTTTTCCTATTGTGCAAATCAATCAACACAAATCATTATCTCATTAATGAAAACACAATATTATCATTTGTTAGTACATCTATGCTAAATAATCAAACAATTACAAATCGAGTTTTAACACCTAAACATTAATTTAGACAATTTTCTAAAAATAATTACGATGTACCTTGGTGGGAACACAATTCATGGGAAATCATGGTCCGAACTTACTTCACATGTCTTCCTGATTGCAGTGTCACATAGTTCACCCATCGCCTAACTCCTCTGGTATGTCTGCTTAACGAACCATTAAAGTGAAAATTGGAAATCATGGTATAAACGTAAATGAGCTTCTCTTCGTTTCAAGAATAATATATTCTCTACTTAACAAGGCCAACCGCGTGAAGGTGGAAGCTCATATGGCCCCTCTCCCCCTCCCCACCCTCTCACATCACTCTCAATTCCCCATACCCAATCTATCTAATATAATATATTTGAAAGAAATACAGTAACATTCAAACATAAAAACTAGGAAAATAAAAAATTAAGGTGAATGAAAGAGAAAAAGGCAACTGAAAACATATAAATACATACCTTGTATTTTTCAAAATTTTGATATCATTAATCTTCTTCCTCATCCATCTTATCATCTATATCATCTAGTTCAAAATTAATGTACAAAGGATTCACCATATCAACAACAACAACATCATCATCATCATCATCATCTATATCATCATCTGGAACATGATTTTCTACATTTGGTTCACCTTCTTCAATTTATTCGTCCGACATAATGTCAATATCATATATTTCATCAAAAATTCCTTGAACTTCATCGACATCTTCATCTAACATTGCATAAACATATATTCCTTGAACTTCTTCGACATCTTCGTCTAAGACTACATGAACCCCGTACTCCTCTACATCATGTTCTTCTTCAATTTCATCTTCTTACACTACATTATTCTTTACAGGCCTTCGTCTGGGATCATATCTAACAATATATAACAAACCGAATTTACCTAGAATGTCTACATAAAACACCTATTCACATTGGCTTGGAATAACATATCACTTTGACGTTGGCTCAATATTCCTTGGATCAACCATGGTAAATCTGTTAGCATGCTCAATAACAGTTCTATCAGGGTCACATTCATGGATTCGTAGCCTAAATCATTTGACACCGAATAGAACTATTTTGAAGGATTCAAGGACACACTCAAGTATATCATGCAAATACCCGTAGTATCGATTCTAAGAGAATTTTGGATGTTTGACACCTCTAGAGTAAAAATTGATAACTTGAAATACTTACAATTATCCCATAATTGGAATTTTTCATCTTTTCATCCAACCTTTTTATGTGAAATTTGTGGCCATTACACCACATTTGGTCGTGGTGTTTCAACTTAGATATCTAAAACACATAAAAAAATGTATTGTCAATTTATAAGAATGCATATTTATAATTGAAGATTAAGAAAATTAAGAAAAAAAACATGCCATATTTTGCATCAATATTGTTGGCTTGATGGGCCCTGACCCAGGTTCAGTACAAACTCTAACTTCCCTACACACACAGCTACGAGGGTCCACACACTCAGCTGCAGACTTCTGCCCTAGGCCTTTGCACACACAACTGCAAATCCTCTTTCCTATGCTAAAACTCTTCGCTCTTAGCTCTCACAGGCCCATTACATCAATCAATTTCCCAAAAACTTACTAAGAACTGCTTAGACTCTTCTAAGACTCTCCCTTTTTATACATTCCCATGGTCTGCGAACCAAGGGTGGATCTCATCAAGCTGACACAAGTTACCTAAAATAAGGGAGGAAACCCTTTTTGACTCTATACATCTTTGTGCTCTGCGACAAAAAAATGCAGATACTTTACATTATTTATACAAAACTTGGGCCTTTAGCCCCAAAACTTGGGTTTTAACCCTAAAACTGACCTTAGGGGACCCTTCCCGACAACAAAACCATTTGTTGGCTTGATGGGCCCTGACCCAGGTTTAGCGTTAATTAGCCAAGAAAATCCCCACATTACTGGCCCTTTCACCATCAATCCGTAGAGTGCAAACGAAAGTCTCACCTGAAGCAGTATGGGGGGTGCGGGGGGTGCGGGAACCGAGTCTCCACACCCTGAGATATTTGTGATGTCATTTTATACCATAAGCCTTCCTTTTCACATACTAATAAGCCCTTTAGGGCTTATCAATATACTTCTGTTATTCGGCTTCGAGACCTTCATTAAGGTCTGTGATCGTCCTTCGCGTACCCTAAATAGGAAACTCAGGCACTTATGCGCCTCTGTAACTACCCCTACTTATGTGTCTACCTAGATTACCTTAAGTATTGGATAACTTCAACCTACATTATGATTTTCTTCACGTAAATATATATTATTACTTGTGTTCATATGGCAAAGTAAAACACATAGATTTTCACATCAATATAGCATTAAATCATAAACCCAGTGTTCAACATAACATAACAACATACATTCATAATAGAAGTAAAAGAGCTCTACATAGGCATCTCCAGAATAATTCTCTTTATTGATGGTTCAGATATTCAATACAAAATCTAACTTCCCTGTGCACATAACTACAGGGGTCCCCGCACTTAGCTGTGGACTTCTACCTTATGCCTCTGTGCACACAGCTGCAAAGCCTCTTTCCTACAATAAGACTCTTCCCTCTTAGCTCTCACAAACCCATTACATCAATCAATTGCTCAAAAACTTACTAAGAACGGCTTATACTCTTCTAAGACTCTCCCTTTTTATACATTCCCATGGTCTGTAGACCAAGGGTGGATCTCATCAAGTCGACACAAGTTACCTAAACTAAGGGTAGAAACCATTTTTTACCTTTTACATCTTCATGCTCTGCGACCACAAAATGCTAAGACTTTACATTATTTTTATAAAACTTGGGCCTTTAGCCCTAATACTTGGGTTTTTAACCCCAAAATTGACCCTAGGGGACCCGTTCCCAACAGGCCCCTAACACAAATCTGGTGACTCACCCCGAGTCACTCGGTCAGTGTAGAGATCTTGTCGCGAAGACCTCCCAACTCTACTTGGACTACTGCAACCTTGACGGTACACTGTGTCGCTGCCTGACTCACCTACTCTACCAGATGCTTCGTCACTGGTACTCTACTATCCACCTATAATTTCTGTTGTGTTTCCTGTGGACTAGCCAACTTCCCTTGAATGGTGATCATGAGGACATATGCTTTATCTAGCCAAGGCCCCAGCCTAGCCTTCAATACTACCTATTTGCGTTGTGTTGTGTCCACCTATTCCTTGAGTACCTTTGCTTCCTACAGCTTCGCCAACCTTTGTGTGATGGCGACAGCGTGTGCCATCGCTTTAACCTCATCATACCTCTGCTACAGTTCTCGTGCCTCAGTTTCTAGCCTCTGCAGGTTGGGATCTTCTTGCAGACTAGTAACTACTTTGAGTGCCTGTTTGAAGAGCACAGTGCAATCCTTCACTACGGTATCGACAACTGCAACAACATCTTTGACAGCGGTCTCGCACTGCTCTCTAACTTTTGGAGGAGTTGAAGGTTGGGCCCTCAACTCAAGTTCTATGATCTTAAGGTTTAGTTCAAATTGAACCTTAGCTAGCTCTGTTCATGCATCGTGCACACCTACATCGAGCTTCTAGATTCTTGCGTCGACTGGCACATATTCTGGGATGCTCAGCTTTGGAACAGTCTAACATGCCTTGGCCACCACAACCGTTGTGTGCTCATTCTTCTCTGTGATCTTCTCAATCGCAGACGTCTTTTCTATGAACATCTGGGCATTTTTCACCTTCTGCTAACTGATAACATTCAAGGCGTGTTGTTCTTGAGCCTGAGGATCCGCGATCACACCATCTTGCAGGGTGTGAAGGGATTCACTTGGAGCTGAAACCAAGTTTAACCTGACTTTCTTGAGAGCGATGAAAGTGGTCCTGTAAGCCCCTATTTCTGTGCTCAATGCTCCATCTAGTAGCGCAACGGCCCTAGGATCCATTGAGTGGACCATCTCTATTACATCTGAGGTTCCAGGTGCCAAACTGCTAGACGCCATGTTGCCCCACCCTACACTAGTTTGCACCTAAGTGTCTTGGATCTACAACTCACACAAAATCATTTGAAAGGTGACAAAGGCCTATTTCTGCTACAGCTCAAACTACTGCAGCAGTTCCACGGTCGCGTCCCTCACTATATTGTCGATGTCAATAAAATCACCCTCTGTCAAGGTGATTGGGTCAAGGGATGATTTGTTGGCCTTGGACTTCTTTCGCGACCCTACTTTCTCCTACTCCCTTGTGTGATTAACCGGGAATGGAGTATTCTCTAAGTCTGCTCCTCCCTGTTATGAGTGTTGCTCCTCCTCCTCTGTCTGTGGAGAAGGTGACTTCTAACTCCTATTAGAGTTACACTCTTCCTCTTCTTCTACCTTCTTTTTGGTAGTGCATTCCACTTTGGCTTTGTCCTCAGCTTCCTTCCTCCTTCTTTCGGCCAACTGCTCCATCTTTAACCTAGCCTCTTCCTTATTTTGCTTCATGGTAGACTTACTAGACCCAACTGATAAGTCTGAATTCATCCGTCACTCTACTGGCCAACTCTCCAGGACTATGGAAATTGCATCATCCATTGCCAGGTATGGAATATCATACCATTTTTGTCCAAGGTCCTTCCGCACTTTGATGGAATGCAGTGGAAGTTTGCCTTGAACTCCACATATTTGGACAACTTCTCAAAGACATTCGGTGAGAGCCACGACATGTGGTTGATTATGGGATAGATGCTTGATTCCATGGGGATCCAAAATACCTTATTGTCCTTGACGCTTCGGGGGTCCTTCATGTCCCAAAGTGAAGCAAACTTCGCTACTTCTGTCGTATCTTTTGCAATTGGAGGGAACTGACTATCCTTCAGTAAATCCCACGCCACCAATATAGTGGATAGTAGTATCCATGCATAATGGAAGGTATTTATTTGGTCTTGCATGTCTCTACAGTTCGCGAGGAACTCACTGTAGAGGTATCGTTCCCAGTTAAATTGTACGCCCTCCACACACTAGGTCACTAAAGACACAATCGGTGTCGGCACTTCATCCGCATGACACTTCCTAATTATTTTCTCCTCCAAGATCTGGGTGGCTACTTTAACGACAGGGTCAGTTATTCTGGAAATGGAGTAGTCGCGTGGCTTCTTGGCAAGCTTGAACTTGTCCTTCATTCATTCGGCAAGGTCGGGCTCACCCATCTTTCTGCCAAATGCCACAGCCGTATTCAATCCTGAATGTGGGAGCAAAGTGATCCTATGGATCAGCGTGTCAGTGATTGGTATCGGTTATCCTAACCTCAGGCACCCATCGTGCACCAAGCATAGCAGTTGTTTGATCACTATCAAAGTTATGGGCACACGATTGTAATGCAACACCCATAGTAGGTTCAACAGTCCTACCTTGTCCACCCCTTTTATCCACTGTCTCGGCTCCAACGCGGTCACACCAGAGTATTTATAGAAGACGCGGTGCATGAATGCATCAGTCGCCAAGTGGGGAAAGTGCTCTATATTTGTCAAATCCCAATCCTCCAGCTTTAAATGGGGGACACGTGCCAGGCATGAACCTTCAAATGTTATCTTTTCTGGTAGAAACAGTGTGAAAAGTGTGATTTTTCTCTCATTGAGGTCCTTTGGGACCTTCACCTTTCCTCAGTGCAAAGGGACGTATGCTCGCAACTTGGAGATAGGATCTTCCCCCTCAACGTCAATGTATTCTACCCCCATATCAATGTCTTCCACACTCATATTGACGTCTTCTATGTCCTCATCAGGTTCTAGGTTTACTACCTTTCCCTTCTCCTATGTAGTGGGGTCTTCTTTTTGAGGGTGTTTTCTAAGCGACACATGCAATGGTTGTGCTGTTTTCTACTTATCCTTCTTTGGTTTTGGACCCTCTCTGGTCAGCGTAGTCCTCGGCCTAGCCGACCTCAGTGATCTGGGTAGTTCTATAGGTACCTCTATAATTTATACCTCTGGGGTAGCTCCCTCAACTGCCATCGCTTCTCCAACACTTGCGGTCTCCATGGGTGCTGACATGATGCTAGTTAAGAGCTCCTGAGTTTCCTTCGGTAATTTCTCAAACAATGAACTCGCTACTAAAGCCTCTGAGTAGTCAAGGTTCATGCATGCCCAATAGCTCAAAACCTCAATTCTCAAAATGGCAAGTGTTTTTCGTTGGGCGGCCATCTGTAATTTATAGGAAATTTCAAATTTGAATCTGACCATTCCCCCCAAAATCTGTTCATAAATGCTAGAGTGGCGGCAGATTTTCAAATATCTTACTCTTAAATTCCGACTTAATTCCCTCCCCCATACTCCTTTTAGCCATTTTCCCACTGTCAAATCATGAACAATGACCATAATGGTCACTTTCTAGCTCCCTGCATGGTCCCTCCTTCAATAGCACATCTCCCTTCACTCTTTTGTTGATATTGTGACAACCTTCCATTCCGCGCAGTTCCCCAATTGTGCAGCTAAACCCAGGCAGTGTAGTTTATAGTTCTGTGCCTCCTTTCAACTGCCCAGAGCGGTAAGAATGTGCTTCCACCATATAGTCATTTGGCTGGGTCCACAGTGTATGGCTTCAATCAGCTACCATTCACCTTCCCTGGAAATGGCTCTCCATTCAACTTCACAAATTGAACTACTCCACCATCGGTAATCTCCTTGATGACATAGGGCCCCAGCCAATGCATCCAAATTTTTCCTAGAAATTTATCAAACTTTCTTTCATATAATAACACTAAATCATTTAGCTTTAAGGTGCATAGTTTGATGTGCCGATCGTGTCATGCCTTTTCGTGATCCTTTTCAACATGTTGATGGAATCCAGCCAAGAACCTATCTTCTTCTAGTTCTGACAGTTGCGCAAGCCTTTCTTCCAGGGCTATGCGATCTGCCATTCCTGTGAATGACGATATGCGCAGACTACGTACAATGTATTCCATTGGCATTATAGATTCAATGCCATAAACCAGCATGAAAGGCATTTGTCTACGTTAGCTTCTTACAAGTTGTTCTGTAATCCCCTAGCATTGCGGGTACATGCACATCCCAGTCATTTCTTTGTGCATTGCAAATCTTCGTCAATGCACTTTCTAGTATCTTATTAAATGCTTCTAATGTTCCATTAGCCTGTAGGTGATATGGTGTACTATTCTGATGGTAAACCTGAAATTCCTCCGTCAACATGCTGATCGTTTCATTAAGAAAATAAGTACTGCGATTTATCATCAAAATTTCTGGACATCCAAACCTCATCAGTACGTACACAAAGATGATTTTTTATGTTGTTGTTCTTGTATAGTCCTTCACAGGCTGTGCCTCCACCCATCTGGTTAAATACTCAGTCGCAGTGATGATGTACCGTGCATCCATCTTCTTTCCTAGAGGTTGAATTGGTCCTCCAAAGTCAATCTCCCACTTCTCGAATGGTTGTAATGATATATGTTGATTCATAGGGAGATCATCCCTCTACGATGATCTGCCAATCCTTTGGCATGCATCACATGCCCTACAATACACTTTTGAATCCTTATGCAGTGTCGTCCACCACAACCTAGCACGTAGAATCTTCTGTGCGGTTGCTTTTCCCGCATAATTTCCTCTCACGCTCCTCCATGAGCGTCAGCAGGGATGCTATTTCATTCAAATTCTAGCACATAATGTCGCAGTACTTCATCTAATCCATTTTATACAAGTGCCCTACAATGACATAAAGTTTGTCGCACGCACCACTAATTCCTTCCTTGGTTGGCTATTGTATCCTTCTAGAGTCGTTCCCTTCATTAGGAAGTGTATAATATCTTCAAAGTGATTGTTTGCGACTTGCACTGCAAAGAGCTGCGTGTCAGGTAGTCCTTCCTCCAAATTAGTAGGCTTCTCTCCTATTTCAGTGCGCGACAGATGATCCGAACCAACATTTAATTGTCTTGGTTTCACAATAACTTCAAAATCATATTCTTGAAATAACAACAACCATCTGCATATTCCCCCCCCCCCCCCCCAACATAGGCTTGTTCACCAAGTACTTCAATGCAAAATGGTCTATATACATCTTAAAGTGTCTGCCTAGCAAGTAGTGCCTAAACTTCTGGAGCGCATATACCATATCCAGACCTTTGCGCTCTATCGTTGAATAATTGTTCTTAGCTTTAGATAACTTCCTACTTACAAATGCTATAGGATGATCCAATTCTCCCTCATCAGCCTGTTTTAGTACTGCTCCCAGCGTAATACATGACACGTCCAAATACACATGAAATTCCTTCTTCCAATCCAGGAAGACTAGGATCGACGCAGTGACCATTTTTTCTTTTAGTACATCAAAGATCCTATGACATTCTTCATTCCAGCAAAATGTAGCATCCTTTTTTAACATTTTCTCCATCGGTCTGGTAATTTGGGCATAGCTTTTGATGAACTTTCTATAGTACCCTGTGTGCCCCAACGTTGTGTGCAGTTGTTTCACACTTCTTGGTGCCTCCAAATTGATTATAATCGAGATCTTCATAGTGGCAACCATCAAGCCTTGTCTGCATACCACATGACCCAGCAAGATCCCAAAAGGGACATAGAACAAACATTTCTTCAGATTGAGTGTGATTTGGTACCTCCAGCATGTATCCAGCATTAAGCACAAACTTGCTACATGGTGCTTTACCAGTCCAAACACTGTCCAATCGTCAAAGTATACCTCCTGAAATTTGTGAATGAAATCTTTGAACATTGCAATGACTACACGCGAGAAGATCGTCGGTGGGTTCTTCAACCCAAAAGGCATCACCATATATTGGAAGCATCCCCATTCAGTTGCGAAGGTCATCTTACTTCTATCCTCTATTGCGATATTGATTTGATGGTACCCTGGGAACGCATCAGTAAATGAATTTTCTTCGTGGCGCCAACATTATCCAACACCTCATCGATGAATGGATTTGGGAAAGGATCGTGCACACAAGTGTCATTCAACTTCCTAAAATCTACGCATATCCATATCTCATCCTTCTATTTCCTGTCCTGAACTACCATTGGGCTTACCCAATCAGACTCTTCTACTAGTTCAATGATTCATGTTGCAAGCATTTTATCCAACTCCAAGCAGACCCTTTCTTCATACTTCAGGTTGAGGCGGTAAGGCCTTTGCTTAATTGGCTTTGCGTCCAGTTTTAGAGTGATCTTCATGACACCTAAGTCCCCTATTATACCTTTCATATCTGAAAAATTTGTAGGGAACAGATCTTGATATTCGTGGAGCAATTCGATGACCTTATCTGCTATTGCATCATCCCAATAGTCCCCGATCTTTGCAAACTTTAGCTCTGCTTCCATGCTAATGTTTACCTGTCTAGTTTTGAGCGGTGTGGTGATGTTTGGATTTTGTAGTTGCATTCCCTCAACTTTGCGGTAACCTTCAGTCTCTGGAATATTAATCTTCCTTGGCTCTTCATCTTCTTCTTCCGTCGTCACATTGTAGTACTCCAATGCGTGGCTTAGCTGGTTAGTCCAATCGGGTTGAATCAAATTGAGAGGATCGTGTGGTATCCTGAACATTGCTGCCTTGACCTCCTACAATTCTTCATCAATACATTCAAATCCATCCTCAAAGTTGAACGTCATAAAAAATCCTTGTTACAAAACATCACATTCTTCAGTGCCATGGTAGAGATCTGTCTCCAAGTACCAATTCATTGGTATAACATCAAAGGTATGACAAAACAGATGTACCCACTCGAGTTGAGGCTCCGCTCCATACACTTCAGTCCATTTGGCTAAATGGTCACGTGGGTCATTCCTCCCATCATATTTTTCTATTAGCTAAACTTGTGGGTGACCAAAATGCACTCTCATCATCTTTTTGTACACGCGCCAATCATCAAAACTATCCTTGTGTGTGCCACACCATCTTGCAGGCGTAGCACCCAATCCAAGGCCTGGAAGTGATGCTTCTTTGGAACTTCTCTCTTGAATGCATCCAAAAAGTTATCAACATCAGTTAAACCATCGTAGTAAGGCCGATTTCTTACCTCTGACAATACACATCGCAACGAATTGGTCATCATATTACAACGAAGTGTAGATACTTCATGTAGTCGATCCTGCTAGTGCTCCAACTCTTCATCTGAATCTGATGTGAAATAACTTTTGCAGTCCCATGCAATACACCCATCTGCTATCAGATTCACCCAATCCTAATCTCACATCATTATCTTGTAAATTTGGTCCAAATCGTCATCAGTGTCATAATTTCGAATTGGTTTAGTATAGCGCAGTCCTTTTGCAAGGTCTAGGGGCACCAATATGCAGAGAGATTTCTTCTGAAATATCATCTTCTTCTTCTTTAAATTGATTTCCCCATTCATGTCAGTGGCCTAATCGATCCCGAGGAGCACGGGGTAGGGATTGTTGTCATCCACAATCTCTATTACATAAAAATTAGCTAATTCACCCATGCCCTCAATTTCAACCATTAGTCCCTGCAATCTTCCCATGGGGATGATTTTTTGCTAATTTCCATTCTTAACTAAATCAGAGACCATTGTAGCAAATGTTTCCCCATCCTCTCCCATGTATGGTTCGAAAAAAAAAATTGTTTGACCCTAGATCTAGAATAGCTTGATCCATCTCATATTCTCCTATCTACGCAGTGAGCCTCATCTCACGCCCCATTCTCACCTTATTCCTACCAATATTCCTGACTATGCCCAGTTCGTCAATAGAATTTTCCTTCTAGTGCACCTATTGATTAGCTCCTACAGTCCCTTCATAGCCTTTATATCATGCAACAGCTTCATACAGGTTTCTAAGAAAGTAGTAATCATGGAGGGGTTCATTTCTTCAGTCATCTTCTCCTGACTTCCTGAGGTAGAGGCCTCAGGGAAGCTTTTCTTTGCTTCCATAAACATTTCCCTTGCACATTCTAGATCAAACTGGGTCTCTTTTTCTGGCACATTGCGGAACTACTCACCTTCTTCAGGCTTCTTCCCCTCATCTTCACCAGTCGACACTCCACTTTGCAGCACAATATTGACCTTAGGAACTTCCTCGCAAGGCTCAGCCCTCATCATCTACAAGTTCTGAGTCAGTTGCTGAGGTTGCACCCCCTTTTCATGTATCTTAGCTAATAATATGGGGAAATCCTCCATCGCATGGTCAAACTAAGTACAATAGCGGCATGACAAACATTTTGAATTCGGGTAGTATCATGTGTAGTGTCCTAGTCCCCCACAATCATAACAAATGACCTGCCCCCAACCTCTACCAGGTCCTCCTCCACCTCGGCCTCATCTGCACCCTTCATACTTGCCTCGCACTCCCCCAGAGCCTTCGTCTAGAGGTCAGGTTTCTACCTGCACCCCATATGTAGGCATTCTATCCATCATTGATTTGTAAATAAGATAATTGCTCTCATCATGACCCACTGATTGACAGAAGTTGCAGAAGAGTTATTGCAGTGTCTGTATGAATTTCTACAATAAAAGGCAATTGTTTGTCGCATGTTTTCTAGCTATCTAACAGATAGCACAGCATAGCATAGACCCTGTACTTGGCCCTACTAGAGCTTTCGACCTCAGAGGCATTCATGATCTTGCTGCAACATAATTTGCGAAAACTAGACAGTGATCTTTTTCATGCCCCTGGCTTTTGCACTTCAGGCACCAAACTTCTTCGTGAACCTTGGGTCGATATGTTCTATATTTCTTCAGACTCTACATTTCTAGGTGAAGGTTCTACAACTACACATGAATCTATTGAACCCCCAGATTAACATCTTTCATCGGTGTCTCATGAAATCTCATCGAAATTTCCAGGGCTTCTGCCTGGGTCCCAATCTTTTGTTGTGATAATGCAACCCTTAGATGAGGCAGGAGTGAAGCCACAAACTATTCACAATGCTGCTCATCAGTTAGATTCATGTTAGATTTGCAGATTGTACACTTCAATCTATGATCCAGATCCCAGGGTGTCTCACCAAGCTTCATCATGATATCTTTGAATTTTACAATTGATTGCGCTTTAGACTTAGGTCTACTGAATTCCTTATTCAGCGTGGTCTGGATATCTGCCAATTCGGACATCAGGTAATTAGTGAAGTACTTAATGTACCACGTTCGTACACAATCTTGCAAAGCACTAACCAACACTGCTTTCTTCATTTGATAATATATGATACTCCGAGCTTCCCATATATCCTTCGCAATGAACCAAAATTGGTCCGGATCTTCATTTTCCACACCCTTGAACATAGGTAGCTTTACTGAGTTTGCCATATTGAAAGGTGGTGGAGGTGGCAGTGGTGTAGGCGAAGGTGTATGTGGTGGATGTGAAGATGGAGGTTGTGTGGGTAGATGGGGTATTCGCAGGAACCCTTGCTTTATCAACTGAACAACTCTCTGCAGAGATGCCTGTTACACTAAAAAATGTCACCTTGACTACTTACAGTTAGTATGGCTCAAATCAACAGTCATGCTACCCTCTTAGGCAAGTCTTATGCCTCTGTTATCCATCTCAAACTCAAAGAAGAGAGAAAGTCTTGTAAAAACTATGTTTATCTCTGGGGTCGCAGGTTCTCTCTAGCCTTACCTGCGGGGACGCTGACCATGTTCACAAAATCTGCGTCCATGGACGCTCTGTATGTTAAGGGACAGGTGTGTCCCTCTGTAAAAGGCAAAATGCGCGAGTTTTATCTTGAAAAAGTTACTTGTGGTTACTTCTAGAACATTCTAGAGGTCGGTTTGATGAAATGGATGCGCCTCCAGTTGGTTCATGTATCTCTATTAAGGGGGAACTTATCCCATCAATAAGGGAGCTATCCCACCCAAAGAGGGGGATGATCCCATTGATAGTGGACCTGAATAACCTCTTTACAGCACTATAAATAAAGGCATTGAGCCAGAAGGAGAAGAGGTTGGAGCTATACATTTTCTTTGGGTAAATGCTGCAGGAATTAGGACTCCCATTTAGAACCTTGTGAGGAGAGATTGTCTTTGCTTGATTCTACTTGGAAGTGGGTGAGCTTTGTCAAAGTAGAGGAAAACCCTTGATGGACCCTGGGAGGAACTTGCACAACACCAAGGCCAGGTTGTAAGAGTTTCTTTGTTTCGTTATTAATACAAACTGGTTTATTTTTCTCAATAGCTTGTGTTAATGAGTTATTTCATGTGTTCCTTGGTCTGCATGTTAAATATATGTTTTATTATATGAAATGCAAGTGCTTGGTAATTGTTTGATTGTTTGTGGTTGCAGGAATTGACTTGAAGGAGGAGCTCATCCGGATCGGCAAGGACGGACTACAACAACCACGTTTTGGAATAAGGTAAGCCTAAACACTTGTAGTTTTCATGTTTTAAAAGGTATATTTAGAGAAAGATCACTCCATTTTGTCTTGTTTGTCGCTAGAGAGTTTAGACTCCTAGGGAGGTCAGCTGTGTCCGCACAAACGACTTTTTCCGCCACGACAAATTGGCGACTCCGCTGGGGATTCCATTAATGAAAAGTCTTTTCCTTTATGTGAACTTTGCTTTGAGAAAATTGGTTTATTTTTCTGGTTTTGGCTCTGTGATTCTGTCTCTGGGTGGGTTAGCTTAGGATTAGTTTTATTTTGGTTTTTCTTGAGTTTTTCAGACGGACGCATCCTCTGAGTGCTGCACAGTGCGTCCCTGGACGCACTTTTGCTGTGTGCACAGAGCGGGCCCGCACCTGTGCTAACGGGTTGCCTGCGTCTTCCTGTAAAAATTTAGGAAAACTCCTTTTTTGCCTTTTTTGCTCTTAGATTTTGTTTTTTCTTAGTTTTTTCTGCCCAGATTCATTAGTCCCTTGTCCAGAATCTTCACCTAAGCTTGTTCCTGCTCTTAGCTTTCATCAATTGGGTGTTTTGAGTCTCTTTTTTGAGAAATTCTTAATTTGATTTCCTTTGGTCATTACTTGGAGGTTTCTCTCAGTCTTTTCACAATTTTGCATCTTTTTGCTTTTGTTTTTGCAAAAAAAATTTCCCCCTCATTCGCCGGGGGGGGCTAAATTGTGTATGAGTGTTAATCGCCTTTGAGTGTTTTTATGTTTTGATCTTTGGAACTCTCACCCAATTTTCTCGACTTGCACTTGATTGGTTCTTAGATTACATTAGAATCATCTTGTGTTTGAGAATTCTCTTGCATAGATCACATTTGCATAATTAGAGTTCTTAGTTTCAGAATATGAATGAAAAATGTGCATAGATTACATTTGCATACTTTTCATGTGAATTGTGCATAGATTACAATTGCATAGTTTACATTCTGAAAAATCAATCGTAGATTTAGATCAGCTTTCTTTGATTTGAATTTACACAAAAATAAAAATAAAAATTGGTTTGGAATTGATTTGCATTAGTTTTTCTTGATGAAATTAGTGCATTAGAGAATTTGTTAAATTTTCTCTTAATGATCAATTTTTTGCATTGTTGGAAGTGAATGGAAACTCTCTCCTTACTCTAGTTAGGATTCATCGAATTGAAAGGATTGCATTATCATATTCGATTGCATTCAGTTGAGTCGGGTCATAACACCATTGGTTTCATCTCCATTTACCCATTTGAGTAATAACAACCTTAATAACACAGCGCTTAATTAAAATTCATCTAGTAATTTTTACATTTCTAGGGCTCTGAAACACCAACATAGCTTAGGCTAGGGTCTTGGAGTAGGTGAGTACTTAACTCTCCAAGACTACAAAACCAAACAGATAGTTTATCTTGAGTAGAATAAATCCAATTGTTTCAATTGCACTCTGGGAAAGCTCCTCTTAAAGGAGAAGCACGAGCTCGTGTCCGAACCAGTGAGGGGATCATTCCCCCCTCGTTGGGAACGACGCCAGACAGTACGTATTACAAACGGTAAACCTCGGATTAACCATTGTCGAGGAGCCAGGGGTCACTTATCAGTAAACCTTGGATTGTTGTCAAGGAGCCGGTAAGGGGATTGAGCTTGCTACTCTGCCCTTGCGTGCTGTCGGAGTTTAGACTGTTCCCCCAGGTGTATTTGTTACTGTTGGTGACCTTAGTGACCATAATCTTTAGGGTTCTACCGAGGTGACGGTGGAGGGAAGGTCCCACTGTACCTGGAGCAGACGTCGGTTATACTCACTTGGATTTTCCGGGGGGTTCACTTCACTTCGAGACGGTTAAAGTGGAGGAACTTGTGCCAGTCTATTCATTAAGCAGGTTGCCGGGGTAACTGTTCCACCCGCCATTTCTGTACTGAATTCTGCGAGGTTGGGCTTCATCACCAACTAGTGTTTTCGGTCCGGAGAGCTTACTGTTTGTGTGTGGTTTGACTCCTAGATTTGATAGCGCGTGTTAATTTGTTTGTTTTTACTTTTAGAGACCATAGGTGTGAATTGTGAATTTTAGTTGTTAAGTGTGAATTGTGAATTGTTAATTTTAGTTTTAAATTGTTAATAAAATTCACTGAAGTTGAATATAATGGCAAATGTTCCGGAATTTATCAACCTAGGAACCCCTCCTAATGAGAATCCTAGTACTTTTCCTTACTTTGGAAATGTTGGTCCTCCTTATATGGCTACTTTGTCATTACCTGGATTTACAATAGGTTTACCAATATGGTTATTTTCAACTTCGTTGGCCCAAAATACTCCAATTGTTCCATCTCAACCGGATGCTTCACCTCAACAGAGTTCACCATCTCAACATCACCAACCTTCTGTTGACCCTTTACCTTCTTCGCCTAATTTTTCTTCCTCCATTTCTTCCTCTTCGCCTGGTAAAAGCCTTGATGCTAGATAAGAAAGAAGT
This sequence comes from Pinus tabuliformis, assembly GCA_031772625.1. NCBI lineage: Eukaryota > Viridiplantae > Streptophyta > Pinopsida > Pinales > Pinaceae > Pinus > Pinus tabuliformis. The sequence goes on along the minus strand of CM062808.1, from coordinate 996,502,437 downwards.
CAACCAACCAACCATGGCTATCAGTGTTAGTTGTGTTGAGGAAAACTCCGACATGCATCGTAAACCCAAATACCCTTGCAGACTTTGTAAGGGTGACCACTTCCTTGTCAATTGTCCTAGTATTCCAAAGGTCTTGGAAGTATGGTCAGAAAAATCTCATCAACTTTCCATTGATCCATCAACCAGTGATAGTCAGGTTCTTGGGAAAAAGGGTAAAGTTAGGTTTCCTTGTAAGTTATGCAAAGGGAGTCATCAAACTCACATTTTCCCTCACATGGATGAAGCCTCGACATTGTTGGAAAACCTTACTGTTCCACAGCAAGAATTTCCAATTGGTTACCGTAAACTTTCTCCCAACCTACCGTCAACTGACGGAGTGATTGGTCTAAATTCAAGTACGGTCGATCACACTCTTCCATTGGAGAGTGAAACTCACGTCACTCAGGTTGATGATCCGTTAGTTGATCAAGTGGTCGATTCAATTTCACATTCGGTCGATCACACTTTCCCTTTGGAGAGTGAACTTCATACCGCTCAGGTTCTTCTTGTTACATCAGATTCTTCTACGCTAGGGGGCATTTCACCTGTTTCTACAGAACCCCCTCCAAGCACTGAGGTCTTTTCCTTTGATTGGAATAGACTGACAAAACCTCGTCTTCCTTCCTCCATCCCTTTCCAAATCATTGTCAAGGCTGGTGGTAGGGACGTTCATCGTACTCAGGTAGATGAAGGTGCTTCTGTTAGTATTTTATCCTCAACTGTTTGGAAAGCTTTGGGTTCCCCTCAGCTTGCGCCTATTACGCAGAATCTGAAAGCTTTTAACAGAACCATTAGTGAACCTTTAGGGATCCTTCCTAAGTTTTCTATTACCTTGGAAGGTAAAACTGTCTGTATTGATCTTATGGTAGTTCGAGGTCCCTTGGATTTCAATTTACTCCTTGGGCGAGACTATGTTTATGCAATGAAAGCTGTCGTATCGACACTCCTTCGCGTGATGTCTTTCCCTCACAATGGCAGTATTGTGACTGTAGACCAGTTTTCGTTCCCTAGTCTTTTTTCAACTACCAATAATATGACACCCCTAAATGTTCCTGATTCTAAAGTGGTATCTACCCTGCCACGGGTTAATTATGTGGCAACTGGTCCCATGTTTTCAGTTACCGATGTAAGTGAGCCTCTCACTGTTTGCTCATCTTCCTGTGATTTAGATCTGGTAATTGACATGGAAAACTCTATGGGATTACTTGAACACGATGTTCTTATCCCTTTTGAGTCCCTTGACATGTGTTCCTTCCCAAGAAGTATTCTTCCTTCGGATGAAGACCTCTTGGAAGCCATGATCAAGGTGTGTCCATTGACATGTCTTTCCTCCAGTTGGAAGCCATGATCAATGTTACGAGGATAGTTTTTTCTTGTATCAACCTCGTTAAAAAATGAAATAGGCTAGCATGAGGACAGTTCTTTTACTGAGTCAACCTCATTAAAAAATGAATCAGCTAGATTTTAGGATATGTAGGTAGATTGTAGAAAGTAAGATTTTGAGGACAATTCCTATTACTGAGTCAACCTCGTTAAAAAATGAATCAGGTTTGAGGATAGTTCCTGTTACTGAGTCAACCTCGTTAAAAATGAATCAGGTATGAGGATAGTTCTTTTCTTGTGTCAACCTCTTTAAAAATGAAACAACTCCCTTTTCAAGTTAAATATTGAAAGTAAACCTTCATTTCATCCAGCCGGTTGAATGCAATGAAGCCTGGGGGGCATGTACCTCATTTCGCATCATTATGCTGGGGGCATGCGAACTTTATGAGCATAGTTCCTTGTCTTGTGTCAAGCTCGTTAAAAAATGAAACAAGGGTAGGTTAAGTAGGTAGATTGTAGAGAGTAGTCATGAGCATAGTTCCTTGTCTTGTGTCAAGCTCATTAAAAAATGAATCAAGGTTTTTAGAGCACAGTTCCTTGTCTTGTGTCAAGCTCGTTAAAAAATGAATCAAGGTTTTTATGAGCATAGTTCTTTGTCTTGTGTCAAGCTCGTTAAAAAATGAAACAAGGATTTTAGAGCATAGTTCCTTGTCTTGTGTCAAGCTCATTAAAAAATGAATCAAGGTTTTTAGAGCACAGTTCCTTGTCTTGTGTCAAGCTCGTTAAAAAATGAATCAAGGTTTTTTAGAGTATAGTTTTTTGTTAGGTAGATTGTAGAAAGTAGTTATGAGCATAGTTCCTTGTCTTGTGTCAAGCTCGTTAAAAAATGAAACAACTCCCTTTTCAAGTCGAATCTTTTCAAGATCTTGAAAGTAAAGCTTCATTCCATCCACCTCATTGAATGCAATGAAGCTTGGGGGGCATGTACCTTGATTTGCATCATTATGCCGGGGGCATGTGAACTTGTAACAAGCATAGTTTTTCGTTTCAAGCTTGCATAAACATGAAATCGAATCCGAGCATAGTTCTTTTCCTGTGTCAAGCTCGTTAAAAAATGAAACAAATCCTCCTCTAATTGAGTCGAGAGTTTGACTAGACCTCATAGATGTTAGGTTGTACGTTTAGGTTAGTTATTTCAGTTTTTGCATAATTTTCTTACAGTTTTAGGTCGAGTCTTTCAAATGATCTCGTTCATGAACCTTCATTTCATCCAACTGGTTGAATGAAATGAAGCTGGGGGGCATGCGCTCTAACAATCATGCTTAGGGGGCATCAAGCACAGTTTTCTCTCTGTTTCGAGCTTGTGAAAAAATGAAACTACTCTGAAGCATAGTTTTTCTTTGTTTCAAGCTTTTGTAAAAATGAAACCTATCTCGAGTCAATTTCAGTTATTTTCAAGACTCGTTAAACTCATGAAAATACCGAGATTATTTTGCTATCTTTCATTCTCGTAAAACAAATGAAAAATGTCGAGTTCTTTCCGTCTTTTCCTGCTCGTAAATTAAATTTAAAGTCGGCCATATGAGTACATTTTTATCCCTTTTCGAACTCATTAAAACTTACGAAAAAGTGAAAACCATGAGTACATTTTTATCCCTTTTTCGAACTCGTTAAAACTTACGAAAAAGTGAAACCTTGGAGTTCTCTTTTAAGCCCTTTTCAGACTCTTAAAACATGAAAAGATTGCCGAGCGTTTCTTTTACACTCGTTAAAACGGAATTAAAAGACGGTCCCATTTTAGCTCTTTTCTGACCGCAAAATCAGGAAAAGATTGCCCGGTTTTTGTCGTTTCAAACTCGATAAGGAAATAAAACGACGTGTCCTTGATCGCTTTTTACTTTTCAGATCGACGACACTATCATGAAAGTACTCCTTGGTCGCAAGATCAAGCGGTTCCCCCAGGTATTATTTTATACTTTTTCGGGCTTGAGGGACACAAATATACGAAAAAGTTCAACCTGGAGTCTCCTTTAGTTTTTTCAGACTCTCTAAAATTGAAAAACGCCGAGTTTCTCCTATACTGGGCTCGTTAAACTTTTACAGTAAAGGACCTGTTCAATTACAAACAGGAACGAACCACTCCTTCCTAGGGTTCGAATTTAAACTAGGTTGGACTCGTCCGAAGGATGAGCTTATAATCAAGCATATGTTATCCTCCTCAAGCTTGTTAAAAATAAAGAGGTACTTGCCAGAAATGGTGGGGGAAAAGAGAGAAGAATGAACCTGTTTGTCACCTTTTGTCTCAAAAGAAACTTTATTACCGCTCTTGAACACGACACTTTTTATTCACTTGGGTTGGGAAATCTTTTACCTCACAGTTGACCAAACCACTTTGAAAATCTTTAACCGGGTTCCGGGGATTAACTTTGAGTTATTCGTCACCAAGCCATCTGTCGTGTCGTTATGTGTTCAAGAGGTCTGCAAGCAAAACTTTCATCTGCAAAATACTTGTCATCCATTTGACCATCCCTGAGTCAGTCCTTACAGCAACATTTCTTCAACTTGAACAATGATTTCGTGTTGCGGGCTTGCCTGCAACGGGTCGCTTTCTATCGACATCGACACATTATCTAGAAAGATGACTTAGGAATCGACAGTACCTTGAAGTCTGCATGCATCAATGGCAGGTTTCTCGCCTTTGACGTCAGTTTACATCATTGACTTTCGATCAAAGGATTCCGTGAAGTGTTCGACATCAAAACATCTATTCACATTTCACGGGTTGTGCTTGGTACTTTGAGAACCATTGACATTACTGGTGGTCTCTCTCATGCTTGTTAACAGTTTACATCATCGACTGGTAATCAAGTGGTTTCTAACATGTTCGACATCGAATCATTTAATCACATGGCTAGAATCGTACCAATTCGGGAAGTAGAAGTGAAGACCCTGGATCTAGTTTCTACCATCCAGGCTGCGAGAAGTTTTGTATTCATTATCTATGTAGACTAATCATAAACAGATGGCTGCGTCCATACTGTGTCTACAAAAGTCTATAAAAAATGATGTACTGCAAGATCATTCCTGTATCAGAATAGTTAGTCCATTAGTTAAAGTTTTGAATCTGAGTATGGGAATGCCTACCTCAGTGATGATATAATCTTATCCATGTATTTTGTGTTGAAAATTGCAGGTTCCAACCAGGTCATCCACAAGACAATCCTTGAAATGATAAAGCGCTTCACCCTTCCTAGAATTACAAAACCCTAATCTATTCCAGGCTTCGCACTTTAGGGGGCAATCTGTTACACTAAAAAATGTCACCTTGACTACTTACAGTTAGTATGGCTCAAATCAACAGTCATGCTACCCTCTTAGGCAAGTCTTATGCCTCTGTTATCCATCTCAAACTCAAAGAAGAGAGAAAGTCTTGTAAAAACTATGTTTATCTCTGGGGTCGCAGGTTCTCTCTAGCCTTACCTGCGGGGACGCTGACCATGTTCACAAAATCTGCGTCCATGGACGCTCTGTATGTTAAGGGACAGGTGCGTCCCTCTGTAAAAGGCAAAATGCGCGAGTTTTATCTTGAAAAAGTTACTTGTGGTTACTTCTAGAACATTCTAGAGGTCGGTTTGATGAAATGGATGCGCCTCCAGTTGGTTCATGTATCTCTATTAAGGGGGAACTTATCCCATCAATAAGGGAGCTATCCCACCCAAAGAGGGGGATGATCCCATTGATAGTGGACCTGAATAACCTCTTTACAGCACTATAAATAAAGGCATTGAGCCAGAAGGAGAAGAGGTTGGAGCTATACATTTTCTTTGGGTAAATGCTGCAGGAATTAGGACTCCCATTTAGAACCTTGTGAGGAGAGATTGTCTTTGCTTGATTATACTTGGAAGTGGGTGAGCTTTGTCAAAGTAGAGGAAAACCCTTGATGGACCCTGGGAGGAACTTGCACAACACCAAGGCCAGGTTGTAAGAGTTTCTTTGTTTCGTTATTAATACAAACTGGTTTATTTTTCTCAATAGCTTGTGTTAATGAGTTATTTCATGTGTTCCTTGGTCTGCATGTTAAATATATGTTTTATTATATGAAATGCAAGTGCTTGGTAATTGTTTGATTGTTTGTGGTTGCAGGAATTGACTTGAAGGAGGAGCTCATCCGGATCGGCAAGGACGGACTACAACAACCGCGTTTTGGAATAAGGTAAGCCTAAACACTTGTAGTTTTCATGTTTTAAAAGGTATATTTAGAGAAAGATCACTCCATTTTGTCTTGTTTGTCGCTAGAGAGTTTAGAATCCTAGGGAGGTCAGCTGTGTCCGCACAAACGACTTTTTCCGCGACGACAATGCCCATGCTGCTTCCTCATCGTCACTCAGAGGAGGTTCAATTAGTGGGCTATATTTAGGGCCTGTTTTCCCTTTGTTCCTAAATTTCCTTCCACTTCGCATAGCCCCAAACATCAAGGTAGCTGGATAACCCACTTTTCACACAAGAGCATCTTAATCCAAGTATTTAAGGATTTTAAATACTTACCTTGTGCCCCTTAAAGAAGCGGCACTCTTCTTCACTCTAACTGACCAAGGTATCGACCGCGAACTATTTCATGAACCCTCCTATGATACGATCAAGCCTATGATAAACAGTGCATGCGATATTATCTTCAGAGGCTTTTAATCTCCACACTAACTCTAGGGTCCAGATTATTGGACGGTCAAGCCTCCACTTTCCATAGTCATCTGCCAATTTTTTGATCCACTCGTACAACTTGACCAGGAAGGAATAGAAGATCTCATGTATCTCTATATATAGGTATCTATACAACCATTGTTGTTTCATCAATCACGGATTCCTATTCTCTTGTGCCACGAATTAATGGATATTTCTGTCCAACTAGTCTTCGATCTCCTTCTCAGTTGGATTCCAGTGATGCGACATCACACATCTCGTTATGCAAATCCTGGTCCCAACAACGGAACCATTTTTTGGCTTGATGGAACCTAACCTAGGTTCAACATTAATTAGCCAAGAAAATCCCTACACTACTAGCCTTTTCGGCATCAATCTGCGGAGCGTGGACTAAAGTCTCACCTGAAGCAGTATGGGAGGATGCAGGAACCAAGTTTCTACACCGTGATATAGTTGTGATGTCATTTTATACCCTAACCCTTCCTTCGCGTAGACTGATAAGCCATTTATGGCTTATCGATATACTTCTCTTATTTGGCTTCGAGACCTTCGTGAATGTCTATGATCATCCTTCACATACCCTAAATAAGAAATTTAAACACTTATGCACCTTGGTAACTACCCCTACTTTTGTGTCTACCAATATTAGGTTAAGTATTGGATAACTTCAACATGGATTATGATTATCTTCGCGTAAATAGATATTCTTACTTGCATTCATATGACAAAGTAAAACACATAGATTCATGCATTAATATAGAATTAAATCATAAACTGAGTATTCAACATAACATAACCGCATACATTCATAATAGAAGTAAAAGAGATCATACATAGGTATCTCTATAATAATTCTCTTTATTGATGGTTTAAATATTTAGTACAGACTCTAACTTTCCTGCGCACATAGCTGTAGGGGTCTGTGCACTCAGCTGCAGACTTATACCCTAGGCCTCTGCGCACACAGCTACATGTGGAGCGATAAAAAGGTGTCTTTTAAACTCTTAATTACCTTCACATTAATTATCAACCTAGGGACGACTTTTTATTTCAAGAGTGTACTCAGTCTGAGGCGGCTATTTACTCAAGAGTAATGTTTTGTAGTATAGTGCTTAAAAGCTACAAAAGTAAATGAATGCTTGAAAAAGAAATCTAACAATAACATAAACTCAAATGCTCTGAAATCCAACTATTCACTCAGCAAACATCAATTGAGGATACAGTAGCAATAACTCATTCCTCTAGAGATTGATGTAATTGAAATCAAACGGGAACAAGACAATCAATCTGGGAACGAGGAAGCAATAACCAATGTTCTCTACAGTTGACAGTCCTGCTTTAAAGCAATCAAAAGGAAATCGAATTTGAACTAAATCTGCCATTGAAAGTAAACTAGGAAAACTCTTTAAAAGCAAACTAGTGCAATTAATCAATAGAAATGAACAACAAAGTAAGTGGGTGCATGTCTACAACTTAACTACTTCAAAAGGCTAAATCACACCAAGCATTGCATCAGTCGAAGGTTCGGTAGCAATAACCCATCCTTTTCATAACCGATGAGAACAAATCTGAGGTCTGGGAGCTAGGTAGTAGATGCTGGGGCTCACTACAGCCTGAGATCGTCCTTGATGAATGTAAATGAAATGACAAGTAAAGGAAATAACAATGAAATAGAACATCACATCAGCCAAGGGTTTGGTGGCAATAACCTATCCCTTTCATAACTGATGGGAGTAGATCAGAGGTCTAGGAGCCAATTAGCAGAAGCTGACACTCACTACAACCTGAGTCTGTCCTTAAGAAATGGCAAGTAAATGAAACGACAAATCAACAATCTTGAAATAGACCAATAATTGAAATGAAACAACAATTCAGAAATGGAACAGCAACTAAATATGAATGTACAACAATCCAAATCAAGCACGCAACACACTTATCATTAAAAGGGACAGTAATCCGAGCTTCAATACAATATGCATGAATCACAGTTATAAAGTAACAGCAATTGTAACAGAACAACAATCCCGAATAAATAACAGTCACAATTTAAGAATACATCATACAGTTGTACCGATTTAGGAACATACAACGCGGTTAATCTATAATCGAATGACAATCTGTAAGGAACAACAATGTTATATCAATTATCAAAAGGAACAGTAATGCGATACAAAGTTAAAATGATAACATAGCATTCCTGTTGCAGATAACGATAGTATCCAATCAAGTATATCTAATAGCGCTGATATGTAAAACAATAAAGTGCATCAGATTACTGAACAGAGTAAAAGAAAGAAATCAAACCACACATGAAGCATAAAGATATAATACAGCAGCAGCGTACTCCACCGGAGGCTAGGCCCTTAGCCGCCAGCGGATGCTGCTGGGTTACTTCAGGATCAAAGATGAAATGGCAACTAGATTTATATTAAAATATCAAAGCAGAGTTACAGTGGATTACAACAAGAAATCTCTCAATCTCTCATCCATTATCCATTCTCTCTGCCATCCTCAATTCTGAATCTCTAATTCATCCTCAATTCCATCATTCGAATCCCTCTGAAATCACCCCCAAATCATCCCCCTCTCTGATCTCTGTTCTGATTTAAATAAAGAGAGATCAGAGAGCAGTTACAATAAAGATAAGTACAACATGATTTCTATTACAAAATTAGATTGTTTCCAACCAATTGATAAACAAGAAGATATATTTCCATCCAGCTTTCAACAAGAGCAAGACGAATTTGGCTTTGCAGCTGAGATTTGGAGGACGGCCGCAACAACAAATCTGAGAAAATCGTGCTCAAAGAACCCTTCGTTTCTCTTAATACAAGCCGAATTTTGGCAAAAGTTAATTGGGTCCGTTCTGGACAAAACCCATGTTCCAGATTTTCCAGATTCTGCTTCATTTGCTCAGAATCTCAACCGCAAAACCGTCACTTCTTATTCCAACAAATTTCTGAGTTGGCACTTTTAATGATCAAGTCTTCAATCTGGAAATTATCTTGGAGGCTAAAAATGGTGAATAATGTTACAACTGATTTATTAAAACTATCATTGATAAAATCACACATAATCATCAATTTATTAGAAATAAAAGAGAATAAATAATATTCATCCATAAGAGCATAAATCATTTATAAAATGGATTTAAATGATAAATTATAATAGATGATATAATAGAGAAGAGTAAAAATGGATGAAATAAGTGTTACAAAGTGGTCGTATTCATGGCCCAACATACCCTTACACTCAATATGTTGCATGTCCTCATGCAACGAAAACTGAATATATTGCATGTCTTCATGCAACCCAAAGACAAAAACCCATGTGTTAACCAAGCGCTAAAAAAAATATGTTCATCTCAACTCATGAAATGGATAGAACAAATGAATTCTTCCTTAATTAATGAATATTCACTTTTAGTAATCTTGATGAAGGCATAACAATTTTTACATTGACATTCAATTATATGTATATATGAAGTTGCAACAGTAACAACAAACTTCATTAACCATTTTCTCAAAAACTACAAATCAACTTTTGTTGAAATTTGGCAAGTAAATTTATAATATATGAATGCCTCTATGATCCAAAAATTAGATTGTTTTGATGCACTGATCATGAGATATAAACAAAATGGTTGTAGATGAGAGTGCATGTTTTCCAAAATTTTATGAACTAATTTATCTTGAAATTGTCTGGATTTGTATTAATGATATGTCTGTGTTTTCCAAAAATCACAAGAATTGGGTGCATATTATGGAAATCAATTTCTGCATTGTGTAAAAATGAAATTGTATGCCTTAAATGAGGAAGAAAGTAGAAAACATCCATCATGCGTAGCAATTCCTCCCCCTCTCTGAAAAATTAGCATGCCCTCATGCGATGCTAGAAAACAAATAGAGGTGGTTGCTAATATCTGTTGAATTCTATGCTTGGTGTAAAACAACATGGAATAAGGGAGGTGTTGAGAGTGAATAAGAATAGCAATGGATGATAAAGAAGATGAATAACATGGTCATAAGAAAGAAATGAATGAAAGGAACACTCCCCCATACTCGAAAATGATATGCTGCTGAAAAAGGGGAAGTGGTAAAGATGTGAAATGAAGGATGATAAATAATGCTCAAAATGGATTTTCATGAAATTCTCCTAAATTCGTAATAAATTAGAAAAGTATGCTATTTTACCTCGAGTTTTACCTCCAAAAAGAAAAATGTGAAATGACATATATGGATTGGCAGTTGTTGAAGCTGAGTTGGTGCGAAAAGCGATGCAAAAGGTGGAATCCAGGTAAGCACATCATGTCTGAAGAATTGTTCACGTTCGCGAGCCTCTTCTGTTAAGTGCAATAGTGTGGTCATGCTACGAATAGAATTCTGCCCATACTTGTTGTTCTCCTGTAAACAAAGCACTATTTTTCATACAATGTTCTTGAATCCATAGTGTTAGCTTTGAATAGCAACAGATAAGATGCATGCAAAATTTCAATTAGAAAAACTTATGTATACATGCAATACTAATATGTTGTCAAATCAACAAGGTATGGCAAAGTGCAGTAATCATATCACATGCAATCCCATAATGCATACATTCCCCCCTCCAATTGGAAAATGGGTTCCATAACCATAAAGCATATGAAAGGGGTGGTGCTGACGGCAAGGCAATGGAATGAACAATATATCAGTAAATGAAACAGAGTACACTTATCAATGATAGGACGGTGAAAGTTATGGTTATATTGAGAGCAAAGTGTGTAAAGACAGTTATGAATAAGAGATAGGACGCTTTGGATTGATGATAGTTTATTCAAAACGAAAAAGGACAACAATATGCTAAAAAGATGCTTTGCTGACGGTATTCTAGCTGAAAATGATGTGATTGATCTGAAAACAATTTCTCGTGCGTAAAGGTTCAAAACAGGGGGAAAAAATTAAGGAAACAACTTCTCTGATAAAAAGAAAGAATAAGAAAAGGGCATTATAGTAATAATTGACGATAAGATATAACTTCAATACCATAAGCAGAGTCGTTGCTGCCAGCAGGCGTCCATAGCCTCGACAGGGTTGCTTTTTAACCCATATGAGCCAGGATCCTCAATTTATAAATGGAGAGTTTCAGTGTTGTTCTACAGAAGAGATCAGTGTGTTGGTGTGGTAACTAGATAACCACACTGCCATTCACTAGGATGTAGCAAAAGTGATCAGGTCGGCTCGTGATGAGACCTCCTGTTCCAAGGATAATTTGGCTATCCAATGGATCATAACCCTAGTGTGGTGGCCATAATGGGAATGTCACTTTCTTACAACCTTATGAACATGGTAGGCTGGCTCGTAATGAGACCCCCTATCCTCCATCTGCGAACAAAATTTTGTTGTTATTACACATTTTTATGATAAAAAGAGGGAGGCTCAATACTCCTTAAGAGCAGGGATGGTGGAAGAAGTTGAACATGTCAATAGAAAAAAATATACCCATAATCTCATTTATTACAAATAGAGAAGATTATAACCAGGAGGGGTGGAACCAACATGGTATTAAGATGATCAATCAATATCATGTTCAACAGAAAACAATGCAGTAAAGTGATATATAAATAATTATGTCTCTTTTGAAAAGAATCTATCATCAAAGAGTTGTCCTGTTAAAGATCATAATGTGAATGATATTAACTTTGCTTCAAAAGGATCCATAATTCTTGTGCTCATAAAAGTAGTGTACTTCATTTCATAAAAGGGAATCAGTAAAATGTGGTTGAGATGAATTAGGAATAATTCCACAAGAAGAAGGAAGGGTTGCTCTCCAAAATATTCCCAAAGTGTTGCTCTTTTGAATGAACAACAAAAACACTCAAAAAAAGTGTTATTCCTTGTAGGGAACAACAAAGGAAATGCACAAAAAAAACAAAAATACACACCAAAAAGTGTGAAAATGGAAATGTCGTTCCTTTGGAAAAATGAACAGCAAAAACTAAAAGTGTTGTTCCTTTAGAAAAGGAACAACAAAAACGCAAGTGTTGTTCCTTTGGAAAAGGAACAACAAAAACTAAAAGTGTTGTTCCTTTTCTAAAGGAACAACAAAAACGCAAGTGCCGTTCCTTTGGAAAAAGGAACAGCAAAAACTAAAAGTGTTGTTCCTTTAGAAAAGGAACAGCAAAAACGCAAGTGCCGTTCCTTTGGAAGAGGAACAACAAAAATGAAAAGTGTCGTTTATTTGGAAAAGGAACAGCAAAAATGAAAAGTGTTGTTCCTTTGGAAAAGGAACAACAAAAACGCAAGTGTCGTTCCTTTGGAAAAGGAATAGCAAAAATGAACTGTGAAAAAGGAACAGCAAAATAAACTATGGAAAAGGAACGACAAAATGAACCGTGGAAAAGGAACGGCCAAATGAACCGTGGAAAAGGAATGGCAAAATGAACCATGGAAAAGGAACGACAAAATGAACTGTGGAAAAGGAACGGCAAAATGAACCGTGGAAAAGGAACGGCAAAATGAACCATGGAAAAGGAATAACAAAATGAATCATGAAGAAGGAACAACAAAATGAACGGCTAACCCAAAAGGTGCTATTCCTTTGGAAAAGGAACAACAAAACGAAAATGCTGTCCTTTTGGAAAAGGAACAGCAAAAACAACAAAAGTGCACACAAATGTTGTCCCTTCAGAAAAGGAACAGCAAAATGCACAAGCATAAAATGCAAGCATGCAAAGAAGGAATTCGTTGTTCACTGTATTGATGTTGAGGATGAGTTATACTTTGAGTGAAGCAACACCTAAAACACAAAATATAAGAGAAATTAGAAAAGAAACAACAAAAAACAGTATGTAAATAAATAAATTAAGTTACAACAACTGTGATGTTATGTCAAAAAAATGATTTATTCGAAAAATGTTTTGGCAGCAAAGACATGACATGAATCTTCAAATGGAAATCAATTCTTCATTTCTTCTATTATGAATCCGTTGGGTAATGAATTGGATGAAATTCCTTTCAAGAATCACTCGTCCATAAATTGACATTCTTTTCCTCCTAGGACCTGCAAAAAAACGAGTGTCTACCTACAATAAAACATTAAATCATGGAGAAAGAGAGGTTCACAGCTCCCCTAATCCAAGAATTATGCAAACAAACTAACAAGTAGTTACTCTGTAGAACAAATCCATGGAGAAAATAACAAAGTAAAATTTATTTGTCACCTGCGGGAGAGCAGTGGTCGACCATACTAACCAGCAGTGTTTTAATCACAACTTCTATGTTTTTTTGTCGAAATTGAGCAATTCCAAAGCCAAATTAGAGCTAATTCAAAGGTTTATATCCAGTAGAAACAGGTTTTAAAAATTCAATGATATGATATGTCAATTTTAGTTAGAACAACCTGCTTAACAAAGTCATTTTCGATTACCCAGCTTAGACCAACAGTTGATATTTCAAGCATAATTTTTTCGTTTGATGTTAGATTCAAATGATTCAAAATGGAAATGAAAGTATATTCATTTATTTATTTCCAATAGAAACAGGTTTTGAAGAGAAGAAGAATTGATAGGTCAAATACTGTAAGGAACAACCGGAAAGACATAGTTTTAAGGGTGCTGATTTACAATAAACAGTCAGTATTTTGATCATAACTTCCCCATACGATATCAAAAATGAGTGATTCCAATTGCATTGTAAACTAGATTCATAGGGGAATCTACCATAGTAACAGTTTTTAAAAATTCAAACATTTATGCCTCCAAAAACTGACTATCCCAACTCTGTTCCTCAGCTACCCACTAGACACCCTGTCAATGTTTTATTTATAACTTTTTCGTTTCAAATCCAAATTGAGTGATTCAAATTGTGTTAGAAAGTAGACATAAAGGGCTACCTAGGTTAGAAACAGGATTTAAAAATATTCGCTTTTGGTCCCTCAAAACATGACTGTCCCGAGTGTTTCTCCAGAAATTTCATCAAGCCCGCAAACCAAAAAAATGATATTCAAGCATTTTTTCATATTGATGATAAAAAATGAATATAAGTGTTTGTAGAACTATTATTTCTATTATAAGTCATATACATACACAAACGAATTTAAAAAAAAAAAAATATCACCGATGTTGATTTCCATAGCATGTTGTAACAAAAAAACAACTAGCTTTACAAAAATAAAAATAAAAAAGATGTATTTGTTTTATTTGTTTATTTATTTTATTTTCTCCACTATCCTACTCTTCTTTGAGAATCGAATATGTTTATGTATAAGAGTACTTCCAATGGAACCATTTTAGAATTAAGGCTTGACGTATGCACATACCCAAATTTGAAAAATGCATGTTGATAAAAATTAGGGTATGAGAAGCCAACTTCCCTTGAAAAGATGGTATCAAAAATTGTTGAAGTATGAAGTGATAATGCAAACACGTGATGGAGTGAAACAAATCTTCAATATATCCGTTACTTTCTTGATTTCCCATCATACCATGAAGTTTTTGAGCTTTTAAAATGGTTTGTTGGTGCAACCTACAAGAAACATCATTTTCTTCCATAGCTTCTACAATTTTTGAATTTAAAACATTCTGAATCTCATTGTAAATTTTCTCTGATGGCACATGTGAGATAGAATGGGTGGGAAGGTTGGGTAAATTTGGTAGTCCAACACTGTAAGCATGTTGTACTGGTTTATTATGGTGAGGGTGTGGAATTAATTGAGCAGGAAATTCAAAAGTAGAAATGTTGGGCAGTTTCTTACCATAACAGAAGATGTTCTTCATGTGTTCCTTCGAAGCTCCTTCTTCCAATGTTCCTGTCAATTAGTTAGTGAAATGGGTGCTACTTACATCACCACTTGAGTAAAATCGTGTGATTTATTTTTCAAAATTTATATTTTTTCCTAGTCATTCACACAAAAATTCAAACATCTATTTCTACACAACAAAGCAACAACAAATCTGTTAGGAAAGTGGACAGTGGAGCAGGGCTTTTACATGCTCTGCACGCAGGTTCTTACCTTCCGTTTTTAAGATCCAACTCTTCCCTAGCAGGCACTCATCAGATTCACACTACTCTTTAGAAATGGCTACACTCTCCCCGGCAACGACGCCAAAATGTGGAGCGATAAAAAGGTGTCTTTTAAACTCCTAATTACCTTCACATTAATTATCAACCCAGGGACGACTTTTTATTTCAAGAGTGTACTCAGTCTGAGGCGGCTATTTACTCAAGAGTAATGTTTTGTAGTATAGTGCTTAAAAGCTACAAAAGTAAATGAATGCTTGAAAAAGAAATCTAACAATAACATAAACTCAAATGCTCTGAAATCCAACTATTCACTCAGCAAACATCAATTGAGGATACAGTAGCAATAACTCATTCCTCTAGAGATTGATGCAATTGAAATCAAACCAGAACAAGACAATCAATCTGGGAACGAGGAAGCAATAACCAATGTTCTCTACAGTTGACAGTCCTGCTTTAAAGCAATCAAAAGGAAATCGAATTTGAACTAAAGCTGCCATTGAAAGTAAACTAGGAAAACTCTTTAAAAGCAAACTAGTGC
The DNA here is from genome assembly GCA_031772625.1 of Pinus tabuliformis. Lineage (NCBI taxonomy): Eukaryota > Viridiplantae > Streptophyta > Pinopsida > Pinales > Pinaceae > Pinus > Pinus tabuliformis. The sequence goes on along the minus strand of CM062808.1, from coordinate 996,486,840 downwards.
AATTAATCAATAGAAATGAACAACAAAGTAAGTGGGTGCATGTATACAACTTAACTACTTCAAAAGACTAAATCACACCAAGCATTGCATCAGTCGAAGGTTCGGTAGCAATAACCCATCCTTTTCATAACTGATGAGAACAAATCCGAGGTCTGGGAGCTAGGTAGCAGATGCTAGGGCTCACTACAGCCTGAGATCGTCCTTGATGAATGTAAATGAAATGGCAAGTAAAGGAAATAAGAATGAAATAGAACAACACATCAGCCAAGGGTTTGGTGGCAATAACCTATCCCTTTCATAACTGATGGGAGCAGATCAGAGGTCTGGGAGCCAATTAGCAGAAGCTGACACTCACTACAGCCTGAGTCTGTCCTTAAGAAATGGCAAGTAAATGAAACAACAAATCAGCAATCTTGAAATAGACCAGCAATTGAAATGAAACAACAATTCAAAAATAGAACAACAACTAAATATGAATGTACAACAATCCAAATCAAGCACGCAACACACTTATCATTAAAAGGGACAGTAATTCGAGCTTCGATAAAATATGCATGAATCACAGTTATAAAGTAACAACAATTGTAACGGAACACCAATCCCGAATAAATAACAGTCACAATTTCAGAATACATCATACAGTTGTACCGATTTAGGAACATACAACGCGGTTAATCTGTAATCGAATGACAATCTATAAGGAACAACAATGTTATATCAATTATCAAAAGGAACAGTAATGCGATACAAATTTAAAATGATAACATAGCATTCCTGTTGCAAATAACGATAGTATCCAATCAAGTATATCTAATAGCACTGATATGTAAAACAGTAAAGTGCATCAGATTACTGAACATAGTAAAAGAAAGAAATCAAACCACACATGAAGCATAAAGATATAATACAGTAGCAGCGTACTCCACCGGAGGCTGGACCCTTAGCCGCCAGCGGATGCTGCTGGGTTACTTCAGGATCAAAGATGAAATGGCAACTAGATTTATATTAAAATATCAAAGCAGAGTTACAATGGATTACAACAAGAAATCTCTCAATCTCTCAGCCATTATCCATTCTCTCTGCCATCCTCAATTCTAAATCTCTAATTCATCCTCAATTCCATCATTCGAATCCCTCTGAAATCACCCCCAAATCATCCCCCTCTCTGATCTCTGTTCTAATTTAAATAAAGAGAGATCAGAGAGCAGTTACAATCAAGATAAGTACAACATGATTTCTATTACAAAATTAGATTGTTTCCAACCAATTGATAAACAAGAAGATATATTTCCATCCATCTTTCAACAAGAGCAAGACGAATTTGGCTTTGCAGCTGAGATTTGGAGGACGGCCGCGACAACAAATATGAGAAAATCGTGCTCAAAGAACCCTGCGTTTCTCTCAGTACAAGCTGAATTGGGGCAAACTATTCTTAAAAAAAGTTAATTGGGTCCGTTCTGGACAAAACCCATGTTCCAGATTTTCCAGATTCTGCTTCATTTGCTCAGAATCTCAACCGCAAAACCGTCACTTCTTATTCCAGCGAATTTCTGAGTTGGCACTTTTAATGATCAAGTCTTCAATCTGGAAATTATCTTGGAGGCTAAAAATGGTAAATAATGTTACAACTGATTTATTAAAACTATCATTGATAAAATCACACATAATCATCAATTTATTAGAAATAAAAGAGAATAAATAATATTCATCCATAAGAGCATAAATCATTTATAAAATGGATTTAAATGATAAATTATAATAGATGATATAATAGAGAAGAGTAAAAATGGATGAAATAAGTGTTACAAAGTGGTCGTATTCATGGCCCAACACTACAAAGCCTCTTTCCTATGCTAAGACTCTTCACTCTTAGCTCTCACAAACCCATTACATCAATCAATTACCCAAAAAATTACTAAGAATGACTTGGACACTTATAAGACTCTCCCTTTTTATACATTCCCATGGTCAGCGAACCAAGGGAGGATCTCATCAAGCCAACACAAGTTACCTAAATTAAGGGCATAAACCCTTTTTGACTCTTTATATCTTCACGCTCCGCGACCAAAAAATGTGGAGACTTTACATTATTTATACAAAACATGGGTCTTTAGCCCCAAAACTTGGGTTTGAACCCCAAAATTGACCCTAGGGGACCTGTTCCCAACTAATATAATTGTAAAAAAACTTAGTATGGGTGAATATGCTTGTATGATAATCTTTAAAACCATATGCTAAATCAATTTCTCTTTGTGTAAGATTGGTATCTCCATTAGGTTGAGCTTCTTTGACCAATGAATACACACCATACCATGATAACCTACCATTATTAGCTTGTTTGCATCGTTCAATCCATACCTTCATCCAATCTTTATTATTCGCAATGTATAAATGTATTGCATCCCGCTCTCAACCAATTGTATATATATATATATATATATATAGTTACCATGTTATACCTTCATAATAATGGATTATGCAGGAAGACTAAAAAATAAATAAGTACGATATGCATAAAAACAAATAAGTCAAATGTGTTATAAATCTCCATTATCTACTTACATCTTACTTTGCTCATTCTACTCTTCCCCAATAGGTTCTCCCCTTCAAAATCGTCCATGGAGTTTACATCCCAAATGCAATCTAATACATTCATATTTTTTCCTATTTCATCACTATATTGATGAATATAATCCATATTTTGATATACCATATATCCCTCTACCATAAAACCCTTAGAACGTGCTCCTTGTCCGGCCAAATCCTTCACTAATTTCAAGTGCCTTTCAACCATCGACATTGATCTTGTGTGTAAAGGTCCACACTTTTAAATCTTCTTGACTTAGTGTATGAGGTAGTGTTCTTGTGCATTGAAAAATGTCAAAGGTAGATACTTTTGCATTTCGCACATTAGACGAGGAATTTATTTTCTCCAATACTTTATATCTTCTTTATCGGTTTCTTTAGATGACAACCATCTACAAATGAAGCAAGAAAATCACAGGTTTCAATGAAAAAATAATAATATAGTACATGATGACAAGAAAAACATGGGCAATGAAAAATATGTGACACAATAGCTTATTGAACAAATTACACTTTTCACATAAATATCCACTTACCTCATGTATTTTCCAAGATCATCAATAATAGGCTAGACATTGTTGTCAATTTTTTCTAGGAGAGATAAGGGTAGAACATATTGTAATAAAAATAAAGATCAATTATTATTTTTTCCCAAATTAGTGAAAAAAAAAACATTAATCAACAAGATGTTTCACCAATGTATAAAATATATATACACCAAAATAATTACCTTAATGAGTGTATGCCAATCATGAGTTTTACCCCACCTAATTCACCTTTATTTGTTAGGATATTCTTTATGTTTGAAGAAAATATAGTTGGAAATTAATTTTTTCAATAACCTCTTTAACATTATTGCTTTGATGCTCTATCAATAACCATGGAAGGGAGCTTATATTTTGGTCGTCTCCATCGCTATTCGAATGAATCACACTTTGCATTGCAAGGTCAGCCTCCTTAATGTCATTTCAAATCTTGAAATTTTTTTATTTATCTCTTCTTACATCTAAGATTCACAATAAGTTCTTTGTTACATTATTCCTTGTGTGCATTGCATTAAACAAATGAAAAATTTCTAGGTGCTCATAGTAGGGGAGTTTATTGAATTTCTCAGGATAACATTTCATTCCTTGTGGAAGTGCCCTGTTATTAATGCCTTCATGACCTAAAATGTGAATCATAGATACAAATATTATAACAAAAATATAACCTTTCAATTAGTACAATGAATAAAATCCCATAAAAAGATAAAATAATCCAAACATATAATATATATTGATACATAGACAATTCGATCCATACCTTGAGAGACTCTATTGTATTGTAACTTCCATGCATGATGTGTCATTCTCTATGGTCTTACTCTAGTATGATGACCCCCTAAACATATATCAACCCCCTAACACCTTAACCCCCTTCCCCTAAGCCCTTAAACCTCTAACTCCTAAACCCTTAACCCCTAACCCCTAAACCCTTAAATAACAAATCTTATCCCTAAGCCCATGAAGTAATTAACCCCTAACTCAACCTAACCCCTTAATAGACCCTAACAAAAATGATCAAATAATATTTCTAGTCCACATCAAGATAACAACATAGTTCAAAGACCTCCCAAAAGAATATTATAAAATATATTTATAATAGAAAGATAATACAATTTATAATACAAATACATATAATCTACAATACAAAGACATATAATAAATAACTTACAAATGGATGATATTAATGTTTGCCTTCAACGTGTCCATATTCTCTACAATTTTTTTAGATGATGTTATTAGAATTCTGCTTAGCCTCAAGCCCCTGCAATTTCTACAATGGAAATAAAATTTTCCATCCTCAAAAGCCCTCAATGTTGATCCCACGTATCGTTGGTCTGCTTCAAGAATGTTATGTGACATTTTTTGTCACAAAAATTTTAGTGATGATTTTTTCCAAAAATTAGCCTCAAAATAAGCCAATGACCTTTCAAAACAATCACAACTAATATATCTAACAATTATATCAAAGTTATATGATGTTAGGGCCTCCACACACACACACACATATTTATTATAATTATAATAACATATCTAATAACTTTATAAATATAATTCATAATATAACAATATAATATAATATAATATAAAATAATATATATATATATATATATATATATATATATATATATATATATATATATATATATATATATAGATATGAATATTATATATATAGACTGAGGAGGTTGAAATTGGCTGCGAGCTGCTAGGGTTAGCGCAAGTTGCAGAGATTGTTTCTAATGGAGGGCGGCAGAGGAGGGAGCTCGACTCCCTCCTACAAGGATGCTGTAACTAGAAAAGGAAAAACACCGGTGGGGAACAACAAAGGTTTTGCAGAGGAAAGGAACAGGGATAATGAAAAGGAGATAGATGGGACCAAGACCAAGGAAAACAATGGCACAAAAGACAAGGAGGAAGAAGACAAAAATCTAGGTTCAAGAGACAAAAAGCAGAAGGGACCCTGCAAACCAAAAGCAAAAATCATTCCCAGAGTAATATTAAATGATCCTGCTCTGCAGGCGCACAGGGAACACATGGGGACCTACGCCATTATCTGTAAATTCATGGGACTATGGCCTACGAAAAAAGATTTACATATGTGGATCAAGTATCACTGGAAATCCAAAGGAAGCATTGACCTGCATCTTGGGTCAAAGGGATTCTTCACAGTGGTGTTCTCAAACATCGAAGATAAAGACAGAATATTCGAAGGAGGGCCATACTTTTATGCAGCAGCTAGTCTCTACTTGAGGCCTTGGATAATGAACTTTTTCCTAGAGCGGGAGACTTTCACTTTAGTTCCAGTTTGGGTAAGGCTCTATTCTCTACCTCTGGATTATTGGAAAATGGAATCGCTAGCACCCATTGGCAATAAACTAGGGCATTTTGTCAAAGTTTCTGAAGCTACAAGAAGAGGGAAATACACCTCCTTTGCAAGGATATGTTTGGAAATGGATCTATCAAGTGTTCTTCCGGATGAAGTCATTTTGGAAGTTTTCGATGAGGAGTGGGTGCAAACAGTGGACTACAAGCATATCCCATTTAGATTCCATAGATTCCATGAGCATGGTCATCTGTTCAGAGACTACCCCCTCAGTAAAGTAGATAACAAAGGGAAACTCAATACAAGGAAGGACTCAGAAAGTTTTTAGAGGGTGACTAGTAGAGGAAAAGGAGGAAAAAAGGGGCTAAAGCAACAACATAATGAGGCGCAGAAGGTCAATCAGAACAAGTTCCAAGTGCTGGAAGAGAATGAAGAAAACACAAAGCAAAATCAATCTCAAGAAGTAGGTCCCAATGAAAAAGAACGAGAAGAAAATAACACACAAACTCAAGATATGGTCTATCAAAAAGAAAGTTTAATGAGTGAAATAGAAATGGAAACAGACCAGGAAATGACCCAAAGTGAAATATATTTGGAATAACATGAACTTCGGGAAATTCTAGATAAGGAAAACTTGGATCTGGAAGGATTCTTAATTCAGGGAACCAAAGGAGGAATAGATTCACTACCTCAAGAAGAATGTAACAGAATACAACAGTTTTTTTTATGGAAACACGGGAAAAAGAGTTGGAGAAAGGTAAAAATATTCACATGTAGGAGCACAAAGGTGTGAAAACTATGAAATAAACTCCAGGATTAGCAACCGGAAATTCAGGAAAGAAGAGGGGCAGGAAAAAGCAAAATAAGCTCTTAATGGAGTGTGGAAAGCTAATGATAGGTTCAGGTAAGATGAAAGATCTAACCAGTTACTCCTTTACAAATCATTAATTATGAAGTTCATATCTTTGGAATATCAGAGGTCTAGGCAGTAAAAGAAAACAAAGAATGTTAAGTAATAGAATGAAAATAACAACACTAGATATAATCTTCATTCAGGAAACAAAATGCTCCATTCATAAATTAAAGAGAATCCATAGCAAATGGCTAAATAGATTTGAGTTTCTTGAAGTTAAAGCAGAGATCATAGTGGGAGGCATCCTCACTCTCTGGAATCCCCAAAAAGTTAGCATATTAGATGCGGAGGCATCAAGAAATTATTTATCAGTAATTATTCAACCAGTGGAGGTTGAGGATACCTTTTTGGTCACAAATGTTTATGGTCCTCAAAGAATAGATGAGAAACTCAGATTCCTAAACTCCCTGGTAGATCTTAGAAGCAAACATGAAGAAATACCTTGGGTCATAGGAGGAGATTTTAACATGATTAAATCTCTTTCGGAAAAAAAAGGAGGTACCAGATTGCTAAGTAAAGACTCAGAAACATTTCACTCCTTCTCAGAAGATCTGAAACTGGTTGACTCAGAAACGCAGAATGGCCTTTTTACTTGGAATAATAAAAGAGGAGGTGAGGCTCAGGTTGCCTCCAAGTTAGACAGATTTTTGATCTCAGAGGAGCTTATGCTTGCAAATAAGGAAATAACAGCTAGAGTTCTCCCCTTCGGAGGCTCTGATCACTGGTTGATTCAATTAGAAATCAAGGGGATTGATTCTCCCAGGAATAGACCATTCAGGCTTGAAAATATATGGCTCTCCCATCCAGATTTCATCAGCAACATTGAAAAATGGTGGGCTGAAGATTTGTAGATCCAGGGCACTAAAAAGTTCCTCTTTCATAAAAGACTTCAGCACATAAAACTCAAACTCAAAGAATGGAACAAGAAGGACTTGGCAACATTTTTGTGGACAAAAAATTAGTGGAATCCAAACTACAGGAACTTAATCAAGCACTAATCTCAGATGGTTTTGATAAAGTAAAAAGTGATCAAGCTGATAAACACCATCAAGAATGGGAGAACATATGCAAACAGTAAGAAGTCTTTTGGATACAAAAATCTAGATTTCAATGGCTCAATGAAGGTGAACATAATACAAAACTTTTCCACAGATCCACCATCTCCAATAGAGCTCACAATAGAATCTCTTCGATATTAAATGAGAATGGGGTGCTTCAGACCTCTCATAAGAATATCGAAGCTGTGTTGATACAACATTTCAGAAGCATCACAAAGGAAAACAATCCTGACAGAGAGCAACGTATCAAAGAAATTACAAAAAATATCCCTAAGCTGGTATCAAGAGAGGACAATTTTAACCTGAATAAACCAGTCACCGAAGAGGAAGTCAGTGAGGTTATTAAAGACATGCAGAATGGCAAAGCTCCAGGACCCGATGGTTTCAATGTAGACTTTTTTAAGGCTTGCTGGAACATTGTCAAATAGGAAATTTTGAACATTTTGGAGGACTCCAGAAGAAACAGGACTATTCTGAAAGCCCTCAACACTTCCTTCATCTCCTTGATCCCCAAACAAGATTCATCCCTAACTACTGACAAGTATAGACCCATTGCTTTATGCAATGTGGTATACAAGATTATATACAAGGTTTTGGCTAGTAGACTCAAACCTCTACTTCCTTCTCTAACTTCAGAGGAAAAATTTGGTTATGTGGAAGGAAAACAAATCTTAAATGATATTATTCAATCCCATGAGGTAATTCACTCGCTAACCAGCAAGAGGCAGTCGGGTTTGATCATGCAATTAGATATTGCCAAGTTGTATGACAAGGTGAACTGGATCTATATCAAGAATGTCCTTACTACTTTTGGGTTCGACCATAACTGGGTCAGATGGATTATGGCTCTAGTAAATTCTTCCAGCTTTTCCATTTTGGTAAATGGCTTACCCTCCAAGATCTTCACTCCTTCTAGAGGTCTCAGGCAGGGAGACCCTCTCTCTCCCTTTCTATTTATCATCATGCTGGAAGGACTGGGCAGGTCCATTAATCAGGCCAAAGCCTTGGGAAAGATTAAGGGACTTCAATTAATGTAGAATGGTCAAACAATGACTCACCAACAATTTTTGGATGAAACTATGCCGCAAGGAATTCCCACTGTCAAAGAAGCTTTAGCATATAAAGAAATCCTGAATGACTTTTCCTTGGCCACAGGTATGGAAGTTAATCTCTCCAAATCAATTTTTATTTTCTTAAATTTTAATATTGCAATTTAGAGGAACATCTCCAGGATTCTAGGCTTTCAAAGGGATTCCCTCCCCTAAAAATATTTGGGGATTCCCCTCACAGACAAACCTTTGCACAAAAGTATATGGGAACCGGTGCTCAACAAGATGCAAGATAAAGTCAAAAAATGGACTATCAGATCATTGAACCTTGCTGGTAGGTTGATTTTGACAAAGGCCATTCTTTAATCTATCCCTATTTTCTTTTTATCAGCCCTCCCTGCTCCCAAAGGTGTCCTACAGTAGTTCAAGAAAATCCAAAAAGAAATCCTTTGGGGTAAAGAGGAAACAAGGAGGAAATGGGCCCTTGTGTCCTGGGAAAAAATCTGTAAACCCAAGAGGTATTGGGGTTTGTGCTTCAATGATCAGGAGACTCTAAGTAATTTTTTAGGAGCCAAACTCTAGTGGAGATGGGTTAAAGAACCAGAAGCTCAATAGGCTAAGATCCGGAAAGATAAATATGCAAGCTTGTGGCAAACTAATGATCTCATAAGAATGTCTGGAAACATAAAGGGCTCTTATATCTGGAACAAAGCCTGGGAAAACAGAAGCATAGTTCAAAACAAAAGCTTTTGGGAAATCAGAGCAGGAGATCTAGCTCTCTTCTAGGAAGACAAATGACCACAAGGAGCAACACTATGAATTTATGAGCCTCAAGTAGGAAACAGACTCCCAAGGATTAATCAAAGTCAAATATTTTTGGAATCTTCCTCATAACTCTAGAAAGTGAAGAAACTGGAAAAGCATAGAGTGCAGAGATGACGATGCCATAAAAATAAAAGCAGAAGCAATTATGAACATGTTAAAACAAAGGAAAATATTGGTAGCAGAGGGGCAGGATCAATTAAGATAAATAAGGAACCTTAATCTTAAGGAAGCAAAAATAATTATCCTGAACCTTGATTCTGGTGTTCAGGAGAAATCCTGGCAACAGCTTTGGAGCCACCAAGGGTGGATGAAAATCAAGCTTTTCATGTGGTTAGTTCACCACAAGAAAATTTTAACTTGGGACAATATCAGGAAAAGAGGGGTTTTTGGGCCCTCTAGATGTCAGCTATGTGAAGACCAAGAGGAAACCATGGAGCATATCCTCAACAGCTGCACCTACACAACTTGGTTGTGGAATTCTTTTGCAACCATTTTCCAGTAGTTAGACAAAGATAAAGCAAGTATAATTAACACCCTGAACAAGTGGAGAAGAAACTTTTTAGAGAATGAGCTCCTTCTCTAAAGAATTTTCAAGGATGAAAAAACTATTCCTTTTCTCCTGTTCGATTTGATCTTGAAGCAGATTAAGGAGACAGTTAGCTCCATTGTTCACAATTATCCCAAGAACCCTCCCACAGATAAGGAAACTAGAATACTCAGGAAAATGAGAATGCAAGAGATCATTCCCAATGAATTAAGTAGAAAAGGAAAAAATTTGGCAATGGAAAAGAAGTTCTGGCATCCTCTACCGAAGGGTTATCTGAAATGCAATATTGATGGTGTTTCAAAATGAAATCCTGGAACAGTTGGTTATGGCGGGGTGTTAAGAGATGAAGAAGGAAACATAATCTGTATTTTTCACTACCATTTAGGTAAAGCTACCAACAATATGGCCAAATTAATGGCTTTGGAACATTGTCTTGAGCTACTGATTCTAAATCATAGCTCCAATGTCATTATAGAAGCAGACTCAGAGATCTCCATAAATACAATTAAGAGAAGCAATTTTGGAGTAGCACCGAAGAAGGTTTCAAAACACTAGAGACTAATTCAAGTGTACCAAAGAATTCAAAATCATCTTTTGAGTCTATGAACTGTTAGTTTCAGTCATGTTCGACGAGAAGCCAATAAACTAGCGGATACTTTGGCCAACCAAGGAGTATTTAACATAGATTGCAGAATTGAGATGAAATGGTAGGATATGCCTTAGGATAGATTAAAAGCACTCTGTAAGGAACAAGCGGCAGAGGATAGAGAAATTTTTAAATATTGGGCCAGAGTGAAAGGCACAGAATGATGACTTCTAAGCTAGTTCGATCTCAGTACTGTGGTTGGTACCTTAATGAAGGGCAAGCTCTGAGCGATCACTTTACACCCTGGTGTAAATGGATCATTCCCCCTTCTCTTTTGATTTGCAGCATAAGGTTCTTTTCTCAGTATGTGGCAGTCTCTATTGCTAGTTCTGAGATGTGCTGGCATAGGAAGGACAGTTGGGATTGTCCGGCGGAGGCTATTCCCCTGCTTTCCTCTCATGGAACGGAAAACCAGATGCCAAGAGGTTACCAAATGATCGCTCGGTTTCCGAATGGTAAATGGTTTTGGAATTTTGGGAGCGATCCCATTAATCTCCCGACACATGGCAAGGGAGGGGTTATGTATACCATCCTCTATCGGGCATTAAATTTCAGACATTTTAGCTGCGCGATACTTCATCGCACCGTTCGATTTAGTAATAGGAATCGACAGTCAATGTTGAAAGTGTTGTTTTGTATGGCTTGACGTGGCAAAGACTTGGGGATTCAACAGAGTTTCACATTAGGTTTTTAAATCATATTGTTCAACCTAAGAAATTTTAAGAGAGAATAGTTTTCTATGGTGTAAAGGGTAGGGTCAATTCTAATGCAGATTGCCCTTGGTTTTCCTAAGTCCATGAGGAGGTCAGGTTTTTGTACATGATGTAACTTCATTTTTTATTTAATGAAATAGAAGGATCGACTCTTGCTTCAACAAAAAAAAATATTATATATATATATATATATATATATATATATATATATATATATATATATATATATATATATATATATATATATATATATATATATATATATAATATATATATATATATATATATATATATATATATATATTTATATATATATATATCTATATCTATATATATACATATACATATACATATACATATACATATACATATACATATACATATACATATACATATACATATATATATATATATATATATATATATATAATTTAATTATAATATTAGTGTTATATGTAACCACCCTCCTCCCATGTCTACCAAAGTAATCAGCCAATTGGGGTAAACATGTGATGAGAGAGGCCACTATGAAGGGATTCAACCTCCTTGGTGACCTTAAGGAAATAGAATTGACAAAACACATCAACCATACCTTCCACATCAGCAACAACACCCCCAGGAGACATCTTAGCCACTTAGACATCCTGTCCTTGGGTCCCACTGATATTTTAGACCTCTTGACCTCTGGATTCTCTCATGCTATGGGCATGCATGCATCCAGGGACTTTTAGACGCTCTCACAAGTTTGCAAGCCAACATCCAAGGACTTTTCCCAACAGACCTATGCCAACGTCCGCAAAATTCAAGGCACTTTTCTAGCCTAGGATTCTGACCACTCCCTAGAACTTGTTGTAACTTTCAAAATCCATCAAAGGTGTGATGAAAAGATTAATAAACAAAAAATTAACCTCAGGACTAGGCCTGACCATCCCCAACCGGGACTGACATTCTATCAAACACTTGGCATCAATGTAACCTACAGGTCTAGGATACAAGACAGAGCATGAATGACTGAAAAATCTTATGAAACATGACAAGAAGGATCACCACCTTCTCCCTTGAACTGTTATGACATCAATTAGGTCTTGCATCAATCATTTTAGCAATTACAATTAAATACATGAAATAACCATGACATGAACAAGTCGATTAACCATTCGTATAACCAAGATAAACCCATGTAAATAATAGAGATATAATATCTATTAAATCCACATATAAACAATTACAAAAGAAAGAGAACTTAGCTTTCATTAATCATAGGAAAATCCGACCAGGTTCAGGACTTCCACGTTCCACCCAACCATAGACATGGCTGAACCAAATCTTTCCTTCATCGAGTCACCCCCATGCCATATTACAAGCATGGATATGGGATATCATGGATAAACCAATACAAAACAACAAAGGGAATCCAGAGGTTAAACCACCTCCACCTTCACCAAACCGTGATCACACCAAAATCAATGCTCTGATCACGACCGAACCAAACTTGGAACACTATCCGAAATCCATCACTATCCTTGAGGAAATTTCCATCTCCTTATCTTTCAGGCTTTACATCAATCCAATCCCAGATCACTACGCCCTAAACCAAGACCAATCTCTCAAGATTTAATATAATCTCAACCTAGATCACTAGGCCCTAAACTGAGACTTCTACCTTAGGCTTTACCATGTATCCCACCAAAACCATTCAAGGGATTCCGAAGCCTTTGGGAATGAACCTTGAGACCACCTCCACCATGGATTTCGAAATCCATCCAGTAAACCGAAGCTCAAAACTAAGATAAACATCCCAACATACCATGGCATCTAGGAAAGGGCAAGGCTAGGCTAAAAACCATTTTCATAACCTAATAAAAACATGCCACCAACAGCAATAGAACCATACACCAACATGTAAATCCATCCATGTCAAAACTAGCCAGGAAATCACACATGAAATATGTTACCTGTAAGTATTCCTATTGAATCTGCTTCATCCTTCTCTTTCTTCCTTGATCCTTGCTTTCCTTCCTTTCCCTTTGCTTGTTTTTCCTTCGTTGATCCAAAGCTTGAGTGTTCCAAGAAAACTATAAGTGACCAAGAGTGAGAGAGAGAGATAATAATGAGAGAGCTCCAAAACTTGAACTGACAAAAGGCTACCAATTGATCCTCATAAGCATTTTTATTAATGAGGCCTCTAATTTCTTCATTTTACATTATTTTCCTTCAATTACCTCCTCACATGAAACTTGTGACCTTTCACCTTACTTTTCTCCTAATTTAATTTATTTTCATAAATAAATGATCCAAAAATACCTTTTTTCCTTTTAATTCCTTAGCCTTAGCCTTTTCCAATTTCCTTAGCCATAAACACATACAGTGATGCCCACTAGGATATATTTTCCCAACATTCAACTTGGAATATGTGTCCCTTAATCGTGGTCTCATTTTTTCTTTATTAACTTTTATTACATGAAATTTTCACCAAGTTTGTTATAGAACCCCCCCCCTTGGGGAAAACCGTCCTCAGTATTAAACCACACCAAGACCTCACCAAAACCACTGAAAATCAAAGACACTGACCATGGAGCTTTATAACTTAGCTAGTTGCAGTGTTTATAATGAAAGACCTTCTCAAATGACAAATATCATGACAACATGATAGGATAACAACCATATCACTTATTGGAGCTTTATAACTTAGCTCATGGTGGTATTTAAATGAATATATACACATATACCAAAACATCAATAAAACATATTCCAAACATATACCAAACATCAAGCCAAAACTGCTTTGCCTCAATCGGAAAATGATGAAGGATACATGGACTGCATCTAATCTGCCATCTCCCATGTAGCTTCTTCAAGCCCAAAGTGCTTCGACTACACTTTAACTTTCTCCATGGCTCTATTCCTGAGCATGAGATGCTTCTACTGCAATATGCATTGAGTCTTTGGTTGGAGCTCTCCTTCTTGCTCCACCTACAATACATACCAATCAATAACATGATCAACATCCTTTATATATCTTTTAAGCAATGAAATATGAAAAACATCATGGAATTTCCCTATTGGAGGCAATGTAAGTCGACAGGCAACTGGTCCAATCCTCTCAAGGATCTCAAAAGGCCTATGATACTGTGGTGCCAATTTGGCACATGATCTAATCCTCAAAGAGATCTTCTTGGGCTTGATGCGTAAATACACATGCTCCCTAACCTAAAACTCCTTGAACACCTCCACATAACTCTTATGTCTATCCTGTGTTTCCTTTAGATTCTTCTTTATAACCTAAATTTCATGTTCCATATCTGCCAGCACATCTAATCCAATAAGTACCCTGTTCACTAGATCACTCAAGCTGATGGTAGTATTACAACTCAATCCATACAATGCCTCGAAAGGACTCATCCTCAATTAATCATGATAACCATTGTTGTATGTGAACTCAACCAATGGAATATACTCCTCCCATCTCCTCTACGGGTGCATCATGTACATCCTCAACATATCCTTGAAGATCATGTTGACCCTCTCTGTTTGTCCATCTATATGTGGATGATAAGATGTAATGAAGGCCAAGTCTATACCCAAACCTGAAAATAGCTCCTTCCAGAACTTGGAAGTGAAATTTGCATCCCTGTCCAACACATACTTCTCCTAAACACCATATAATCTCACTATCTCTCTGATGAAAACTTGTGGTACCTCATTGGCTGAATATTTAGTCTTCAATTGAATGAAGTGAGCTACCTTGCTCAACCTTTTGACCACGACCATAATAAAATCATGTTGTATCACTGTCCTCGGAAGACCTGTAATGAAATCCATAGAAATGACCTCCCATTTCCATTCCAGAATTTCTATAGGTTGTAGTAGACCAACTAGATGCTTACATTCTGCCTTTATCTGCTGACAATCTAAACATCTAAACGCAAACTCTGCCACTTCCTTCTTCATATTCAGCCAATAGTAGAACTTCTTCATCGTGGGTGAACTAAGTATGGCTTCATGTGGAACTCCCTCAATATAATTTTCTTGAGCTCACTGCAATTCAATACATAGATCTTATCCTTTAATCTCACCAAACCATCTTCCATGAGGCGATAGTTTGCCTCCTAATCACTTGTACCTATACCTGCACCTGTACCTACACCTACACCTATACTCGCACCTATACCTATACTCTATTGTGACTTGTGCATGATCTCCATGTACTTGTCATCTAGTTGTCCTGCCTGCAAGATCCTATCCTGTAACTCTGTCCCATAATAGATCATAGCTACTATATGATTTACCTATACCTTCTTGCTAAGAGCATCTGTAACCTAGTTCTCCTTTCCTTTGATGTATTCAATCTTGAAGTCAAACTCAATGAGGGTGGCCAACCATCTAGATTTCCTGTCATTTAGATTCGACTGGTAAAACAAATACCTCAACCCACTGTGGTTGCTCATCAGTACAAACCTCTTACCAAGAGGATAGTGCCTCCACATATTTAATTCATGTATGATCAGTACTAGCTTAATATCATGCGTTAGATAGTTCTACTCATGCTCATTCAGTATTGATGACTCATAGCACACTACCTGTCCTTCTTGCTTGAGAACTCCACCAAGTCCTCTCTTGTAAGCATCTATACACACTACAAACTCCGTTGACCAGATCTGCAATCATTAATAATGGTGCATGTGTCAACAACTTCTTGAGCTTCTCAAAACTAGCTACACATTCTTCTGTCCATTTGAACTTCTTACCTTTCCTCTGCAATGATGTGATAAGATATGCAATGTGTGAGAATTTCTTGATGAACCTCTTGTAGTAACCTGCCAATCCCATAAATGATCTCACCTCATCCACATTCTTAGGAGCTTCCCACTACATGATGGCCCTTATCTTTTATGGATCTAATACTATGCCTTCCTTGGAGACAAAATACCCCAAGTAATGTACCTCAGTCTAAAAGTAGCTGCACTTGCTAAGATTAGCATACAACTGATGCTCTCTTATGAATCTCGACACTGTTGCTAAATGATCGACATGTTCTTCCTCATTTTTACAATATACTAGTATGTGATCAGTGAATACAATACCAAACTTGTCCAGATAGGGATGCAACACATTATTCATCAAACACATTAATTTCACTGGAGCATTAGTCAAATCGAATGGAACTACAATTCCCATACCTGGTCCTGAACGCAGCCTTAAATATATCCTCTTCCTTGATGCACACCTGATGGTATCCTGGTCTCAAGTCGATCTTAGAGAGTAATGTTTCTCCCTTCAACTTGTCAAACAAATCTTCAATCCTTGACAATGGGTAAATTTTCTTAATATTTCCTTGGTCAATTGCATGTAATCAATGCACAATTTGAGAGTACCATCTTTCTTATTTATGAACAAAATGGGTGCACCCCAAAGTGATGCTCTTGGCCTAATGTATCCCTTGTCCATCATCTCTTTTAACCCCAACTTAACCTCTACCAACTTAGGTGTTCTCATTTGATAAGGTTCCTTTGATGTCAGAGGTGCCCTTGGAACCAAATCAATAAAAAATTCTACCTCCTTGTGAACTAGAAACTCTATAATGTCCTCAAGAAATACATCTTGAAACTACTATAGAACTAGGTATCTGATCTAAAAATCTGCATCCCCAACTTCCTTACCTTTGTCACTAGAAATGTGAACTGCAAACATCACACAACATTTTCTGCAATTATGATTTAGCCTTCATAGTGGTAACCATCCTTACTGATGTAGGATTCTTCTTCCCCTGCAAAGTTCTTTTTTCCCCACTATCATCCATACACTCAATGGCCTTGTCGAAGCAATGCAATTTGGTCCTGTGAAGGTATAGTCAATCCATACCCAAAATCATATTGTACAAACCCAATGGCATTACATTGAAATTTGTTGTTGTAGGCATAACATTTAACTCAAATGCACAAGATCTTACCTAATGGTCAACTCTCTTCCTTATACTTGTATCCAACTACACCAACCAAGATTCTGCAAGCACTTCTTTTCTCAAACGAAACTTATCCACTAGGTCATAATTAATATAACTATAGTTAGATCCAGGATCAATCGAAATAGAAACAACTTGATCACAAAGCTTACCATCCATCTCAATGATATATGCCTAATGATCCACCTACCTATTGTACACAGATGCATAGATACGAGGAATTCTATTACCAACATTACCAACTCTATGCGCCTCTTGAGCACTGTAGATATGGGGTCTACCATCACTCTGATACTACATACAATTCCTCTATGATGATCCTTACCACATATCCAACGCTACAATGGTTCCCTACCACTACCTTTAGGCTACTGCTATCCATGTCCATCCTCAGTTGTATTGAACTTATTGTAAGGAAATACATTTTCTCTCACTTGCATCTTAAGGTCTTCCTCGCTTTGGTGGCCATTTTCCAAGAGATTTCTCATTTCCTTTCAAGTCATGCTTAGGCTCAACTTTTCAATTTGACTTCTCATAACAATGTTTCAACTTTTGAATGGCCTCCTCCAACAATTTAGGCTCATTGAACTCAATCTCGTATCTATATTCTACAAGAAATCCATTGATTAATATTTGAACCTTTGTCTTCTCCTCATTGATGTAAGGCACATATATCAACAACTCCAAGAACCTACTAGTATACTCATCATTTGCTATCAAACCCATCCACAACTCATAAAACTCCTTAACTTTGTCATCAAAGTATCTATCCGAAAAATACTTCTTATTGAAGAGCCACTCAAACTCATGCCAAGTCAAATCATCCTCATGTATACCTTTAACATTCTTCACATCTCCCCACCAAATATCTTCTTTACCTTTGAGACTGAAAGTGGCTATCTTTGCTTTCATTTATTTTGAATATTCATGATATCTGAAGAATTTCCTCATACCAAGCAACCATGCCTCCGCATCCTGTGATTTCTTCATCTCTCCATCAAATGTATGTGGATTTTCTTTCTTAAACTCATCCGGCAAGTATCCCCTATCACTCCTCCTATAAGGATGATAACAATGTTGATCATGATGCTTGTTCGAACTAGAACTAGAATAGTACTTGTGTCCATCACCTCTACTATCCAGAATGTCAGCCAACCTACCATGTCCGATCATGTCATCTATGTGCGACCTCTAACCACCATAATACTTGCTCCCATATGCCACATTAGTTTTGTACTCCTTCTCATGGCTGATCTGAAGTGGTCCTTGTCGCTACAGTTTTGACAAACTTTAAAGTGGTATTGCATTAACCTATGCTTGTTTCTCTTGTGCTTGCATGTTTTCTTCATTGTCCACCTTACAAATCCTTATTTCTTCCTTCAAGCTTCTTAATGGATCTACCAAATCAGAAGAGAGCCCAACACCGCACTCCCCATCTGATTCATAGGGAGAGTCTTTGTAGTCTACCATCTTTCTAGCCATTTGATCTCTTTCCTGCAAGGCATACTATGTCAGCTAAACCAAATCACAATAAACCAACATACCTTAGCATAGTTCCTAGAGGATATATCATCTTCAATATCATCAAATCAACATGATACATGTATAACATAATCATAACAACATATAAACATATGATACATAAGCACATAACCATGTAACCATCAGTCTAGCGAGAGTTTAGTGATCAATGCATAAACATATCAACAACACACGTACCATGACTACATGCATGACAACAACAACCATAACACCATTGTATACTTTACCACATGCAAACATTAACATTTATAAGCAATGCGTAATCAAACACACACATGCATGAACACATATGATAAAGCATGAAGAACGATACTTGTAACCAAACCTACAAGAATGATACATGTAACCAAGTGTTCAAGAATGTAACCAAACATACAGGAATGTAATCGAGCATACAAAATGACACATGTAAGCGACATATAACAACATCCTTCACACAACGACATTCGTATTCCCATGGGGACACCACTACAACCATGACCAACACCATGCATATGCAACAAGCACATAGACCACAAGGATGAGTGACACATGTACAACTGACATGAATGCATGACAAACACATTCACCCAAGGAGAGAGCAACCATTCTCTCACACCAATCTGTAACCATCCTCCTCCCACATCTACCCAAATAACCGTCCAACCGGGGTAAACATGTGACGAAAGAGGCCATTATCAAGTGATTCAACCTCCTTGGTGACCCTAAGGAAATGGAATCGGCATAACACATCAACCATACCTTCCACATCAGCAACAACACCCCTAGAAGACATATCAGCCACTCAAACATCCTACCCCTGGGTCCCACTGATCTTTTAGACCTCCTGACCTCTGGACTTTCTCACAGGCCTATAAGCTAGTGTCCAAAGACTTTTCCCATCAAACCTATGCCAGCATCTGTGGAATTCAAAGCACTTTTCTAACCCAAAATTATGGCCACTGCCCAAAACTTGTTGTAACTTTCAAAATTTATCAAAGACATGATGACAAGACTAATAAACCAAAAATCAACCTCAAAAATAGGCCATACCATCCCCAATTGGAATTGAAATTGTTTCAAACACTTGGCATCAATCCAACCTATAGGTCTAGGATAAAAGATAGAGCATGGATGACTGAAAACTTTATGAAACATGAAAAGAAGTGTCACCACCTTCTCCCTTGAACTGTTATGACATCAAATAGGTCTTGCATCCATGATTTTAACAATTACAAGTAAATACATGAAATAACCTTGACATGAACTAGTCAATTAACCATGCTTATGACTAGCATAAAACCATTTAAATAACAAAGATATAAGAACCATTAAATCCACATATAAACAAGTACAAAAGCAAGAAAATTTAGCTTTCATTAATCATAGGAAAATTTGACTAGGGTTGGGACTTCCACGTACCACCCAATTGTAGACATGGCTGAACCAAATATTTCATTTAGCCAATCACCCCTGTGCCATATTCCAAGCAAGAATGTGAGATCTCATGGATAAACCAATCCAAAACAACCAAGGGAATCCAGAGGTTAAACCACCTCCACCCTCACCAAACCGTGATCACACCAAAACCGGTGCTTCGATCACAACTGAACCAAAATTGGAATGCCATTTGTATCCATCACGATCCTTGAGGAATTTTCTATCTCCCTGTCTCTCAAGATTTACTACCATCCAATACCATATCACTAGGCCCTAAATTGAGACCAGTTTCTTAGGATTTACCACAATCCAAACTAGGATCATTAGGCCATAAACCAAGACTTCTCCCTTAGGCTTTACCATGTATCCCACCAAAACTGGCCAAGGGATTCTTAGGCCTTTGTGAATGATCCTTGAGACCACCTCTGCCCCAGATTTTGAAGTCTATCTGACAAACAAAATCTCAAAATTGAGATAAAAATCTGAACATACCATGGCATATGAAAAAAGGCTAGGCTAGGTTGAGAACCACTTTAAAAACCTGGAAAAGCCATGCCACCAACAACAAGAGAACCATACACCAATGTGCAAAGCCATGCATGTCAAAAAAAGCTAGGAAATCACACATGAAATATGTTACCTGCAAGTATTCCTTCTGAATTTGCTTGTTCCTGCTCTTCCTTCCTTGATCCTTGCTTTCCTTCATTTCCCTTTGCTTGATTTTCCTTCCTTGATACAAAGCTTGAGTGCTCCAAGAAAACTCTAAGTGACCAAGAATTAGAGAGAGAGAGAGAGAATAACAAAAGAGCTCCAAAACATGAACTCACAAAAGGTTACCAACTGATCCTCAAAAGCCTTTTTAATAATGAGGCCTCTAATTTCTTCATTATCCTCCTCACATGCAACCTATGACCTCTCACCTTAATTTTCTCCTAATTTCCTTTATTTTCATAAATAAATGTGCTAAAAATTCCTTTTTTCCTTTTAATGCCTTTTCCTTAGCCTTTTCCAATTTCCTTAGCCATAAACACATCTAATGATGCCCACCAAGATATCTTTGCCCAACATTCATCTTGGAATATGTGTCCCTTAACCGTGGCCTTATTTTTCCTTTGTTAGCTTTTATTACATGAAATTTTCACTAGGGATATTATAGAACCCTTCCCTTTGGGGAAATCTGTCCTCGGTGTTAAACCACACAAGGGCCTCAATGAAACTGCTGAAAATAAAACATACTACCCATGGATCTTTATAACTTAGCTTGTTGCAGTATTTACAATGAAAGAGCTACTCAAATGAAAAACCTCATGACAACATGACAAGATAACAACCATACCACTTATTGGAGATTTATAACTTAGCTCATGGCGTTATTTACATCCATATATATATACATATACCAAAACTTCAGCAAAACATATCCCAAACATATACCAAACATCAAGCCAAAACTGCTTTGCCTCAACCAACAAACAATGAAGGATACAGGGCCCGCATCTGATTCGCCATATCCCATGTAGCTTCTTGAGGCCCAAAGTGCTTCCACTGCACTTTAACTTGCTCTATGGCTTTGTCCTTGAGCATGAGATGCTTCCGCTACAATATGCACTAAGGCTCCGGCTGGAACTCTCCTTCTTTCTCCACCTACAATACAAACCAATCAATAACATGATAAACATCCTTTATATACATCTTAAGCAATGAAATATGGAAAAAATCATGGACTTTCACTGTTGGATATAGTGAAAATCAATAGGCCACTGGTCCAATCCTCTTAAGGATCTCAAAAGGTCTGCAATATTGTGGTGCCAACTCGGCACATGATACAATCCTCAAATATCTCTTCTTGGGCTTGATATGAAAATACACATGCTCCCCAACTTGAAACTCCTTAAACACCCCATGATGGTTTGCATAAATCTTCTGTCTATCTTTTGATTCTTTTAGATTCTTCTTTATAACTTTCATTTCCTATTCCATGTCTGCCAACATATCTGGTCCAATAAGTACCCTATTCACTAGATCACTCCAGTTGATGGGAGTATTACAACTTTGTTCATACAATTCCTTGATTCCCAATGACTCTTGATAACCTTTCTTGTATAAGAACCCAACCAATGGAAGATACTCCTCCCATCTCCTCTGTTGGTTCATCATGTACATCCTCAGCATATCCTCCAAGATCCTATTGACCCTCTATGTTTTTCCATCTGTCTATGGTTGGTAAGCTGTATTTAAGGCCAACTCTATACCCAAAACTAAAAATAGCTCCTTATAGAACTTGGAAGTGAACTTAGCATCCCTATCCAACACAATCTTCTTCAAAACCCCATGTAATCTCACTAATGTTCTGATGAAATGATGTGCTACCTCAGTGGCTCAATATGTAGTCTTCACTTGAATGGAGTTACCTTGCTCAACCTGTCGGCCATGACCATAATAGAATCATGTTGTCTCACTGTCCTTAGAAGACCTATAATGAAATTCATGGAAATGACCTCCCATTTCCATTCTAGGATCACTATAGGCTGTAGTAGACCGCCTGGATGCTTACATTCTGCCTTTACCTGCTAACAATCTAAACATCTAGCCACAAACCCTGTCACTTCCTTCTTCAGATTTGGCAAATAGTAGAACTTCTTTACTATTGTCAATGTCTTATGATATCTTGGGTGACTCGAGTATGGCTTGATGTGAGACTCCTTCAAGATAAGCTTCTTGAGATCACTACATTCAGTACATATATCCTTCCCCTTACTCTCACCAAACCATCTATCGTGAGATGATAGTTTGCATCCTGATCACCTGTACCTGTACCTGCACTTGTACCTATACCTACACCTATACCTATACTTTGATGTAACATGTGCATGATCTCCATGTACTTTTCAACTTGTTGTCCTACCTACAAGATCCTATCATGTAACTCTATCCCGTAAGAACTCATAGCTGCTATATGATTTATTTGTATCTTTTGGTTAAAAGCATATACAACCTGGTTCTCCATTCCTTTGATGTATCTGATATCGAAGTCGAACTCACTAAGGGTGGTCAACCATCTAGCTTACCTAGAAGTTACATTCGTCTAGTCAAACATATACATCAAACCACTATAGTCACTCATCAATACAAATCTCCTGCCAAGAAGATACTGCCTCCACATCTTCAATGTGTGTATGATCACTGCTAGCTCAAGATCATATGTTGGATAGTTCTACTCATGCTCATTCATTTTTTGTGCCCATAGCACACTGCCTGTCCTTCTTACATGAGAACTCCACCAAGTACTCTCTTGCAAGCATCTATACACACTAAAAACTCCTTGTCTGGATCTGCAATCATTAACACTGGTGCATGTGTCAACCACTACCTTAGCTACTCAAAACTAGCTACACATTCTTCCATCCATTCAAACTTCTAACCTTTCATCTGCAATGATGTGATAGGATATGAAATGTGTGAGAAGTTCCTGATGAACCTTCGATAGTAACCTGCTAATCCCATAAATGATCTCACCTCATCCACATTATTAGGAGTTTCCCACTCCATGATGTCCCTTACCTTTTTTGGATCTATTGCTATGCCTTCCTCGGAGAAAACATGTCCCAAGTAATGTACCTCAGTTTAAAAGAAGTTTCACTTGATAATATTAGAATACAACTGATGCTCTCTTAGCAATCTCAACATTGTTGTTAAATTCTCGCCATGTTCTTCCTCATTTTTAGAATATACTAGTATGTCATCAATGAATACAATAACAAAATTGTCCAGATAGGGACGCAACACATTATTCATCAAACACATAAATGTAGTTGGAGCATTAGTCAAATCAAATGGAACTACAAAAAACTCATACTGCCCATACTTGGTCTTGAACGTAGCCTTGATGTTATCCTTTTCCTTGATGCATACCTGATGGTATCCCGATCTCAAGTCGATCTTAGAGAACATTGTTGCTCCCTTCAACTTATCAAACAAATCATCAATCCTTGGCAATGAGTACATATTCTTAATCATTACCTTGTTCAGTTGCCTATAATCAATGCACAATATGAGAGTACCATCTTTATTCTTTACGGAAAACATTGGTGCACCCCAAGGCGATACATTTTCCCTAATGTATCCCTTGTCATGCATCTCCTTTAACTACAACTTCAACTCTACCAACTCAGGTGTGCTCATCTAGTAAGGTGCCTTTGATTTTAGAGCTACCCTTGGCACCATCTCAATAGAAAAGTCTACCTCCCTGTGAAGAGCAAACTTTGTAATGTCCTATGGAAATACATCTTGAAAATTTTGTAGAACTAGGTATCTTCTCAAAACATCTACATCCCCTACTTCCTTACCTTTGTCACTGAAAATGTGCACTGCAAAAATCACACAACCTTTTCTGCAACTACACTTAGCCTGCATATCGGTAACCATCCTTACTGATATAGGCTTCTTCTTCCCCTGCAAAGTTCTCTTTTCCCCACTATCATCCACACACTCAATGGCCTTTTCGAAGAAATCCACTTTGGTCCTGTGAAGGTACAGTTAATCCATACCCAAAAGAATACTATATGAACCCAATGGAAGTACATTAAAATGTGTTGTTGAAGGCATACCATTTAACTCAAATGCACAATCTCTTACCCAATGGTGAACTCTATTCTTTATACCTGTAGCCAATTGCACCAACCAATATTCTGCATTCACTTCTTTTCTCAAACCACACTTACCCACCAGGTTGGGATTAATATAACTATAGTTAGATCCAAGATCAATTAAAATAGAAACAATTTGATCAAAAATCTGACCATCCATCTAAATGATAGAGGCCTAATGACTTACGTGCCTATTGTCCACCCTTGCATAGATACAAGGAATGATATGACCAACATCACCAACTGTATACACCTCCTGAGAACTATAGATCTTTTTGGGTGTGGGTTACCTTCTTTCCACGACCAGCCCCATGCATGGTGGGGTAACAAGGGGGGCGTGAAATACTTCTTGAAATACGATATTTGGGGCACCGCCCAGGGAAATTATTTTTTTTATCCTATATTAGGTGGGAAAACATACCTACAGTTTTGTGCATGGTTTAACCACATGGTTTTGGGCATGATGGTTTTTTTCCCATGGTATTTTTGTAGATCTATTCAAGGGAACTGCAATTATGTTCTAATCCAAGGTTAATGGATTGGGGTTTATGGATGCTTCGACATGTATATATATGTATTGTAACATTGAAAGGAATATAATGAAAAATCAATCTAGTAGTCCTGGTTTTGGGATCCAGGGGAAAAGCTCTGTGTATATTTGTTTTATGTTTTATTTTCTTGCCATTTTTTATCTTCTGTTTTTAGAATTTGTATGTAGGTAATTTCTGTATGGGGTTAAAACCTACATTTGGTTTTGGAGTTGTTTTGGTTTCAAGGTGATGCCTTTGCTGTCGAGGGATTTTTATTAGACCTGTGATAGATCCTATTCAGTGGGAGATCTACGGGATCGATTCTTGTGGTGAAAGAAGATGGTGAGCAATGGAAAGATAGAGATCGAAAAATTTAATGGTCAGAGTTTTGAGTTGTGGAAACTCAAGATGGAAAATTTGTTGGTGGATAAATATCAGTGGATCATGTTAGATCCGAGTACTAAACCAACGACAATGTCAGCTGAAGACTATGAGAAGTTGGATCAGAAGGCAAAGAGCACAATACAGTTGTGTATCACAGATTCAGTATTGTTGAATGTATCAGGGGAAGCTTCGGCGAAGGCTTTGTGGGACAAGTTAGGGAATTTGTACCAATCTAATTCTCTAGTGAATAAATTGTTCCTACAGAAAAAGATTTATAACTTGAGGATGAAGGATGGAGACTCGGTGATAGAGCATATGAATGCATTTAATATTGTGGTAAGCTAGTTATTATCTGTTGATATAAAAAATTTAGATGAAGATAAGTGCATCAGTTTTTTGTGTTGTCTACCAGATTTGTGGGATAGTCTAGTTGTTACAATAGGTATCAATTTGATTTCCTTTCAATTTGATGAAATAGTCGCATCCTTGATGTCAGAGGAGATGATACAGAAAAATACAGAGTGCCAGAATGGTGATGCCTTGTCTATATGAGTATAGTCCCATAATAGAAACAAAAATAAATCCTCAAGTGGGAGATCTAAATCTAGAGGGTGATCTAAATTTCTAGGAAAACCTGTAAAGGTGTGTTGGAAATGCGGATAGGAAGGGCACTTCAAAAAGGACTGTAGATATAAATCTCCTAAGAAAGGAAAGGGATCTGATGGTTCTCCTTTTGCAGAGGTGAAAACTACCTCAGATGAAGGTGGGGATGTGTACTTGCCTTCTTCTTCAAGTACACATATAGATCATGAGTCATGCTTGATTGACTTAGGTGCATCCTTTCACTTCACTCCCCATAGGGAGTGGTTCTGTGAGTATGATAAATATGATGGTGTGATGTATTCTTAGAGGATGATGGGAAGGCTGGAATCATTGGTCGCAGAAAAGTCAATTTTAAGTTGCAATATGGAAGGATTAGAACACTTTCGGGTGTTCTGCATATTCCTGCATTGGCTAGAAATCTGATTTCTATAAGCAAACTGGATGATGCAGGTGTAAAAAAAGTGTTTGAGAAAGATATCTACAAGATGGTTTGGGGAGCACTAGTATTGATTTGGGGAGTTCGTATTGGAACTCTATAAAATCTTTAGGGTAGCATTGTTATTGATGGGTGCAATAGTTCTCTGGTTCCTGAAAGTGGAGCACAAAATCTAGTGGTATCTAAGAAAATACCATGTTATGGAATCCAAGGCTTGGATATATTAGAGAGAAGGACCTTTGAATAATTCATGGTAATGGTATGGTAGATGGTATGTATAATCTTTAGGGTAGCATTGTTATTGATGGGTGCAATAGTTCTGTGGTTCCTGAAAGTGGAGCAGAAAATTTAGTGGTATCTGGAGAAAAGACCATGTTATGGAATCCAAGGCTTGGATATATTGGAGAGAAGGACCTTTGAATACTTCATGGTAATGGTATGGTATATGGTATGTATAATTTCTATATGTATTTTGATTTATGTGAAAACTGTGTATAAGGGAAGTAGAATTAGGTGAATTTCCCCTCTAGTGCTAAGAGGGCGAAACATATATTAGATCTTGTGAATAGTGATGTGTTTGGACCTGTGTCAGTTCCATCACTAGGTAAGTATATGTAATATGTATCATTTATAGAATAATTCTCAAGGAACTCATGGATATATTTCTTCAGGAAGAAAACTGAAGTCTTTGTCAGGTTTAAATAATTTAAGGCTCTGGTGGAAAACTAGACAAAGAAGAAGATAAAGGTGTTGAGGACAGATAACAATGGAGAGTTTTGTAAGAAGGAATTTGAAGAGTTCTATAAGAAGTGTGGTATATCAGGACAGAAGACTACTCCATACACACCTCAACAAAATGGTGTTGTAGAAAGAGTGAACAAGACGTTGATGGAAAAGGAAAGAAGCATGCTAAGAGGTTTTGTGTTAGGACATAAATTTTGGGTAGAGGCGATGGAGACTACATGTTACATGGTCAATAGATCACCTTCATTAGTGTTAGAGGATAAGAATCCACAAGAGGTATGTACTGGTAAGAAACCCTCTCTTTCACATATGAGGTTATTTGGATGTGATGCATATGTACATGCTCCAAAGGATAAAATAACCACGTTGGATAGTAAATATGAAAGGTGCATCTTTATTGGGTATAAGGATGGTTTAAAAGGTTATAAGCTTTGAAACCTAGAAACAAGGAAGTTTGTGTGCAGCCATGATGTGGCATTTAGAGAGGTGAAATATGTTATGAAACATGCAGTCCTACCAAAGGAACCTGAGAAGATAGAGTTTGAGAAGAAGAGGAATTAGAAGATGAAGAGCCAAAAAATCCAACTGTAAGAAGATTAGTTCAAGAAAGAAGGCAACCAAAAATGTATAGTCTACTTTCTTTTTGTTCAAATTTTGCTTTATCTATTACTGATGATGATCCTAGAACTGTCAGGGAAGCAATAGATTCAGAGGGTGGAAAACTCTGAAAAGAGGCCATGGTTGATGAAATGGCATCTTTGCACAAAAATGAGGCTTGGGATCTGGTGGAGTTGTCGGATAGAAGGAAACCCATTGGCAGTAAATGGGTGTTTTAAGAAGAAGATGAATGCAAAAAGAAAGGTGGGGAAATACAAAGCTTGGTTGGTAGCAAAAGGTTATTCCCAAGTGCCAAGAATTGATTTTGGTGATATGTGTTCTCTTGTTGCCAAGGTAGCTTCTATTAGATTACTTTTATCTATTGTTTCTTCTTTTTATTTTGAGGTAGAACAGATGGATGTGAAGACAACATTTCTTCATTGGGATCTGGAAGAAGAGATCTACTTGAAGCAACCTGAAGGCTTAGCGGTGAAGGGTAAGAAAGAACTAGTATGCAAGTTAAAAAAATTCTCTATATGGGTTAAAACAATGACCAAGGATGTGGTATCAAAAATTTGATACATATATACAGGGACTTGGCTTCACTAGAAGCAAAGCATATCACTGTGTGTATTTTAAATTAATTGGGGACCGTGTTATTTATTTGGTCTTGTATGTGGATGGTATGTTGTTGATTGGAAATAACAAAGAAATTATCCAGGAATTGAAGATCCAATTGTCCTCCTATTTCAACATGAAATATCTCGGTGCTGCAAACTATATTTTTGGCATGGAAATTAAATGAGATCGCTAAAAAAGGAATTTATGGTTAAACCAAAGGAAGTATGTCGAGACAATATTGCAAAGGTTTAATATGGAGGATAGTAAACCAGTGAAGGTTCCTATTCCTGTCGGTGTAAAGTTATCTATTGAACAGTGTCCCAAGGCACAAGAAGAGGAAGAGGACATGTCATGTGTTTCATACGCAAGTGCAGTTGGTAGCCTGATGTATCCAATGGTTTGTACTAGACCATACATTAGACATGCAGTGGGAGTATTGAGCAGGTTTATGTCAAAATTAGGGAAGGAGCATTGGATAGCAGTGAAGCACGTTTTCAGTTATTTGTGTGGCACTAGTGATTATGATCTGTGGTATCAAGGAATAATAGGACTAGACAGAGTTTTGGACATCTGTGGCCTTGTTGATGTAGACTAGGCTAGAGATCTGTATCAAAGAAGATCTACAAGTGGGTATGTGTTTAACCTATTTGGAGGTGTAGTCAGTTGGATGAGCAAGAGATAGTCTATAGTAGCACTTTCAACTACAGAGGCATAATACATGGCATCCACTCATGCAAGAAAGGAAGAAGTTTGGTTGCAGATATTGTGTTCAAGTATGGGGTTAGTATAACGAGCTATAAGGATAGACTATGAAATCCAAAGTGCAATTTTATTGGAAAAGAACCCTGCTTATCATTCAAAGACAAAGAATATTGATGTTTAGTATCACTTTTTAAGGGATATGGTTGAGGGCAAAAAGATGTTTCTAGAAAAGGTGGACACTTTGAAGAATGTTGCAGTTGCATTGACAAATTTTGTGAGCACTAACAAGTTCTCTTGGTGTAGAGAAACAATGGGCATTGCAGGGCTGAACCAATGACTAAGCTCTCTTGTGGACAAAAAACAACAAGTGGGAGAATGTTGGGTAGCCCCCTCTACATGGTTGGGGCAGTGCCCCGGGAAAATTTTTTTTTGGACCCTATATTAGGTGCGCAAACCTACCTATGGTTTTGTGCATGGTTTTCGCACATGATTTTGGGCATGATGGTTTTCTTTCCATGCTATTTTTGTAGATTCGGTAAAGGGAACTACGGTTATGTTATAATCAAAGGTTAATGGATTCGGATTTATAGATGCTTCAGAATGTATGTATATATATATATATATACATATATATATATATATATATTGTAACATTGAAAGGAATATAATGAAAAATCAATCTGGTAGTCTTGGTTTTGGGATCCAGGGGAAAATATTTGTGTATATCTATTTTATGTTTTATGCTCTCGCCATTATTTATTTTCTGCTTTTAGAATTTGTATGCAGGTAATTTCTGTACAAGCTTAAAACCTACAGATCTTGGATCTACCACCACTCTGATACTACATACAACCCCTCTTACGATGATCCTTACACATATCGAACACTACAATGATTTCCTACCATTGCCTCTAGTTTGCTACTCTCCATGTCCGCTATAAATTGTATTTAACTTGTTGTAAGGAAATACATTTTCTTTCTCACTTGCATCTAGAGGTCTTCATTTATTTGGTGGCCATTTTCCTTTAGCTTTCTCATTTCTTTTCAAGTCACGCTTAGGCTCAAATTTGTGCTTATACTGCTCATAATAATGTTTCAACTTTCGAATGGCCTCCTCCAACGATCTAGGCTCATCAAACTCAATCTGGTCTCTGTATGCTACTAGAAGTCCACTTATGAATCTTGGAACCTTGGCCTTCTCCTCGTTGAGGTAAGGAACATATCTCAACAACTCCAACAACCTACTAGTATACTCATCATATTTCGTGGAACCCATCCGTAACTCATAAAAATCCTTAGCTATGTCATCAAAGTATCTCTCTGACAAATACTTCTTCTTGAAGAGACTCTCAAAATCATTCCAATTCAAATCATCCTCATGTATAACTTTAACATTCTTCACATCTTTCCACCAAATATTTGTAGAAATTCTGCAAATTCTCTACAAGTCTCGCTCTGAGACTTATGTAGAAAATATGACTGTAGGTTAACCCGATAATGCAATATCCTAAGCAAAATACTATAATCTACTTCTACTATCCATTTGCTTTGCGAAAGCTTAAAGATTGAGCAAGATCAAGCTGAACACATATAACCAGAAGAAGAAGAACCTATGCACATGAAACACAAAAAATACTCAGGGGAAAGCCTCAGCTAAAAACCCCACTCTCTGTATTATCATACAAGGTGGAAATACATCAGAATTATACAAATCCTTAGCTCTCACAGCTAGCCATCTCTTAGTACAATCCTCTTGGACTCTCACAGGCAATCAAGGCTACTCACAAGCTTTCCTCTCTGCCCTCCAAGCTCCTATTTCTTTGCGCAATTTTATGATCTCATGTTACCAAGTGTAACACTGATCTCACACACTGCTCTAACACACTGTCAAAATTGTGCAATCCTCAAGGAACCTTACCTTGACTACATGCATGATTTTCCTTTATAGGAGAAGATATACAATTGATAGTACACTGTCCTTGACATTTAGCTCAACTGGGTCTTTCTCATAATATACATGCATGAGTTTCTGATGAGAGAATCTTCAGTTATCTGGAGTACACTTGTTGAGTGCATGCATGCATCAACTAACTGATAACTCACAATTAGTTCCTCAAATAGTTTGGAACTAATTTAGCTGGACTTAACTCAGTAAACTGAGCTAACTAATTACAACACAAATATAACTCAATCTTATCTCCTTAATTAAGGTATAATCTCCTTAATTTAAGGCATAACTGTTGCATGACTTCAAAAAGACTTCTAACTTGATTTTCTCAAACTAATTAATCCATAATGAATTAATTAATTATTTCCAAGTAGCTGGTGAGACTAAATTTGAATTTTAATTCAAGGACAAATTAAAATTGGAATATTCTGGATTCTATTTTTATCATTTCTTGTTGCTATTTTCAACAATATTTTCTTTACCTTTGAGAGTGAAAGTGGCTATATTTGCTTTCATGCTTTCTGAATAATCATGCAATCTGAAGAATTTCCTTATACCAAGCACACATGCCTCTGCATCCTATGATTTCTTCATCCCTCCATTAAAGGTGTTGAAAATGCAACAAGATGATGGAGCTTAGTGAAAAGAAGTCGCCTTCACTAAGTGGGCCCGTAGGCTATTTTTGGTGCAAAGTCTATTTTTAGACTATGTTTATTTTTAGACATATGGATCATGGTCTATGAGTTGTAGGATGCTATTTGTGGATGATTGGTCATGTTGGTAAAAATAGATAGACTTGTATTTTTAGACATATGGGCGAAGTCTATTTTTAGACTGCCAAGCTAAAAATAGAACAGTCGAATATTATTAGCTCTTATTAATATTTGGACTATAAACATTATCTTATCCTCTTGGAGCACTTCAGTTCGAGCTACGGATGTGGCACATGCAGCTGCCAGAAGGAAATACACTTTTCTTATGGGTCAGTTGAGCTATTGAATTTGGTGGAGTTGATTGAGGAGTTGATGGAGGAGTTGATGGAGTTGTGTTCAGTTTGACTTAGTTGAACTAGTTGTATTTAGTCTAACTGCAAAATACACTAGTGATGAGTGATGTGAATTAATTATTAATTAATTCACTAATTATTAACTCATAAAGCAACTAAAGAATACATCAATTAACTCAGTGCATGGACAGTTCAGTGGAGACAAGTGTTAGAGGTGAGTGAAAGGGCAAGACAGTTGTCAGTTGTGACTATAGTTGTGCATGATATTTGCACAATCAATGGATTGAGTCTTGCCAATGAGGATTGCATGGTTCATCCAAGGGAAATACGAGTTTGGATCATCCATTCTCATCTATTCTCATGCAGGATTGTGCAGTGGAGGCAGGCAAGTAGTGGAGGAGATTTGAACTTGTGATTGATTCAGATCTGAGCTAGTTTGTGTGTAACAGGTGGAGATAGTATTGAGTAATTGTGAGGAGTATTGTACTATGTATTGTTACATGTTCTCTATCATTATAATATACAGATAGTGTGGGGTTTTCAGCTGTATGCTTTCCCCGGATTACATACTGTGTTAATGTGTGCATGCGATTGATGTTTCATTGTTTTTAATTCCGCAAAATTGATGATCAACGTAGAGGAGGTGCATGCAATAGTGTATAATCAGGATAATCTCTGTGAATAAGTGTCATATTATTAAAAATTTCTACAAAAGGTAAGTGTCTTTGCTTTCTTAAACTAATCCAGCAAGTATCACTTATCACTCATCTTATAAGGATGATAATGATGGTGATCATGATGCTTGTTTAAACCAGAACTAGAATAATACTTGTGTCCATCACCTCTCTTATCTAGAGTTTCCAACAACCTGACATCTCTGATCATGTCCTATTTGTCTGACTTGTGGCCACCATAATACCTACTACCATATGCACCATTAGTTATATCCTCCTACTCATGGCTGATTCAAAGTGTTCCTTATCGTTAATCAAGCATGAGTGACGATACTTGTAACCAAACCTACAAGAATGATACATGTAACCAAGCATGCAAGAATGTAACCAAACATACAAGAATGTAACTAAGCATACAAAATGACACATGTAAGCAACATATAACAACATGTAACCAGTCATACACTCATGACAACATGCTTCACACAATGACATCCTTATTCCCATGGCGACATCACTACAACCATGACCAACACCATGCATATGCAACAAGCACATAGACCACAAGGATGACTAACACATGTAAAACCGACATGAATGCATGAAAAACACATTCACCCAAGGAAAGCACAACCATGCTCTGATATGAATATGTAACCACCCTCCTCCCACATATACCCAAGTAACTAGATAACCGGGGTAAACATGCAATGAGAGAAGCCACTATCAAGGGATTCAATTGCCTTATTGACCTTAAGGAAATGTAATCGATAGAACACATCAACCGTACCTTTCCACATTAGCAAAAACAGCTCCAGGAGACCTCTAAGCCACTCATACATCCTGCCCCTTGGTCCCATTGATCTTCTAGACCTATTGACCTCTGGAAGCTCTCATGCTATAGGCATGCTAGCGTCCAGGGACCTCTAGATGCTTTCATAGGCCCACAAGCCAACATCAAGGGACGTTTCCCAGTAGACCTATGTCAGCATCTGTGGAATACAAGGAACTTTTCTAGCCCAGAATTCTGACCATTTCCCAGAACTTGTTGTAACTTTCAAAATCCATTAAAGACATGATGGAAAGACTAATAAACCAAAAATCAACCTCAGGACTAGACTTGACCATCCCCAAATAGGATTGACATTACGTCCAACACTTGACATCAATGCAACTTACAGGTCTAGGATACTTGAGAGAGCATGAATGATCGAAAACTCTTATGGAACAATACAAGAAGTATCACCACCTTCTCCCTTGAACTATTATGATATCAACTATGTCTTACATCCATAATTTTAACAATTATAAGTAAAAAAATGAAATAACCATGACATGAACCAGTCAATTAACCATGCTTATAACTAGCATAAAAACATGTAAATAATAGAGATACAATAGCCATTAAATCCACATATAAACAAGTACAAAAGCAAGAGAACTTAGCTTTAATTAATCATAGGAAATTACTAACGACTTCATGAATTCCACATACCACCCAACCGTAGAAATGCATGAACCAAATATTTCCTTCAACCAGTCACCCCTGTGCCATATTCCAATCATGAATGTGGGATATCATGGATAAACCAATCCAAAAAAACCAAGGGAATCCAGAGGTTAAACCACCTCCACCCTCACCAAACCGTGATCACATCAAAACTAGTGCTCTGATCACAACTGAAGTAAACTTGGAATTCCATCCGGAATCCATCACTATCCTTGAGGAATTTTTCGTCTCCTTGTCTCTCAGGCTTTACCACAATCCAATCCTAGATCACTAGGACATAAACTTAGACTAACCTCTTAGGCTTTATTGCAACCCAAACTTGGATCACTAGGCCCTAAAATGATACTTCTCCCTCAAGCTTTACCACGTATCTCACCAAAACCAAATATCAAAACTGAGATAAACATCCCAGCATACCATGGCATCCAGAAACAAGAAAGGCTAGGCTGAAAACCACTGTCATAACCAGGAAAAACCATGCCATCGACAACAAGAGAACCATACACCAACATGAAAATCCATGCATTTCAAAACCAACTAGGAAATCACAGATGTAATATGTTACCTACAAGTATTCCTATAGAATCTTCTTGATCTCCTCTTTCTTCCTTGATCCTTTCTTTCCTTCCTTTCCCTTTTCTTTCTTTTCCTTCCTCTATCCAAAGCTTGAGTGATCCAAGAAAACTCTAAGTGACCAAGAGTGAGAGAGAGAGAATAATGAGAGAGCTCCAAAACTTGAACTAACAAAAGGTTACCAAATGATCCTCAGAAGCATTCTTAATAACAAGGACCCTAATTTGTTCATTTTCCATTATTTTCCTTTAATTTCCTCCTCACATGCAACTTGTGACCTTTCACCTTACTTTTCTCCTAATTTCCTTTATTTTCATAAATAAATGTGCCAAAAATACCTTAGCCTTTGCCAATTTCCTTAGCCATAAACACATCCAGTGATGCCCACTAGGATATATTTTCCCAACATTCAGCTTGGAATACATGTCCCTTAATTGTATGAAATTTTCACCAAGGCTGTTACATTATATTTATTTTAATTAGTCAAATTGATAAAAAAGGGACCCATATTAGACTTTGTCAGCGCAAAAATCCATTAGTGGTGGAATTGAAAATTATGCAATGGTTATTTACCATTTGTAAGAACTTAGAAAACACATTTTCATATCGAATATAGCGTGAGATATCCACTGTAAAAGAACTACCATTAGTTATTCAACAATAGGAGGGATTATAGGAAAACGTTTGATAATTGATGAGATAGGGCATTCCATCAAATATTTAACTGGTAAATAATTGTCATCATGTATTTGATGGTATTTTCGATTTTAGAAAAAAAAAATCATTTAACTTCCAATGCTTTTTATGATCTTAGCCATTCCATCAGATTTCGCCATTGGAATTTCTGCCCAAATGTAGTAGTGACTAGTGGATAAAAACCAAGTGGTACCCAAATGGAGAAATAAGGCTATAACTAGGATCTCAATGTTTCTTCACAGTAATATTTGATCTCCTGGAGAACCGAGATTGCATCTTTTAGGGTGGCCCTTAGTTCCGCAAACCTATAGGGCTATACATGCATTATTGGAAAGAAAATTTCACACCAGAAAAATAAGACTTCACTAGTATCCCACTTTGGGTTAGACTCTACTCTCTTCCCATGGATTATTGGTCACCCTTGGTGTTGAAAGGTTTTGGTGATGTAATAGGATAATACATCAAAATTTCGAAGGGCACTAGGGCTGGCCACTATGTCTCATATGCTCGCATCTACGTCTATCTAGATGTCTCAAGAGCACTTCCAAACACTTTAAAGCTTGTGTTCGAGGATGACGTATGGATTCAAAACATAGACAATGAACACATACCATTTAGGTGTAGAAAGTGGCACGAGCATGGTCACCTCTTCAGAGACTTCCCCTATAACATCTCCCAACTAGCAAATGCTCAAGCTCAAAAGAAAACTAATGAACAAGGCTTCACAAAAGTAGCCTCTAGAAGTAGGAACAATAAAATAAATAAAGGAAAACATGGTCAAGGGCCTCCATCAAAGAGACAAATTTTAGGTATTGCAAGATTAACAAGAAGAACAAAACACAGAGGGAATCACTAAGAAGGAAGGTGAATTGATGAATCTCACTCTCCAAGAATATAAATGGGAGAGTTCACAGTCATAGCCTCAACGAAATTGACCTACCCTCAGAAGATGTATAGATGTTCTAAGAAGCTAAAGAAGACTCAGAAGAGGAACAAGTGATATAAGAGGCTCTAAGAGGAGTTTACCTCAACTTTATAGTGGAAGTGTGGGTAAAATAAGGTAGGAATACATCCAAAAAATAGGAGCATATCTAATTAAAGAAGAGATATAATAGAACATAGTGAGGAGACATTCAAAATTAAATGCCAACAACGAGATTCTTTATAACATCACACATGATTAATACAACCCCAAAGGATCAGGGTAGAAATGAGGAAGGAAAACAACAAGCCAACTTCTACAGGAACTAGGTGCAAGATTAATCAATGAGGGAAAGGTAAGATTTCTTACCCTAACTCCACATCTTTCTCAATTATTTGAATCTCATGGAATATAAAAGGCTTAAATGGCCCTAGAAAGAAAAGGCTTCTAAAAAAATGATAATGACAATCAAGCCAGAAATAATTCTCCTCCATGAGATAAATTTATCTATGGAAGATATACCAGCCCTGCAAAAAGGTGCTCCAAAAGCTACAATTATTTAACCAATGTAACACATGGTACTACGAGAGGGAATTTGATTTTATTGAAGGACTCCCTCTATGAATTGATCTCCTCAGTAGCAACTAAAAGCCCTATCACATCAGTCCTAAAAGTTATAGGAACCTTGAAATCAATATGTGTTACCAATATCTATTGACCTCACAGAGTTGAAGAGAGGATCCAGATGTTTACCTGAGTAATGAGAATACTCAAGAACATACCCAATCCATACAAAATCATTGGAGGGGACTTTAATATGATCCTCAACTTGTCGGAAAAGAAAGGAGGTCTTAGAAAATCAAATAGGGACGTTGAAGCTTTCCAAGAAGCCATAGATAGGACGAATCTGGTGGATATGTAGACAATTAACATAACTTACATAGGGAACAACAAACAAGGAGGGGATAGGAAGATAACCTCTCGACTCGACAAATTCCTCATCTTTGAATCAATTTTCATTTCCCCATGGGAAACAAACTATAGAATCCTCCCCTAATCAGGATATAACCATTGGCCCATTTCCCTGAAAATTCACATCTCAGTGGCCCCAAGGAACCACCCCTTAAAGTTTGAGGATTTTTGTTTGGATCATCCTGAATTCCAAAAAGAAAAATAAATTAAAAATAAAAAATAAATTAAAAAAAAAAATGAAAAATGGGTGGGCTAGCTCTCCCCCTTAGACAGGCACCCAAATGTACCAATTCAAACAAAAGCTAAAGCATGTAAAAAATAAAATAAAAAAATGGAAAAGAGAATTATTCGGCTATATCATCAAGGAAAAAAAGGTGTTGTAGAGGTGAATTGAGGAACTACAAAAAATAATCATCTATCAGGGTATCACTAATCAAATGGGGTGGGGAAATAGCTAGAATATAGCTAATAATGTCTGTTTGGAAGTTAGAAATAATGCGAAGCAATAGTGACAGTGAATTCATGTCATTGCTATCACTCTGCGTACACATAAAAGACTCTTCGTCCTTAGGCATATTTCATCACTCCATGATCCAACACAAGAAAACCAATAGAATTCTTAGCTTTAGAACTGCATATGGGAGAATGGCGAACACTCATGAGGAGATCTCAAAGGAACTAAATAACTTCTATAGTAAACTCCTTGAGGAGCCCCATATATACATATCCCAAGTTATTAGATAAATCACTAGCAACATACTCGCCATCCTAAAAAATAGTCGTAACATGATGCTTCTCAAATAGGTTTCTATGCAAGAAGTTGAGGAAGTAGTGATGGCCATGCCCTTGGGCAAAGTTCCTGGGCTTGATGGCTTCACCATAGACTTCTTCAAAGGTTGTTGGTACTTCATAAAAGAAGAGGTTCATGATTTGGTGGAAGACTCGAGGGTTAACAAAACTATGCTAGGGTCATTTAATGTGACCTTCCTAACTCTAATCCCGAAGGATGAAGGTGCATAATCTTAAAATTGATTCAGACCTGTTATCACTCTAAAATTTCCCTAGGGTTTTCATGAAAGAAATAATAGAGGTAACCATAAACCTACTTTTGAGATTAGGGTCAAGCCTTCCCAATGCTCAGAGAGGCCTCTCTCTTAATGATTTAACTTTGTTGAGTTAATTGATTTTAGGCTAGTTATTTAAGCTTGATTGGGTTTTGATTTGATTTGGTGGTGGAATCACTAATTCAGATGGATAGCTAAGTGTCTTCTTACCATTGGGCCATGGAATCCAAATGTCAAGAAAACAAGACTGAATCAATTTCTAAAGATAGTGTTCACATGGTAAGGTAGCTGAGTAAATTCAGATCTTTTAGGCTGGATCGTGAAGTGGTTTTTCAATCGGGGTCAAGGAGCAGTTAAGGATTCCTCAAACTGGATAATGAAGGAAATGAAAGAGGTTAATCGAAACAAGGGAGAAATGAAGAATTCCCTACTCTGGATATCAGAAGAAAACATAAAATCAATAACTGTTCAAGACATAGTGTACTTAAACAAATTCTAAAGTAAAATTCCAGTTATTTCATTCAAATTGGAAACACATGTATGTTTGTGAAATACTTAATAAAATAAAAATTTGACAAATAAAAGATACTTAACTGAAGTGGCGCAACACATGAATCTTGTAATGCAATGCATTTATTACTCAGTCTAGTCTGTTGACTTGAAAATGTTTACAATAAACCCCTAGGCTTTCAGATCAATGTAACTATAGAAATGTTCAACAATCCACCTTCTATACTTCAAATTATGAAGTATTTATACAAAAAATAGTTACAAAATATCCTAAACCGTTTTAGGAATTATTCAAGGAAAATAAGTATCTTCATGAAAGAAGACAGAGACACCTAGGAAACTAAAAGGCTAGTTGTCCCTTCTTTTACTGATTTTGTTGTTTTATGCTTTGATCTTTTGCTACTTTATCTCTTTTGTTGTTGCTTTATGCTGGCTATCCTTATACTCTAGCTTTTGACTAATACTCTTTCATTTGATACTCTTTGACCTAGTTGATCTGCTTTTTTACTTTAACTGATTTGTATTCACTATTTACCTTGCATTTTTATGGTAAATCACTCAATTTTTCCCAAGTCTCTGCATCTGGCAATTTAATATTTACCATTCTCCTACAGACTTCATCAGTTTCTGTATATTTTGCAAATCTGGGCTTGTTTACGAAAATATGTTTTACCTCATGCTGGAGGTAAAAGAGGTTCTCAAAAGCCTGGTAAAGAACTTTTCCTGTAGGCATCCCTTTCATGGAGGAACTACTGGCTTGTTCCTTTTCCACTTCTCTAATTCTCTTATCATAGTCTTCATGTGGCATTAATCTGTCATTAATTACCAGTGTATTAGGTATACCTTTCTACCTCAAAGCATCAAATTTCACCATGAACCTTCCTATTGCCAGCTCCATTGTTTGGCACTTGTCCTCAAGTTGTGTCATCAGGTTCCTCTTGGTGATTACCTTTTTAACCTCTAGTATGGTCCTAGTTCTGTCAGCTATTCCAAGTTCCTACAATTCATATTTATTCTTTGAGTTAAGGAACTGGATTATTCTTGATGCTTCTTCTGGCATATTTCCAAGTTCGAACCTAACGCTTTGGATTGCCTCACCAACCTCCATGACCAACTCATTTGGTTCAAATATTACCTGTATAGATGGACAAATATCATTGACTGAGTCGATGATATTGGCCCATAAAAGTGTTTTTTCTTAGGCTAGTGACTCTTTCAATGTTAATTGTTTCTCTAGTTTCCCTATCTTTTCATTTAACCTACTTGTCTTCTGAACTTCATTATTATGGATAATTTGAGCCAATTTCTTCTCATCCTCTAGACTTTTCATTTGTTCCTTAAGTCTATTTATTTCAATGGTTTGGATGGACATATCCTCCATGGATTTAACTAGTTTACTTGCTTCATCACTAGGATGAGTTTTTGTTGTTGTTGAACCTGTTGCTGAAGTAGTTGTTGATGTAGTTGGAAGTGCTATAGATAGTGGAGCTTCTGGGGCCAATGAAGTTGCCAAAGTAGAAAGAACTGTTGTAGTAATTGTAGGAATAGCAATAGCAGTAGCTGTCTCAATGTTGGCATGTTTCAATTGTAATAAATTGTCCAATTAATTCTCCATTTCTTTTAATTGAGAATTTAGCTGGAGAATGAGGTCCATCATTTCATCTTTCTGGCTTTGGCTTTCTAGAACTTCCTTGGTTTGTGGATGTTCTGAATGAGGCAATTTTAGTTGCTTTTCAAAGCAGCAATGTCTTCATTTTTCTTCTTTATGAGATTTTCTATAGCCTTGATGTTATTTGGATTATATCCAATCTAAATAACCAAGTCTTCCAGTGACTTGATTCTGTTATCTTTTTCCTGTGAGGATGCTTTCTTGAGCTTAAACTGTGTTGTAATGTTGTCTAGAGAATTTTGAAGTTTCTGAACACTCATGGCCTTGTTGGTCATTGTTGAGTAGATCATTTCCCTTGTCTGCTTATGCAATTCAATTTGATCAATAGGGTGAACATCCCTAGCCAAAACTTCAAATTCTAGTTTCCTGTAATCTGCTGATGTCTTAGACTGTTGCACTGTAGGTTGCAAAAAGGCCATTCACATTTTACTAGTTTTAATGTCAAAAACTGACATTAGCCTATTCTGATCGCTGGGAGTCTATTTGAAATACTGGGCATATGTTTCAGCTTTCAATACCTCATTTCTCAACTTGATCTCCTTATACTTCTCCTTTATGTCTTTTTCCTTATCCACTTATTTTCTTGATGATGAGACCTCAATGCTAAGTTTTTTTTTAATACTCTAGGTATTAGAGGTTGATGGCTAATGTGTTTCCTCTGAAACTATTGGAGCTGTACTTTCTCTGACCCCTATATTTGTATCCATGATTTGAAGTGTCTTTACTATCTCAATGACCTCTTCCTTCTCTTCTTGCTCACTTATAGGATTTATCTTGGGCTTCTTCCTGTACATGATTTCAAATCTATCATGTGTTGTATCTATGCTTGAGCAAGAACCTTCTTCCCTGGTCCTTTTAGTACTTCTGTCCTGCACGGCTGTAGTATGCAGAATGGAACTAGTATCCATCTGTTTCTCCATATCTATCAATGTATTTTCCAACCACTTTGACTAGCTGGCATATTTTTCAATGTCTATGCTGGACTCATGCATAAAAGGGCTTAATTTGAATTTGAGTCTTAATTTTTTAATGACTCCTAAAGGGTCATACTACCATTTAAAACTACCACTGAATTTCATTTCCTGTAAACACTTCTCTGCTTCTTCTCCAGCCTCCATATTATTACAGATAAAAGGATGAAGCTGGCTTTTTATCTTGAACTGTGTTTTCTTCCTCGCTGATAGGAAATTCACATCATCTGAGTTTATAATATGTCTGATATATTCTAATGCAAATATCCTCATGGGAAGATATTTGCGTAGTTTATAGGGAGTGAGCTGGCATCCATATATTCTAATTTCAGTGTGATCCTAGTATACATACCAGTCTCCTACTCTATTGTTTTTAGACAACTGCAAAACTCTTTTTATCTCATCATTGGTCCTGGGTTGACTGCTATTGCTTAGCATATTTATAATTGGATGAACAAGGAATCAATGAACCCTTTGTAAGTGAAAACAGTGGAATATTTTTCGATTAAGGGTGTCCAAAAGATGATTGATCTAGGATGGCCCTTAGTGTCCAGCTTTTGGATGTTGACTGGAAACTTATCTGACTAGAAATATAGGAACATGTGGAACAACATAGAAGAGTATTTGAATACTATTTCATTTGGCAGTCTGATCAATTGATCATGGATCTTGTCTGCTAAGTACTGAGAAAAATTGAAAATTGAGGCTGGAGGCTTGCCTGGGAAAAAAATAGAGAGGAAAGCAAGTATTGGCTCATCTACATGCTCATCAGTGGTATATCCTAGGATACAAGAGAGCATGGTTAAAATTTGTCTAGCCCTCTCAGAGAAAATGGTGGCAGAGTATGGAGGACTATCTGTAGGATTATGAGACTCTTCTAGGATGAAAGTTTGAAAGATTTGAGTCCTCTGGGGAAGGTCCAGCTTCAAGTAGAGTTCAAGTAGATTTTCAAAGGAAAATGGGGTTTCACTTGGGTTTGGCTAGACCTGCAGCATTTGGTTTATTGACTCAGCAGTGATTACAAACAAAATCTGTTGGCTGGGAGAGACTATGTCTCTTTGGCTTGGGATATAATAGTTTTGGCTTAGATGGATGATTTCAGGGAACTTGTATACCTGTGGAAACAAGTATTTGGGAAAATTTGATTCCCATAGATGAATGTCATCATTTTGGTTCAATTATTTGTCTTTACTCCGGCAGTGGAGTTTTAATAGATGGCTAGGGGAGCATGTCTTTAATTTGGAAATCTTTGTCAGCCAATGGGAGGTGGTCAACATCTAGGTAAGGGGTTTGCAAGGGTTTCTCATTTAGAATGCTTTGGGAAGACATAATTTGGTTTATTCTATTGAATTATTGTTTATCTAGCTTAAGGAATAAACTCAGGATGTTGGGTCCCTATAATACTAGTGATTACCCCATTACTATTGTAGTTATACCCCTTATTTATATTGTTGTGCCCCTATTACCCCCATATTATTATTTCTGTGCCCCATAGAATCCCTCTATTGTTATTTTTGTGGCTTTATATTATTATTGTTAGGTCGGCTGGATTATATTGTGACTCCTTAGACTCCTATATATAGAAAGGAGGTTTTGTCATTTGTATCATCCAAGAATTGTTCATTTATGTAATGTAAAGGAGGTTGCCCCCTCGAAGAGGCTGAATTCTAAAGCGTGCATTTATCTTTTCTATCTTTTCTTGAGCTGGTTTCATAACATTTGGTATCGGAGCTTTGGATTCTAGGATTTCGCTGCTCCAAACAAGTCATCGTGGAATTTTCGATATAACTTTTGTTCTGTGACGTTTCCGAAGTAAAAACAAAAATACATTTGAGAAGAATTGGTGCTGAACCTTGGGTCCGAATTTCAGATCTTTTCACGCGATATTTTCGGAGATATGGTCTGAGGAAGTTGGCCTTTTTGCAGACTCCTGAATTACATTCAAAATAGGTGACCTGGGGAAAATCGTCATAACTTTCTCTCTTAGGATCGGATTGAAATTTCGTAAATAGGTACAGAAAGAGGACGGACTGTAGTTTCTTGTGGGTTTTTTTTAGATCCAAAGGTCGAAACAGTGACTCGTGGCACGTCGTACAAGTTCGCTCTACTGAACTAGTCTATAATCAAGTCACTGTGGGAGATTTCACATAACTCTTCTTTGGAGAATCCAATTTGGGTCAGACTTGTGGCATTGGAAAGAGGACACAGAGAGCTACTACAGGTCACAAGTTCAGAACTAGATGACTGGAAAGTACAGAGATACATCAGAGGCAATATCGAGCTCCTACAAAGTGAAAAAAGGTGTGTAGATTTTTTTAAATTTTTGCTTAAGCTTGGTTTGAAAATTTATTTTGAAGGAATTCAAAGGGCATAGTAGAGCATTATTATCGGTAACTGATGCCCCGAGGAAAGAAAATGCAAACACCTAGTAAGGAACCTGAAAGCTCTAGCATGACTCATGAAGAAGAGGAAGAAATGCTACATGATATATCAAAATTACAAGAACAAGTGCAACAAATGTCACGC
Source organism: Pinus tabuliformis (assembly GCA_031772625.1). Lineage (NCBI taxonomy): Eukaryota > Viridiplantae > Streptophyta > Pinopsida > Pinales > Pinaceae > Pinus > Pinus tabuliformis. The sequence goes on along the minus strand of CM062808.1, from coordinate 996,442,408 downwards.
TCACAAAAGTTAACAGATGCTAAGATAAATGGTGTGGAAGCTAAGATGAATGGCATGGAAGCTAAGATGGACAATTTGAAGATAGATTTGAACACAAATTTGAAGACAGGCATGGCAGATTTGAAGACAGATTTGACTAATTTTCTACAAGAAATACTTACTAATGGTGAAAAGGTAGTAAAGGAAACTCATGATGAGAACAAAAGAAATGTTAATCATGATTCCATAGACGCTAATGTTGGATCGAAGAATCACCATATTCCAAAAATCGATATGAGGAAGTTTGATGGCAAGGATCCCGCCACATGGATATTACAGATGGAGCAATTCTTCGATCTCAATAATGTGCAAAACACACAAAAGGTACGTATGGCAACTTTATATTTGGAACCAAATCAGTTTGTATGGTATCAATGGCTTTGTTCTCGTAAACAATTTATCACTTGGGCAATTTTTACGGAAGAATTGATAGCACATTATGAGGATACAAAAAGCAACACTTTTTTTAGCCAATTGATAAGTCTCAAACAAAAGGGTTCAATAATGGAGCACATTGAGGAGTTCCAAAAATTGAACATAAGGGTAAAAGATATTCCAGAGGAGCATAGGATTGATGTGTTCATAGGGTCTTTAAAGGATAATATCCAACATGATGTGCGCCTTTGGGAACCTGATTCATTAGAGAAGGCATTCAGGTTAGCAAGAAAAATGGAAAGCAAAATTATGGCAACTAGGAAGCATACCATTCACAACTATAAAGACGGAAGTGTTGTTGCCCATAGTCTTCCACAACCTACAAGGTTGACACCACAACAATTGGAAGAAAAAAGAGCAAAAGGGCTTTGTTACAATTGTGATAGCAAATACACAAAAGGTCATAAGTGTGCTGAGAAGAAATTATTCTACATAGATTGTGAAGAGGAAGAAGAAAAGGAGCAAGAAAGGTCAAAAGAAGAGGATATATTCCAGGAACAAAGCCTAGATGAAGAACAAATAAATCCGACCATATCTTGTAATGCATTGGCGGGAATTACCACTCCTCAAACCATCAAGATAGAAGGACAAATCAAGAAGAAAAAGGTAATAGTGTTGATTGATTCAGGAAGCACCCACAATTTTATTCATTGTAGGGTAGCAAAAGAATTGAATTGCTTCCTATATCCAGCACCAGAGTGTCAAGTGATGATTGCAAATGGAGGAACAATAAATTGTTCTGGAAAGTGCCATAATATCAAGCTATCCATGGGAGAATATGTATTGACTAGCCCAATGCTTTCCATTCCAATGGGAGGTGCTGATGTTGTACTAGGAGTCCAATGGCTACAATCCTTGGGTACAATAGCTTTTAATTTTCAAGAACTTTTCATGAAATTTTCTGTGGAAGGAAAGGAAGTTGAATTAAGGGGTATTGCAGGGAAACCAGGAAAGATAATCAGCTCTAATGGCATGACAAAGCTTCTAAAAAAGGAGCAAAGAGGTGTAATTGCACAATTATGTTCGCTAGATGTTTCCACATTGGAATCATCTATTTCTCCAGATCTCCAAAAAGTCCTGGACAATCATTCCAAGGTATTTGAGACTCCCAAAGGTCTCCCACCTATGCGTGATCATGATCATGCTATTCATCTGATTCCAGGAAGTGTTCCTCCAAACATCAGGCCGTACAGATATCCCTATGTCCAAAAAAGTGAAATTGAACGTATGGTTGCAGAAATGCTAGAGGCTGGTATAATTCAACCGAGTCAAAGTTCTTTCTCAGCTCCAGTAGTATTGGTGCACAAGAAGGATGGATCATGGCGCATGTGTCCAGATTATAGGGAGCTCAACAAGCTCACTATTAAAGATAAGTTCCCCATTCCTGTCATTGATGAATTACTGGATGAATTGCATGGATCAATTTACTTCACCAAGTTGGATCTTCGTTCGGGATATCATCAAATCAGAATGAAGATTGAAGACATTCCGAAAACGGCATTTAGAACTCATGAGGGTCATTATGAATTTTTGGTCATGCCTTTTGGCCTTACCAATGCACCTTCAACATTTCAAGGTTTGATGAATTCAATTTTCAAACCATTCCTTAGAAAATTTGTGTTAGTATTTTTTGATGATATACTAATCTACAGCAAGTCTTGGAAGGATCATGTTGAACATGTTGACAGGGTGCTACAACTATTGGAGGAGAAACAATTATATGCAAAAAGATCCAAATGTTTCTTTGGAGTCCAGGAGGTGGAATATTTGGGTCATATTGTATCTCATGAAGGAGTTAAGGTAGACCCTAGCAAAATTAAAGCCATTAAGGAATGGAAAATCCCCACATCCATAAAGCATCTGCGAGGATTTCTTGGGTTGACAGGGTATTATCGCAAGTTTGTTAAGAATTATGGGAGAATAGCAGCACCTCTAACAACATTATTGAAGAAAGATTCATTTTCATGGACTCCGGAAGCAACAAAGGCCTTTGAACATCTTAAAGAGGCAATGTGCCAAGCACCGGTCTTAGCTACACCGGACTTCACAAAAACCTTTATTGTGGAATGTGATGCTTCAGGAAATGGAATTGGTGTTGTTCTAATGCAAGATGAAAGACCCATTGCTTTTGAAAGTCGTCCAATCAAGGGAAAGTTTTTAAGCAAAGCTATTTATGAGAAGGAAATGTTGGCAATACTCCATGCACTTAAGAAATGGCGACCCTACCTAATGGGAAGACACTTCAAGGTAAAAACGGATCATGATAGCCTTAAATACTTTTTAGAACAAAGATTATCCTCTGAAGAGCAACAAAAGTGGGTCACAAAGATGTTGGGTTATGACTTTGAAATCATCTACAAAAAAGGGAAGCAAAATGTGGTGGCAGATGCACTCTCAAGAAAGGATGAGGATGTGGAAGCATTGTTGTGTGCCATTTCTATTATCCAACCAGATTGGATAAACGAAGCAAGGGAGGAATGGAAGAATGACGAAGAAGTGTGGGCACTTATTCGAAAGCTACAACAAGATTCCAGTACTTCTGATACATTTAGCTGGAAAAATGATTCGTTATGGTACAAAGATCGCTTATACCTCTGTAAGAATTCCCAGCTAAAACAAAAGATTCTTATGGAATTGCACACTTCTCCCTTAGGAGGGCACTCAGGATTTTTAAAAACTTACCACAGGGTTAAGAAGGAATTTTTTTGGGATGGCCTTAAATCAGATATTCAAAAGTTTGTGGCGGAATGTTTGGTTTGCCAACAAAATAAAGTTGAAACAATTAAGACACCGGGTCTATTACAACCTTTATCCATTCCAAGCCAACGTTGGGAGGAGGTTTCAATGGATTTTATCACAGGTTTACCCAAGTCTGAGGGAAAGAGTGTCATCATGGTGGTAGTTGACAGACTTACCAAGTATGCACACTTTTGTGCATTATCACATCCATTTAAAGCCAGTACAGTTTCTACTGCATTTATGGAAACAGTTCAAAAGCTACATGGAAACCCAAAGATTATTGTAAGTGACAGAGATCCCATTTTCACTGGAAATTTTTGGACAGAATTATTTTCTTGTCTTGGTACTCAGTTAGCTCATAGCTCATCTTATCATCCTCAATCTGATGGGCAAACTGAGATAGTAAACAAATGTTTGGAAGGATATCTTCGTTGCTTTGTATCTGATAAACAGACACAATGGGTCAAATGGTTGCCTCTGGCTGAATGGTGGTATAACACTTCCTTCCATACAGCAACAAAAATGACCCCATTTATGGCACTTTATGGGTATCAACCACCATCCATCACATCATATTTAAGAGAAAATTCTAAGGTTCAGGCAGTGGAACATCACATCGAACATCAACAACAAGTCCTCCAACTCTTAAAGGATAACCTCGTGTTGGCACAAAATAGAATGAAACAACAGGCAGATCAACATCGCAGTGAAAGAAGTTTTGATGTAGGTGATTGGGTATTCCTACGGCTACAACCATATAAGCAAATGTCCCTAAAGCAAGCTAAGAAGGATAATAAATTATCACCAAAGTATTATGGTCCGTACAAGGTGTTGCAAAAGATTGGTACTATGGCATACAAATTGGAGCTTCCTGCAGCTTCTCGATTGCACCCAGTTTTCCATGTTTCATGTTTAAAGAAGGTTATAGGCGACAAGCTCCCAGTTCAAACAATATTGCCAGAACTTGACGAGGAAGGAAAAATTATATTGGAACCGGAAGCAGTCACAGAAACAAGAACTCGACAGCTACGAAATCGATCAATTTCAGAGTATCTTATCAAGTGGAAGAACTTATCCGCTGAAGATTCCACATGGGAGGATGAGAATTTTATGCAGAAGTATCCAGAACTACTCAAGCGTTGAGGACAACACTTTTTTGAAGGAGAGGGGCATGTTGGGTCCCTATAATACTAGTGATTACCCCATTACTATTGTAGTTATACCCCTTATTTATATTGTTGTGCCCCTATTACCCCCATATTGTTATTTCTGTGCCCCATAGAATCCCTCTATTGTTATTTTTGTGGCTTTATATTATTATTGTTAGGTCGACTGGATTATATTGTGACTCCTTAGACTCCTATATATAGAAAGGAGGTTTTGTCATTTGTATCATCCAAGAATTGTTCATTTATGTAATGTAAAGGAGGTTGCCCCCTCGAAGAGGCTGAATTCTAAGGTGTGGATTTATCTTTTCTATCTTTTCTTGAGCTGGTTTCATAACACAGGACTTCTAGAACAATGGGAAGGGTGAATATAGTCTGTAGAAAAGGGTTTCTTCGGATGCACAATGGGTTTCTTTAGTTTGGGAAAGTTTTTAATTAATTTCAATGAATTGGCCTTTTATAATTATTGTATAGAGCTTAAATAGAGGGTCATTCTATTTCTTTCAAGAATACCAAGAAAAATGAAGATTTGGTGTGCAGACAGGGTTCTGTGGTAGCAACGGAGGTTTTTGAGGCTTTAATTGTATGTGTGCTACTTGAAATTTGAAGTCTTCCACACCTTTTGGTTGCAGGTGAGATTAAAATGGTTGAGCAAATCTTCAGGGTTCAAAATTGGCCTGCAGAGGTGTTTGCAGGGAAATAACAGTAAAAAGGGTAAAAAGGGGGGCTTTTTGGCTTTTAACCGACAACGATTAACCTTTGGGCGAGAAGTTAAAGTGTGAACAGTGGGTAGTTTCCTTTTATGCAGGGAGGCGGTTTTATGGCATATCGCACCACTTTTGAGTGGAGGCCAGTATTTTTTGAGAGCATGCAATATAACGTGGGGCTGCCATGTAGCAAAAGAACACGTGGGCAAAACCGCGAATTTCGCGTGATTTTGGAATGTTAATGATTGGATGATGGGAGCGCACGATATGGATATGGGCCATCAGATCTCGGAGTGTTTGATCAAATGGCTATCACGCAGCGAAATTTCAAGGGCGGAGTTAAGGTGTGGTTGGTGGGGCTCAGGGATAAATAATGCAACAGGTTACTTTTGGAAATACTGAGAGGGGGTGAATTAGTATTTCTTTTTAATTGTTCTTTTTATCACCAAAACATTTATATATAAGGAACACAAAAATAGATAGCTGATATAAATGCTTTTATTAATATAATCAGTGCAATGAAATAAATACAATATATAGGTGGTTGCATTCAGTTTCCAAGCACCAACTTGGACCTTTGTGAGGCTTCAACCTCCAGAGCACCAACTCTATTCTGCCAAGACAACAGTCCTGGACCTAGGAGCACCAACTCCCAAGGACTCCAATCCTTTTAATTCTGAGGCTCCAACCCCGCGGGCTCCAACCCTTTACTATAACCTGTTAGAGTATGTTTTGTTGTTGTTCTCAGCTCCCAAGCCTGCTGAGCTTATGCTTCACTTCTGTTCTCCTGCTTCTCCCACCTCTACCTCAACTATGGCTTCCTCTCACTCTGATTATACACACCCTCTCCTTTCCTTGTTTTTCCTGTTTTATGTATTCCTGATGCCTCTAACTATTCGTTTCTGCTTTCCACTGGCTCTTTGGCTTCTTATATGCTTACTTCCACGCCCTTTGCGATGGCTTGTCGTTTGGATTCCCTCTTCTTCATTGCTTTGGATTTTTGGTTTTCTCTGCACTGACTTACCCTTCAGCTTCCTGGATTTTCGGGCGTTGTAGCTTGCTCTATCTCTTCGTGCTCACCAACACTCCTAGGAGACATTGATTTAACGGCGAGGACCAAATACCCAGAGAAAAACTACTACATGTTAAACTGTAACAGAGCCCCTTTTTTTCAATGATAAAAGTCATACGTAGGACTTTATTATTTAATGGACATGCCACGTCCCAATCAGAATCACAATCGGATTTTGTTCAAGCCTCCTGAACTATCGAAACCATTATCATAAGCCTTTTTGCCTAAATAACCCCACAGATTAAAATTTCTAAAATACACAAGAAAATTATGAAAATAAGACCAAAACTCTAAAGGGCGGACTTCAAATTTATTATGCCCACATTGATACCTGCATCGAGTCCACAGTGTAATCGCAATCGGTGCTTTCAGGGTAGCAAGGCCTTAAGCACTTGCGATATGTCGGATGCGACATAACAATAGACCAAACAACAATGTTTCATCGGGTCCGTAACATTCATCGCAATCGATGCTTGCAGGAGGATAGTCCTTTGGGTATTATTGCGATGGGTAGATGCGATATATCATTAAACCATTGCATAATGTTGCAGTGGGTTTGCACAAATTGCAGTTATAATATATATATATATATATATATATATATATATATATATATATATATATATATATATATATATATATATATTTCAAATTTGCATGTTTTTAATGCGCCAAGGCTTAGAGCCCGAAAACCTGAAATACAATAAAAACATGCTTCGGAACACTTTTGGCAGACTTCACTGCTTATGCACCCGAACTTATATGTTCTGTCGGATCTGCACATATATGTCGTTGTTGGGGGTTTGGGGTGATGGCACATAACCGAACTATCGATTATCATATCACTGATATATATATATACGCTGCCTCTATACTCCGATATATATATCTATATCTATATCTATTATATCTATATATATATATATATATATATATATATATATATATATATATATATATATATATATATATATATATATATATATATATATATATATCTATATATATATATATACTTCTCCGCTCCGATAGTGTATTCCAAGATAACTAAGTCTTCCACCTCCGATAGTGTATTTTCAATATAACTAAGTCTTTCACCTCCAATAGTGTATTTTCAATATAACTAAGTCTTTCGCCTTCGATAGTGTATTTGTAATATAACTAAGTCTTCTGCCTCCAATAGTGTATTTGCCTATATATATGTGTTTGCACCTCCGATAGTGTATTTGCATGCATATACACTATATTGCTCCCGATAGCTCCCGATAGTGTATTCTTTGGCATTATTTTCCATACTTTGCTCTGATAGCTCTCGATAGCTTTGTTCGCTTCCTCCAATGGCTTTGGTAGCTTTGTTTGCTTCCTCCATTGCTCTGATAGCTCTGTTTGCTTCCCCCGATTGCTTTGTTTTCTTCCTTTGATGGATCTGTTTGCTTCCTCCGATGGCTCTGTTTGCTTCCTCTGGCTCCTCGAATATTGCCATATTTACATCAATGACAATCTATGTCAACAATCTCCCCTTTTTTTATTGATGGAAATATTCTTCTACTCTCCCCCTTTGACATCAATGGCAAAGGAATGCATATGGACTCCACTTGTCGAACTGCTCCCCCTATCCTGCAACATCTTTATGAATGAAATTGAGTAATGCTAAAGAGATAACCCCCATCATTTGATGAAGATGTTCAAATGCTTTTCAAGGAAGAGGTTTTGTGAAAATATCAGATATCTACTCCTTAGTATTGATATATTCCAAGATGATGTTTTGTTCGGCTACTTGTTCATGAAGGAAATGATACTTGATTGGTATATGTTTGGTCTTTGAGTGCATCACTGGATTTTTGCTAAGACTGTTAGCACTTGTGTTATCACAATAGATGGTAATTGGTTGATCTGTACCTATGTTGACATCTTTTATGGCTTCCTTCATCCATAATATTTGAGTACAATAGTCTGTTGTAGCTATATACTCAACTTCGGGTGTGGATAATGATATGGATGTCTATTTTTTGTTGAGCCAAGATACTAAACAGTCTCCTAGGAAGAATGCAATTTCCACTAGCACTTTTCCAATCATCTACACTTTCAACCCAATCAACATCGGTGTATGCAGTTATAGTCAGTGTTGAGCTCTTAGGGTACCAAAGACCGAAATCAAGAGTTCCTTTTAGATATCTGAGAATTCTTTTCACAGCTAACACATGGGATTGTTTAGGAGAAGATTGAAATCTTCCCACCATTCCTACTACCTGCATTATGTCAGGTCTTGTAGCAGTTAAGTACAGAAGGGCTCCAATTATTGACTTGTAATGTGTTGCATCTACTAGAGGGGAGTCATCATTTTTTCTCAATATGCAATTTGTGGTCATAGGTGTGCTCATGGGTGCACAGTCTTCCATTCCATATCTTTTAAGCATGTCTTTAAGGTATTTGGCTTGAGATATAAACAACCTTGCTCTGGTTTGAGATACTTGTAGTCCAAGGAAGTGAGATAACTCTCCTATCATCGACATCTCAAACTCTTTTGACATGTTTTGAGAAAATTCATAGCTCATCTCATCATTATTGCTAGAAAAAATCAGATCATCAACATAAACAATTGTGACTAGTAACTTACCTTCATCCGTCTTTATGTAGAGATTACTTCCTGCCATTCCCTTCTTGAAGCCTTTTTGTTGTAGATAGTGATCCAATCTTACATACCATGCTCTAGGAGCTTGTTTCAACCCATATAATGCCTTTTTCAACTTATAGACTAAGTATTTTCCTTCTGTTAGATCAAACCCTTCTGGTTGCTCTTTGTAGACTTCTTCCTTGAGTTCTCCATTCAGAAATTTTGATTTTACATCCATTTGATAGATTTTGAATCCTTTTGAGCAAGCAAATGCAAAGAACATCCTGATAGCTTCCACACGAGCTACTAGTGAAAATGTTTCTTCAAAGTCAATTCCTTCAATTTGTGAATAGCCTTTACAAACAAGCCTTGCCTTGTTTCTAATGACTTGTCCATCTTCATTCATTTTGTTTTTGAATACCCACTTGGTTCCTATAATGTTTTTGTCCTTTGGATGAGGTACCAGCTCCCATGTCCCGTTCTTCTTAATTTGGGACATTTCTTCTTCCATGGCTTTTACCCAATGAGGATCCTTACTTGCTTGTGCAAATTTTTCTAGTTCTATCATGGATAGAAAAGCAATAACATCTCTCTTTGGTGTAATTATCATTCTTCTTCGGGTTTGCATCCCTTCATCTCTATTGCCAATAATCTGCTCTTCTGGATGATATTTCTCAAGAAACTTCATCTTTGAAGGAGTATGAGGTGGTTCTTTTTCCTCTTCTTCTTCTTCATGAATCTTTACATCAATGCTTTCCACTATTTTCCTTAGTCGAAAATTGTAGCACTTGTAGGCTTTGCTCCGTGTAGAGTATCCAAGAAATATCCCTTCATCAACCTGAGAATCAAACTTTCCTGGTGAGCCATCATTGTTTTTTATGAAGCACTTGCTTCCAAATATCTTGAAGTACTTTACTAAAGTAGGTATTCCTTTCCATAATTCATAAGGATTTTTTTCACAATTTGGTCTTAATTGAGTTCAATTCAAGGTATAGACAGTTGTCCCATCTTCTCCAGAATTTTGGCTACAAGTCTACTACTAATAACATTGTTCTTGTCATTTATTGAACTGTTCAGTTTCTTCTTTCAACTACCCCAATTTGTTGGGGTGTTCTGGCAGCATAGAATTCTAATTTAATTCCATGTATACTACAAAACTCATTAAATTCTTTTGATGTGAATTCTCCCCCTCTATCTATTTTGAGGAACTTAATTTTGAGTCCTTTCCATTTTCTACAAGAGATTTTAGATTTTTTAAAACACTCAAATGTTTCATATTTATATTTTATAAAATATATCCACACCATTCTAGTATAGTCATCAACAAATAAAATAAAGTACCTTTCTCCTTGGAGTGCCTGATTTCTAGTTGGTCCACATAAATCAGCATGGATGATCTCCAAGGGCTTTGATGAAGAGAGCTCCTTAGTCTTGTGGCTAGTTCTGGTTTGCTTTCCATGTTGACATGGACCACATACTCCTTCATTTGGTTTGAATAGCCTTGGGATGTCTCGTACAACTTTAATCTTGCTGATATTGATTAGATTTTCAAAGCTTGTATGTCCAAGTTGCTTGTGCCACAACCAACTTTCATCTGTTTGACTTAGGTAGCATTTATTTTCTTGAATCCTGTTCAGAATGTAAATATTGTCTAGTGTTCTAACCCCTTCGCCACAAGTTCCCCTGAGGAAAAGTTCCTGATTTCATAGCCTTTGGTGCTAAAGACAACATTATGTCCTTGATCACAGATTTGGCTGACAGTCTGGAGGTTGTGTTTGAGCCCATATACTAGCAGAGCATCTTGAGCTTTTCCTTTTCCATTGATAAGAGTAACAGTTCCTTTTCCCACAATTCTAGCAGATCCACTTCCAAAGGTACATCTCCTTCCTTTTTGCTCAATGAGACAAACTTCCTTTTGTCCCTTGTCATGTGTCTGGGGCATCCACTATCCACAAACCAATGATTTTCATTATTTTGAGCATATAGAGCTAGGCCACATTTATCCATGTTGGGATTATCACTACTTGATTTCCTCTTTTGAGTGGGCAATTTTATTCATAGTGTCCATTATTGTAGCATAATGAGCAAATCAGATCAAATTTGGTCAAGGGATCAAACAAATTGAAGGTTTTGATTTTCCCCTACCTTTCAGGGCCATATGATTTGATTATTTGATCCTTTAGCTTTGGTGTTTCACTCTTACAAGCCATGCAATGTTTGGCTTCATGACCAAAGTTTTTACAATGAAAACAATGTCCAAGAAAGATAGTTTTGTACCTGTTGTAGTAGCCACAATTTGAGTCAATTTCCTTCCTTGGAATTACTCCCGCTTCATTCTTTGGATTTGAGATGGGTCTTTGATGGAATACTAGTTTGTATTTGTTGTAGTATCCATGATTTGAATCCACATTCTTCTTTGGAGTTATTCTCTCTTCAATCTTTGGATTTGGGTTGTGCCTTTGATGACATACTTTTTCTTCTTTTGGGTTGCTGGAAAGTGCATCGGCATAGCTTTTCACACTATTCTTAGTGCTTGATGATTCTCCTTTAAAACCTATTCCAGACTTGTCATGTTGAGGTTTTCGACTTTTTAGGATAGTCTCAAGTATTTGAGAGCTTTTCCAACCCTTTTTAACTTGCTCCAATTCCTTCCTTAGAGATACTATTTCGCCTTCATGTTCTTTGCAAGTCTCTTCTTTTTCTTTTAGCTTTGTTTCCATGAGATCTTCTCTTCTTATTGTTTCCTCGTTTTTTACCTTAAGAGAAATGATTTTATTCTGTAATTTCTCATTTTATTCAATGGAAATTATTAACAGTTCATCTACATTTCCTTCTAGCCCTGAGTCATCATCATTTGTGAATGCCATGAATAACGTTTCTTGGATTTCATCATGGTCACTTTCCTCATCTGATTTCTTTTTTATGACTACAAATTCATCCTCATCAGACTCATCTTGCTTAGAGAATAAGTACTTCTTATTCAAACCTTTCTTCTTGTATACCATTCTTTTATAATTTCCTTCATCATCACTATCATGTTTATGAGGACATTTTGTAGCATAATGACCTATTTTTCCACATTTGAAACAGATAAGAGGGTACTTACCTTTTAGCTTAGATCCTTTTTTAAGCGTTCGTACAAATTGAGCCAATTCGGATTCCACATCGGATTCATCACTACAATCATTCCTTTCTTTCCACTTCTTTGATTTTGAAGCCTTGAATGTTATAGCTTTGGAGCTTGGGCCACCTTTCGTCATCTCATAGGCAGTGAGAATTCCATGGATTTAATCCATCTTGAGAGTATCTAGATCCTTTATTTCTTCTATGGCACTTGTTTTGGAGTCAAATATATCTGGAAGAGATCTCAAGACCTTTTGAACAATGGTACTTTCTTCAATGTTTTCGCCCAATCCTTTAAGAGAGTTGACCACTTCAGCTACTCGGAGAAGGTATGCTGCAATATCTTCTTCATCTTCCATTTTCAGACTTTCAAACTACCTTCTATGAGTTTGAACCTTTTCTTTCTTGACTTTTGAGTCCCCATCGTATAAGCCAATTAGCTTATCCCACATTTCTTTGGCAGAATTGCCGTTCATGACTCTTGTAAACTCAGAATCAGTGAGTCCACTAGTGATGGAGTTCAAGGCTTTTGAATTTGCAATGTAGGCTTTCCTCTTGTCTTGATTTGTTGGAAGAGTGGAAGGAATTGGGTACCCATTTAGAACCAAATGCTAGACTTCAGGTCCAAGGGACATTAAATAGTAGGTCATTCTCTTTTTCCAGAAACCAAAATTAATGCCATCAAACAGAGGAGGTATTCCTAATGCTTCATGATTTCTCATCATCGCTATGAATCCTTCTTCAAGTTGTTAAGCTAATATGATGAAGCTTGCTCTGATATCAATTGTTGGAAATACTGAGAGGGGGTGTGAATCCGTATTTCTTTTTAATTGTTCTTTTTATCACCAAAACATTTATATATAAGGAACACAGAAATAGATAGCTGATATAATTTTTTTTATTAATATAATCAGTGCAATGAAATAAATACAATATATAGGTGGTTGAATTCAGTTGTCAAGAAGAAACTTATACCTTTGTGAGGCTTCAACCTCCAGAGCACCAACTGTGTTCTGCCAAGACAATAGTCTTGGACCTAGGAGCACCAACTCCCAAGGACTCCAATCCTTTTAATTTTGAGGCTCCAACCCCACGGGCTCCAACCCTTTACTATAACCTGTTAGAGTATGTTTTGCTATTTTTCTCAGCTCCCAAGCCTACTGAGCTTATGCTTCACTTCTACTCTCCCACTTCTCCTGCCACTACCTCAACTATGGCTTCCTCTCGCTCTGATTATACACACCCTCTCCTTTCCTTTTTCTCCTATTTCATGTATTCCTGATGCCTCTAACTGTTCATTTTCTCTTTCAACTAGCTCTTCAGCTTCTTCAATACTCACTTCCACTCCCTATAAGTTGGCTTGTCGTTTGGCTTCCCTCTTCTTCATTGCTTTGGCTTTTCGGCTTTCTCTGCGCTAGCTTACCCTTTGGCTTCCTAGCTTTTCTGTCATTGTAGCTTCCTCTGTCTCTTCGTGCTCACCAATACTCCTGGGACATGTTGATTTAATGGCGAGGACCAAATACCCAAAGAAAAACTATTGCATGTTAAACTGTAACAGAGGCCCTTTTTCTTCAATGATAAAAGGCATACATAGGACTTTATTGTTTAACGAACATGCCACGTCCCAATCAGAATCGCAATAAGCTTTCGTTCAAGCCTCCTAAACTATTGGAACCATTATCATAAGCCTTTTGGCCTAAATAACCCCACACAATACAATTACTGAAATACACAGGAAGATTATGGAAATCTGACCGAAACTCTAACAGGCGGACTTCAAATTTATTATGCCGGCATTAATACTTGCATCGGATCCGCAGTGTAATCGCAATTGGTACTTTCAGGGAAGCAAGTCCTTAAGCACTTGCGATATGTTGGATGTGACGTAACAATAGACCAAACATCAATGTTGCATCGGGTCCGCAACATTCATCACAATCGACACTTGCAGGAGGATAGTCCTTTCGGTATTATTGCGATGGGCGGATGCGATATATCATTAAACCATTGCATAATGTTGCAGCAGGTCTGCACATATCGCAGTTATATGATATATATATATATAGATATATATATATATATATATATATATATATATATATATATATATATATATATATATATATATATATATATATATATATATATATATATATATATATATATATATATATATATATATATATATATCTATATATATATATATATATGTATATATATATATATGTATATATATATATATGTATATATATATATATGTATATATATATATATGTATATATATATATATATGTATATATATATATATATATATATATATATATCTATATATATATATATATATATATATATTGCAAATTTGCATTCTTTTAATGTGCCAAGGCTTAGAGCCTGAAAATCTGAAATACACTAAAAACATGCTTCGGAACACTTTTGGCAGACTTCACTGTTTATGCACCTGAACTTATATGTTCCGTCAAGTCCGCACATATATGTCGCTATCAGGGGTTTGGGGTGATGGCACATAACCAAACCGTCGATTATCATATCGCCAATATATATATATATATATATATATATATATATATATATATATATATATATATATCTATATCTATATATGTATATGTATATGTATATGTATATGTATATGTATATGTATATGTATATGTATATATATATATATATATATATATATATATATATATATATATATATATGCCGCCTCTAAACTCCGATATATATATACTTCTCCGCTCCGATAGTGTATTCCAAGATAACTAAATCTTCCGCCTCCGATAGTGTATTTGCATGCATATACACTATGCTACCCCAATAGCTCTCAATAGTGTATTGTCTGGCATTCTTTGCCATACTTTGCTCCGATAGCTCCCAATAGCTCTCGATAGCTCTACTTGCTTCCTCCACTGGCTCTGATAGTTCTGTTTGCTTCCTCCATTGCTCTGATAGCTCTGTTTGCTTCCTCCGATGTCCTATGGCTCTATTTGCCTCCTCTGGCTCCTTGAATATTTCCATATTAGCATCAATGACAATTTATGGTAATAGTTACATATATTCAAAGGTTTAGTGAGGGTCGGGGATTTATACAATAGGGGGTTAATATACATAAAACAAGATTATAGGTTAGAATAATGTAAGGGTTAAGTTAAAAAGGGTATCAGGGAGGGTTTTTTTGAATGGGGCTCGATACATTATTCAAACTTAGGATAAGGGGGTTTAGTTGGTTTTTAAGGGAAAAAGGGAAATTAATAAGGGGGGAATGATTTTTAAAGGGTAATGTCTAGGGAAAAGTGTGAAATCAAGGGGTAAAAGGGTTAAAATGAAGGGAAAGAGTTACTACAAGGGGAAATGAAAAGGGAAGGGTCAAGATAAAGGGAAAGGGTTTTTATAATGAAAATGTGTTATAATAAGAGGAAATGAAAGGGAACAGTCCTTTGGACTCAAGAAGGGGAAATTAGTGAATGAAAAGTAATGAAGGGGTAAATGGAGGGAAATTTAGAAATGTAAGGGATTTGGTGGAAATGAGAGGAGATTAGTGAATGAGCCTGAATGTCCTCTTTCACTTTGATAATTCCTCCTACACATGAAACATAGGATCAAGCATGATGAAGGTGCATTTGAACTAGCAACTGCGTGCACTCCAAAACTTCTTTTACCTGCCCTTTATTCACCCTAGCATTTTCTCTTCATTCATTGGGTGCATTTGAGCTTGCTGACCGTCTATTAGTTTTTCTTTGATAAGAAAACTATCTAAATCTAACCTTATAACTTCAAATGGCTTAGATTAAACAGGTGAGCTCATTATTATTCTCTACCTAACTACTGATCTGCCAAGGTTAAACAATTTGGCTAGATATTTCTTCTTGATCTATCAACATGAAATTTAAAGCATGAATGAATCAAGATTAAACTATTTGACCATCATGGATTGTGGCATTTTTGACAAGCTACACACAATCTTATTTTGCAAGGAAAAGTAAAAAGTAGTGGCATTTGAATTTGCATCACTTTCAAAATCTATTTTTTTATCTCTTTTTGTTTGGGTTCATGTTTTATTTTCTTTTTTGATCCTTTTTATTTTAGTCCTTTGATTTTTATTTTAGGAATTACTCTCTTTACATTTTTTTATTTTTAATATGGGAAAACATTTTGCAGAAAGCAAAAGTTTGTGCAATATTACAAGACTAATCATAGCCAATTCAAAATTATGAATCCTATTATTATAGGACCCTAATAGTGGCTCCACATGGGGATGGCATTTCCTAGTGAAATGTCAAGAACTTTAAGATCAGTAGCCTATGAAACTTTGACTATGGTTTCCTTGTAAGTGCTTCTCTGTTATCTGCTTTATTCATACATATGATGGTACACCTTTCAAAGCTTAGGGCCTTCCCTTTGGGCTTCAACATCAAAATATAATAATCTAATCCAATATAAACTTTGCAATGTTATGTACAATGAGCAAAGTAAACAACTAAACTAATGTTAATGTGGGGATAAGTAATGCTTCATCATTCTACCATTGATTGGTCCACCTGGTAGATTTGTTCCATCTAACTGCTTCAAGAAAAATTCATTGTTACCTCTGTAACCATAAATGATGTGTAGAAATTTTGAATAATATAACACTTATTCACAGAGATGATCCCGATTATACACTATTTCGGAATACATGCACAATACATAATCTCCTGTACATTGGTCATCAATTTAGCAGCATTAAAAACAATGAAACATCAATCTCATGCACACATTAACACAATATGCAACCCGGGGAAATCATACAGTTGAAAACCCCACACTATCTGTATATTATAATAATAGAGAACATGTAACAATACATAGTACAATACTCCTCACAAGTACTCAGTACTATCTCCAGCTGTTACACATAAAACTAGCTCAGATCTGATCAATCACAGCTCAAATCTCCTCCACTGCTTTGCCTGCCTCCACTGCGCAATCCTGCAAGAGAATCAATCACTTTGTGAAATCGAATTCCTTTGGTTATACTACACAAAGCTCATGGGAAATCTCCATCCATGCATGTGCAAATCTCATGCACAACTATAGTCACATCTATAGTCACAACTGATAGCAATCTCAACCTCTAACACCTGTCTCCACTGAACTGTACATGCACTGAGTCAACTGATGTATTCTTTAGTTGCTTTATGAGTTAATAATTAGTGAATTAATTAATAATTAATTCACACAACTCATCACTAGAGTATTCTTTAGTTATACTAAAATACAACTAGTTCAACCAAGTCAAATTGAACACAACTCCATCAACTCCACAATCAACTCCACCAAACTCAACCACATGAGTTATATATGAAGTCCTGCATACAATAGCTCAATTGACCCACAAGAAAAGCATATTTCCTTCTGAAATCTTCATGTGCCACATCTGTAGCTCAAACTGAAGTGCTCCAAAAGGATAAGATAATGTTTATAGTCCAAATATTACTATGAGCTGATAATATTTGACTTTTCTATTTTTAGCCTAACAGTCTAAAAATAGAAACCTACCCATATGTCTAAAAATAGAAGTCCATCTATTTTTACCAACATGACCAATCATCCAAAAATAACATAGTGAAACTCCTGGACCATGATCCATATGTCTAAAAATAGACATAGTCTAAAAATATACTTTGCGCCAAAAATAGTCTGCGGGCCCACTTAGTGAAGGCGAATTCTTTCCACTAATCTCCATCATCTTGTTGCATTCTAAACACTCCCTCTCAACAAGATATGGATTATCAACAACCCCTATCCTACCTCGGTGGTATTCGAATTTGCTCCTAGTGAGCGCCTTTGTCAAGATATCAGCATCCTGATCCTTTGTTGGAATGTATGAAAGTAACATGACTCTCCGCTGCACACAATCTCTGATATGATGGTACCTGATGTCAATGTGCTTAGATCTATCATGAAATACAAGATTAGTCGAGAGTTTAATGCAATTCTAGTTATCACAGTAAATCACAATAGGCTCCAAGTGAGAACCAAACAACTTGACCAGAATCTTCCTCATCCATATAGCCTCGCATGCTGCGAAACTTGCTGCCATATACTCGGCCTCTACTGAACTGAGTGCCACAAATATCTGCTTCTTGTTGTACCAAGAAACTGTTGTCGACCTGATACTGAAGATCCCTCCAGATGTGCTCTTTCTGTCCGTTGGGCTCCCTACCCAACCTGCATCTGTGAAGCCATATAGCTTCACCTCATCCTCCTGTCTGTACCACAATCCATATCTGATGTGCCTCTCAAATAACGCAATACATGCTTGCCCGCCTTCAAGAAGAGCTTGGTTGGCTTAACCATAGCTTGTAAAAGCTGGTTAACAGCATAACATATATCGGGTCATGTATTGACCAGATACATAAGCGACCCCACCAACTGTTGATAAACAGTGGCATCCACTTCTTCTGCTGAAGTGGCATCCTCCTTCCTCTAACCTCCAGGAAGAGGAGTATCAATAGGCTTGCAGCCATGCATGTTGAACTTCTCTAGTATCTCTCGAGCATACTTACCCCGAGAAATAAATAGTCCATCACTACGCTGCCAAATTTCCAATCTCGGGAAATAATGAAGGAGGCCCAAGTCCTTCATCTCAAACTCCTTAGCAAGATCATCCTTGCATGAAAGTATCAAAAACTCATCACCTATTAGAATCAAATCATCTACATAAAGTACAATGATAAGCAACTTGCCCTCCACCACAATACGGTATAGGTTAGGATCTGCCTCACTCTTGGAGAATCCAAGTCCGGTGAAATAACTGTCTATCCGTGTGTACCAAGCACGTGGTTCTTGTTTCAACCCATACAACGCTCTCTTCAGCCTGCACACATGCAACTCGCTGCTGAAGATATCGAAACCTTTGGGCTGCTCAATGTACACCTCCTCCTCAATGACTCCATTGAGGAACGTAGTCTTCACATCCATCTGATGAATGTGCCATCCCATCTCCGCTGAGAGAGCAAGAATCGTCTGTATGGAAGAATAGCTTGCGACAGGTGCAAAGTTCTCCTCATAATCGATCCCCTCTATCTGTGAAAATCCTCAGGCAACAAATCTTTCCTTGCACTTCTCCACACTCCCGTCAACTGCCTGCTTAACTTTGTAGATCCATCTCGAACCCACCATTGATTTCCCTTCTGGTCTTGGGACAATCTCCCATGCACTGTTTCTGACAATCGAATCATACTCTTCCACCATGGCATCTACCCATGCGGGATCCTCCACAGCTTCCTCGAAAGAGGATGGCTTAGTCACAACACATTTTCTCACAAGAGCCATGTATCCAGTGTATTGATCGGGTGACTGTCTCTGCCTGCGTTGGGCTATAGGTGGACCTACAACTTTCTCTGCATCTTGAGCCAGTCGCTCAGCTTCTGTCAAGTGCTTTCACCCTCGGATGGTTGGTGCTGCATGAGTGGTCTCTTCCACTCCATGAACTTTGTCTTGTGGCTGATCCACGTCCTAAGGCTCATCTTTAGGAACTAGTAGCTCCTCATCTGCATGCAAGTGTGGCTCCCTCTCAAGTGAGCACTTCATGGCTTTCTCCTCCTGAAATTTTATATCCCGTCACACAACAGTTTTGCCACTGTCTGGTAAATACACATGATAGTTGTGGGGCGTATCAATGTACCCCACAAATATTCCAACCTCTGCGGTCAGCTCCAACTTCTTCCTGGAATCCTTCATCACATGCATGTAAACATTAGCACCAAAAATCCTCAAATGAGAAAGATCGGGCTTCTTACCAGAATAAACCTCCTTGGGTGTACTCATGCCAAGTATCCTGTGAGGACAATGGTTCTGTACATATACTGCAGTATTGCATGCTTCTGCCCACAAGTGAAGGGGCAGGCCCTGATCATGCAACATCACCTGTGCAGCACCCACGATCATTCTGTTCTTCCTCTTAGCGACCCCATTCTGCTGTGGGTTATGGGGAGCTATGAGCTCTCTTCGAATCCCTTCTGCACTGCAAAAGTCCTTGAACTCGCGAGAGATGTATTCACCACCATTATCGCTCCTAAGAGCCTTCACCTTCTTCCCCGACTCCTTCTCAACCAGTGCTTTGAACTCACAGAACTTTGAGTATGTCTCGCTCTTCTTCTGCGTGAAGAAGATCCAACACTTACGAGAGAGATCATCAACAAAGATCACATAATACCTGTGTTTTGCTATCGAAGCTACTGAGAAAGGTCCACACACGTCTGTGTGAATTCTCTCAAGGATCGTCATGGCATGACTATCCTTCTCGTGAAAGGTGGCTTTCACAAACTTACCCTAAGTACACCCCTTGCACTGATCTGACTACGCAAGAGTGCCTTTAGGAAGCCCTGTAGTGATCTGTTGCAGTATCTTTAAGGCTCCATGGTGAAGGTGACCCAATCTCCTGTGCCACAGCTCGCCATCATCCTACCTCACCAATCCTTCTACCTTGCATGCCATTGCTATGTAGCCATCTACATGCAACTGATAAAGGTTCCTCACTCGAACCCCTATCTTCTGGGTTTCTCTAGTTGTCTTACTGCGCAGGAAAGCCTTTCCCTCGTTGAAAACAACATCATATCCCTTGTCTTCTAACATCGCCACAGAGATAAGATTCTTCTTCAATCCTGGAACATGCATCACTTCCTTCAATACGAAGGGTTTACCAGACTTCCTCTCAAAGGAAATGGTACCGATACCGGTCGCACCGTATCTACCATCATCGCCCATCTCGATGTGCACTCCAAGATATTTCTCCTCCAGATCAGAAAACAAATCTCAATCTCCTGCCATGTGAAAAGACACACCACTATCCAAGAACCACACCGATCCCATCACACTTTAAACCAAGCATGCGATCAATAAAAAATCAAGCTCAAACTGCGAGGCTAAGGCCTCTCCCGCTGCAGATCCAACAGCTTGCTTGTTCTTCTTCTTCTGTGGACAATTAGTGGCATAATGTCCATGTTGGTGATAATGAAAGAACTTCACCTTGGACATGTCCTGCTTCTTGCCTTTTGCACCAGAATGAGAAGCTCTCTTGTTCTTCCCCTTCTTTGCTTTGGCAGCCAAAGCGCAATTTTCTTCATTAGTTTCCTTTGATGAAGATTCGTCCTAGTATTCCACCTGATATCCTCCTGCACAAGATCTAACCAAAGTCTCTCTCATCCTGGCAATTTCTCCTGACCATTGACAGAGTCCTAATAGGAATGCCAACTCTTTGGAAGACCAAGGAGAGCCAAGCTCACCAAGTCCTCATCATCGACAGTCACCCCCACACTTCCGAGCATCCTTGCACTGAGTGAACTTCGTGAGATACTTGGGCATAATGTCTCCCTTCTCGCATTTAATGTTTTCGAGTTTATCCTTTAGCGCCAGCTTCCTCTGATCGCTCTTGCTTTGGAATAGATCTGTCAACACTTTCCACATCAAGTATGGAGAATCCTTTCCATGTAGGCTGGACAGAATGTGATCCTTCATGCCCTCCAACAAAATCCTTCGACACTTTGCTGTCTTCCTTTACCAAGCATCAACTTGCGCAGTATCAGTAGGCTTTGGAACCTCAGCCTTTATCAACTCCTTCAGCCCATTATCATCTAACACCGCCTCCATCCTGTCCTTCCATGCAATATAGTTTGAGCTGCCCACAAGAGCATACTCCAATCGCAATCCATTGAAAAACATTACCACGTTGATACCAAGAAAACACTGCTGCAAATTCGAATTCCACCAGCTCCAAACTCAACTGCCTCTGATCTAGAATTTGTGAGAACAAAGTATTTCTTGTACAGAGATTGACTATATGGGCTTTTACCAGATATCTCACCTTCCAAAGGAAGGATGAATCCAAAGGCTACCTGACCAGATTACAGACTCTGCCTGAAGAAATAAAATGCAAACACTTTCTAAATAATAGATCTAATGATCAACAGCTTTGATACCATGTAGAAATTTTGAATAATATAACACTTATTCACAAATATTATCCCGATTATACACTATTGCGGAATACATGCACAATACATAATCTCCTCTATGTTGATCATCAATTTAGCAGCATTAAAAACAATGAAACATCAATCGCATGCACACATTAACACAATATGTAACCCGGGGAAAGCATACAGCTAAAAGCCCCACACTATCTGTATATTATAATAGTAGAGAACATGTAACAATCATAGTACAATACTCCTCACAAGTACTCAGTACTATCTCCAGCTGTTACACACAAAACTAGCTTAGATCTGATCAATCACAGCTCAAATCTCCTCCACTGCTTTGCCTGCCTCCACTGTGCAATCCTGCAAGAGAATCAATCACTCTATGGAATCGAATTCCTTTGGTTATACTACGCAAGCGTCATGGGAAATCTCCAGCCATGCATGTGCAAATATCATGCACAACTATAGTCACATCTATAGTCACAACTGATAGCAATCTCAACCTTTAACACTTGTCTCCACTGAACTATACATGCACTAAGTCAACTGATGTATTCTTCAGTTGCTTTATGAGTTAATAATTAGTGAATTAATTAATAATTAATTCACACAACTCATCACTAGAGTATTATTTAGTTAGACTAAAATACAACTAGTTCAACCAAGTCAAACTAAACACAACTCCACCAAACTCAACCACATGAGTTCTAACTGAATTCCTGCATGCAATAGCTCAACTGACCCACAAGAAAAGCGTATTTCCTTCTGACAGCTGCATGTGCCACATCTATAGCTCAAACTGAAGTGCTCCAAGAGGATAAGATAATGTTTATAGTCCAAATATTACTATGAGCTAATAATATTTGACTTTTCTATTTTTAGCCTGAAAGTCTAAAAATAGAAACCTGCCCATATGTCTAAAAATAGAAGTCTATCTATTTTTACCAACATGACCAATCATCCACAAATAACATACTACAACTCATAGACCATGATCCATATGTCTAAAAATAGACGTAGTCTAAAAATAGACTTTGCGCCAAAAATAGCCTGCGGGCCCACTTAGTGAAGGCGACTTCTTTCCACTAAGCTCCATCATCTTGTTGCATTCTCAACATGATGTAAGGGCCTTGCCATAGGAAATCAAATTTACCATGTTTACCCTTTTCTTTTCTCCTAGAATCCCATTTAAGTACTTTTTCACCTATGTAAAAATCATCAACTTTAGTTTTCTTGTCAGAAACGTTTTTGATCTTATCTTGGATTACTTGGGATTTCAGATAGACTTCTTCCCTGGTTTGCTACAAATGTGTTGTCTAATTTATCCTCCTTTGGATATCATTTGATTCTACCTGCAGCTCTTGAATCATTTTCATCACTGGTACTCCTAAAGAGGATGGAAAAATAACATCCATTCCATATACTAGCTGATAAGGATATGTACCAATGGATTTTTTGGTAGTTAGTCTATCTGCCCATAAGGCATTAACCAACTTTTTGTTCCAGGTCTTCTTATTGTATTCTAACAATTTCTTGATGATATTAACAAGGCTTTTGTTTGAGGATTCTGCAAGTCCATTACCTTGAGGGTAATAGGTAGTGGAATTGCTAAGGGTAATGTGATATCAGTTACAAAAGACTACCATTTTCTTGGATTTGAATGAAGCTGCATTATCAGTAATGAGCTTTTGTGGGCATCCAAATCTTGAAAGGATATTTTTTTCAAGGAATGAGATGATGACAGAATCTATGGCTTGTCTAGAAGGGATGGCTTCTATCCATTTAGTAAAGTAATCAGTGGTTGTCAAAATCTATTTGGGCTGAGGAGGATGGGTGAATTTCACCAATGAAATCTAGACCCCACTGCTGAAATGGGATTTATATGGAGATGGGTTTGAGGGGCAATGGTAAGAGTTTCTTCTTGCCTTCAAATATTTGGCATTTGTGACAGGAGGTCACATATTTCTTGACATCTGCAAAAAGGGTGGGCCAATAAAATCCTACCCTTAAAATATTGTTAGCAGTTGTTTTCCAGTATTGGTGTCCTCCACAATCTCCTACATGAAATTCTTGAATAACTTATCAGCTTCATATTTTAATAAACAATTCAAAAAAATTCCACCATTATCTTTCCAAAATAAAGCATTGTCTATGATACAATATTTCATTGATTTCATTTTCAAGAATCTACCTTTAGTTCTAGATAAAACAGGAGGATATTGTATATTTAGTAAAACAAATATGATATTTGTATACCAAGGTGAATCTAAAAGTGCTTCACTGATCTGTGGAGTCTCCATCTCTTCTGATCATCGAGGGCACCAATGAAATTTATATGTAAGGCCTGACAGTTCGATTCAGCCATGAGTTTAGGTAAACCTTGGCCTTTGATTAGTTTTGTTAGCTTTATTTCAACATCATATTCCAAAAGCAATCCATTTGCATATCTTTCCTTCAGGCCCATCCCATGTTAGACTGTCCATTACTACTGAATTTGGAACATATGAAATGATGTGTGAGTATAAAATGTACACTCTAAAATATTTAACAGCCTTCACTAAAGCAAGTTCTTGTTTTTCCATTATATCATACTTTAGTGTAGCATCTCTCAAAGATTTGCTGAAAAATGCAATAGGTTGCTCATAACCTTGATCATTCTTTTGCAACAAGACTACTGCAATAGTATGTTCTGAAGCAAAAGAAAAAATTATAAAATCTTTTTTGAAATCAGGACTTATGAGGACAGGTGTTTTAATAAGGGCTTCTTTGATTTCCTCAAAAGATTGCTTAGCCTCTACTATCCACTTAAGTGTTGATTTTTTCTTTAAAATGTTACTCAATTCTCTGATTAGTTCTTCTAAGTTAGAAATGAATCTTCTAAGAAAAATTATTTTACCTAAGAATGATTGTAATTCTCTAATGTTCTTAGGGTGAGTGATGTTTAGGATTGCCTCTATTCTAGTTGGATCAATTCTGATGCCCTCTTTTGAAATTATGTGTCCTAAAAGTTTACCTTCTTCTATACCAAAGAGTGCCTTCTCGGGATTCAAAGAAATACCAAATTTTCTACATTTTATGAATATTCTTCTTAGGTGATCCAGATGTTCATTATTTGATTTGGAAAAGACTGTGATATCATCTTGGTAAACAACTAGAAAATCATGGATTTCTTTTGAAAAAGCTATGTCCATTTCTCTTTGGAATGTTGCTCCAGCATTAATCAATCCAAAAGACATTTTCAAATACACGAAAGTACCCCAAGGAGTGGTAAGCGCAGTCTTTACTTGATCCTCTGGCTGAACTAGGATTTGGTTGTTGTTGGGAGGCAGATCCCCCAAGGGCAGTTTTAGGGCTAAAATACCATGTTTAATTTAAGTTTTTGTAATATTATTGTAAATACTCCACATTTTGTGGTCGCGGAGCGCGAAGGTATTATGTGTCACAAACGGTAGTCCGCCCTTAGTTTTGTAAAGTAAAGTCGGCTATAAGAGATCTACCCATGGTCCACGGACCATGGGATTTTATAAAAAGAGCTAAGCTCTCTGTAGTTAGAGGCATATAAGAAGTAATAGAGTCATAGCTTTAGAGAAAGAAGTCTAAGTCTTGGGTTGTAGCGTAGGTAGAGGCTCTACAGCTGAGTGCACAAAGGCCTAGAGTAGAAGTCCGCAGCTGAGTGTGCGGACCCCTATAACTGTGTGCACAGGGTGAATAGAGTCTATAACTCTTGGAAGATATTAATAAAAGGAGTTATTCTACAATTTTTGTGTATTTGTTTTGTTAATGGGTTTGGATATTTTGTGTATAAATTTCCTTTCTTATGCTTCTATGTTGCGCGAAGGAATACAGTTACATTGAATAATTAAACGTAATTACAAATATCTGATTTCGCGGTGATAAACCTAAGTGTTGGCAAAGTATTGTTCTGTTAACGGGTTTGGATATTTTGTGTATAAATTTCCTTTCTTAGGCTTCTATGCTGTGCGAAGGAATATAGTTACATTGAATAATTAAACGTAATTACAAATATCTGATTTCGCGGCGATAAACTTAAGTATTGGCAAAATAAGAAAATCACTTAAGGTAATTAAAGAATCTGCATGACGCGTTGTTGTAGCAGCACAAAAGTACCTGAGCCCCAGGTTAGGGCTATGCGAAGGTTGATCATATACTTTCGTGAAGGTATTGAAAGCCAAAATAGAGGGTTTTTCTTACAAGCCCTAAAGCGAGATCACCTGCGCGAAGGCAGGGATAGAAGAGATCAAACGACATCACAACTGTCTCACGATGCAAAAACTTCGATCCACACTCCACAGGCTGATGCTGAAAGGGCCAGTAGTGTAGAGATTTATTGGGCTAAATAACATTGAAGCTAGGTCAGGCCCCCTCAAACCAATAGATGATTCCATTGTCGAGACCGAAATCTACATAAGAGATGAGTGATGTCGTATCACTAGAATCCAACTAAGAAGGAGATTAGAGACTGGTTGGATAGAAAGATCCCCAAATTCATGGCACGGGAGAACAAAAACCCACGACTGACAAAGGAACAGTGGTTGGACTAGTACTTGTATACAGATATCCACGAGATCATTTTCTGCTCTTTCCCTATTGAGCTATACGAGTGGATCACAAAGCTAGAAGATAGCCAAGGAAAGTGGAAACTTGATGGTCCTATTGTGTGGACCCCACAACTAGTGCAAAGGTTGGAAGCATCAGAGGATAAGATCACCCGTGCTATCGATAATTAGCTTGACACGTCATAGGAGGATTTGTGACTGAATTCACAGTCGACACCTCAGTCAACTATAGTGAGTTAGAGTGATGCTTTTTCAAAGGACCGCGAGGTAAGTACATAAAATATTTGAATACTTGGATTAAAATGATGTTGTGCGAAAAATGGGTTATGCAGCTACCTTGATGTTCAGGACTACGTGAAGTAAGGGATAGCGAAGGTCATGGAAAATTTTAGGGGCGAATGTTCGCCATTTGGCGAAATAAAGGGGTTTTAAATTTTTAGTGGGCGAATATTTTGTATCATAGTACATTTTTACAAATAGCCTCAAATAGCCCACCTTATTTTAAGGGAGAGGGTAAAAAAGGTAAATTTAGCCCTTGAAATTAGGAGTTACAACCTTCCATTCGCCCTAGTTTTTAAGAATAGGTTTTATTTAAGTGAATCCTATGGGCCAAATACCATATTTATAGAAGAGGTATTGTAAATTAATAAAAATATAGATAAATGAGAAGTATCGTAAATAAATAAAACATTTTTTATATTTACTCCATAAGTCACCTTATATACATGCAAGGGTGTAAACAAATAGAAATATAAATAAAGTGGAGGTATAGTAAATAAATAAAGCCTCTTTTTATAATTACTCAAAAGGTATGGTAAATAAATACAAATATAAATAAACTAGACATATGGTAAATAAGTAAAACCTCTTTTTTATATTTAGTCCATAACCCTCTTTCTATTTATGAAGGCTCAAAAAAGAGGTTTTATTTAAGTGAATCCTATGGGCTAAATACCATATTTGTAAAAGAGGTATGGTAAATTAATAAAAATATAAATAAACGAGAGGTATGGTAAACAAATAAAACATTTGTTTATATTTACTCCATAAGTCACCTTATATTTACGAACACTCAAAAAATGTGTTATATTTAGGTGAAACCTATGGGCAAAATACTATGGACCAAATACGATGGGCTAGATTATTATTAATACCATGCAAAAAATATTATTAACCCTAATATTAGTATTAATAAAAATAAAAATGGCACATGGTATTGACCCATGGTATTCACGTGGAATGTAGCCTATTTAAATGGGGGTATTAAACCAACATAGATTCATCTTTACTCTGGATCTACTAAGCCCCTAGAGGTATCAAATATCGTGATATGAAAACTAGCATAGAGTGAAAAAATATTTGATCCCTCTTGTTGTAATTTAATGTATGTTAAACATTTTAACTTGGTTAAAATAAAAAATAAAATAAAAATCAATTATTAATTTTATTAATTTTATAAATTACTAAGAGTAATTTTTAAGCTCCAGGTTTATGATAACCCATGGAATTGACCCATGGTAATACCATGGTATTCATGTGAGCATAGACTATTTAAAGGGGAAATTCTATCATCTTAGATCCATCGTAATTCTAGGTCTACCAAGTGCTCAGAGGGAAAAATAGATTTCATCCCCCTAAGAGTGGTAGATGTGGAGTTAAGATGGATAAAGGTTGGTTTTTATGATAATGAAGATATTAAATAGACTTAGGAAATTATATTGTAGAAACATCTTAAGGTGAATAGTTAAAGCTACATTTAGTCACTTCGCAAAATTTAGTAAAAAATACCAATATCTCTATTAATATTGGTTTTTAACTTTTTCTGATTTAACAAAAAAAAATTTCAAAACAATGAAACCTTATCACTCTTTCCACATCACCCTCATAGAAGATTTCTCACCATTTTTCAAACATTCTCAATATGATATCTTCATGAAAAAGTTTAGGTACTGATGTTGGACTAGTTGTTTGAAAATAAGTTGGTTTGTACAACCTTTCATCTTCTGTGATATTCTTAGTTTGTCCTAATGATCTGTAGGGGTTGGAGCCAACGAACCGTATTTTCCTAAAAGGTGGAGATTGTTCACCAAAAAGGAAATTAATCTACATGTTACAATGATGTTAAAAAATGCGAGACCTATGAGGGTAGTGAATTATGCTAATAAGAAATTTAGATTGGGAGAGACGTAATTAAATTTTATTATTTAATTGAAGATTTCCAATTAAAATAATAATAAGTCAACATTTATATATTCATATATTGATTGGAAGGATTCTCACAATGGTCACTTCTTTCAAATAGATCCCCTTCAAGCCCTTGGGATACCTAATACTTTCTTATATAATATAGTTTGGGCTTGCTACTTGTTGGCATGTTGGGGTAAACAAACTTGATGTGTTTTTCTTATCTCACAATTGGAGTCTATGGAATAAGAAAGAAATTTGATAACTTGAAAAAAGTGGTAGCTTGACAAAAGTTGTAAAGAAAAGATTAATCTCTCCTACCTTGATAGAACTCGTTGTCAATATCAACACCTACAAGAACTTTGTTGTGGAATATTATCAAAACTGACAAAAGGATATGAAAGAGTGTATTGTAAGAACCTTGACAAACATGGCCACTGAAAGTTGGAACATTGTTTATAGGAAGAGAAAATTATGTTTCTTTTTCCAAACATGTATGTTAGTATATTACAGTTTAATGAATATGTTTTCTTATTATCATATATGGTTTCATACTTTAACAAAACATTTGCCAAGACTTCACAGTGTTTTATTATTCAGTAAAAGATTTTCCAAGATCTTACAAGATTTTATAATTCAGTGAAATATTCTCCATCACTATACAAGATAATATAATCTGGTGAGAGATTCGCCAAAAAAATTATATATACATATTATATTATTGATAAAATCGCCTCCCATTTTTCTTATGTATCATGGAGATTAGCCCAATTATTATACATATAAATTTAGGGTGGTTCTTAAGATTTTCCCTAGCGAAGGTTTCTCCGCAAAGTGATATTTAGCTAATAAGACAAGGATTCCCGTGAATACCACCTCCACCCAAACCACATCAGATTTCACCACCATCGCCTCCAACTTCACCCGTACCACCTCCACCTCCACCAAGGTTCAGTATGGAAAATACAGCAAAGTTGCCTTTGTTCAAAGGCTTGGGAAATGAGAACCCAGACCAATTCTAGTTTTTTGTGAGGGCTATATAGGAAGCTCAAGGTGTTACATATGATCATATAAAGAAGGCACCACTGTTAGCACTCTAAAATATCGTGCACTAACTTGGTATATTAAGTACTCTAATGATAACCTAAATGCTAGAGTAGTGGGTATTTAGGCAGCACTAAATAGGGAATTTAGTAGGACTAAATCTGAGGCACAGTCGATTGTGGGATTCAAAGAGATCGCGATGCAACCAGGCGAGATGTCTTGGGAACTAGATCAAAGGCTAAAGTGTACAATCTGTGAAGCCAACATGAATTTGACAGATGGACAACATCACGAGTGGTTTGTGGCTTCGCTACTACCACACTTAAAGAGTGCATTGTAGCAGTAGAAGATAACAACTCAAGTAGAGGGCTTGGAGATTGCCATGAGACAACATGAGACTTCGATGCAAGATCCTAATCTAGGAGTTCAACATATCCATGCATAGTTGAGGAATTTGTGCCTTGAGATGCAAAGTCTGAAGCAGGACAGGATGGTTCGACCAGAGGTACACGAGGAGGTATGGTGCTTGAAATGCAAGAGTCAGGGTCATGACAAATACCATTGCCCGATCTTTGCAAATTACATTGCAGGAGGAGGACCGATGCCTTTAAGGCTGGAAGCTCAAGCATGACCTAACACGGGGCCTGCATTATGGTGTGCTATTTGTCAAGTAGCTGAAAAACATGCCACAGATAACTATCACTTGCTACAGAAGTATGTACAAGCACCGCAATAGTGGTTCTGCAACTTTTGTAGGTCAGTAAGACATGATGAGTGTACTTACAGGAGCTCTGAATTGATGATGGATAGAACTCCCGCCATAGGGTTTAGGCTGAAATGCGACCCCTTAACCAAAATGCAGGGATGGTGCAGACAGGATTTCGTGGGCATGGACGAGGCCAAGGTGGAGGAGGACCTGGTAGAAGTCGAGGACAGTTGATTTGATACAATTGTAGAGGACCAAGACACTACGCCTATGATTGCACTAATCCAACGCGTCCGTCATGCAAGTATTGCACGTTGTTTCATCATGGAATGGAAGATTGTCCTACACTGATAACTAGGATACATGACAACGGGGTGCTACCACCTCCATCGACTCATAACCCACAAATGATGAGATTTGAGCTGCACGAGGAAGATCCAAATGTAAATATAGTACTCAGAAGTGGAATCGTGACGGGAGATGACAAGGGGAAACAAACAGAAGACAATACATGGGTTCGCAAAGCCCCGATGAAAGAGCTTGAGTTCGATTTGGAGATCGCTCATGAAACCTTCATGGAAGCTAAGAAGGGCTTCGCTGAGTCTTCCACCTCAAGAAGCAAGGATAAGCCTGAGCCAGAGATGGACCCCTCTATGCTCAATACTTTCCTAGAAACATGTATGAAGTTACTGCGTGATAGTAAGGTTGTGAAAGGGTTACAAGAACTCATCAATAGATGCATAGTAACCATGCCAGGTGAGCCACGCATAGTATGAAAGATTGGCAAGCATAAAACAAGGACGGGACAGGAGATGAGGCTGACCGCACAAATAGGAGAGTATGAAATGGATCAGGTCATTTTGGACCTAGGGTCAGATGCAAAAGTCTTACCAAAGAAGGCTTGGGACTGAATGGGGAGACCTACACTACAATGGTCTCCAATTCAGCTAAGGATTGCGAATAAGTAGAAAATCATCCCCATGGGGCGGCTGTAGGGGTGACTGTGGATATCTTGGAATTATGACTCAGATTTGGTGCTATGACACAGGTGTTTTCCTTGATGGCAACTTACTCAGATGACGGATCTCAGTTTAGGCTCATAGAATGAAGAAAGAGAGGTATACGCAGGTTCTCATTGACCAAGCCACGTGTACACCTGGGTTTGCAGACCAAAAGGCACGTATGGCGTACACATGCACTTTAACGAAAGGAAAGGCGCGTACATGTTGGAAAACTTGGTTTTGGTCCGTAGTATTTGGTCCATGGCGTTGTGATCCATGGTATTGGTCCAAGGTATCTTGTCCAACGTGTTGACCCCAGGTATTTGGTCCAAGGTATTAGTTCTAAGTGGTTTTGGACCATGGTATTGAGTAAGGCATAAGACTATAAAAGGAGGAGAAGATCCTTAGGCAAAGACACTCATGAATTGAATATCTAATGAAGAGCAAGATTTAGAATACAAGTGATTGGGTTATGGTGCACAGCTGGATCTGAATCAAGGATGAACTTGAGCGCTTCATGAAGGATAAGTTCTATTGATGGGTCTTAAGGCTTGAAGAGAAGTATCTTTATGTGGTTTTGATCTTTTATCTGAATATGTGGCGCATGTCGTAATTTGTAAATGTGATGATCTGGGTATAACTGATGTCTGGATAATTGAAAAGGTTAAAATCATCATTTACAGATCTGTACACAAGTTCATTATAGCGAAGGCGCATATACACACTGGTTCTGTATTTCAAAAGAGTGTATACGTAGGTTTTCCTTGATACAAGTGCGTATGCACGCAGGTTCACAATATTGAAGTAGCATACACCTCATAAAATATGCTTTAGCTACTTCTGATTGCTATTATAGTGTTCTGGGTTCTAGCTTGGGTTCTGGTTACTATCATTGTATTCTGGTTACAACATTCAGAGAAGTGATTGTTTGATTCAGTTTTGGTTGGTGCAAAGGAGATTTGTTGATGCAGATATATTTGACGTTTAATAGATGTTATTGATGGATCCAGTCTAAAAAGTTATGAAACATGGTCCCTGGAAAAATAGAGAAGGTTGTAGCCTTCTATAGTTCAGCACCTACGTACTAGTACATTAGCTAGTACAAGAGCTAGGGTGTTGTAGCTCCCTTCCAGGAGAAACTTGGGAACGAGAGAAGGTTGTAACCTTCTATAGGTAGAAGCCTATGTACTAGTATAAGACTGCACCAATACAAAATATTGTAAAAAGAAGTTTCTTATTAAAAGAAAGATAGAGACGATTGCAGCAGGTGGTTTTCACCCACATTGGGTTTCTAACTTATATCCTGTGTTCATGTGTGTGACCATCTATTTTGTTTTTACTACTCTTGGTTATTGTTTATATGGTTCTTATGCACAGATTAAAGATCAACATATGAAGAATTAACTAAATTATAATTTTACAGGGTATACGCTAGTTGCCTTATATATAGTTGTGTATACACGCAAGTTTCATTAACTGAAGTAGCATATATGAATCAGAATATGGAAATGAAATATTATTGACTTGCTAATACTGATTCAACCCCCCCGCCCCACCCCTCTCAGTATTATTTCCAACAATTGGTATCAGAGCAGGTCCTTCAGAAGAAGCTTGATCACTTGAAGGAAGATCTATCATCATGAGTAACTTTGAAATAGAGGAATCCATTAGACCACCGATATTGGATGGGAGAAACTTCATTTATTGGAAGGTAAGAACCACAGCTAGAACCACAATCTATCTTCAATTTCTTGGAACAAATGTTTGGGAAATCGTGGAAGGAGGATACACATTTCCATCAGCAATACCTATAGATACGACAGGTAAGAAGCAATATGAAACCAATGCCAAGGTTGTTAATACATTATTGGGGAGTCTGTCACAATTAGAATTTGTCAAGGTTATGCATCACAAAACCACCAAATAAATATGGGACAAGATCGTTCTAAGCTATGAAGGAGATGATCAGGTAAAACATGCAAAACTACAATCTCACAGAATTCAATATGAAACTCTCAAAATGCACAATGATGAAAGTATAGCTAATTACTTCCTATGTATAGATGAGATTGTTAATCACATGAAAAACTTGGGTGAAGAGCTAAAAGAAGTTACTTTAGTTGAAAAGGTTTTAAGATCCTTGTCTACTAAGTTTGAATCAAAAGTTTCTGCTATAGAAGAAAAGTAGGATCTTCAGAGTCTTACTATGACACGGCTACACGGAATCTTAACTGCTTTTGAAATGCAAAAAGGAGGCCCATTAGATATGAGAGAAGCCACATTCAAAGCTTTAGGAAGAGAAGAATTTAGTGAATGAGGACATATTTCAGAAGGAGAGGAAGAAGCAAAATTTGTCAAAATCCTTCAGCGGGGTTCTGGAAGATTCAGAGGTAAACTAACTTTCAAATGTTTTTCTTGTGGAAGAGTCGGTCATTATGCTACCAATGTCCTCTCAAGGATAAGCTTGATAAAGGTAAGGAATCAGCAAAATGGAATAGAAAACAAAGTGTAAGTAAAAAGAGCTACTATATCCATGAAGATAGCGATGGTTTAACAAATAGTGATGAAGATGAAAATAGTAATGATTATAGACTTCTGATGGCTTTTGAAGATGAAGATTTATTGGATGCATTAGATGAAGATGGTCTTTATGAAGAAATCTATAAACTTAAAATTTGTTTAGAAGAAAAGAATATGATTATTGATACTCTAACATTCCAAATTGATGAAAGGGAAAAACACAATGAAAAATTAGAATGTGAAATTGTGGGTCTAAGAAATGATATTAAGAAAACAAAAGCTCTCAATATTAGATTTGCTAAAGGATCAGAGACCCTAAATGAAATTATCAAAGTGCAGTGTTCTCCTTTGATAAATACAGGTCTAGGATATACTGAAGAAGCACAGAAACCATCCACCTCCGCTAAAAGCTATCTTGATGCAGTAAAAACATATATTTCATTAAAATTGGAAATGTTTTATTACAAGGACATTACTATAATTGAGTTTTTTGGTTATTTTCAAATTATAGATCCACTATTTAATTCCAAATTTAATGAAATATGTGTTTAAAGAGTAGTGAACAGTTTGACAATCATTAGCAAAGGCATAATGTAGATCACCAAGTAAATCGGGGTCAATCTAGTAACTTCAAGGATGAACAGAAGCTACAACCAACCTCAGGTAAATCATACTCAGTTTGCTTCAAGAATGAATGTCAATGGAAACTACAATCACCAGGTCAGTAGGTTCGATAATCACAGGAATTTATTTAATGGCCAATGTTTTTCATGTCATGACTTTGGACACAAAGCTACTCAATGTGTTGCTTACAAGACCATAATGACTAGAGAAGCACGAAATCAAAAGAATGTGACAGGGATCATGAAAAGGACCTACAATAACTTTTCTCTTCTTGAAAATGAATGTTAGGTCCCTATACTACTAGTGTAACCCCTTATTGTTATTAGTACAACCTCCTTAGTATGTTTTTGTGCCTATGTTGTCCCCATATTGTTATTATTGTGCCCCATAGAAGCCCACTATTGTTATTATTGTGCCCTTACATTATCATTGTTATGTCGGCTTTGATTATATTGTGACCCCTTAGACTCCTATATAGAAAGGAGGTCTTGTCATTTGTATCATCCAAGAATTGTTCATTTGTGTAATGTAAAGGAGGTTGCCCCCTCAAAGAGGTTAAATTATAAGGCGTTGATCTATCTTTTCTATCTTTTTGTTAGCTGGTTTCATATCAATGAAATAGAATACTCTATCTGTAACAACTTCTGTCATGAAGATTTTGAATGAAGGAGTAAATTTTGGTAAACATCTCAGAAGGAGAAAACTTCATTGGGTCCCAAAACTTGGAGAAAGAAAGAACTGCAACCAGAAAGATGTGGTATAGCTTTATATGCAGAAGGACAAGAAAATAAGTCGTACATTGACAGTGGATGCTCGAAACACATGACAGGTGATAAAGAAAAACTTCAGTCATATAATGCCTTAGAAAATGAAAAGAAGGTCTCATTTGGAAATGACACTCCTGTTGTCATAAAAGGTAAAGGTTCTATTCTCTTAAAAGAAAAGGTTAAAGTTGGGAATGTTATGTATGTTGATGGTCTAAAGCATAATCTATTGAGTGTTAGTCAAATGTGTGATCAAGGAAATGAAGTGGTATTTTGATCAAATGGATGTGTTGTTCGTGAGCTTGATACAGGAGAAACGGTTATCAAAGGAATAAGAACTCCAAATAACCTATACATACTCAAGGGAGGACAACAACAGTGATACCTAAGCAAAAATGATGAACACTGGCTATGGCACAGAAGATTGGGGCATCTAAGCTTCTCTCAAATAACAAAAGAATGCAGATACCAGGTTGTTTGTGATCTTCCTAATATCATCATTCTAGAAAACAAAATACGCAAATCATGTTAGTTTGGTAAGCAAACTAGAGCTCATTTCCTTGAGAAGGAAGGATCAGCTAGTAAGCCTCTTGAACTTGTTCATACTGATTTATGTGGTCCATCAAGGAAAAAGTCACCTTGTGGAGAAGAATACTTTATATTGTTCATTGATGACTTCTCCAGAATGTGTTGGATAGGAATTATAAAGCATAAAGATGAAGCATTTGAAAAATTCAAAGCCTTCAAAGCATTGGTTGAAAATGAATTAGATTGCAAAATCAAATGACTCAGGTCTGATCAAGGAGGGGAATTTACCTCAGATGAATTCTTCGACTTTTGTGAAGAACATGGAATAAAAAGGGAATTATCCACCGCAAGGACTCAGCGAAATGGAGTGGTAGAAAGGATGAATAGAACTGTTCAACAAATGGCTCGTGCCATGCTAGATGAGTCTGGAACTCCTTCAACCTTCTGGGATGAAGCTGCATTTGCTGTCGTCACTATTCTCAACAAAACAAACATTTAGGTAAATCGCACTCAAACTCCACATGAACCTTGGTATGGTAATACTCCTACTATGAAATACTTCAAAGTTTTTGGAAGCAAATGTTACATCAAAACGACTGATGAAAATCTTGGCACATTTGAACCTAGAGCAGATGAAGGCATTCTCCTTGGTTACTCTTCTCGAAGTAAAGGATATAAGTGTTATAATAAAAGACTAAGGAAAATTGTTGAAAGTATTGATGTTGTGGTTGATGAAGTAGGCAAAAATCCAAAGCAGGTAACAACCAAAGATTATGAAGAAGATGAGGATTATCCTTCCACATCAAATCAGACTAATTCAGAAGAAGAAACCAATGAAGCACCAGAAGAACAGATAATGGTAGAAGAAAATATTCCATCCAGGTATGTTCAGAAAAATCATCCAGAGACTCAAATTTTGGAATAGAAAGAGGCAGGGGTGCAGACAAGAAGAACTATTACAGAAGCTTCAAGCTATCTATCATTGCTTTCCACAATCAAACCTCAAAATGTACATGAAGCATGCAAAGGTGAATGTTGGTTCAAGGCCATGAATGAAGAGCTTGAGAAAATTGAAAAGAATAATACTTGGGAATCAATTCCTAGACCTCATGATAAGAATGTCATTAGAACCAAATGGATATTCAAAAACAAGCTGAATGAAAATGGAGAAGCTATTAGAAACAAGGCTATACTTGTTTGTAAAGGATATGCTCAACAAGAAGGTATAGATTTTGAAGAAACTTTTGCACCTGTTGCTAGACTTGAATCCATAAGAATGCTCCTTGCTCTTTTTAGCTTTCAAAACTTCAAAGTATACTAAATGGATGTAAAATTTGCCTTTCTTAATGGAGACATAGAAGAAGAAGTATATATTGAGCAACCAGATGGATTCATCCTTAGAAATGATCCAAAACTTGGATGCAGACTCAGAAGAGCTCTCTATGGTCTAAAACAAGCTCCAAGAGCCTGGTATTATTGTCTTGACAAATACCTCCATCAACAAGGTTTTTCAAAAGGATCAGCTGATAGCAATTTATATACAAAGATTGACAATGATAAATTGCTAATACTTGTTGTGTATGTTGATGATATCATTTTTGGTAGTAATGAAGAAGCCATGAGTCAAAAATTTGCTTTGGTAATGTAGAAAGAATTTGAAATGTCCCTGCTTGGTGAGCTCACATATTTTCTTGGTTTACAAGTTCAACAAAATAAAGATGGTATCTTTCTATCACAAACCAAGTACCTCAAGTAGATCTTGAAAAAATATGGCATGGAAGAATCTAAACCAGTATGTACCCCTATGGTAACAGGATGCAGTCTCAACTCAAATGATGAATCAGCAGCAGTACATCAACCAACCTACATATCCATGATTGGTAGTTTTCTTTATCTAACAAGTACCCGACCAGACATCATGCATGTAGTAGGAATAGTTGGAAGATTCCAAGAAAATCCAAAGGAATCACACCTTCAGGAAGTCAA
This sequence comes from Pinus tabuliformis, assembly GCA_031772625.1. Taxonomy (NCBI): domain Eukaryota; kingdom Viridiplantae; phylum Streptophyta; class Pinopsida; order Pinales; family Pinaceae; genus Pinus; species Pinus tabuliformis. The sequence goes on along the minus strand of CM062808.1, from coordinate 996,404,596 downwards.
AAGGATCTTCAAATATCTTCAAGGAAATCATAATTTTGGTTTATGGTATCCTAGGGACACAGATCTTACACTTCATGCATACACAGATGCAGACTGGGCAGGAAGCATGGATGATAGAAAAAGCACTAGTGGTGGTGCATTCTCTATGGGTTCCAGATTAGTGTCTTGGTTCAGCAAGAAACAAAGTTCAATTGCATTATCTACAGTTGAAGCAGAATATGTGGTTGCCGCATCTTGCTTCACACAACTCCTTTGGATGATGCAAACATTGCAAGACATTCAGATCACATGTACTCCACCTATCTCCATTCTATGTGATAATACAAGTGCAATTAGCATTTCAAAGAACCCAGTCATGCATTCCAAGACCAAGAACATACCTATCAAATATCATTTTCTCCGTGAAAAAGTGCTTGAACAAAAGGTCAAATTGGAGTATGTTCCCTCCAAAGAACAGGTTGCTAATATATTCACCAAACCACTGCCCAGATAAACATTTGAATATCTCAGATAGAAGATGGGAGTAGTTGATGCATCATCTTGCTATTGAAACTTATCTGTTTCAAAGAAAAGTGGTTATACATGAGTTTCATGAACTGTATCTACGTACATACGCCGACTTTTGTGGATACAGTCGTGTATGTGTTGGTTTGAAGAAAAAAAGTGGGCCAGACTCAGGATGAAAAGAGTCTGATATGGGTCTGAATGTGATCATCTGGCACAGGTTCAGGGGGAGCACATACTTCTAATAATGCATTTTTGGCATTATCTTAGAAGATCTTCGTTCAAATTCACAAGTTGCTTTGATTCAGGTGGAATAGGTGAAGAGGGAGATCATGGTTGCTAGTTTTGATGGTGATTGACAGATGCTATTGATGATAGTTGCTAATAACTATCATAGTCTTATTCTAGATATTTTGTCTCTATGTCATGTATATCTTTTATTATCAAGGTCACGAAATGACCTATTTTGTTTCCCCACTATGCATGGGATGCATGATGTAATGTTCCTGTTTTTTCATGTATAAAAGTTTGGTATATCCCCACTTGATTGGGTGGATGAGTCAATCTTGGTATGTCCCCACTTGGTTGGGAAATGGATTTATGTATGAGTCTTTGGTGATAGGAACGTCCTTTATGATTTATAGAGTCATGTTCTTCTAGTAGAACATATTTTTGCAGACCTTGCTTACATTTAGGGGGAGCATGGACAACACTCTTCAGCATATCAGAGAATTCAGCATGTACTCAGGGGGAGCATAACCCTTTGCCCTTGATGACAAAGGGGGCGAGAGACTTGGGGTTTCCATCAAGTCCAAAGGGGGATATTGTTGGAATTGTGACTCAGATTTGGTGCTGTGACACAGGTGTTGTCCTTGATGGAAACTCACTCAGATGATAGATCTCAGTTCAGGCTCACAGAATGAAGAAAGAGAGGTATACACAGGTTCCCATTGACCAAACTATGTGTACACACAAGTTCGCAGACCAAAAGGTGTGTATGGCGTACACATGTACTTTAATGAAAGGAAAGGCACATACATGTTGGAAAACTTGGTTTTGGTTCGTGGTATTTGGTCCATGGCATTGTGATCCATGTATTGGTCCAAGGTATCTTGTCCAACGTGTTGACCCCGGGTATTTTCTCCAAAGTATTGGTTCTAAGTGGTTTTGGACCATGGTATTGAGTAAGGCCTAAGACTATAAAAGGAAGAGAAGATCATTATGCAAAGGCACTCATGAATTGAATATCTAATGAAGAGCAAGATCTAGAATATAGCTGATTGGGTTATGGTGCACAACTGAATCTGAATCAAGGATGAACCTGAGTGCTTGATGAAGGATAATTTCTATTGATGGGTCTTAAGACTTGAAGAGAAGTATCTTTGTGTGGTTTTCATCTTTTATTTGAATATGTGGCGCATGTCATAATTTGTAAATATGATGATCTGGGTATAACTGATGTCTGAATAATTGAAAAGGTTAAAACCATCACTTATAGATCTGTACGTAGGTTCATTATAGCAAAGGTGCATGTACACGCTGGTTCGGCATTTCAAAAGAGCGTATACACAGGTTTGCCTTGATACAAGTATGTGTGCACATAGGTTCATCACATTGAAGTAGCGTACACCTCATAAAATATTCTTTATCTACTTCTGATTGCTGTTACAATGTTCTGGGTTTTGGCTTGGGTTCTGGTTACTATTATTGTATTCTAGCTACAACATTCAGAGAAGTGATTGTTTGATTCAATTTTGGTTGGTGCAAAGGACATTTGTTGATGTAGATATATTTGATGTTTGATTGATGTTATTGATGGATCCTGTTAGACTCTGTCTCATGTCAGAGATTGATTCTTCTTCAAAACCCTGTTTTGAAGAAGAAATCATTAAATGTGTTGTTTTAGATTATGTAATTTATTCTCCAGCTCTTCAAAAGGTAGCAGCGACTTCAAGCTCCTATCCCTGCACAAGCACAATTCAAAACATCATCAACAATCAAAAGCAAAAAGCTATTTAGAGAAGTCTCACTGGAAATCCCGAACAAACTTCATTGTCACAGCTATTGAATTAAATGATTGTGTTAGCACTGAGAATGCCCTGTTGTTTATTTATCAGAGGAATGTGATCCGTGGTGATTTTGTGCTTGTTAGTAGTAACACTGTGAGTAATATGTCTTTGAGGCAAGAGTTCATTCTGAGCAGCATGCTTCTGCCAGATTTTAGTTCCACATCATTGTCAGTGCATCTTAATGTCTGCAACAAGATGTCGAGAAAATAAAAAAGCTTGTGTTGCATAATCCTGCAATTCTGACACTAACTGAAGTGGAAGGAAACGAGTATGATGGAGTTGTATCCAACAATGTGATGTGATGTGCATGCCAAACTACTTTAAACTTTGTTAACTCTATTGATACGGGTTTCAGGTTGAAACTCTTCCTTGAACAGCTTATAATGGTTCGATATGTTCAGAATCACAATTTATTGAGGTGTTGGAAGTCTTGTATGAGCAGTATACACAATGTGTGACTTACCGTAAGTATTTTGATTTATCTCAAAACACAGGGAAATGCTACAGAACTATACTGTTCACGTTTCCATATAGTAATCATTTCCCTTTAGCTTGGCATGAGATTCAACAGATCAGAGAACCGACAACTATGACTGTGACTCTGAGGTCATCTCTTAACATGCTCGAAGGAGCCACAGGCTGTTGTATTTGGTCAGCAAATTTGTTCCTATTTGAATTTCGTTCTCTCATCCACAACTTTTTTCTAATAAATATTGTTTTGAGGTGGAATGGGTTTTGAGGTGGAATGGCGATGACTATGTTGACGAGTCTATTCGATCCTTTGCTCAGTCATAAATGGTTAAGGACATCTTTCAAGAAGTATATGAGCAGAACTGGAAGGACAAGTTTGATTAAGCCAATATTTGGTATGAGCATCAGCTAATTGGTGACATGGTAGCTTATGCTCTTAAGAGTGAAGGCAAATGGTAAGAATATCGAAGCTGAGGCTGCACATGGAACTGTCGCAAGACATTTCCAAATTAATCAGAAAGGGGGTGAAACTAGTACCAACAGTATTGCTTCAATATTTGCCTGGACACGTAAAAATAATGAGAAGCTGTTGGATTTTGTGCACAAACTGGAGGATTCCTGCGTTGAGACAATTGAATCTGGGAAAATGACATTGTCATTCTAGTTTACGGGACAAAGTCTCAAGGAACTTTTACTTAACTACAGAGGAATTTATTAACGCTGTTGCAGAAAATCTTCAATATGATTCCGCCCTATTGAATAGGCTCACTGGGCATGAAGAAACAATTTTTCGCATTGCATGGTCCTATGATGGATTGAAAATGATTTCTTCCTCTGATGATCGCAGTGCCCGTATATGGACTTGCAATGTCAACATGATCCATGAACTGTTCCCAGTATTGATATTATTGCAAGACCAATTCTGTTTTGTCATAATTCTCGGATTTGGGATTGCTACATCTCTGATAAGGTAATTATCACAGCCAGTGAGGATTACATATGGAATTCAAATGGGAAACATGTTGCAACCATCAAAGGGCACATTGGGAGAGGTGTTTGGCACTGTGGATATGTCCCAGGAGTTTCCATTCTTATCACAGCTGGATCAGACTCTTCAATAAAAATGCGGCATCTGAATACACAAGCTTTGAGACATTTGCTTCATGGAATAGTAAAAGATAATGATGCGGATGAAAAAATGGAGGTCTTCAAGATATGTTTTGCAACAAAAATCATTTCTGAAAGGTCGTGAGTTCATAGACAGCAAGAGTGAAAAAGAACATTCTTAAAAGTTGCCCGTGGCCTGAAGTGATCAATGGCAAATGGAATACAGATATGAAACAAAAGCATGTCTGCTGGGATCTCTGTAAATGGATCTGACATCGATGTATCCAAAGGGTATAGTGAAGGTGCCAAAAACATTGCAAGTTTGACTGGTAGGAATATCAGCAAGACAGTCAAGCTTCCATAAACCACAACAAATAGCTAAGGATTCTTCTAGTTGCACAAATGTTCTGCTGCGGTTGACAAACTAGCGCATTAGCGACATGGTGGCAGTCATTGCACTATTTTCGCATTCAATTAATCTAAAGAACATATGTGGCAGCATGAAAACGTGCCCTTAACAAAGACACCTGTCGTGACATTTTGGGAGGGAGGTATAATAATAATAGCAATAAACGCAGAATACCAACCATAAGCAAAGATATAGGAACGGATTTGCCTATTTTGATCCTCAGTCATGATTTCATGAGATCCTTGCTCCAGATTTTGTCTCTTAATAAACCAATCATCAGAAGATTTAGAGGGACGCTGTTCCATTTGTAGAATAAATGTAACGGTCTTTTTTAATTTGTGTAATTTCAGTTGAAACAACGCCCTTATTGTTGGGTCGATCTGTTTTCTTCTTGCATAGTTTATTTCATATATTAAAAAAAACAAATCATTTGAAGAGAGAGTTAGAAGGGGGAGTTCTGAGTGCTGAGAGCTGGTGGAGAACAGAGCTTACCATGTACAGTTTTTGGCAGAGAATTTAATGAAATTACACAGCTCTGACTTCTGAGATTCCTGTGGTATGATAATTTAGCATAAGTTTTCCCTTGTTTCATATGTAATCTGTTATGTTTCATTTCACTACATGATCATTTCTAACTGAACAAATGAAGTGTTTAGGTAAGAATTCATGCCAGCCATGCTCTGCCTATAAGTTTTTTCATGTTTAATGTTTTCCTCTGTTTGACAAGGATTCATCTCCTATGCCCTTGTCAGCTCCTCACCAGTCTTGCCATCCCATTTAAATCTAGATTTGATGCTAAATTTCTTGCCTACCTTGCCTCAGTCGATAACCTGTGTTGTTCATTATATTTCTCTGTTTCAAGCTGTGATTTTGCCCATGCAGCCCAGAAAAACCCTGTTATTTAAATTAAAAACCCCAAATCAATCTTTCTAATCAGTTTACTAGCCTAATATCAGTGTTACCCGTTTGGTCATCTCATCAATTGAAGATCTACCGAGATTGACCGGAGAGAGCCTTCTCCTGCCCCGTAGGGCTAGCTACGAGGCTAAATGGTTTGATGTTGCCTTGAGGTTTACCTTTCTCAGCCTGAGGTGAAATTTCAAGCGCTAACATACTGGCGACCATACTGGGGAGAAAATTCAACTTGTTGATTGTCTTGTCCCAGTACATGCAATCAAGGTGCAGATCTGATGTTGATGGTGGACAGCAGTTAGACACATATGCAGGCTGAACCATTCACCTGGCGACTCCAACTCAATCCAGACATTCCAACACTTGCTGATCCATTCATGCAATGAATGGTATGTGGCAAACCCTACCCTGTGTGAAGTTGTAGAAGAAATAAGAAAGCTGTTAGCAGATAATGAATTTGATGAAAATGTTTTCAGCGCCTTGCTTCAATGCTTGAAATCTGTTAAGGTCCTCAAAACTAAAGTGTATGAGTTAATTGTTGAAAGAATCGAAAAGGAGATTCAGTGTCTCGATGAGCAGATTCAGTCATATGATTTCCAAGACCCTAAAAAGTTCTTGGAAATCCTTCCTCATTTGAAACAAGATATCATAGAATTGCCTACAGTCGTTTACATTGACAGTGTGCAGCTGGAAGTATGTGTTGCAGAGTTGGGGCAGCCAACAGAGTCTAGCTTCTGTGATCCTATTGTGGCATATATGGACATGTTTTTCAGTTTGATTGATAGATCAGGCTGTATTTTCCGTGACCAGGCTCAGTACGTGCATGAAGGGCTACCAGCAACTGCATCTGTGACCTCGCGGAAGCATGCTCGAGCTACATCATTCTCAGGTTTACTTGAATGGTTAATTTGGCATTTTAGCATTACCTGATCTATTGTTTGTACAGCAAAGTAGGGTAGCTTTGTAAATAAATAAGCAGCCATAAGGGCAGCATCTTGTTTTAGTTTGCTTGAAAATTGTTTGAGTTCAGTTTCAGTTTGAAATTAAGTCAAGAGTTGTGTCGATGATGACTCCATTGCCCAATGGGTGGAGGCACTGTCTTCTCTCCCAAAGTTCTGCGGTTATTGGCACCTCCACGGAGCGGCAGCTGCCATCCCAAGTGGAGCCGATGTTAGACTCTGTCTCATGTCAGAGATTGATTCTTCTTCAAAACCCTGTTTTGAAGCAGAAATCATTAAATGTGTTGTTTTAGATTATGTAATTTATTCTCCAGCTCTTCAAAAGGCAGCAGCGACTTCAAGCTCCTATCCCTGCACAAGCACAATTCAAAACATCATCAGCAATCAGAAGCAAAAAGCTATTTGGAGAAGTCTCACTGGAAATCCCGAACAAACTTCATTGTCACAGCTATTGAATTAAATGATTGTGTTAGCGCTGAGAATGCCCTGTTGTTTATTTATCAGAGGAATGTGATCCGAGGTGATTTTGTGCTTGTTAGTAGTAACACTGTGAGTAATATGTCTTTGAGGCAAGAGTTCATTCTGAGCAGCATGCTTCTGCCAGATTTTAGTTCCACATTGTTGTCAGTGCATCTTAATGTCTGCAACAAGATGTCAAGAAAATAAAAAAGCTTGTGCTGCATAATCCTGCAATTCTGACACTAACTGAAGTGGAAGGAAACGAGTATGATGGAGTTGTATCCAACAATGTGATGTGATGTGCATGACAAACTACTTTAAACTTTGTTAACTCTATTGATACGGGTTTCAGGTTGAAACTCTTCCTTGGACAGCTTATAATGGTTCGATATGTTCGGAATCACAATTTATTGAGGTGTTGGAAGTCCTGTATGAGTAGTATACACAATGTGTGACTTACCGCAAGTATTTTGATTTATCTCAAAACAAAGGGAAATGCTACAGAACTATATTGTTCACGTTTCCATATAGTAATCATTTCCCTTTAGCTTGGCATGAGAATCAAAAGATCATAGAACTGGCAACTATGACTGTGACTTTGAGGTCATCTCTTAACATGCTCGAAGGAGCCACAGGCTGTTGTATTTGGTCAGCAAATTTGTTCCTATTTGAATTTCGTTCTCTCATCCACAACTTTTTTCTAATAAATCTTGTTTTGAGGTGGAATGGGTTTTGAGGTGGAATGGCGATGACTATGTTGACGAGTCTGTTCGATCCTTTGCTCAGTCCTAAATGGTTTAAGGACATCTTTCAAGAAGTATATGAGCAGAACTGGAAGGACAAGTTTGATTAAGCCAATATTTGGTATGAGCATCAGCTAATTGGTGACATGGTAGCTTATGCTCTTAAGAGTGAAGGCAAATGGTAAGAATATCGAAGCTGAGGCTGCACATAGAACTGTCGCAAGACATTTCCAAATTAATCAGAAAGGGGGTGAAACTAGTACCAACAGTATTGCTTCAATATTTGCCTGGACACGTAAAAATAATGAGAAGCTGTTGGATTTTGTGCACAAACTAGAGGATTCCTACGTTGAGATAATTGAGTCTGGGAAAATGACAATGGACCTTGTCATTCTAGTTTACGGGACAAAGGTCTCAAGGAACTTTTACTTAAATATAGAGGAATTTATTAACGTTGTTGCAGAAAATCTTCAATATGATTCCGCCCTATTGAATAGGCTCACTGGGCATGAAGAAACAATTTTTCACATTGCATGGTCCTATGATGGATTGAAAATGATTTCTTCCTCTGATGATCGCAGTGCCCGTATATGGACTTGCAACGTCAACATGATCCATGAATTGTTCCCAGTATTGATATTATTGCTGGACCAATTCTGTTTGGTCATAATTCTCGGATTTGGGATTGCTACATCTCTGATAAGGTAATTATCACAGCCAGTGAGGATTACATATGGAATTCAAATGGGAAACATGTTGCAACCATCGAAGGGCACATTGGGAGAGGTGTTTGGCACTGTGGATAGGTCCCAGGAGTTTCCATTCTTATCACAGCTGGATCAGACTCTTCAATAAAAATGCGGCATCTGAATACACAAGCTTTGAGACATTTGCTTCATGGAATAGTAAAAGATAATGATGCGGATGACAAAATGGAGGTCTTCAAGATATGTTTTGCAACAGAAATCATTTCTGAAAGGTCGTGAGTTCATAGACAGCAAGAGTGAAAAAGAACATTCTTAAAAGTTGCCCGTGGCCTGAAGTGATCAATGGCAAATGGAATACAGATATGAAACAAAAGCATGTCTGCTGGGATCTGTGTAAATGGATCTGACATCGATGTATCCAAAGGGTATAGTGAAGGTGCCAAAAACATTGCAAGTTTGACTGGTAGGAATATCAACAAGACAGTCAAGCTTCCATAAACCACAACAAACAGCTAAGGATTCTTCTAGTTGCACAAATGCTCTGCTGCGGTTGACAAACTGGCGCATTAGCGACATGGTGGCAGTCATTGCACTATTTGGGCATTCGATTAATCTAAAGAACATATGTGGCAGCATGAAAATGTGCCCTCAGCAAAGACACCTGTCGTGACATTTTGGGAGGGCGGTATAATAATAATAGCAATAAACGCAGAATACCAACCATAAGCAAAGATATAGGAACGAATTTGCCTATTTTGATCCTCAGTCATGATTTCATGAGATCCTTGCTCCAGATTTTGTCTCTTAATAAACCAATCATCAGAAGATTTAGAGGGACGCTGTTCCATTTGTAGAATAAATGTAACACTCTTTTTTAATTTGTGTAATTTCAGTTGAAACAACGCCCTTATTGTTGGGTCGATCTGTTTTCTTCTTGCATAGTTTATTTCATATATTAAAAAAAACAAATCATTTGAAGAGAGAGTTAGAAGGGGGAGTTCTGAGCGCTGAGAGTTGGTGGAGAACAGAGCTTACCATGTACAGTTTTTGGCAAAGAATTTAATGAAATTACACAGCTCGACTTCTGAGATTCCTGTGGTATGATAATTTAGCATAAGTTTTCCCTTGTTTCATATGTAATCTGTTATGTTTCATTTCACTACATGATCATTTCTAACTAAACAAATGAAGTGTTTAGGTAAGAATTCATGCCAGCCACGCTCTGCCTATAAGTTTGTTCATGTTTAATGTTTTCCTCTGTTTGACAAGGATTCATCTCCTATGCCCTTGTCAGCTCCTCACCAGTCTTGCCATCCCATTTAAATCTAGATTTGATGCTAAATTTCTTGCCTACCTTGCCTCAGTCGATAACCTGTGTTGTTCATTATATTTCTCTGTTTCAAGCTGTGATTTTGCCCATGCAGCCCAGAAAAACCCCGTTATTTAATTAAAAACCCCAAATCAATCTTTCTAATCAGTTTACTAGCCTAATATCAGTGTTACCCGTTTGGTCATCTCATCAATTGAAGATCTACCGAGATTGCCCGGAGAGAGCCTTCTCCTGCCCCGTAGGGCTAGCTACGAGGCTAAATGGTTTGATGTTGCCTTGAGGTTTACCTTTCTCAGCCTAAGGTGAAATTTCAAGTGCTAACAGATCCAGTTTGAAAATTTATGAAGTGTGGTCTATGGAAGAAAGGAGAAGGTTGTAGCCTTCTATAGGTCAGCACCTACATACTAGTACATTATCTAGTACAAGAGCTAGGGGTTGTAGCTCCCTTCCAGGAGAAGCTGGAGAATGAGAGAAGGTTGCAGCCTTCTGCAGGTAGAAGCATGCGTACTAGTATAACACTGCACTAGTACAAAATATTGTAAAAAGAAGTTTCTTATTAAAAGAAAGATAGAGACAATTGCAGCAAGTGGTTTTCACCCACATTGGGTTCCACCTTATATCTTGTGTTCATGTGTGTGACTGTCTGTTTTGTTTTTACTACTCCTGGTTACTGTTTATATGGTTCCGATGCATAGATTAAAGATCAACATATGAAGAATTAACTAAATTATATGTTTACAAGGTATATGCTAGTTGCCTTATATACAGTTGCATATACACGCAAGTTTCATTAACTAAAGTAGCGTATATGAATCAAAATATGGAAATGAAATATTATTGACTTGCTAATATTGATTCACCCCCCTCCCTCTCAGTATTATTTCCAACAAGATATTGAGGGAGTGAGAACGCTGGCAGATTTTGAAGTAATAGAGAAAGTGGTTGACAACAATCCCTACCCTGCGCTCATGGGAATTGACTGGGCTACTAATATGAATAGGCTAATCAATTTGAAGAAGCGAAAGATGATATTTGAGAAGAAATCGATGCGTGTAATAATAACCCTCAATCCTACTGAAGGATCACGCTATACTGAACCTGTCATTGATTATGAGAGTGATGACGACCTGGACTGTTTCTATAAGGTAACAGTGCAAGACCAAGATTGGGTGAATCCCACCATGGATGGATAGATTACATGGGATATCAAGAGTTCTTGCACTTCGGAATCTGACGAAGAAATAGAACGCTGGAAGAATTGGTTACATGAAGTAACTACGTTGAATTGCAACAAGATGACTTGTTGCTGCACTGTGTGTCCTCAAAGGTAAGAAATATGCCTATTTATGATGGTCTAAATGAGGTAGATATATTTTTGGATGCATTTTAAAGGGAGGTACCAGAAAAGCAACACTTCTAGTCCTTGGACTAGGCATTGCGCTCTATGCCCGCAAGATAGTGGCGTACGCACAAGGGAAGCTTTGATGATTGGCGTGAATGTAAGAGGATGATGAGAACACAATTTGGGAAGCCAAAGATGCAACTGACAGACAAGTACAATGGGTAGAATGATCCACGTGTGCATCTAGCCAAATGGATGCAGGCTTATGGAGAGAAGCCCCAACCTGAGTGGGTGTACCTGTTCTGCCATACCCTAGATGTTATCCCAATGAATTGGTATACAGAAACAGAGCTCTGCCATGGGATAGGAAAATGGGATATCCTACGTGAAGGATTCATTATGACATTCAATTTTTAGGACGGGTTTGACAATATTGATGAAGCACTACAAGAGGTGAAAGCAACTATCTTTAGGATACCACAAGATCCTTTAGATCTGATTCAGCCTGAATGGGCTACTCAGCTGAGTCACACGCTTGAATGTTATAATATAACTGCTGAAGTAGAGGACAAGGATCCACGGAAGATTAAAATTCTAGAAACATAAGGCCACCGCGAGGTTCAAGGACCGCAAATTGAGAACCCTGATATAACCGCGCCGATGAAAACAAAACAAGTGAACATTGGTATGGAGGTAGAACCTAAATTCACGAAGATTGGAGACTATTGGGATGATGCGACGATGGATAAGGTCACTAAATTTCTCTATGAATACCAGGACTTATTCCCTACCATGTTTACAGATCTGAAAGGAATAATCGGGGACCTAGGAATGATGAAAATCACGTTAAAGCCCAACGCAAAGACGATTAAGAAGAGGCCTTACCATCTCAATCCTAAATACAAGGAGAAATTTTTCTTAGAGCCAGACAAGATGCTAGCAGCAAGCATCATTGAGCCTATGGAAGAATCCGATTGGGTAATACCAATGGTGGTGCAAGAAAAGAAGCAGAAGGATGAGATAAAGATACGTGTGGATCTCGAAAAACTGAACGAAGCCTATGTGCATAATCCTTTCCCGACTCCAATCACGGATGAAGTGTTGCACAATGTAGCTGGTCAGGAAGCATATTCCTTCACTGATGGGTTCTCTAGGTACCGCCAAATAAAAATCGCGCCAGAGGGTAGGAGCAAGACAACCTTCGTGACTAAGAGGGGTTGTTTTCAATACAATGTAATGCCATTTGGATTGAAGAATGTTCCTACAATATTTTCATGCATGGTTGTTACGACATTCAAGGAATTTATTCATAAGTTCCTAGAGGTATATTTTGATGATTAGATTGTATTTGAGTTGGTTAAGCACCACGTAGAAAGCTTGCACTTGATGCTAGATACCTGTTGAAGATACCAGATCGCACTCAATCTCAAGAAGTGTCTGTTTTGTGTTACTTTTGGGAACCTGTTGGGGCATGTGGTTTGCAGACAAGCACTGATGGTAGGCCCTATGAAGATCGTGGTGATACTAAACTTGGAAGCATCGAGGAGCGTGAAATAGTTGCGCTACTCTGGGACATACAAGATATTACAGAAAGTTTATCAAAATTTATGCCTAGATCACCGTACCGATGGAAAAAATGTTGAACAAGAATTTCATGTTCTGCTGTAACAATGACTGTAAGAAAATCTTGGATATATTGAAAGAAAATATGGTTATCGCACCGATTCTAGTCTTCCCAGACTGGAAGAAAGAGTTTCATGTACACGTCGACGCGTCATGTATAACACTATGGGTAGTACTAATACAGGATGGTGGAGAAGGATTGGACCATCCTATTGTGTTCGCAAGCCACAAATTATCCAAAGTAGAGAAGAACTATTCTACCACTGAACGCGAGGGACTAGCTATGGTGTATGCACTCCAGAAGTACCGACACTACTTGCTAGGAGGCCATTTTAAGATGTATACAAATCACTCTGCACTGAAGTACTTGGTCAATAAGCTTGTGTTAGGGGGGAGAATCTACATATGGCTCTTATTGTTCCAAGAGTACGATTTTTAAGTTTTTGTGAAGCCTAGACAATTGAACATAGGACCAAACCATCTGTCGCACATCGAAACAGGGGAGGAACCTACTAACTTGGAAGAAGGATTTCCTGACGCACAACTATTTGTAGTGCATGTCGTGGATGGTCATTTTGAAGATATAATACACTTCCTAACAATAGGAACTACACCGGAAGGATACTTTGTCTAGCAAAAGAAGGAATTAGTGGTGTGTGCGGCAGATTTCTCTGTCATTGTTGGGCATCTATACAAGATTGGGACTGATGAGATATTGTGACAGTATTTACCTTAGTTTGAATGAAGCATCATCCTCGTAGATGCTCATGGGGGTGCCACGGGAGGAAATTATTCATGGAGAGCAACAATGCAGAAGATTCTACGCACAGGGTTATGGTGGCCAACCCTTCATTGGGATTTAAAAGCATATTGCAAGGTGTGTGATGTATGTCAAAGAATAGGCAACCATCGTAGAGGGATGAAATTCCTTTGATTCCATAAATGATGTTGCAACCTATCGAAAATTGGGCAATAGATTTTGTAGGACCCATCCAACCACAAGGGAAGACAGGAGCAAGGTACATTATCACTGCGATGGAGTATTTGACTCGTTGGACAGAAGCACAGTCAGTGAAGGATTGCACGGGCACGATGGCCGTGAAGTTCCTATTTGAGCATGTATTGACGTGATTTGGATGTCCAAGGATATTGATGAGTGATCGTGGTACACACTTCCTAAATGAGACAATCAACACACTAACAGAGGAATTTCAGGTATATCACCAAAAGAGCACACCTTATCACCCATAGACTAACGGGATAGTGGAGGCATTCAAAAAAGTTCTTGAAAACGTGTTGGCCAAGGTTTGCAATGCTCAATGAAGTGATTGGTACCTATGCATACCTGCAGTATTGTGGGCTTATCAAACGACATGCAAGAAGTTGACGGGGAAAACCCCTTTTAGGCTTGTCTATGGTGTGGAAGCCGTAATTCCTATAGAATACATCATGCCTATTCTGCACATAGTAGTTCTCACAAGTATGAAGGATCGTGGAGCCCTGGAAGAGAGGTTCACGTAGCTAGATGATCTCGAAGAAGAAATATTTTTGGTTGGATTTCACCAGTAGGTCCAAAAGCAGCGTGAAAAGTCATGGTATGATTGACACATCAAGATGTGCACATTTAAGATAAATGATTTGGTTTTGTTGTATGATAGTGAGTTTGATAAATTGCCCAGAAAATTCAGGATGCACTGGCTAGGACCTTCTTTTATTAAGGAGGTTGCCTATGGAGGAGCGCTACAGCTAGTCAAGTTAAATGGAGAACCCTTCCCAGCAAAAGGTGAATGGCAGTCGCTTGAAGCCATACGCCAATGGTCCGGCCATGTGACTAGATGAAAGTAGCATAGTCTTAGCACTCCAAGCAACTGAAAGGATGCGTGGGACTATAAAATACACTGCCCAAGTTGGGGAGTTGCATGATTGGAAGATGGTGTGAAGCAAGGACGTGTCACTATATAAGGAGGGTGCAGACCCTATTACATGGTTTCTAGAGTGTGTCCCTTCGCACAAGCCTAAGTCCAAGGTCCCAAAGGACATCAATGAAAGTAAGACTCCCTTGCAAACCCAATTGATACCAGATGAGATCACTTTTGATGATCCACGCTTAGCACAGGTGCCGATTTTGAAGCTTGAAGACTGGGACTTGGCAGACCATGAGAAGTTCCTGCACTTGGCAACCGAATAGTTGATGCACCGCATCATAGACACAACAACAAGGATGATTGCACTAGAGCTGCAGAAATGGCTCAGAGGAGTAGAGAAGGCAGGTTTACTCAACTTGCTATGGGTTCTGCACTATAACCACACCCCCGTGACAGTTTTAGTCATCAAACAATTGTTGTGCTTGGTGCATGATGGGTGTCTATGTTGGAAATAATACTGAGAGGGGGGGGTGAATCAGTATTATCACATTAATAAAACTTTTTCATTTCCATAATCAGATTCATATATGCTACTTCCACAACTTCTTATGATTAAGTTAATTGATCTTCAATGAGTGCATTAGAACATTATCAACCATATTATCAGATAACAGATGCCGTAATAGAGAAATATCATCACACATAAGGCACACACATGAACACCATGATATAAGGTGGAAACCCAATGCGGGAGAAAAACCACCTGCTGCAAGTCATCTCAATCTTCTTCTTAATAAGAAAATCCTTTTACAATATTTGTACTGGTGCAGTCTTATACCAGTACGGGAGCTACAACCCCCTTTGCTCTTGTACTAGCCGATCCATTTACTAGTACGCAGGCTGCTACCTGCTACAATGCTCCAAAGATCTCCCTTAGCTTTTGTACTAGCTTAGATACTAGTACATAGGTGCTGGCCTACAATCTTCTCTCCTCCAGGTACCACGTTTCATCAATTTTCAGACTGGATACACTGAAGCACAACACATAATCTGAAAGGCCACTTTTCATCCAATTTTCATACTGGACCCAACAACAACATTGAAGCTCATAATCAAACAACCTTCTGAATCACCCAATCACCAGATCCATACATATACAATGATATTATGAGAGTTATCAACCAGATCTAGTACATAAAGATAAGTCATTAATCATGCTGTTATCTGAACTCAATACCAGTAACCAAACATCAGTTATGCACCCAAAACCCTGCAGAATAGCCAAAGGCAGTTAAAACAAATTTCAAGCAGGGATCGCAACTTCACTGGTATAGATCTGCGGATATCTGTACTACCTCCGCACATGCGCCTTCTGTGGCGCCGCAACCACCGCACCTGCGCCTTCTGTGGCGCCTCCGCACTGCGCCTTCTATGGTGCCTCTGTGGCATCTCTGCACTGCGCCTTCTGTGGCGCCTCCGCACTGCGCCTTCTGTGGCACCTCCGCACTGCGCCTTCTGTGGCGTCTCCGCACTGCGCCTTCTGTGGCGCCTCTGCACTGCGCCTTCTGTGGCGCCTCCGCACTGCGCCTTCTGTGGCGCCTCTGCACTGTGCCTTCTGTGGAGCCTCCGCACTGCGCCTTCTGTGGCGCCTCCGCACTGCGCCTTCTGTGGCGCCTCCGCACTGCGCCTTCTGTGGCGCCTTCTATGGCGCCTCCGCACTTCCGCAGTTGCAGCGCTCGAGAGATCACCCTTCACAGATTCTCTTTCAACTTCACTTTCATAGATCAAACTTTCAAAACAATAACCCAATATTTCAAATCTTAAGATATTCAACTGCAAGGATGAATTAGCCAAGTGATCTCATTTGCTTTATATAGGCAAGCTTCTTCCTAAAATCATGGATCAATACCATATATAACCAATACAAGGGGCCCAAAAACATGGGGCTCAATAATACCAAGGACTAACCACCATGGACCAAAGGTAAGTTCTCCAACATATACGCGCTTTTCCTTGCATGAAAGTGCATACCATGGTCCAAAACCATAGGTTCAAATACCAAGGACTAACCACCATGGACCAAAGGTAAGTTCTCCAACATATACGCGCTTTTCCTCATAGGTTCAAATACCAAGGACTAACTACCATGGACCAAAGGTAAGTTCTCCAACATATACGCGCTTTTCCTCATAGGTTCAAATACCAAGGACTAACTACCATGGACCAAAGGTAAGTTCTCCAACATATACGCACTTTTCCTTGCATGAAAGTGCATGAACTTTTTCTCTTCATGAAATAAACTTTTCTCTGCATAAAAGTGCGTGAACTTTTCTCTACATGAAATAAACTTTTCTCTACATAAAAGTGCGTGAACTTTTCTCTACATGAAATAAACTTTTCTCTGCATATAAGTGCGTGAACTTTTCTCTACACTATAATTTATTATCTGAGATGAGTGGGTTGCCATCAAGTAAAACATATGTATCATAAAGCCATACCAGAATCATAATGCCAACAGTCTATGGCTGGAGGAGCTGATACCCATCACCAATAAGTTGATTCACTACATAAAACACCTATTTTATACAGGAAAAAATCCAGCTATGATCTTTGGTGGTAAGGGTGGCGAGCTGGCGCTCGCAGAATCAATGAAAGAGAAGTTCAAATTGGTGAAGAAGTCGTGTGGGTAAGCAATCTCCAGCATCTATGACCCCGCTCTAAAGTTGGTAATGTAGATCCTTGTAGGGAAGGTGATGTAGAAGTGTCACATCGACGAGGTGCCGGTGCTAATCGTCGCGCTCGCACAGCAGTGCGCGGAAGGAGTCCAGTTTAACTCGTTGGACTACCTTTGCGGCTACTTCCTAGCAAACTGTCGCGAAGCGAAGGAGAAAAGCAAGACGTTCCACTACGTTTGGTGCTTGCTATCAATTGTGCTCGTAGTGTGGGAGTTACCAAAAGAGAGCCAATTCCCCTTGGTCATGCTAGACCTTCCTGAAGCAACGAAGTATGCTTTGTTGTGGGTGACCAAGGATGCAAAGCATGTTTAGGACAAAAAGAACTTCTAGATCTTGATGGAAATGAACATCAAGATGTCTATCAATCACAAGCCATGATTGTCTCCCACAATATATACTAACCTGCAATGTATGTCGAATTTAAAGCTGATTTCCATCGGATATCAATCAGGGCGCAGAAGGACCCAGCGCAAAAGTGGTACGACTAGTCATACCTAGCCATAGATGATGCCATTGATGCGATGTTGGATAAATGGCCGGTGGAGTGGCACACCACCACGAACTTGACAGTGCGTGGAAGCAAGTACACTGCATAAAATAATAAGGACAAGGCCCAGCTGAAGATGGCGCGGCTTGTTGAAAAGATGAAGAAGGAGGCCACTGAGGAGGCCAATGCAGAATAGACAAGGAAGGAGCCAGGAAAACAGGCAGGTGGCACAAAGTGAGGCTCTGACAATGGCGCATGGTCGCCTTCACATGAAACTGAAGAAGAGGACATAGAGCAGCACGGCGCGGAGCCTCAGGAGATGTCTTCCCGCATTAAGCACCTGAGAAATTCGGAAAAGGGAGGGTCCACAAAGAAAGCTAATGTGGCAAGACCTCGCTAGACCCTATCACACTAATGGAGGGATATTTATATGAAATTGGTGAAACAGTTAGAGATGTCACTGCGGAGGCCCTATAGCAATTTGAAAAATAGCAGCAGATCATCCTAGGGGCCATCCAGACAGGATTGCAGGAGTTGCAGACCCACGTGTCGCAAGTTGGTATAGTTTCTACCAGCTTGGCTATCAACACATCAGAGGTTGTCGATATGCTGCACACGAAGGCTTCCAGTGCACTAGTGCTGCTAGATGGAGCACTGACAACAGAAAATGAGGCTGACAGGCCCACTGTCAACGCCTTGAAGGGAGTGGGATTGAACCTGGTAGCACTCCCACATGAAGCACTCCACTCCTTGCAAGATGGAGTAATTGCAAAGCTAAGGGCCCATGAGCACCATGCCCTCCAAGTGATCAGTGAACAAAAAATCAACAATGAGAAGATGGCCTTACAGAGGGATGCTACCATTTCCATTGAGGCTGAGGTGACTAACTAGAGAAAGAAGATCATACAGGTCATGGAGGAGGCCTGCAGAATGGTCCCGGAATTGGCCATTCCGGAGGAGGAGCTAGTTGAGGTCTGCATCCATAAATTGGCCATAGGGGTGCACAACACTTGGATGAAGATGGCATGGGTTCAGTTGGAGCTGAACTTGTAGATTATAGAGCTCCAGTTGAGGGCTCAGCTTTCAACTCCACCAGAGGTAAAGGAACAATGGGTGGCAACTCACAGAAGCAGTCACGACAGTGGAGAGTGCAATAGCAGACTGCACCCAGTTGTTTGAAAAATAATTTGAGGTCCTAACTGGCTTGCAGGAGGACCCAAACATACAGAGGCTACAGACGGAAGTGCACAAACTCCAACAATTCTATGACAAAGTTAAGGGCACAATGCAAACCGTCGTGCTGACACAAAGATTAGCCAAGTTGTAGGGAGCTAAGCACCTGAAGGAACATGTGGACGCAGTGCTGCATAAGGAAGCAGTGTTAAAGGCACTACTAAAGCCCTAGCTATAGGAAGCTTATGTAGTCACTAGAAACATTAAAGGCAAGCTTGCGACTTTGCAAGTGACACAACAACAAATTCAGGCTGACAGCATAAGGGCAGTAACTGAGAAGATAGCCAAAGATGTGAAGCAGGCAGTAGCTCAGTGCACAGCCGAAGTGCGGTCATTAGGGTTGAGTTGGAAAGGCTTCGGGCAAAGATATCCATGCCTACCGATTGACTCGAGAGCAAGTCACGATGTTTGTGTTAGGGGCCTGTTGGGAGCAGGATCCCCCAAGGGTAGTTTTGGGGCTAAAAGCCCATGTTTAAGTCAAGTTTTTGTAATATTATTGTAAAGACTCCACATTTTGTGGTCGTCGAGTGCTAAGGCATTATGTGTCACAAAGGGTAGTCCACTCTTAGTTTTTTAAAGTAAAGTCAGTTGTAAGAGAACTACCCATGGTCCGTAGACCATGGGATTATATAAAAAGAGCTAAGCTCTAAGTAGTTAGAGGCATAGAAGAAGTAAGAGAGTCATAGCTTTAGAGAAGGAATTCTAAGTCTTGGGTTGTAGCATAGGTAGAGGCTCTATAGCTAAGTGCATAGAGACCTAGGGTAGAAGTCTGCAGCTGAGCGCGTGGACCCCCGCAACTGTGTGCATAGAGTGAACAAAGTCTGTAACACTTGGAAGATATTAATAAAAGGAGTTATTCTACAATTTCTATGTATTTGTTCTGTTGATGGGTTTGGATATTTTGTGTATAAATTTCCTTTGTTATGCTTCTATGTTGCGCAAAGGAATACAATTACATTGAATAATTAAACACAATTACGAATATCTGATTACGTTGTGATAAACTTAAGTATTCTTAAAATTAAGCAAATCACTTACGATAATTAAGGAATATGCATGGTGCGCTGCTAAGTACCTGAGCCTGAGGTTAGGGCTGCGTAAAGGTTGATCGTATACTTTCGTGAAGGTATTGAAAGCCAAAATAGATGGTTTGTATTACAAGCCCTAGAGTGATATCACCTGTGTGAAGGCAGGGATATAAGAGATCAAACGACATCACAACTGTCTTAGGGTGCAGAAAGTTGGTTCCAGCATCTCCCAATACTGCATCAGGTGAGACTTCAGTCCGCACTCAGCAGGCTGATGCTGAAAGGGCCAGTAGTGTAAGCATCTATTTGGCTAAATAACATTGAACCTGGGTTAGGCCCCCTCAAGCCAACAGTTGTATCTAGAGAATCCATGAAGTAATGAAATTTTGGATGACCCTACTACCCTCTAGAGAATATGGTCCATTTTTGGGAGGGAATAGTTATCCTTTAGTGATACTTTGTTCAAGTTTATGAAATAAACACAAAGTTTGATTTCTCTTGTTTTCTTTCTAGTAGTGACTAAATTAGAGACCCAATCTGAATACCTAATTGGTGTTATGATTTGTGCCTCATAGATCTTTTTTATTTCTTTTTCAATTAATGGCATAAGAACTAGATTAATTCTCCTAAGATTTTGTTTAAAGTGTTTCTGATCTTCCTTGATGGGTATTTTATGTTGAATAATGCTGGTGTCATAATATTTGAGGTCTCCATAACTCCAGGAAGCACCCATTTCATTCTATAGCTCAAACCTTCAAGGTGCTGAATTGAATTATTCTGAAGTAGAAAAACAAGCCTTTGCTGTATATAAAGTTGTCAAACATTATAGACCCTTCCTTTTAAAAACCCATACAAAAATTATAGTTCCTTTCCCTGCAGTAAGGCAACTATTAATCCAAAGAGAACTAGGTGAAAAAGGGCAAACTGGGTTACAACACTTCAAGAATATGATTTAGAAATTAAACCAGCAAAGATTGTTAGAGGCCAAGGTTTTCGCAGGTTATTGGCAGGAGCGTCCAACATTCCAGAATCAGGTGATACAGATCAAACCGAAGAAATCAGCTAGATAAGTATTGCTGATTCTGAATCACAATATGCTGACTTAATCTTTTATTTGAAAAATGGATATGCACCTCCTAACCTGTCTTACAAAAACAAAAGGGCCATTAGATTAAAAGCAAAAAATTTCCCAATTATTGATGATGTGCTTTTCAGGCAAAATTATGATTCAATCTTATTAAGATGCCCAGAAAAACCTGAAGCACAAAAGGTCTTGCAGGAATTACATGATGGACCAGCAGGAGGACATTTTGGAGCTTATACAACAACCCACAAAATCATTCATGCTGGATATTACTGGCCCACTCTGTTTAGAGATGCTCATGAATATGTAAGGAAATGCCGAAATTGTCAAACTTCTAGTGGAAGACAAAGAAAACCAGCTTTCCCTTTACAACCAGTCAATATTGAACAACCATTTCAGCAATGGGGATTGGATATCATTGGAGAAATTACTCCACATTCTTCCAAACAGCATAAGTATATCCTTACCGCTACTGATTATTTTACTAAATGGGTTGAAGCAATTCCTTTGAAGACAACAAATTCTGAGGCAATCATTGAATTCATAGATCAATTCATCATTACCAAGTTTGGTGTCCCAAATGCTCTTGTTTTTGATAATGCATCTTACTTCTCAAGCAATGCTATGTTTGATTTCATTGTTAAAAGAGGATTTAAATTAAAATATTCTGCTAATTACTATCCCCAGGGTAATGGTTTAGCAGAGTCTACAAATAAAAATCTGATTAAAATTATTAGGCGAACTATCGAACAGAATCATAAAAAATGGCACAAATCCTTAATATTCGCACTATGGGCTGATAGGATAACGCAAAAGGCTTCGATAGGTTCTTCTCTGTTCAACCTTGTGTATGGAAAAGTAGTGCTACCAGCAAAACTTGTCCTTCCTTCTCTAACCCTAGTTCATTTTATTGAGGAAAACCCTTCTTCTTCTATTCAACTTAGACGTGACCAAATTTTAAAATTAGAAGAGGAAAGAGAAAAAGCCAAGGTTATTCATGCAAAACATCAGCAAATCATCAAGTCATCCTTTGATTCAGTCTCATCCGGTTCAAAACAATTTCAAGTCGGTGATTTAGTTCTAAAATGGGACAAAGCCCATGAGGACAAGGGAAAACACACCAAGTTCCAGAACATGTGGCTTGGGCCATTTCAGATCTGTGAGAAGATAGGCCATTCGACCTTCATAGTACAAGATTTATCAGTTTTGAGAGATTCTCTCCCTGTTAATGGCCTTATCTTAAAGAAATTCTTCAATTGAGAAGGTAATCCCTTCTCCCTTTTTTAGAATTTTGTAGTTTGTAGGATCATTAGAAAATAAAGTTGTGAGATATCTTCCATTGACCTTTGCTGTACTTGAAAGTTGCTCAAAACAAGTAGGGTTGATATTTACTTTTAAAATAATAGAAGTCTTAAACAAAAGGGATAATTTCTGGGAAATTAGGTGTAATTGCATTCTGAAACAACACTCAATTTTTGTGAACGCTTCTCAAAGTTTAGAAATATTGTAAATCATTTTATGTTTTCAAATTGGTCACAAAAAAGGTTATCAATATCAAAATAGAAACTAATCCAATTTCAGCATCTTTAACTCTTGCCTTGTCATCCATTTACTCTTAAGGAGAAAATTGTCCATCCCACTCACCAAAGCCTATGATTACTCAGAGTGTAATTCTAAAATATTTGATATAAAAGATAAGAGGTCTTATTACAAGCCTGCTTACCATGATCATAGGGAAATAGTTTAACCGACATTACCAATAATGCATACCAAAACAGGGTAATGGCTTAGAATTATAAGACAAGGGGTCTCATCACGAGCTAGCTTGTTCGGTTAAATTACTACCAGTGAATGGAATTGTCACTTAGCTGGTCACCAAGCTAGGACTATGGCTTTTTATCTTACA
Organism: Pinus tabuliformis; assembly: GCA_031772625.1. NCBI lineage: Eukaryota > Viridiplantae > Streptophyta > Pinopsida > Pinales > Pinaceae > Pinus > Pinus tabuliformis. The sequence continues at coordinate 996,381,623 of CM062808.1, read as the reverse complement.
AAATAACAAAAAAGTAGAAAAGAAATGCAAAATATGAAAACCATGTTTTGAATTCATTCTGTTAATCATACTTTGAAATGAGTGGGACAATGGACAATAACATGGTTAAAAGGTATTCCTGTCGAAACTATGAACGTTTGTTGGCAGCAGAGGCTCTACCGATGACAAAGGAGTCAATTCTAAAAGCTGATTTGGAAAGGTTTTCTGTTTTATCACTATCAACCAATAAAGGCCAATTTAAAACTTAGAATGTATCTAATTTTAAACAAGAGAGGGAATTAGCAAAGATAGTTTCATTTTATTTGGAATGCATATATACCTAGTTATATTAGAATTTTCCCCTTTGATGAGAACTCTATTTTGAAAAGGTTTAAGTATTTCCATACTTTTCAGAGATAATTGTTTCTTCCAGCAAATCGCCAATTGTTGTGCTCTACAACAACCCCCCATTTCATATCATTTTTATTCACAAAACTATAATATGAAATGGGTCCCTTTTTATTTTAATTGGTATCAACTTTGTATTATTCAAAAAGGTCCGAAAACAAAATGAAAACATTCCAAAGCCTTTTTGACAAACCAATTATTTGGTCTTATAATATAAATGATTAATCTTTTATCATTGCGATAACGCGATCGCAAGATCGCATAACACAATGACAAAGGAGGCATAACTTAAATACCCATTGGTTTTCTCCGACACGATAACATGCAATAGACTATTGGGTATCAGCAATCATAAGTTCCCATAACAAAAGTGCATTTCGCTCCGATGCGATGCGATAAAGTCCCTTTCGCTCTGATGCGATGCGATATCGCTATCGGCGATCGGGGATATACCATGCATGCTTATTAAAGTGCCCCAGTTAAATACTCCCGATGCGATGTGATATCGCTATTGGCAATCAGGGATTCCAAAAGGTGCCAATATAAAGATTTAAGTTTTCCCCCGACGCCCGATTGCGATAAAGCAAAAAGCGCAAACTTCAAAATTATTAAGGCAGGGCTATTACGATTAATTCGTATTAAAGGCCTTATCTTTCAAACAATGATTCACCTGTGCTCAACCGCCAAAACATCTAGGGCACGCTTAAACAAAGCATTCGGCTGATAAACGATATGATGGGAATTTAAAGGATTGGCAGGTTTTAACGACCATTTAATGAAATAGTAATCTGTAAAAATCTTTTCACAGATTGTATCCGCGGCCACTTTAAGTTAATCCTTCATCGTGCATTAATCAATATATCTCACTCGTATTTGGTTTTCGCTACCAATTCTCTGTGTTACGCTTATTTTCACTCCTGTGCAGAATTCTTCCGAAGTAATAGATTCAAGCAGAATGGGGAAGAAGTCTAAGAAAACTGCAGTCACTTTCGCTTCACCAGCCACAGGACAAGCCGTCGCTAATCCAGGAACTAAAAAGAAAGGATTGATATCTGATACTACATGTTCAGGACTCGGCGAAACTACTTGGAAAAGTACCTATAATCTGATTGAAGCCGAAGAACCAAAGGTGACAGTAGTACAAGCCACAGCAGATACCAATCGAAAATCTGATGGTACTTTAAAGGAATTAGCCAACTCTTTCCTTCATCGGATAGCGGCTCGGGAACAAATTCTGCCATATACGGATGTAGTGAGGTGGGCAATTGAGGAAATCCCAATCACAGACAGAACCTTTTGCACCAGAGATGGGAGAATCTTCGGTTCATTTCAGGCTAATGATTTGAGTCAAATGTATCATTTGCCTGAGCTAGAGAAGAAGTACAACAAGGCATTCCTGGAGAAATTCCGAAGTGAGAACGAAACTTAATCTGAACCCATTCGGGATTGGAGGCAAAATCCGGCGAAACACAAGCACGAAACTTCCGGTAAGTACTCTATTGATTCCCTATGTTCTCCGTATTGTTATGCTGGGATAATGATGTGTAGATTATGGGGGTTGCACGATTCCGCTAATTTTACTATAGAAATGGTTCCCTTGATGGAAGTGGCGTGTAATAGTGAAATAATGGATTGGGCAACTATATTGTCAGATAAGCTAGCAACAGCAGTTCTTGATTTTAGAACTAAAACCCGCGTCATCGAAAGGCTTATTCCCCCATTCTACTACAGTGCTTATATACTAGATACCCTGTGTTTTAATTCTGAATTTCCCGTGCTCGGCTGGAGGTGGACTGCACAAGTCCCCACGCCTATTCACATATACCATCAGAAATTGTGGAAAACTTCCTATAAGCACCAGTTATACCAAGTCTACAATGGCTTCATGTTACCCATTCATTACTCTATTTTTAATAAACCTACTCCCAAAATTTCTTACCAAGCAGAGATTGATTTGACATCAATAGGAAGATGGTTCGGAGAGGAAAAATTTACTTATATAAGAATTTTCGGCAGCCAAGCCGAACCTCATCTCCTTCCTTTGTACATACCTAATAAACTACTGGCGAGGGAGATAGCCTATCAGATTATTTCCGGAGGAGTTACACAAACTCTAAAGAAAAATAAGAAGCAGGTCTGGCCCTCTTTTCCTCTGAGATGTGGTGTCTACACTTTGCATGATTTCAAACATGCAGAGAAAGAAGCTACAAAGATGAAGTCATTAACTCTAGCAACTCTCCCTAATAGGCGATTTGATCCCAACAAAGTCACCTATAATGCACTTGAACAGGCCAAATTGACAAATTTTGACCATAAAGAAGATAAGTTTGATGACCTATTCTCCTCAACTGAATCAATGTATCAAGTTAGATCACTGGCCATAATGGAATACAAGGATGAAGGGTTAGTTGAATTCAACAGACTCAAAGAACATAGGTTGCAAACTCTGCCTCTAGATCTGTTAGCAACCACCCCGGCAACATAATCAAGCGAGCCTGAACAACGACATACTAAGGAACCTCCGGTTACAACAAAAGAACAGGATAAAGTGCAAGAGGAAACCCAGACTAAAGAGTAGGAACAGAGCAACATAGAGGTAAATGTAGATACTCAAATCGATCCCAAATTGCTCCAGGAATGGCGGCAATTTGATTCAATTATCAGTAATCTTGAGTGCTCAAAGGACACCGAAACTTCAAATGTGGCAGTTACACAGGAGACCACTTCAAAACAGGTTCCAGGTGGAACCAGCAACCTACCCAGTTCAAGAGAAGTAGAAATAATTCCAAAAGATCCCTCCGATCAAATTATTTTGCAGATAGAAGAAATTCCTCCATTGGATGTCTTCTATAGCCCAAGACACAAAGCTGTGGTAAAACGACAAAGGAAGAGGAGAAGGACTGATCAACCTTCCCTATTCCCAGAACAGATGGTCATGGGCAATGTGGTTTGGAAGGAGAAATTTGACCCCTTTGATGACCTAACAAAACTATCACAATATGCTGGAGCCTATTTGGCAGCAACAATAGATAAGGCATCATAGGTAAGTCTTTTATTAAAAACAAAAGACCAGGAGATCTTTTTATTGCAAGCAAAACTAACAGAAGCACAACAGAAGGCGGAGCAGGCAGAACGGCAATTGTTAACACAATAGAAAATAAATAATCAATTAAATCAACAATTGCAGGAAGAGAAATAGAGGATTGATCACAGTGTAGTCCAGAAGCAGAAAGAGTTGTCTGAGGCATTGGCACAACTGAGGGCAGTGAATGAACAAATGCTGAAGTCAAAAGATGAGCAGATTGCTCAACTATCAACCCAGCTAGAGAAGACAAAGAATCTTCCACAGATAGCCGAATTCAAATCAGAAGCATTACAAATAAATAAGGAATTAATAACACAGATCAAGATTTTATGTCAACAAATCGCCCAGGCGGAACCATTATGCGATTTAACGACATCAATAAGTAAACAATCAGAAAAAGTTAGAACAAACTTGGATCAAGCTGATGAAACATTAACTGATTTTCTTGAGTGGCAAGATACCGATCATGGACAGGCGACAAATTTACCAAAGATTTTAGAATCACATAAGGAAATATTATTTACAGAATGACAGTCCCAGTTAATGAAAGCAGAGAGGGCAATTCAAGATGCAAATAAACCACAACTAATTTGGTTGAATTGGTTAATAATACTCTCTACTTGTCTAACATGATTTCCCAATGCACTCCAGGTAAATTGACAGCGGCGAAAACATTGGAGCAGTCATGTTATCCGGATCTAGAGAAAAATGGGAGGTTAACAGTTTAACATGTGACGCCTATTGGTTCTTCTTAGTAAAACCGCACAGTTAAAGAGCCGCCCTCAAATGCCTTACAGATGCAATCGGGTATATTATTCCTGATATTCAGGATGCCACCTATGCCACCCAGATCAACTCTCGCCTCAAAAGCCCACCTGAAGTGGAGCCAATGCTTGCGATATGTCAGCTCAGGTTTAAAGGCAAACATCCTACATGATGATTCATGTCGCCGATTGCCAGATTGCTAAGAAGGAGATATTCAAGATCATTCGATACCAATTAAGTAGGATTTCAGTTTCATAGATAGTTAGTTTAATTCAGTATTTATAGACACTTTCATTGTTTTGGAAAGGGTCGTAAAGTTTTGTACTTGACTTAAAAGCCTGAAGTTGCACTACTGTACTTCATGCATCTTCTTTTATAAAACTGGACCAATTATTCTAATTTTGGCAAGGAAGCTTTTATGCAAATGTGCACTACTGTCTTTGTTTGAAAGTATTTCTGCGTTGGAAGAAGAATCTCAAATAGCGATTGATATTGGGAGTGACTAGCAGCTCATATGGTACTATTATCTATGTCTGAATTCATTCTTTTTATATGAATTGTCATTTGATCGCCTTTGCTATTATCGAATATATGTATGTGTTTTAACAGCATTTCTTTATTCCCTCCACTATTGGATGTTTATGGTATGCTTTCCTTTTGATCATATATGTATCGATGATATAAATGATAAGTGTAGCAATGTTGCGTTAATCACTTTGTTTAACTATTTAAGCAAAGTTATCCTTGAACGAATAAATTTCCATGTCTATTAGATGGAGTCATCTATATGCCTATCAATAAACATAGATCATTAAGCGCTATACTTCAAAGTAAAATAGTTCCCAGGATTAGTAGTAGTTCTTTTATTTTGCAGATAGATTAAGTTATTCACCTATCATTAGATTAGACAATCAATCATTCATCCATCCCATTTATTCATTACTGGGAAACTGGTCCCATTATCCCCAATTGGAGCCACCATTCCAAACGAAAAAGGAGCTGTATTAAGGTACGTACCGGGTGGTTATCCCCCAATATTGATACAACGATTTTCGGGGCATCAACATGTTCCTAGGTTGCACTCTTCTATGTCTGATCTTAAAGGCTCCATCATTGGTTTCCTAGCTACATCATTTGAATCAAACAGATCTTCTAATGGGACTAATCCCTTAGGAAAAAAGTTATTTTTAAGGTTTAAAATCTCAGAATCATCATTAACTAGTTCTTCTATTTCTATCTTTTCTAAATTATCTATTTCTACTTTAGTGAACTTAGTGGGTTTATTTACATCTAAAGCATTTATATCTATTTCACTATCCATGGTGTCATCTGTTGTACAATCAGTGTCTATGTTACAATTTTGGAATTCTCCTTCAACATTCATGAAATCATAGATTTGAGAATCTTGTGAAAAGATTTGCCAATATTTAAGATTATCAGGTATAACGAGCTTGTGTCTCACCTTTGGAGTGTAGTGGTGATTGGGCTAAAAAGGTAGTCTGCAAGTGCTGGAAAAAGTAGCCAAACTATGAGCTTGCATGTTTTTTTTCCTACGAATAGCAGTGAAATCAATTTCAAGAAGTTCTTTAATCAGATCTAGAACAGTTTCTCTGTATTGGCTAAGTCTAGGATTTTTCACAAAATACTCTCCTCTAATTTGTTTTATGATCAATATAGAGTCTCCCACGATAGAAACTCTCTTGCCTCCAAGATTTCTTACAATTTGCAATCCTAAGATTAAAGCTTCACACTCTACCATGTTGTTTGTGCATTTAAAGTTTAATCTAAAGGCATGAACTTCAAAATGATTATTTTCCATGTTATGAATCCAAAATCTTGCACCTGCTCCTAATTTTTTCATTGAACCATCAAAGTCTAAGTGCCACCTAGGTTCATGAAATATATTTTCACTGCCAGGTTCTTTATGTTCTTGTTTTACAACTGTGTTATTGTCCTTTACAGTGTCTAAATTGCATAAAATGAAAGTATCCATATCATAATGTACAAAATAAATAGGATAGTTTTGTGGTTTATCTGTACTACTAACCATGTATTTCATTAAAGTTTCTCTATAAATCTTTTTGGGCTGACCAAATACTAAAATTGTGGCATAAGACGTGTCTAATTGTAGATATCCTTGCAATTTTTCTCCCCATGAGTGAGACAATAGCATTCCATACATTGGAGGGATATCAACAACTACAATATCCATGACAATACTCTTATCTGGGTATTGAACTAAAGTGACCCAAAAGTCTTTTATTAGGCCTAGGCATTTGACTTTACTAGAGTCAAAAGAGAAAAGATATTTGTATGGTCTAGTTATATCAAAATCCAGTGTCTCCATGATTGCTTTAGGGATTAAATTGTGATATGCTCTTGAATCTAACATAGCATTGTGCAAGATTTGATCATGAATAGTCAAGCTAATATAGAATGGACGAACACCACTTTGTTCATGTTTTCCATTCACCTCAGGACCAAAGATTAATTCTGGTTGGTAATCATTTAGATTAATAGAGTCTTCTCCTTCATCTATATTCAGTGTTTCAGTGATTTGGTCTTTGTATGAATAATTTCTTATCAATTATGTTAAAGGAACTGATATTTTTAATTTGGCAATTTCATTTTGGATATTAAATGGAGTGTATATTTTGCCTAACTGAATGATTTCCTCCTTGGAAATTGGAGTTTGTGTAGTTTTTTTCTCTTTTATCTTTAGTTGGTAATTCAATTTGTTTTTGGGCATATATTGTTTTACTATTTTCAATTCTTTGATTTGGAATAGTTTGGGAAGCAGTTGAAATCTGAATAGCTTTTGAAGCTTGAGGATTAGTTGATTTTTGGTCATCCTTTGAAGTTTTCACAACATCTAATTTTTTAATATCAGCTGAAGTTTTGACAGTAGTATCTGTGATGTCTACAATTTTTGGACTGGCTACAATCTTTGGAGTGAAAGTATTTTGGGTTTCCCTAGAGAGAAACCCAAAAAATGGACAACTTTGTTAGTAGGGGCTTCTGTGTTTTTCCTACTCCTAAGGTTATATTTCTTATGAACTTGATTAATAGAAAATTCAGGACCTTGTTTATAATCAAAAGACTCTCCAGATTGTAACTGTAATTGTTGCAACATGCATAATTCTTGTTCTTCTTGGGTAAGAAAAATAGTATTACCACCATTTATTCCCATTAAGTTAATCTGAGTGTCTTCATCTTCTTCATTTTGGTGTGAACTTTTAGCATGGTTTTCTTGGAAAGGTGGTCTAATCTGTTGATCAGGTGGCCCTTCTCTAGGCTTACCAGTGTTGGGATTCTTCTTAAAGTTTGGATTTCTTATTTGAGGGCCTTGTTGTTGAATATCCCATTGTGGTTTTCTTTCCATAATTTCTAATCTATCTAGTAACTTTTCTAAACCTTTAGCCGAAGTATCTATCTTAACATCTGAGGTGGATGGTTCCTCCTTAATAGTAACTCTCCTCTCATTCCTCATTCTAGCTCTTTTAGCCAACAAGTTAGCTTCTACACTAACTGCATGACTCTGCATTTGTTCTAGAGTTGGAGGGTTTCTTTCTCTCAATTGGTAAGACATATTAGTGTAAAAACCATCAGGGAGTTTGATTAGTGCCAAGTCTGGTGGAGGTTTGATATTTGCATGGATTGCATTGTAAATACTATTAAACCTAGTACAATAATCCTGAACAGATTCATTAGGAGCTCTTCTAATGTTTTCATATTTAGATAATATTTGTAAAGGATTTTTCTTCCTTTCCCATCTATTGATAAATAATCTATGGAAAGCAGGTAAATCAACAACATGACCAGTAGGCAAACCTTTAAACCATTTATTGACATCTCTTGCTAGTGTTTGTGCAAATAATCTCATTTGTACATATTCTTCATCAATTTCATGTAATTCAAAGTAATCATTAATTTTATTCACATGTTGATGTGCAATATATTGACCAATACCATCAAACTGAGAGATTTTACTCTGATAGTCTTGGGACATGGCATGTACTTGAGCTGGTAAGGTCAAAGGTGCATATCTGGCAGCCATGGCTAAGGTTCTAGCTTGGCTAGGAGGTAAAGTGGTAGTTCTTGAATATGAACTTGAAGGGCTTACAGTTGAACTTAAAGGGCTTACTGATGAACTTGAAGTATTTACAGATGGAAATAAAACTCTAGGTTGAAGAGGAAGCTTGGGGATGAATGATTCTATGGAATGAGGTGTAGTGGAAATAATAGATGAGGTGGTACTAAATAAATATGAATTTACAGATTCTGAAGGAATGGTAGAAGGCTTAGGAGTAGCAGCAATTAGGGCAGCTAATTCAACTGACTGTTGAAAATAAGCTTCATCTATGTGTCTTATCAAATTTGAGGTTAAAGCATCAAGTTTGTCAAAAGTGTCTAGAACATGTTGATCTAAATCAAGATGTATAGTATTATTCTTTGATTCAATAAATTGAATAAAAGTAGGGTCTATTACAGTATCACGAACTGAGGTTTTAGATTTGGTACGAAACAATGAATGCTCAAATGATAAATCAAATTGAAGATCCTATAAGTTTGATAACTCTTTATGAAGTGAATTTGCTTTAGTTAGCTGACTAATACTTTCTTGACTTTCTACTTTATTGTTTTTTCTCAAGATTTTGTATGGATTATAAAAAATTATAGTAGGTTTTGGATCTGGATGTGCCCTGGTATAGTATGTTCTTTTAGAAGCCAGAATTTTAATTTTTTTTAATTTTTTAACGAAACCTTTCAACAACCCTAAAATGGCCTTAAGGTGAAAAGATGAGATTTAGTATTTCCTTTAAGGTTGATTAAACTAAGGACTCGTTTCCCTAGTATGGTCGCCACTACGTTATCACTCTAAAATTTCCCTAGGGTTGTCATGAAAGAAATAATAGAGGTAACCACAAACCTACTTTTGAGGTCAGGATCTAGCCTTCCTAATGCTCAAAGATGGTTCTCTCTTGATGATTTAACTTTGTTGAGTTAATTTATTTTATGGTAGTTATTTAAGCTTGATTGGGTTTTGATTTGATTTGGTGGTGGAATCACTAATTCAGATGGATAGCTAAGCGTCGTTTTACAATTGGGCCATGGAGTCCAAATGTCAAGAAAACAGGACTGAATCAAGTTCTGAAGATAGTGTTCACAGGGCAAGGTAGCTGAGTAAATTCAGATCTTTTTATGTTGGATGGTGAAGTGGTTTTTCGATCAGGTTCAAGGAGCTGTTAAGGATTCCTCAAACCAGATAATGAAGGAAATGAAAGAGGTCAATCGAAACTAGGGAGAAATGAAGAATTCCCTACTCTGGATTTCAGAAGAAAACATTAAAATGAATAATTTTTCAAGAATTCCTCAAACCGGTAATGAAGGAAATGAAAGAGGTCAATCAAAACTAGGGAGCAATGAAGAATTCCCTACTCTAGATTTTAGAAGAAAACATTAAAATGAATAATTGTCCAAGACAGTGTGTACTTAAACAAATTCTAAAGTAAAATTCCAGTTATTTCATTCAAAATGGAAACACATGTATGCTTGTGAAATAATTAAGAAAATAACAATTTGACAAATGAAAGATACTTTACTGAAGTGTCCCAACGCATGAATCCTGTAATGCAATGCCTTTATTACTCAGTCCAGTCTGCTCACTTGAAAATGGTTACAATAAACCCTCAAGCTTTCAAATCAATGTAACTATAGAAATGTTTAGCAATCCACCTTCTATAATTTGAATTATGAAGTATTTATACAAAAAATAGCTACAAAATATCCTAAACTGTTTTAGGAATTATTCAAAGAAAATAAATATCTTCATGCAAGAAGATAGAGACACCTAGGAAACTAAAAGGCTTTTTGTCCCTTCTTTTACTATTTTTGTTGTTTTATGCTTTGATCTTTTTTTTCTTTATCTCTTTTGTTGTTGCTCTGCGCTGGCTGTCCTTTTCCTCTGGCTTTTGGCTGATACTATTTCATATGATACTCTTTGACCTAACTGATCTACTATTTTACTTTGATGCTTTGTATTCACTATTTACCTTTCTTTTTTACAGTAAATCATTCAATTTTTCCCAAGTCTCTGCATTTGGTAATTTAATATTTACCATTCTCCTACAGACTTCATCAGTTTCTATATATTTTGCAAAGGTTGGCTTGTTTACGAAAATATGTTTTAGCTCATGCTGGAGGTAAAAGAGGTTCTCAAAATCTTGGTAAAGGACTTTTCTGCAGGCGTCCCTTTCATGGAGGAACTGCTAGCTTGTTCGTTTTCCACTTCTCTGATTCTCTTATCATAGTATTCAGGTGGCATTAATTTGTCATTAATTACTAGTGGATTAGGTAGACCTTTCTGCCTCAAAGCTTTAAATTTCACCATGAACTTTCCTATTGCTAGCTCCATCATTTGACACTTGTCCTCAAGTTGTGTCATCAAGTTCCTCTTGGTGATTACCTTTTTAACCTCTAGTATGGTCCCAGTTCTATCAGCTATTCCAAGTTCCTACAATTCATATTTATTCTTTGAGTTAAGGAACTCGATTATTCTTGAGGCTTCTTCTGGCATATTTCCAAGTTCAACCCTAACCCTTTGAATTTCCTCACCAACCTCTTTGAGCAAGTCATTTTGTTCAAATATTACCTGTATAGATGGCCAAATATCATTGATTGAGTCAATGGTATTGGCCCATAAAAGTTGTCTTTCTTGGGCTAGTGGCTCTTTCAGTGTTAATTCTTTCTCCATCTTCCCTATCTTTTCATTTAACCTGTTTTTCTTCTGAACTTCATTCTAATGCATAATTTGAGCCAATTTCTTCTCATCCTCTAGACTTTTCATTTGTTTCTTAAGTTTGTTTATTTCAGTGGTTTAGATGGACATATCCTCCATGTCTTTAACTAGTTTACTTGCTTCATCACTAGGATGAGATGCGGCTATTGTTGAACCTGTTGTTGAAGTAGTTGTTGATGTAGTTGGAAGTGTTGTAGCTAGTGGAGCTACTGGGGCCAATGAAACTGCCAAAGTAGAAGGAACTACTGTAGTAACTGTAGGAATAGCACTAGCAATAGCTGTCTCAATTCTAGCCTATTTCAATTGTATTAAATTGTCCAATTCATTCTCCATTTATTTTAATTGAGCATTTAGCTGGAGAATGAGGTCCATCGTTTCATCTTTTTGGCTTTGGCTTTCTAGAAATTCCTTGGTCTGTGGATGTTCTGAAGGAGGCAATTTTAGTTGCTTTTTCAAAGCAACAATGTCATCATTTTTCTTCTTTATGACCTTTTTTTGTAGTCTTGATGTCATTTGGATTATATCCAATCTCAATAACCAAATCTTCCAGTGACTTGATTTTTTTATCTTTTTCCTGTGAGGATGCTTTCTCTAGCTTAAATTGTGTTGTAATGTTGTCTAGATAATTTTGAAGTTTCTGAACACCCATGGCCTTGTTGGTCATTGTTGAGTAGATCATTTCCCCTGCTTGCTTATGAAATTCAATTTGATCAATAGGGTGAACATCCCTGGCCAAAACTTCAAATTCTGTTTTCATGTAATCTGTTGATGTCTTAGGTTGCTGGATTGTAGGCTACAAAAAGGTCATTTGAATTTTACCAGTTTTAATGTCAAAAGCTAACATTAACCTATTCTGATTGCTGGGAGTCTGTTTGAAATATTGCTCATATGTTTCAGCTTTCAATGCCTCATTTCTCAACTTGTTCTCCTTATACTTCTCCTTTATGTCTTTTTCCTTATCCACTTGTTTTCTTGATGATGAGACCTCAATGCTACACTATTTCTAAATACTTTGGGTATTAGAGGTTGATGGTTGATGTTCTTCCTTTGAAACTATTAGAGTTGTACTTTCTTTGACCCCTATATCTGTATCCATGATTTTAAGTGTCTTAACTATCTCAATGACCTCTTCTTGCTCTTCTTGCTCACTTATAGGATTTAGCTTGGACTTCTTCCTATACATGATTTCAAATCTATCATGTGTTGTATCTATGCTTGAGAAAGTTCTTCCCTGGTCCTTTTAGTACTTTTGACTTGCACAGCTGGAGTATGCATAATGGAACTAGTATCCATCTATTTCTCCATATCTATCAAGGTATTTTCCAACCACTCTGACTGGTTGGTATATTTTTCAATGTCTACCCTGGACTCGTGCATAAAAGGGCTTAATTTAAGTTTGAGTCTTAATTTGTTTATGACTCCTAAAGGGTCATACTACCATTTAAAATTGCTGCTTAACTTCATTTCTTGTAAACACTTCTCTTATTCTTCTCCAGCCTCCTTATTATTAGAGATAAAAGCACCAAGCTGGTTTTTTATCTTGAATTGTGTTTTCTTCCTAGCTAATAGGAAATTCACATCATCTGAGTTTATAATCTGTCTAATATATTCTAATGCAAATATCCTCATGGGAAGATATTTGGGAAGCTTATAGGGAGTGAGTTGGCATCCATATATTCTAATTTCAGTGTCATCCTGGTATAGATAGCAGTCTCCTACTCTATTGTTTTTAGACAACTGCAAAACTCTTTTTATCTCATCATTGATCCTAGGTTGACTGCTATTGCTTAGCATATTTACAACTGGATGAACAAAGGAATCAATGAAATCTTTGTAACTAAAAACAGTGGAATATTTTTGGATTAAGGGTGTCCAAAAGATGACTGATCTGGGATGGCCCTTAGTGTCTAGCTTTTGGATGTTGACTGGAAACTTGTCTGACTAGAAATATAGGAACATGTGGAACAACACAGAAGAGTATTTGAATACTCTTTCATTTGGCAGTTTGATCAATTGATCATGGATCTTGTCTACCAAGTACTGGGAAAAATTGAAAATTGTAGCTGGAGGCTTGCCTGGGCAAAAAATAGAGAGGAAAGCAAGTATTGGCTCATCTACATGCTCATCAGTGGTATATCCTAGGATACAAGAGAACATGGTTACAATTTGTCTAGCCCTCTCAGAGAAAATGGTGGCAGAGTGTGGAGGACTACCTGTAAGAGTATGAGACTATTCTAGGATGAAAGTCTGAAAGATTTGAGTCCTCTTAGGAAGGTCCGGCTTCAAGTAGAGTTCAAGTAGGTTTTCAATGGAAAATGGGGTTTCACTTGGGTTTGGTTGGCTCTACAGCATTTGGTTTATTGACTCTACAATGATTGTAAACAAAATTTGTTGGTTGGGAGAGACTATGGATCTTTGTCTTGGGATATAACAATTTTGGCATAGATGGATGATTTTAGGGAACTGGTATACCTGTGGGAACAAGTATTTTGGTAAATTTGATTCCCATAGATGAATTTCATCATTTTGGTTCAGGAATTTGTCTTTACTCCAGTAGTGGAGTTTTAATAGATGGCTAGGGGAGACTGTGTCTTTAATTTGGAAATCTCTATCAGCCAATTGGAGGTGGTCAGCATCTAGGTTAGGGGTTTGCAGGGATTTCTCATTTAGAATGCTTTGGGAAGCCATAATTTGGTTGATTCTATTGAATTATTGTTTATTTGGCTTAACAAGTAAGCTCAGGGCTTCTGGAATGGTGGGAAGGATGAATATAGCCTGTAGAAAAGGGTTTCTTCAGATGCACAGTGGGTTTCTTTAGTTTGGCAAGGTTTTTAATTAATTTCAATTAATTAACCTTTTATAATTACTATGGAAAGCTTAAATAGAGGGTCGTTCTGGCTATTTCAAGAACGCTGGAAAAACGGAGATCTAATGTGCAAACAGGGTTCTGTGGTAACAACGAAAGTTTTTGAGGCTTCAATTGTATGTGTGTTGCTTGAAATTTGAAGTTTGTCGCGTCTTCTGGTTGTAGGTGAGGTTAAAATGGATTAGCAGAGCTTCGAGGTTTAGAATTGGTTTGCAGATGTGTTTGCGAGGAAATAACAATAAAAACAGTAAAAGGGGGGGATTTTTGGCTTTTAACCGAAAGCAATTAACCTTTGGGCATGAAGTTAAAGTGTGAATAGTGGCCAGTGTCCTTTTACACGAGGAGGAAGTTTTATGGCATATTGCACCGCTTTTGAGTGGAGGGTGGTATTTTTTGAGAGCATGCAATATAACGTGGGGCTGCCACGTAGCAAAAGAGCACTCGGGCAAAACCATGAATCTCGTGTGCTTTTGGGATGTTAACGATCAGATGATGGGAGCACGCAATATGGATATGGGCCGTCAGATCTGGGAGTGTTTGATCGGATGGCTATCGTGCAACGAAGTTGCAAGGGAGGAGTTGGGGTGTGGTTGGCGGGGCCTGGGGATAAATAACGTGGCAAGTTACAATATTCAAATGTTTAGTGAGGGTCGAGGATTTATACAGTGGGGGTTTAATATACATAAAATGGGATTATAGGTTATAATAATGTGAGGGTTAAGTTAAAAAGGGTATCGGGGAGGGTTTTTTGAATGGGGCCCAATACATTATTCAAACTTAGGATAAGGGTTTTTAATGGGTTTTTAAGGCGAAAAGGGAAATTAATAAGGGGGGAATGATTTTTAAAGGGTAATGTCTAGGGAAAAGTGTGAAATCAAGGGGAAAAAAGGGTTAATGAAGGGAAAGGGTTACTACAAGGGGAAATGAAAAGGGAAGGGTCAAGATAAAGGGAAAGGGTTTTTATAATGAAAATGTGTTATAATAAGAGGAAATGAAAGGGAAGGGTCCTTTGGACACAAGAAGGGGAAATTAGTGAATGAAAAGTAATGAAAGGGTAAATGGAGGGAAGTTTAGAAATACAAGGGGTTTGGTGGAAATGAGAGGAGATTAGTGAATGAGCTTGAATGTCCTCTTTCTCTTTGATAATTCCTCCTGCACATGAAACATAGGATCAAGCATGATGAAGGTGCATTTGAGCTAGCAACCTTGTGCACTCCAAACCTTATTTTACCTACCCTTTATTCACCCTAGCATTTTCTCTTCATTCATTTGGTGCATTTGAGCTTGTTGACCCTCTATTTCGTTTTCTTTGATAAGCAAACTATCTAATTATAACCTTATAACTTCCAATGTCTCAGATTAAATTGATGAGCTCATTATTATTCTCTACCTAACTACTGATCTGCCAAGATTAAACAATTTGGCTAGATATTTCTTCTCTATCTATAAAAATGAAATTTAAATCATGAATGAGTCAAGGTTAAACTATTTGACCATCATGGATTGTGGCATTTTTGACACGTTTCACACAATATTATTTTGCAAGGTAAAGTAAAAAATAGTGGCATTTGAATTTTCAACACTTTCAAAATCTAATTTTTATCTCTTTTTGGTGGGGTTCATATTTTATTTTCTTTTTTGATCTTTTTTCTTTTAGTCCTTTTATTTTTGTTTTAGGACTTACCCTATTTACATTTTCTTATTTTTAATATGGGAAAACATTTTGCAGAAAGAAAAAGTATGTACAATATTACAATACTAATCATAGACAATTCAAAATTATGAATCCTATTATTATAGGGCCCTACCAAGACCTATAGCCCTTTGCAATCTTATATAAAAGATCATCTTGAATATTTATGGATAATAGGCTCAAGTATTTGTTACCTCTCCTGATTTCAACCAACCAAGCAAGGTATGTAAAGGGAAGGAAGATACTTGAAAACATCATCCTCTCACATGAAACTATCTGTTCACTCCAAACCCTTAAGAAGCTCGGAATGTTGATGCAATTGGACATGTCAAAAGATTTCAATAAAATTAGTTGGGAATACATGTGAGAGGTGATCAAGGCCTTCAGATTCCACCAGGATTATATTGAATGGATCATGGCCCTGGTTTTGGTCTCCTTATTTTCTATACTACTCAATGAATATCCCACCCAACCCTTTGTTCCCTTGAGAGGTATCCAGGGGGGATCCTCTATCCCCCTTCCTCTTTGTTCTCATGGAGGAAGGCTTGGGTTGATCTCTTCAAGCTTCCAACATCAACAACAACCTCACTAGTCTTAAGCTGCATTACTCATCCCTTGCTTCCTCTAACCAACAATTGATTAATGACACCCTTCTTCTTGGTATTCCAACAGTTGTGGAAGTTGAAGCCTTCAAATGCATTCTAAACCTTTTCTCGGAAGTGTCTAGAACCTCGATAAATCACCAGAAATCAAACATTTTCTTCTTTAATACTTCTATGGCCATACAAAGATACATCATAAGGATCTTGGGGTTTTAAAATTGATACCTACCCTCGAAATACCTAGCGGTTCCCCAAACTAACAAATCATTAAGAAAATCAACCTAGGAGGACCTCCTCAACCAACTGCGCAAAAAACTATCCAGCTAGACATTCAAATCTCTTAACCTTGTTGGGCATTTCTTCCTCGTCAAATTTTTTCTTCAAGTCATGCCTCTCTACTTTTTCTCAGCTCTTGTCGCCCCAAAATATGTCACAAATTCCATCTGTAACATAAAAATGAGATTCCTCTAAAGGGGCTCAAAAACAAAGAATAAATGGGCCTTAATTGGATGGGACCAGCTCTGCAAACCAAAAAATGCAGGTGGGCTTGGCCTCAAAGATTTTGATCTCTTAGGGAAATCCTCGGGGAAAAAACTTCGTGGAGATGGCTAGATAACCCCAACACACCTTGGGACCTGATCTGAATTTAAATAGGAATGCAATAAATTACATATATCACCATAAATACAAAGATGCAATAGAAATAACACTTCATTTCAATAATATCAAATACTGAAATATGCTTACAAACATAATGGAAATAAGACTAGCTTGGGCGATCGTAGCTTATCTCTAAGAAGAGATGTGACAACTACATGCCTCTAAGCCATGTTACAATGAGTCTCAAGGTTTTATTTATTATTGAAAAACATGAGAAAACCCTAAACAACCAAAACCCTAACCCCGGGAGATATAACGCCAAGAGTTTGTGGGCCCCCTTGAGGTTAGGTTGGAAACCAACTTCCTCTGTTCATAACTCGGTCATATTATCTTCGTTTGGCATGTAAAATACCTTGTTAGGAAGGTATCTCCAAATAATACAACATTGTTTGGCCAAGGGCTTGCAATGGACCTCAAAAAAACGCCATTTAGGGGGTCAAAACTGCTTTGGAAGATCAGGACCCAAAAAACTGCTAAAACTAGTAAATAATGAAATAAACAAGGAAACAAACGAAACTGGCTAGAGGTCTATGTGGGATAGGTGGGTGGCCACCAATATCCACTTGGATCATTCCTTCCCACTTAGGAAGCAATGGTCCCCATTGCATGCAAAGCCTCCATGAGGTGAGGAAACTCCTATTGAACCTGGTCCCTGGTGAGCCACTTGCCTATGTGCAAAAGTTGGCTAGCTTTGACAACCCGATATAGTTGGATATTTTTTTGGCAAGTGTCCTTGAGCTGTGTGTCCATAATCCGATCAGTTGTGGCCTATTCCATGTATTCTTGGTTTAACTCTATTGGTATGAGTTGTTCTATAATGTCTGATGTGTCTAGCAATGGTGGGAAGTATGGTTGAAGGCAGGCCACATTGAACACAGGGTGTAGGCCAAGGAATGGGGGAATTTTGAGCTCAAAATAATTGTCTCCCACAACCTTGGTAATGATCTAACGACCATATCATAGTGTTTTGAGCTTCCGATGGGCTCCAATAAGGCATTCTTTCTACAAATGGAACCAGAATTTTGTCGAACAGTAAAAAGGGTCTTTTTTACCTCTATTTAGCCTACATTAATTGTCAATCTAGGAATGATTTGTTCTTTCAAAGAGTGTACTCAGTTTGAGGCGGTCATTTGTCAGAGTAATGCTAGTAGTATAGTTCTCTCAATACAAGAGTAAACGGATGCCTAGAATGAAATATATTTGCAAAAAGAAACCTAGGACTCAAATCATGCATTCAGAAAGCTCCAACAATTTATCAGTCAAGGGTACAGTAACAGTAATTCTTCCCTCTGTAAACTGGTGCAATCAAAATGGCACTCAAAGGAAGGATCATCAAACTAGGAACTAGACAGCGTATGTCGACGTTCACTACAGTCTCAGACCTTCTGCACACCAAAGCAATGATAATCTTTAAATGATAGGAAATAGAACAACAACTATCTCTATTTAACAGGATTGAACAGAAAACCCTTAATCTACATAAATGAATGCAGCAATAATTATAATCTACAGGAATTAAGTAACAGCTTTCAAATTGAACAGAAAACAGAAATGGAACAGCGGACTATTAGAAATAAAGTATAGAACAACAACTCATATCTCAATGTACAGCGACCCAAGTTAAAAACGCGACACACTTAACATCAAAAGGAATAGTAATCTAAGCTTCGATACAATACACATGAATCACATATATAAAGTAACAACAATTATAATGGAACGACAATTGTAACAGAACAACAATTTTGAATGAACAACAGTCACAATTTAAGAATAAATCATAAAGTAGTACCGATTTAGGAACATACAACGCAGTTGAACTATAATCGAATGGCAATCTGTAAGGAACAACAATGTTATATAAATTGTTTTGCCTTGTTTGAACACGGTTCCTTGCCAAAGGGACAACATTTAACTTGGTCTCGTTCTTTCTTTTGGGATGATGGTCTTCCGTTTTCTCCTTTTTCTGCATAGAAAAGGGTAATTATTAGTTATTTCATATTACATATAAATCTTCTAGATTATGTCATATTCTTATATCATATGCCTAGCTCATGATGTGAAAAGGTTGCGAGTTTTGAAGAAAAGATAACAAAGTAAATGAAAATAACATACCTTCTCCAGTGCCCAACACACCCCCCTAGTTACCCTTTTTCATGCCCTCATGAAACATTGTAGTTGACATGCAAGGCGGTGAGAGAGTAGGCTGGAGACGGGATCTCATGAGGAGGTTTACAGCCATGATGCCTAGCTAGGTGCTCAAAAAGATGTCCTGTCTGGCCCTCAGGCATTTCGTATAAGGCTTGGTATCCTGGTGCAAGATGCCAAATGACCAGATTTCGGAACCTATAACCTAACCAGGATGGCCCTTCCCTCAAAATAATATCACCATAGAGGCTCAAGCAATCAGTAGCTAACTTAAAGTTCTTATAATTAAACAGTTCCATGAGTTGGATATTTGGATTAGAAGTCTGATATCAAAATTTAGCAGCTGCAATAGCAACGTCTTTGATGGTAAAAAAGTATTCTATCCCTTTTCAATTGATTGTTGTATAAATGGGTACTAATTATTTGATCATGCCTGGAGTCCTCATGAGGTTTCTATGTTGATTCCATAACTACAATGGATCTCTAAGCTCAACTCTTACCCATAAGTCTAATCCGTTTTCTTGTCTTTGGAAGGCATTATAGGCTTTAAGCTATTTTCATTGATTAACTCCAAATGAAATGAATGCCTGCAGTTGGATATCCCCAATGAAAGGGCTAGGGTTTTTCTCTGTTTCTTGATCTAACGCAAGGTTTTGCAAAAAGAACTCGCATAATAATCTTGAACCTTTACCCCATAGTGCTTACAACAATTTATGAAATCGTCAATAGTATTTATTTCTATTGGGGCTCCTGCTTTGACAGCTTTAATTATCAATTTCAAATATCATTCCATTAAAAACAAGGCATAATTCTTAGCAGGCGCTCTACATGCTAGGATGTCAGTGTACAAAGAGCATAAGGTATCCATTTGTTTGATAACTACATCTAACCTAGGAGTTACCTTTGCAACTCTTTTTTCTTCCTTTCGCCATCCTTCAAAAACCTGACTTTCAGATAAATTGACATACCTTAGCTGCTGTTGTAATTCTTCATACTTTTCTCGAGAGACAGTTTGTTCTGTAAGTTTTTCTACTGCTTGTTGGGCTTGCATCAAACCCTCTTGTAGGGTTACTTTCCTCGGATCACTGCCCACATGGTAGTTGTAAGCGGAAGGTTTACTTGAATCTCCTTATTGCGTCGTTCCATAATTATGGTTCAAATTTTCTTAGAGGATTGTGCCTCTATCTGAATTTCTTTGTCACAGGCCATTATATCATCTGCTTGTACTTTAACATGGGAAACAGCTGAATGTCGTTCCTTTTGGTTTTGAATAGCACGCTGGACTTGAGTCCTCCTGATCTTTTTCTTGAGGGGTTTCACTGGAGTGATTGCATTCCTTACCACCGAAGTCCTTTTTGCTCTCTTCCCCATCTTCAGAATCCTGATTTGTTGTCGAAGTCACATAATTACATTAAGCAGTCTTTGTTGTTCCTTCCGTAATTTTTTGATTTCTTCTGTTTTATTGGAAGGAATGGTCATTCGCGCATTCAGGCCTAGACTTTCTTCTTGACCAATTTCTTGATTTTTATCTTGGGTTACTTCCTCATTATTTTGTTGATCGGGTCATTCGGGGGTAGAAACCCTAGCTTGTTCTACAATTTCCTGGGTAACTTCTTCTTCCCCCCTCTCTTCTTCATAGATTTCTTTCGGTGTATTCTGACTTGGAACAAATTGTTCCTCTTCTTCATCTTCATCATTTTTCTCTCCAGATGCACTTTCATCATGGCTAGAGTGATTCTCTTCTTCTTCTTCCTCATCGCATAACTCTTCGGATGCACTCTTATCACAAACAAAGTGCTCTTGTGGCTCTTCCTCAGTGTGGAGGTTTAGTGGGCTGAGAGGTTGAGTATATTCTCCCATGTTGGCCAAAATATGGGCCAATTCATCCTCTCGCAACGGATTTTGCAATGGGCTTTCCTCTTTGAATAGATAACTTTCAGTCTGCTAGGGTTTCAACCCAAAAATCCCTAGGGGAACTTTTCCCTCTATCAGAATTGGTGACTCCACTGGGGACAACACTCTTCTTGTTCCTAGTTTGGGTGTTTTTCAAGCCAATCAGGGCTCAGCTGCCTTGTATTCTTGCTGTTACTGTCTGGTCTATTCTTGAACTTTAAGCTTTGCCAATTTCTTCAGTTTGTTTTTTTTATTTTTCTTGAAGCTTTTCATATACGCTATTTTTCTTAGTTACAGAAGCGTATATAAGCTTTTTCTTTGAGTAAACCCACGTATACGCAGGTTTCCTCAGATACAGTCGCGTATACACGCAATCTGTACATTAGTACAGTCGCATATATATTGCAATTTTCAAGATTTATAAATCTTTTTGTCTGGTGGTTTGATTCGGTCTGAAACAGTCACTGTCCAGTATCAGTTATTTGTTTTATAGCGAGCATCTTGTTTTGAATTCTCTCTGATTATAAGGAGTATTGGTCTTGTTTTTTTGTTGATTGCAAGCGTCATCGTTTTTTGCTAAAGCACGCAAGATTTCTTGCTAGGAATCTTGGCTGCTCTGATTCATTAGAGTAGGGAGATTGATCACAATCTATGTGTTAATCTTGCTTTTGGTGACTTTTTGTTTGCTTGACAAAATCGCTTTTTGTGACCATCCACTTCTTTGTTTCATGAAAGTTGTTGATTCACACTTTCTTGGAATTTGTCTTTTTGATCTTTTTGGTTGTCATTGCCAAAGATTTCATTGCTGCTTTTGATTGTTAAGAGCGATTTAAAACACATTTATTTTTGTTGAGTTTTCATCCGTTGAGTGGTGTCGGTTCGCAAAAGTGTTTAATTGCCTATTCTTCAATCACAAGTTTTCAGTGTTGTTGAGAGCGTTTTTTTTTAAAAGACTCTTTTGTTTGTTGCTTTGAAGAAAAGATTTTGAAAATCTTAGTTTTGCTTTCTTGAACTTGATTTTCATTTGGTTTCCTTTTATTGAGTGAAAGTGCTTTATGTTTGTCTTAGAACTTGTTTTTAGTGTTTAGACGAAATGAATGGTAGCATCTCATATTCCATCTAGGCATCTTAAGTGGCAAGATAAAGATTGATAAGCAAGCAACTTTCATTTTTTTTTTAGAGTAGTTTTAAATCTTGCATCCGCATATAGTTGTTGCATTACAATAGATTTGCATCCCCTTTTTAGGCATACATAGTTTTCTTAGCTTTTGTGAGTGTGAAGCGTGAATTAACGAAAAGAAAAGAAAATTTTGTTTTATTAGAAGTACCTCTGAACCCTATAGAAATTGCTCTTCATCGAAAAACGAAAAAGTGCATGTGCATGTAGTTAAGTTTTTATTAATTTCTTTTGCGTCAAAAAACACCACTAGTTTCACTTCCGTTACCTTGTGATTTAAAGAACAGCCTAATTTAAAATCAAGCACTAACTAAAATTCACTAGAAAATTTTGTTTTAGCCAGTTAGACCAACAAGATTAGGATTTTAGGGCCTTGGATTAGGCGAGTGGAGAGTTAACTCTCCAAGGCCATATAAACGTCAAACGTAGGAGTCTGAATAACGAGAGAAAATCCAATAGCGTTAGGAAGACCAGGAAAGCTCCGAATCTGGGAGTTAAGCACGAGGGTTTGTGAAGACAGGGAAGAGAGATACCCCCTCTCCTGCTTGTTCGAACTTACCTCACGACTGTTCCGCCTGGCTTCTGCGATGAGTTGGTATCCATAGTTGCTACTCCTAGGGAACTACACATGTGGCTGCAGAGGGGAATCCCGTGGCACCTGAGGTTGACGTTGCATCACTCTCGACAGTATTACTGGAGGGCACCCTTGCGAAGCTTGGGGGCTTGCACTGGCGCAGGCTGTTGTTAGGAGGTCAGCATAACTTCCTTTGATACCTTCGCTGATAGGACTGGGCCCTCATCATCCCAGACTATCTTCGGAAGGCCCCTTAATTCACTTTCTTGTATTTTGGTGTCCAGTTTTAATCACCCGGAGCGGAAATACTTGGAAGTTGTTTGATTGGCTGTATCTTTAGGGACTTTATACGGTGTGATCTGTGCTCTTAGTCAGCCTAGCTTTCAATTTGTTGAATCTTTAGTTAGATCATAACAAAAAATTCAAAGTGGTTGACCGATCTCCCAGACGGTCTCGAAGACTTTGTGATCTTTCGCCACCAAGTTTAGAACCTTCTCCTAGAAGGCGCAGAGGCAATACTACCGGTGGGTTCTGTCCCACGCCAGTTGACGCATCGGGGATTGATCCTCCTTTCAGGGGCATTAGTGGCCAAGCAAGGCCTGGCACTTCTGAACAAGAGAGGGACACTCTAGTCCTTTCTCGAGTTCTCTTTCAAGCGGAGAATAACATAGAGGTAGAATAACTCTCAGAGTCGTTAGCGGATCCAAATTCTCCACTACCATCTAGTCATCCAGACGTATTGCAATACGTTGGGACTCCGACGCATAGACCGTCAATAACAGGTTACGCTACGTGCTTACCATCGATGACCACTACTAGAAGCATGGCTTCTACAAGTGCTACGAATATGCAAACTCCAACATCGGTGCAAGGGGGAGGAACGATTTCCATATCCTCTGCTTCCTTGTTCGGATCTTTTGCTAGCACATCTTTAGTTGGGTCTACCTCCATTCCATCCACGAGTGGAAATGCCCAAACCAATGCTTTTGGTACTGGATTCTTCCCATTTGGCACCCACTCACAGGGTATTCCATCGGTCCCGTTTAGTGCCGCTACGTCCATGATGGGCGGATCGGCTTCATTCCAGGGTTTTCCTTTCAGAAGTGGTCATATACCACATTCCAACCCGATGGTAGGATCCATGCCTTTTTCTTCCATAGGACAAAGCAGTAATCCTTTCCAAGGTTGGACTAACCCTGGGGTTAGTAGCGCGGGAACTGGGAATCCATTTATCGGCCAACAAGGGAATAGTCTGTACTCCACGGTTAGTTCATTTCAAAGTATTCCTCCCCTAGCTTCGGCTTGGAATCCGTATCAGGAGTTATCAACTCCTTACCATCCTTTAGGAGGAAACTTTGCTGGTTATGGAGGCTGTACAGCTGGAGTTGGTCAAACTCCGAATTTTTCTGGATCACAAGGCTTGCCTTTTGGTTCAGCTGGTTCTACTGGTTACTTCGGGCAGCCTGGTGCCTCCCAAATTCCAGGACAATCTTTTCAGAACTTTGGGAGTTCTGCCCAGTCTGGGTGGAATCCCCAAGGTCCTCCTAGGCTTCCGTTTCTGGCAACGTTGAACTTGCCAGATATCACTAAGTTAACAAATGACCCAATCAAGTACAATCCGGCCTGGCCTCCGATCCCAACCAAACTCCCTTCGGACATTCCAAAATTCGAAGGGAAGAGTGGTGAAGACCTAGGCGACCATGTAACCACATTCCATTTGTGGTGCTCATCTAACTCCCTTATCGATGACTCGATTAGGTTGAGACTCTTTCAGCGCACCTTGACTGGTAATGCGGCCAAATGGTATATAGAGTTTCCAGGGGGCAGCTTTACATCTTTTGCTGACTTAGCCAATATTTTCTTAAATCATTTCCAGTTGCCTGTCCGCTATGATGCCGGAACTGAACTTCTGGCCACCTTTCGTCAGGATAAGGCAACTCACATTTCTGGTCATATTCAGGAATGGAGATGGAGAAAGAGGCTCATTAAAGCCAAAATCCCTCCAGAGTACTGTCTCGAGTGGTTTTTGAAATCTCTACAACCCGAGATCTCCAAGGATGTCTCCATGTCTGGGGTCTATTATGAGGAGCAAGCCATTTTTAGGGCCCAATAATTAGAATTGATCTACTCTCAGTCTGGGATCCTACAAACATACTTGCCAGATGCTCCTGGGTCTATGGTTGACGTAGCTAAGTCGAAGCCAGGTCCGCACGCAGATGGTATCATTAGGATAGTAGACACAACTACCGTGAACTTTTTGAATCAATTTCAGCAGTTGTCTTTGCAAACTGCTTCTAACAACCAAGTCACATCGTCTAATCCCCTCGCCTCCCAAACTTCTTCAATTAATTCCATCCAATCTGATAACCCAAAAGGAAATCAAAATTCCAATGGAAAAAAGAAAGGAAGAAAAACAACCAGGATGGGAAGCTTGATGCAAATAAATCTGCAACAACGCTGGTGGTGGTAGAAATGAGTCGAGAAAGAAAGTCAAGTTTCCATGCAAGTTGTGCAGTGGAGACCATCTAACTCATTTCTGCCCTAAGATTGAAGACGATCAATGCTTGTTAGGACAGCAAGGGACTTCTAGTTCTCAAGCTGTGTTAACTAACCCGTTTCCCCAAGGGCAGCAACTTCTTGCTGGCGCGAGTTCAAACCCTGGAACCTCCACAGGGGGCAACGAGGAAGCGGAAAAATCGTCAAATGTTTTCATGATGGGTTCTAACGTCCATGTGGCTACCCGGTATCGTTAAGGTTGATCAATTGGACTATTGTCCAGTCGATCCTCAAGCAAACTCTGACTCTACTGTCCCTTTAGTGGATAACCCTCGCCCGCCCACTGAGAATTTAGGAGTAGGGATGTATTCCTCATTAATGGGTACATTTGATCTTCCCTCTCCTTTCACTAAAATCAATGCTATTTCATCATCTAAGGAGTCTCCTCGAGAAAAGTTCTTTCGAACTCGTTATCTTTCAGACCCTTGGACCTTGCCTTCACTTACGACCACATTAGTTGAAGGACAAGTAAATGGAATGGCATTCCCTATATCTGTAGCTGAGCTTAGATATCAGTCTATCATAGACTCTGTAGACAGCCACTCTACTCCTTTTTCCGAAGAGGAGTTAGATGGTCATGTGGCCCCCGCTTGGAGCCTTGATTCTACCTCTGCCTGGACTGCTTAGATTCGGTTTTACCTTCTGAAGAAGCAATCTTCGAAGTAATGATGGGTATAGATCGACCTTGGGAAGACTTACACCATCGTTCATACTTTATTCCTCCATTGCAGGAAGTAGAATCTAGATTCTCCGAGCTCCTCACTAGAGATGTTTGTACGGTGTCAAACCCTTTGGCTCCAACACAAATTTGTGCCAAAGGTAATATGTTGGTAATTTCAAAAATGATACCTATAAACATCTCTAGGGACCCTAACGTCATCGAGAATATCTTCATCGAAATTGAGTGTTCCCCTGAAGAAATTCAAATTTACACCGACCTATTTAAGGAATTTCGTGGTGTATTTTCTTGGTCTTATGAAGAAATGCCTGGCATTGATCCTTCTATAGTTCAACATGAGATCAAGACGTATGAAAATGTGAAACTGGTTCGTCAAAGGCTTCGGCTGGTTAACCCTAGGAAAGCAGCAGCTATCAAAGCTGAGGTTGAGAAGCTGCTAAGGGCAAGTTTTATATACCCTGTTCCTCTTACCGATTGGGTTTCTAATCCAGTCCCTGTGGATAAAAAGCAAGGAACAATCCCAGTATGCATCGATTTTAGGGACCTAAACAAGGCTTGTCTGAAAGATAATTACCCCACACCATTCATTGATCAGATTATCGACGAGTGTGCGGGTAATGAAATTTTTTCCTTCATGGATGGTTTTTCGGGTTATAATCAAATTTCTATCCGTCCTGAAGATCAACATAAGACAGCCTTTATATGTCCCTGGGGGACCTTTGCATATAGAAAGATGCCTTTTGGTCTTAAAAATGTTGGAGCCACTTTTCAGCGGGCCATGTCATATGCTTTCCACGACATCAAACATATCATCGAGGCATACTTGGATGATCTCGCTGCTCGTTCTCGAAAGAGAACTGATCATCCTAGTCATCCTCGATTGGTTTTTGAGCGATGTCGTTTTTATAAAATCCGGTTGAATCCCAACAAGTGCA
Organism: Pinus tabuliformis; assembly: GCA_031772625.1. NCBI lineage: Eukaryota > Viridiplantae > Streptophyta > Pinopsida > Pinales > Pinaceae > Pinus > Pinus tabuliformis. The sequence continues at coordinate 996,354,804 of CM062808.1, read as the reverse complement.
TTTTCGCAGTTACGTCCGGTCGGTTGTTAGGGTTCATCGTGTCCAATGAAGGGATTCGGGTTGATCCCTTCAAGGTTGAGGCAATAGTTCAGTTGCCTCCCCCGTCCTCAATTCGACAACTTCAAAGTCTTCAAGGGAAGGCTAATTTCTTAAGACAATTTATAGCAAACTATGTTGAGATCACTAAAGGGTTCATGCGTTTGCTTTGGAAAGGAGTTCCATTTGTGTGGGATGACTTTGCGCACTGGTCGTTTGATGCTTTGAAAAAAGAATTAGTCTCTGCCCCGCTTTTGATTCCACCGGATTATGGTAGAGACTTCCTTTTATATCTCGCGGCAGCAGAATCAACCATTGGTATGGTTCTTGTTTAGGAAGACGATGCTCTCGCCGAGCATGTGATTTATTATTTGAGATGAGGTTTAATAGGTCCTGAACTTCGCTATTCTCCGGTTGAGAAGTTGGCCTTGGTAGCTATCCACGTTGTCCAGAGGCTCCGTCATTATATCCTGCTACGCAAAACTTTTGTCTTAGCTGCAGTCAATCCATTTCAATTTGTCCTCAATAGGCAAGTGATTGGGGGAAAATATAATTGATGGATAGTCATTTTGCAAGAATTCGATCTTGAGTTCTTGTCTGCCAAGTCTAAGAAATCCATGGTTTTCGCGGAGCTAATTTCTGAGCTACCCTGTGGAGAGGATACTGTTTATGAGGAAACTTTTCCCGACGAACATTTATTCCTCATCTCTTCACTCGACCCTTGGTATGGAGATATCATTGTTTATCTCCAGACTTCGAAGTTTCCCTCTACTTTCTCCAAGGATGAACGCCGAAAATTACGTCACCTAGCTAAAAACTATGTTATCATTGGTGACACATTATACCGTCGAGGGGTTAATTCAATCCTTCGGCGTTGTTTAACCTTAGATGAAGCAGAGTTAGTGCTCAATGACTGCCACAGTGGAGCTTGTGGTGGTCATCTATCAGGGCTTGCTACAGCCCAGCGCATCTTACGTGCTGGCTATTTTTGGCCTTCACTCTTTAAAGACTGTGTGGAAGCGGTCAAACGCTGTCACCCTTGTCAAATTTTTACTCAGAAGATGCGTGCGCATCCAGCTCGTCTTTTTCCCGTTGTCACCGTCGGTCCCTTTACTAAGTAGGGTATTGATTTTACGACTTGTAATCTGCCTTCAGCGGCGAATCACAGGTACATTATCGTGGCTGTAGACTACTTTACGAAGTGGGCTGAGGCCATGCCTACTTATAAGAACGATAGTGACACGGCAGAATTGTTTCTTTTCAATCAGGTTATCTCAAGATTTGGTATCCCGCGAGAGATTGTCACTGACCATGGCAGTCATTTCCAGAATCAACTAATGTCTGAATTGGATCTTAAATTAGGTTTCCGCCAGGAGCATTCGTCCCCTTATTATCCTCAGGCCAATGGACAGGTTGACGCAGTCAATAAAACTCTTAAGACGATACTCCAATGGACGATCGATAAAAATCGGTCCAATTGGCACATTATGTTGTATTCGGCTCTTTGGGCATACTGAACCTCCGTCAAAATGGCTACTGGTTTTACACCTTTTCAGTTGGTTTATGGGATGGAATCTATCTTTCCAGTTGAATGTGAAATTCCATCTCTTAAGTTAGCTGTTGAGCTCCTTCTTGAGACTTTGAGTCTCGAAGAGCGCCTAGTTCACTTGGAACATCTCGATGAGCAGCGTTGAGATGCCGCCACGATGAATGAGGCTCATAAGAAAAGGGTTAAAACACAGTATGATAAGTCTGTCCATCCTCGAGTCTTTGCTGAAGGTGACCTTGTCTTGGTCTATGACCAAGATAAAGGCACCTTGGGGGCAGGCAAATTTAAGTCTATGTGGTATGTTCCTTTCATTATTAAACGAGTTTTAGAAAAATGGTTGTATGAGTTAATCGACTTCGAGGGAAACAAGCTGACGGAGCCTTGAAATGGGCTCTACCTAAAGAAGTACTTTGCTTAGTTTTGGCCAGGTAATGTCTTCTTTGTATTTTATGTATATTTGTACATATATCATCGAGATTTTTCTTATATTAGCACTTTTTGGTCTACTGTGGCTGGTGTTGATGGATGATTTGGTCTATTTTGGGTTCGCCGATGGTGCTAGTCGGCACACTCGGAATCTTGCTTCCATAGCTTGGGTACTCTATTATCCAACTAGTCAATTGATGGCATTAAGAGGCATGTGCATCGGTCCTGGTTCAAACAGTATGGCCGAGTATACTGCTGTTATTAATTTATTATCCGAGACAATCTCTCATGGGATTAACTCGTTGGTAGTGTATATTGATTCTCAATTGATAGTGTCCCAATTAAATAACATTTATTGGGTACGGGATCCATCTTTATATTTCCAGTATTTAAGGGTGAGGTTGTTGCAAAGATCATTTACTTATATTAATTATTTGCACATTCCAAGATCTCATAATTGGTTCGCTGATTCTATCGCTAATCAGGCATTAGACTGGCACATCAATCACTCATCATAATAAAATCAAGCATAAAAAATTCAAACTGTATATATATATATATATATATATATATATATATATATATATATATATATATATATATATATATATATATATATATAGCGTAAAGCGTCTCGAGTGTACATATTTGTGTCCAAAAAATATACAAAATTGGGACTCAAATTCCCATAATCATGTCTCGCGTATCTAATGCCTCGGCTCAGGATGAGCATCTAAGTATGTAACTATAGCATTGGCCACACGCCAAAAAATGCGAACCCAGTCACATGGCATGCCAACCACATGACGCTGCATATCCTCAGGAAGGTCCTCTATGACGGCCATCGGCACTTGGCAGCTCAGTCTTGCCAAGTGTCACTGGACGTTGTTTAGAGTCTGTTCTGTATCAGCAGCCACCTCTTCGGCTCCTCGGCCACGCCGTCCATGCCGCGGGAATCCATCTGGTCGTACTAGCCCAATGTCTGGAACATGATCATCATATCAATCATTTGGATCTCATCAAAAAATATTTTTCAAAATGCATCATTATATTTGAAAAATCCAAAAAAATCATAAAATCAAAAAATTCTTACCAATCTCGCCCCATGCTGCGTTCAGTGGTAACGCTAGATCAGGATCTCCTCAGAAATCCAGCCCAGCATAGGGGTAGTCATCCACGGCGATGATCTGCTGATCCCACCAAGTGAAGAAGTCATCGTCGAAGGTAGTCCGTGGGACCTCCCCACCCCCCAGACGTTTCATCAGATCAGCCCACCGGCCCATGCGTGGATCGCGTGGGGTGCTGATGGAAACTGCTACCCTGGGGCGGAGTGCGGGAACCTTCTCAAAAAAGAAAGTACACAGAATAGTCCCATATCCAAAGTTCTTGGTTTGTCCCCTCCTGATAGAAGTGAGCTGGCTCTTCATGTTGGCCAGAAGAGGAGTACACAAGTCGAACACAGTAGTGAGACAGTCAACTGCCACGCTCATGTTTAGCCGTGACACCTGATGCAGAGAGGATGATCCGTTCACTCGAGCCATGGTGAATGATGAGCCCCAAATTTTGGTAACAATTTGGGCTCATTTGGCCTACTTACCTTGCTCAACCCTTCATTTTTTATCACTTATGCATCATTTCTTAGTATATTCATGTTATTTGTAGGAAGAAGGGAAATCATTATGCCTATGTGGCTAATACATGATGATTTCAGGTTTTTTGGCATTAAATGGAGCAAAGACCACGCAAATGGAGACAAGGAGACAGCCAAGGTGGCATTGCGGGTTTATAGGGAAGTTGTCCACAGCCTTGAATGACCTCCCTCGTGATCTCCACCCCAACTCCGAGCTCCAATAGCTATCACCACCGAGCTAGAAGGCAGCCAACGAATTCTACAGGAACAGTAGTTTACTTTCACTTGGACATCCAAGCTCCACTAATTGAGGAGGCCAGCTTGGCCCTCATCATGTATAAATATTAAGGCTGTAGCCTTCGATGAGACTCTTGAACTTTTGTTATAGATTTTGGATTACGAGCTGTAGCTCTGTTTTTGCTCTTTGTAAGCCAATTTTGGCATGTTGTTAGACTCATGATTATTTAATAAAAGGCAGGCAGATTTGGATTCGATTCTGAGTTCTTAGGGGAGCTATAGCTCTCAGGTTAGGGCCCAACCTGAGAGAAATAGACCTCCTTCTTTTTGTATTGTTACTTGTCTTTCTTTTATCATTGTATTTCTTTCCTTTACACGCACTTGAAAAATACAGTTTACTGAGTTGACTGTTTTGGTTTGGTTATGTAGGTTAGTTTCATGAATTCAGTTGTTTCAGTAGTCCAGAATTAGCGTAGGGAGAGTGAAGTTACGTTGAGTTCAAAAAAGGTTGAATGCATGCTCACTTTCACCTCTGTTTGGGGACCGGAAGTGTAGACCGTGCCAACTGCCAAAAACATTGTTTTAACATATGCATGCAAGTATTTTTGTAATGTTTTTGATTGAAGAATTGTCCATGCGATTTTATCTTGAGTAATGACTCTTTGGTTCAGCATCATGCACGAATTCCCTTCAACTTACATTGTTGTTCTTTGATTCCTAATAAAACAGTTAGAATAGGTTGGTGAACTTTCGTATCACATGCAAGATAAGGGTGATTTGTTTCATTTACACTACGCAGCACCACTTCATCGTGTTCTTATCCTTCTGAACCATGCCTAAGCCACCTACTCATCCTCTGTTCAGCTCCTTTTCCTTCCAACCCTTCTACTGTCCACGTTGCTCAATCTTTTTGACCTTTCATTTCCCCTACCCTTCTATCGACCAACCAGCTCTCTCCACTCTCTCTCCATCTCATCTCTCCATCCACAGGCCATCTCAAGCTCCTCTTTCATCTTACCCATCCATCCATACAGCTCCTTCACTCCTCCATCACCCAAAACTCCGACTGTAGAACATCCTGTAGAAGTTAGCAGACTTCCTGTAGAAATCCCGAGTTTCCTGTAGGATCCCCTGCAGACATCCTGTAGAAGCCTGCAAACACGGTTGCCAAGCACCTGAACATTGTGGACTTCTGTGGAATGATGTGAGGGATCCCCTGGAACCTCTCAGAGCCCTCCTGACCTTTCCCAAGCCTTCCTTCCCTTTGAGCTACCCCTGCACAGTCAAGACCCAGTAAGAAGCACAATCATAATAACTCCACCCACTTGAGCAAAAATACAAAAACGTGTTCTCTTCAATGGAAGTAGTTTAAATTCATGCATCTCATCTCACTAGAAGTAATGGCATCACTTCTAGAAGTTGCATTCCCACCATTGCATCATAGAGGTTAAACTAGTCAGATTAGGGTTTACTAGGGTTTCCATGTTTGGTTGGCTTTCAGTTCATTCTTGCAAAGTAGGTTAATTTCCTTTGAGATAGCCTTCGTTCATCATTTAGAAAGCTTCTTCTGAGAACATATAGAAGTTGGCTTGAGCCCTAGCGGACTTGTGCCAGCTGACCAAGTGACAGCTGCGACAAGAGCTAGTACTTGTGCATACAGCACCGTCGCTTCCAAGTTTGTTACAAACTACCGGGTTGATAAAATTAGAGAAGGAAGCTCCAGGAGTTGTAGGATTATTGCTACAATACTGGAGCCCACCATCTTTTTGGCGCCGTTGCCGGGGAAGCGTCAGAGTATTAGTAATTGTTGCTTTTCTTCTATTTTCTTACTCTTGCCTTCTGCCAAGTAGTTTATCTCATTTCCATTCTGCAAAAGTAGCATAGACATTTCCTGCTTTCATAGATTAGCATTTCAATTCCGCAATTTCAATTTTGCAAGCATAAGATTAGCCTTTCAATTCTGCAAGCGTAGACTAGCATTTCCATTCCTGCAATTCCATTTGAGCAAAGTAGATTAGTCCTTTCCTGCTTTTATTTCAATTCTGCATTTTTATTTCAGCAAGATAGTTAGTTGTAGATCAATCTACTTCATTTTTGCAGGTACCAAAGAAAAAACAAAAGCAATTAAAAAGTCTTTCCATTTCATGCCTCGTAGGAACCGAGGTAAAACAGGCAAATTCCTACCCAACACCCCCACCACATCACTGAGTCACCCTTCTCTCTTCTTCGGTGACAATGATCCAGAAGAACCTATAGGTGAACCTCCTGAGATATATGAAGATCCTATAGCAGAAGAAGAATTAGAGACCATCCCATCTGAAGCTATGGCTTACAATAGAAGAGAAGATGAGAGAATAGAAGGTGCCTTCCCCATCCGAGAGACCAATGGAGACATGAAAATGAAAAACATTAGCCCCTCTGCTCTGCCTCACTTCCATGGACTGACTACTGAAGACCCTGATACCGTCCTATTTGAGTTTGCTGTCCTTTGTAGAACCTATGACTATACTGAAGATGAGCAGAAGCTGAAACTCTTCCCTTCAACTCTTAAGGATGCAGCATTACACTGGTTCATGGGCTTACCTGGGAATAGTATCACCACTTGGGCTCAGATGCAGCAAGCTTTCAATACCAAGTACCAGGACTACTGTAGGTCCAAGGAAACCGAGGGAGAAATCTTTCGGATGACCATGGGAAATGATGAGTCCTTAGAGGATTATGAGGAGAGGTTCCAACTTAGCTATAAGCGGGCCAGGTGCACACTTGACCCTGAATCCCTCAAGTTGGTCCTGCTCCGAGGAGTCCCTGAAGACCTTTTAGATACCCTTCACATGTTAGCTGGGGGACATATTTACCAGCTGCATTATGAGGACATCAAGACTGTGTTCAGAAACCACTCTAGGGCAGCCCGGAAATGAGGTAGAGGAAACCCTCTCTCAGTTGGTATTCCTTTCTCCAAGCATGAGTTTGCAAATCAATTAGAAGATCTTAAGAGTGAGGTGAGACAGATCATTGCCATGCAACTGGACACATTCAGGATCCAGCAGAAGAATGAAGCTGAGAGGGCCTTGGCTATCTTCTTCCCTAGATGTACAAGGAGACACCCTAAGAACGAATGCCCATTGCATTCGGTTGAAGTGTGCTTCGTTTGTGAGGAGGACCATCCCACAAATCAATGCCCAACCTTACCTGGACTTAAAGCTATGTACCAAGGGACAGAAGCTCCCACTGAACCTCTCTATTACCTCAACCAAAGGAGGCCACAAGGACCTAGACCTTACCAGCAGGGGATGCAAGGGGCACCTCAAGCTTATTACAGCCCCAACCAATCGACTCCTATGCCTTCCTGGGGTCCCCCTGCTCATCCTTCCTGGTCTATGCCTCCTCCATGGTCTTATCCACCTCAGTACCCTACTCAACCCACTACTCATTCATATCATTCACATGCCCAACCACAACCTCAGTGGAATGCACCTCAGTCGAGGTGGAGGCCCCAGTACAACACTCCTCCCGCCATTTTGCCTCCACCACCAGTTCAACCTCAACCATTACCTCCTGCTCCTCCAAGGCAACCTCAAATGCCTGCTCAACCGAACCCGAACCCCAACAATAGACAGGCCCAGCAGGTATACACTGGGGAAACCTCATGCCCTACCTATGCTGTGGAGATCCAGGAGATCAATCTTCGATCTGGAAAGACTCTTCCGGATCGCCAACCTCCTCCCCCAGAGGATGAGGAGGAAAAACAGGAAAGTGAACCAAAGGCTATTCCACCCTTTCCTGAGAGACTAACAGCCACCACACAACCCAACCCAGAGGAGGATGAGGTTCTGGGAGAGCTCAAGCAGTTGTGTGTGAAAATACCACTTCTCCAAGCCATCAAGGATGTGCCAATATACAACAAACTGGTTAAGGAAAAGTGTTTTAAACACCCAGGCAGGAGAAAGAGAGATGATTCAACCATCAATGTCTTAGGACAACTGTCTGACCTTATGTTAGGACAAGTCATCTGCCCAAAGTACCTAGATCCTGGAAGTCCTGTAGTAGATGTCCACATCAATGGCACCATCATACCTCACACCTTGATTGATCTGGGGGCTGCCATTAATGTGATGACCAGGGATACCATGCTCAAACTCAATCTCCAGGGTTCCTTGAGGAAGACCTCGACAGTACTGCAACTAGCAGATCGCTCCACTGTGACTCCCGAAGGGATTGTGGAGGATGTCTTGGTCTCTGTCGACTCTTGGGAATACCCTGCAGATTTCTTGGTTCTGCAACCCAAGGCAAAGCTTACTGGATATCCTCTTATTTTGGGAAGGCCTTGGTTAGCCACTGCAGATGCTTACATCAGTTGTCGTGCAGGAAACATGACCATCAAAAACGGTCCTATGTCCAAGCAGCTAGTCATATATCCTCCTGCCCAACCCTCCTTAGAGCATGACTTACCACTGTGGTTGGAGGAAGGAGAAGAGAATGAGGTGTACTTAGCACCTTTGTGCACCCTAGATACCACTAGAAGAGACCCCCCAACCGAGGATGACTTGATTGAGACTTTGATCCAGAATCCACCTTCCAGTGCACTATCTTAGAGAAATTGGTGGAGGACGCCCAAGCCAACACCTTAGTGGACCTTTGTGCCACCAATCCTGTCACTCCCAGAGTCAAGAATGTGGAGTTTGGCCCTGAGAGAACGTTAAAGATCAGCTCCTCCCTATCTCCTTCCCAGGAAAAGGAGCTATGTAGCCTGTTGGCCAGCCATCTAGATGCTTTTGCTTGGAGCTATAAGGAGATGAAAGGAGTCCATCCCTCGGTCTGTACCCATCACATATACATCAAAGAGGATTGTAAACCGGTTAGGCAACCTCAGAGGAGAATGAATCCAACCCTTAAGGACATTGTCAAGGAAGTATTGCAAAAACTGTTGGATGTCGGATTCATTTACCCCATCTCAGATAGTGAATGGGTGTCCCCTCTAGTGTTGGTTCCCAAGAAAAATGGGAAGTGGAGAATCTGTGTGGACTACCGAGAACTGAACAAAGCTACCAAGAAAGACCATTTCCCTCTACCATTCATAGATCAAGTGTTGGATGGACTGGCAGGAAAGAAGTTTTTCTCTTTCCTGGATGGGTTTAGTGGGTACAACCAAATCCAAATCAGCCCGAAAGACCAAGATAAGACCACCTTCACTTGTCCTTGGGGTACCTTTGCCTACCGAGTTCTTCCCTTTGGGCTATGCAATGCTCCTGCTACCTTCCAGAGAGCTGTCTTGAGCATCTTCTCGGAGTTGGTCCATGATGCGGTGGAAATCTATATGGATGACTTCACTCCTTATGGGTCCAACTTGCAGGAAGCATTGTCCAATCTAGGAAAGGTCCTAACCAAATGCATTGAGATGAACCTGTCCCTTAGTCCTGAAAAATGTGAATTCCTGATGACTGAAGGGACTGTGCTAGGCCATACCATTTCTTACCAAGGGTTACAAGTGGATCCTAACAAAATTGCTCTCATCAAGAAGGTTCCACCTCCCCAAAAGGTAAGGGATGTCCGGAGTTTCTTAGGATTATCAGGGTATTACCGGAGATTCATTAAAGACTTCAGCAAGCTAGCCTCGCCATTGTTTGTTCTGTTGGCAAAAGATGTGGAGTTTAAATGGACTGACGATTGTCAGAGGGCTTTGAATGAATTAAAGGACAAGTTGGTGTTAGCCCCAATCCTGAGAGGTCCAAACTGGGCCCTACCTTTCCACATCCACACTGATGCCTCAAACAAAGCCATAGGGGCAGCTTTAGGACAAGTTGAACAGAAACTTCCATATGCCATTTACTTTGTTAGCAAAAACTTGTCCAAAGCCGAGCTGAATTACACTGTAACCGAGAAAGAATTCTTGGCTATGGTCCATGCATTGAACAAGTTCCGACATTATATCACTGGCTATCAAACCTTTGTACATACGGATCATGCTGCAATTAGATACTTAATGAATAAACCAGATGTGAATGCTCGTATTATTAGATGGTTACTTTTGTTGCAACAGTTTGATTTGACCATTGTTGACAAACCAGGAAAAGAAAATGTTGTTATTGACTTTTTATCTAGATTGGATTTGTCTGCAGATGAGGATGAAACAGTGAATGATCAGATGCCCGATAAACATCTGTTTGCTATCTCAGTACTCTCTCCATGGTTTGCTGATATAGCAAACTACCTTGTTTCAGCACAGTTCCCTCCGCATCTATCTTCAAGAGAGAAGAGCAGAATCATTAGAAAAAGTGCCTCATTTACTTGGATCAGGGGCAATCTGTTCAAGCTTGGCCCTGATTAGATCTTAAGGCGTTGTGTAAGGGAGGAGGAAGTCTTTGATATCCTCCTCACCTGTCATGATGGGCCTTGTGAAGGACATTTTGCAGCAAAGAGGACTGCCTTCAAAATCCTGCAGGCAGGCTACTATTGGCCCACACTTCATCAAGATGTCAGAAGATATATCAGCCAATGTGACCGATGCCAAAGAATGGGGAAACCGACTCCAAGGGATGAGATGCCTCTCCAACCTCAAGTGGCTCTTGAGCCATTTGAGAAGTGGGGTATGGATTTTGTGGGTCCAATCAACCCCCCTTCGAGGCAAAGGTCTTACATCATTGTGTGCACTGACTACCTGACAAAGTGGGCAGAGACTAAAGCAATCAAGGCAACAACAGAAGAGAAGGTGGCCGAGTTCTTAAGAGAAAACATCTTCTACAAATTTGGCTACCCAAGAGAGCTGGTCACCGATCAAGGGAGCCAGTTCACATCCAACCTGATTGAAGACCTGCTAGCTCACCACAAAATCAAGTATAGGACTTCCACCCCCTATCATCCACAGGCAAATGGGCAAGTGGAAGTCACCAACAGAGCATTGGAAGGGATTTTGACTAAGGTGTTGAGCAGCAGTAGGAAAGATTGGGCAGATCGCCTGGTTGAGGCCACATGGGCTTACAACACCACCTGGAAGACCACCACCAGCTTCACACCTTATGAGCTGGTCTATGGGAAGAAATCTTTGCTTTCCATTGAGTTTGAATACAACACTTTGAGGATGGCAGCTCAGCTAGATCTAGATCTTAGCCATGCACAACAAGAAAGGTTATTGCAGCTAAATGGACTGGACGAGCACCGGATGCAAGCCCTCCTTCACTCAGAAGTGGTTCAACTTCAGAGAAAGGTGTGGCATGACCAACACCTCCATGACAAGAAATTCCAGCCGGGAGATTGGGCCTTGTTGTATGACTCCATATACAAAGATTTCAAGGGGAAGCTGAGAACCAGATGGCTAGGACCATATGCAGTGGAAAAATGCCATGACAATGGATCTGTTCTTATTCGAACCATTGATGAGGAAGCCATCCTCATGCTTGTCAATGGGCATCGATTGAAGATCTACAGGAAGCCTCTCTCAAGACAAGAGTTCATCAAAACTATGGAGAAACCAGTGTTGGTCATAGAGAAGGGTTCTGCCTCTGCTTTGGGCATACCCTGAAAGATCTAAAAAAAAATAAAAAAATAAAATAATAAAATAATAAAGATCCTTTGGTGAAAACCTTTTTGAGGCTCCCAAGGCAGGTGGTAGGGGTGAAAACCTCATTGAGGCGCCCCTATTGTCTTTCAAAAAAAAAAGAGATTTAAAAAAAGATCCTTGAGTGAAAACCTCTCTGAGGCGCTTAAGGCAAATGACAAGGGTGAAAACCTCATTGAGGCGCCCCCGTTATCTTTCAAAAAAAAAAAAAAAAACAATAAGCAAAAAGATAGGGACAACAAGTTTATAATGTGAAAATGCATGCAGGTTGCAGGTGTTCTATGAAGGAGAGGAGGTCTTTTAACGCAAAGCCAAAGATCCTTATCATGCTGCCAGGAGACCTCACCAGCACCTCCTCCAAGAATACTCATTTCCTCTAAGGTATGTACACAATTTCATCGTGGCTTGAGTCTTCTACAGGAAGATGTAGACTTTCTACAGGAAGATGCAGACTTTCTACATGAAGGTGCAGACTTTCTACAGGAAACACAACTTTTATATAGGAAAGTTCTGTATTTCTACAGGAAACTTCCTGTAGAAGTTCGGGACGGCCAGAATTCATTTTATGAGGAGATCTAATGACCAAGGATCAGTTTGGACGCATGCAAGCTACTGTAGGCACCCTTATACACTGATGTCACCTCTTTCTACCATCCCTGTCGACATGCAATGAAGTTACCTGCACCATCAAAGCAGATCGTTGAGTTATCAAGAGAAAAGCAATTTTTGAGATGAAAAAAAACGCTGAGATGTCATACCATATCCATCCCAGCCATCCATGAGCTCTGTGAGCGTGATCGTGGGGCCATTGCCTTCGTCGTGCAGCATGCACCCGAGGAGGAAGAAACTGTTACAGGACATCCTGTAGGAGTCCCGTAACAGTTAAGCCCGCTAGAGTGCACACCATATACAAGGAAAACGTGGGCGCATGCAGCTGAAGCCTCAAATCCATCATCAGCGACCTGTGAATATGAACCTTCGGGCCTGTGCAAAACCACCAGCAGCAAATAAATCCACTCATCATCGTCCAAGAGCTTGAAACAATCGTGTTGCGGCCGCACAGGTAAGTGTCTCGACCCTTTCTTCCGACGAATTGCATGAATTTTACTTTGAAAATGTTTGCAAAGTGTGAAATGGATGGGTTGAGTGGTTGTATGGTCAATTGATTGGCCACGTCGACCAGTCAGCTGGTCGAGCCGGATGTGTGAATGGTGGCCATGGAAAAAACGGGCAGTGGACACGTGAGAACCGTCCACTCGGGGAGAAACGAGTTCTAACGAGAATGGTGGCGGCGGATCTGCGGGGAATGATGCGGCAGTAAGGGAACTTGCAGAAGAATGATGGTGTGACGTCGCCCAACGGTCCGGCAGGGACAGCTCACCCCCGCACCACGGATTCCGCCGATTCAAATCTAATCGGCTAGATTATCACCCCCATGCATTTATCATTCACCGTTTGCGACTCGAGTGATCATCCGGATCCCTCTGCAGTTCGATACTCCGAGTCTTTGGCCATCAGAACGCCTGTGAAGCAACACCAAGAGCGCAGACCCACTGCAGTCTCCCCCGGAAATCGCGCACTGCTCCTACAGGAAAGCTGTTTCTACAGGAAGTCGGGTTCCTCACGTCAAAAGGTGGTGGATTAAAAAGGTAAGCCTGAACTCTCAATGCAATTGGTTTTTGAAGGTGGTAGAATCGTCGTCTACAGTCTGGTCATAGAAAATTGTTGCAATTGTCGTCTGCCATGCATGAACTGTCGTCCTACAGGATGTCAATATAGTTGGCTGTGTTAAAGGTTCTCAAGGGGTAAGCTTTGTGAATTATGTGCATGACAGAGGCGTAATCCTACGCTCTGTCCCAGTAGACCAAATTTCTTCCACATTTGCCACCCCCAGCTAACGCAGTAGTTTTTCACCATGCTGGGTGGGTTCATCAGAAGGGAGCCCGCTGATTCAGCGAAGTTAAGAGAAAATCCTGAGGTGGTGGAGCTCTTCACATGAGCACAATGGATATCCTTCTGTGACAAATTGCAGGGCTATGACGACGAAGTGGCAGAAGAGTTTTTGCAAGCTCTGAGGCTGAAATCTAAAACGTTGGCCACCATTACCTTCAGGGGTCTGAGCCTCAAACTCACCCCACAATTCATCAGCCGAGTTACGGAGCTCCCAATGGGATTACGATGGGATAAAGAAGAAAGGAAATTGAGCCAACAAGCTAAGAAAGAATTCTTTCCACCAGAGGACGAATTTTCAGAAGACAAAAATGGGGTTCGTAGAACCAGTTTACTGCCACCATGGAATGAAGTGAGCCTGCAAATTATGAAGTACATCACCTGCGAAGGCCGTTTTAGCATTGTGTACGGGTACCACTTTCGGTTACTCACTAAATTACGGCACTAGATGGAGCTACCTGTAGAAAACAAACTCAGTCTCCCTTACTTTCTACTACAGTCTCTGATTAAGTGTGCAACCAAGTTGAAAGAAGGCATACCAGACCAGGTAGCCCACCATGGACTGATCAAACTCCTTGTGGAGGATGCGCTCCACACATACAAGGTTCCTCTCTCATAGGAAGCCTTCATGAATTTGACAAAGGATGGGGATATAAAGATGCTAACCGAAGAGCTCGGTTCTTTTAGCAGTGAGGAGAAAGAGTCAGTGGCCGCAGTAAAGAAAGAAAAAGGCCAAAAGACCCCAACCACAAAGCAGAAGAGAAAGCAAGAAAAGAAACAAGAGAAAAAGGATGACAAGGAGAAAGATGACACACCCATCTTGACAGCAAGAGAGCAAAGGTTGCAAGGCAGAGTGGACAAGGCTGAGAAGGTCCACATCAGCAAGAGTGCCTTGACAGCGACCGCAACCAAGTCAAAAAGAAAAACTCATGCAGCAAAGAAAACCAAGGCGGTGAAACCTGTTTCTACAGGAAATCCGAAACCGGCTTCTACAGGAAAGCCGAAACTGGCTTCTACAGGAAGCCCGAAAATTGCTAAAAAAGGGTCTTCTACAGGAAGCCCGAAATTAACTGAAAAAGGGTCTTCTACAGGAAGCCCGAAATTAACTAAAAAAGGGTCTTCTACAGGAAGCAGAACAGCAAGCACAAATTGAGGTGCAAGCTCTCAGAGAACAGCTGCAGCAGAAAGATGCACAATTGGCCTGCATGGCCAGCTGGGCCATGGATTCTATCCAATGCAAACAGCCAGCCAAATCCTATGGCTTGTACTTGAAAGACCAATGGCTGCAATTCCAGATCAATACCTTGGCGCAAAGAGGTATCTCTCAGCTCCAAGACCCGCAGCAATTCACTGAAGTTTGCAGTACTAGCTCATCAGAGGATAGGGCCAAATTAGCGGAGTTCTACCTCCATAATTTGGCCCTGCCTAATGAAGTTTCATGGGATCCCAATATGGCCTTGGGAGATATGCAATTATTGGCATTTGCCTCATGGTTGAACCATGAGGACAAAAGAGCAGCAGAAGGCAAAGCAATCATGAACCGAGAGCTGAACGAGCCATTGCTCATCAGACCAGAACCAGGGGATCCAGTTGCACTAATCACGACACACCAACATTTGTCCACTGACCCCCAAGCTTCATTAAGGTATATGGATCAACAGGCCCAAGCCATAGCTCATTTTGAGGACATGGAGAGAGTGTTAGGAGACAACGTTGTCCAAGCATGCACACGCAGATGGAATACATTGGCACAAAGTCTGAAAATCTGAGAGTACCATACTCCAACTCGGATGAGGGAAGCTCTAGTACAGGTAGCCCTCTATAAGAAATCCATGAAAAACCTCCAGGCCAGCTGGATTGGCCTTAAACTCAACCCACCACTGCTGCTAGGATTGATGGAAGGCAGCACAGAGACAGATGATAATGAACAGTGGGAAGAGGTAAACAGAAGGGTTGGGTTTCATATCAGCAAGGAGGACACTACTACAGAGGCTTGGGATGTAAGAGTAGCAGTAAAGGCAATGAATGATGAAGAGTTAGACTAGTTTCTCAAGGATGAGCAAATATTTTAGCTGGGGGGTGATGATGAGCCCCAAATTTTGGTAACAATTTGGGCTCATTTGGCCTACTTACCTTGCTCAACCCTTCATTTTTTATCACTTATGCATCATTTCTTAGTATATTCATGTTATTTGTAGGAAGAAGGGCACTCATTATGCCTATGTGGATAATACATGATGATTTCGGGTTTTTTGGCATTAAATGGAGCAAAGACCACACAAATGGAGACAAGGAGACAGCCAAGGTGGAATTGCGGGTTTATAGGGAAGTTGTCCACAACCTTGAATGACCTCCCTCGTGATCTCCACCCCAACTCCGAGCTCCAACAGCTATCACCACCGAGCTAGAAGGTAGCCAACGGGTTCTACAGGAACAGCAGTTTACTTTCAGTTGGACAGCCAAGCTCCACTAATTGAGGAGGCCAGCTTGGCCCTCATCATGTATAAATATTAAGGTTGTAGCCTTCGATGAGACTCTTGAACTTTTGTTATAGATTTTGGATTACGAGTTGTAGCTCTGTTTTTGCTCTTTGTAAGCCAATTTTGGCATGTTGTTAGACTCATGATTATTTAATAAAAGGCAAGCATATTTGGATTCGATTCTGAGTTCTTAGGGGAGCTATAGCTCTCAGGTTAGGGCCCAACCTGAGAGCAATAGACCTCCTTCTTTTTGTATTGTTACTTGTCTTTCTTTTATCATTGCATTTCTTTCCTTTACACGCACTTGAAAAATACAATTTGCTGAGTTGACTGTTTCGGTTTGGTTATGTAGGTTAGTTTCATGAATTCAGTTGTTTCAGTAGTCCAGAATTAGCGTAGGGAGAGTGAAGTTACGTTGAGTTCAAAAAAGGTTGAATGCATGCTCACTTTCACCTCTGTTTGGGGACCGTAAGTGTAGGCTGTGCCAACTGCCAAAAACACTGTTTTAACATATGCATGCAAGTATTGTTGTAATGTTTTCGATTGAAGAATTGTCCATGCGATTTTATCTTGAGTAATGACTCTTCGGTTCAGCATCATGCACGAATTCCCTTCAACTTACATTGCTGTTCTTTGATTCCTAATGCAACACCACTTCATCGTGTTCTTATCCTTCTGAACCATGCCTAAGCCACCTACTCATCCTCTGTTAAGCTCATTTGCCTTCCAACCCTTCTACTGTCCACATTGCTCAATCTTTTTGACCTTTCATTGTCCCTACCCTTCTATCGACCAACCAGCTCTCTCCACTCTCTCTCCATCTCATCTCTCCGTCCACAGGCCATCTCAAGCTCCTCTTTCATCTTACCCATCCATCCATACAGCTCCTTCACTCCTCCATCACCCAAAACTCAGACTGTATAACATCCTGTAGAAGTTAGCAGACTTCCTGTAGAAATCTCGAGTTTCCTGTAGGATCCCCTGCAGACATCCTATAGAAGCTTGCAAACATGGTTGCCAAGCACCTGAACGTTGTGGACTTCTGTGGAATGATGTGAAGGATCCCCTGGAACCTCTCAGAGCCCTCCTGACCTTTTGCCAAGCCTTCCTTCCCTTTGAGCTACCCCTGCACAGTCAAGACCCAGTAAGAAGCACAGTCATAATAACTCCACCCACTTGAGAAAAAATACAAAAACGTGTACTCTTCAATGGAAGTAGTTTAAATTCATGCATCTCATCTCACTATAAGTAATGGCATCACTTCTAGAAGTTGCATTCCCACCATTGCATCATAGAGGTTAAGCTAGTCAGATTAGGGTTTACTAGGGTTTCCATGTTTGGTTGGCTTTTAGTTCATTCTTGCAAAGTAGGTTAATTTCCTTTGAGATAGCCTTCGTTCATCATTTAGAAAGCTTCTTCTGAGAACATATAGAAGTTTGCTTGAGCCCTAGCGGACTTGTGCCAGCTGACCAAGTGATAGCTGCGACAAGAGCTAGTACTTGTGCATACAGCACTGTCGCTTCCAAGTTTGTTACGAACTACCGGGTTGATAAAATTAGAGAAGCTCCAGGAGTTCTAGCATTATTGCTACAATACTGGAGCCCACCAGTGAACAGGATAATCCTAAGTGATAAACTCGCCACACCTGTGATGGAAATCTGGCTCCCAACTTTCTTTGGATGTCTCGGGTAGTATATCTGTACATAGTCCTCTATCATGAGGCTATTCCATGTCCTGCCCTGGGAACGTACTACCTCTCCCCTTCGGGAAAGGCTCGTGATAAAATAGATATCCTCCACTTCTACCCTGAGTGGCATCTGATCGATCGTAAAGGCTTCCTCATCGACATCGCAATAATCGATGAGCATCTCAAGCAGACACATGTTAACTTTCATATTTGGCAATTTGAAAAATTTAAGCAAACCGCATCCCCGTAGGGCATCTAATGCTTCTGGACTGTTCATAACTTCATTATCTACCACTGCGTGCTCTCTTTCACGCCACATGACCAGCATCTTGAGAAAAAATCGATTTAAAACTGTTAGTTTTTGTTTAAAAATGGTTCACGGCATATACGCGAGTCCCTGTGCACACAGTCGCATATAGGGCCCGCGTATACATGGTTTCAATATTACCAACTCACGTATACGCCATGAGGAAATTTTTGACAAAAGTTCAACGGTGAAACATCAATCAAAAATCTTAAAACCAGTCACAATCAATTGCAAGCTAAGTATAAGAGTTACCTGGAGGTTTTTGATGAATTTGAACGGTTAAATCTGGCTGTGGGAAGTTTGATCATTTTGCTCCAAATATTTTGCTCTCAAACTCAAATGGTAAAAATGGTGAGTCCAAAATGCTTTTTATAAGTTTTGAAAATGCAAAATTTTTTCAAAATTTTATTTTGTTTGGCCTCATGTGACTTTTAACTTGGGAGCTTGGAATGTCGAGATTGGTTTGTTTTTCAGGACATTTTGGACGATTTTTAGTTTCGAGACGGTTCCATGACTGCTGACCCGTCATGGCAGGTATCGTTTTCTCACTGGCATATAGGTTAGGGACATCATTTTTCCGTTGCATTATGCATACTAGCCTCCATTTTCCAATACATCTGCCATAGGGTCGATCTCATCGTGTTATGGTTCGTAAGCCATCTTCACTCGCCGATTCTTTAAATCATGACATGATGGTAGAGCCATCCTTTACATGGGCATCCTAGTTAGCACCTCACTGACATTTGTTGCCCATGCTGCTCCGATTTGAGTAGGCTCGGGAGAAATCTGTAGTCCCGCCATGACTTATGCATTGAAGACTCATTCTTCTTAGCTTCTTCGCTTCATTCTGGCCTTGTACCCTAGAGGCTCCTTTGTGTTGAGTTGTACTACTGCATTGCATGTTGACCACTTGCAACTTTTTGCCTAGAGCTGGCTTCACTTGGACTCGTGTTTAAGCCAACTTTTGACTATGACGTCTGCAAAATCAACCTTGCATACCTTTGACTTCTGCAGCTTGACACACCTTGACCCGTGGAAGGAACATACCTTTGAGTGTCACTGACTAGTTTTCACCTCCCTGAATTGAGCATAGGAACGTTCCTTTCCTAGGAACTAGATCATCTGTTTCACCGACACTCGTTCTTTCCACTGTACCATAGCTTTCTTTTATTCTTTTTCCAGCTTAACAGAAAAAGACAAAAAAAATTAAATATTCCAAAAAAGAGCGAGAACGGGACAATATTTCCATTTATTGTTGGCAGCTAGAGTCAGTCGTGTCACCCTTGAACAAAGCACTCAAAACAAAGTCTCCTCCGTATGGGTGGGATTTAGTTTGACTTAGGTATGCCATAACCTTGTTATTGAGTCAGTTCTCCCCCGATTGGTTATCTCTTCCAATCATATGGAGGGTTCATTCGTGCCTCCTGCATGGCGAACTTATACAGAGTCATCATATGTTGCCACATAGTCACATTGAGTCGTGCTTTTGTTCAAGGGAAGTTAGCCTGAGTCGACCTCTCTGCAGTGTCTCTTGACTCATTTTTCAGTCGGCCATCCCTGATTGTCAGTGTCATGTCTATCATCACATCAGTTATATTGGTCCTTTACTCGTGCCGGTTTGAGAAGGTCCCCATTGACTTCTTGCTGGCGGGTCTTGTCCTTATCGACAACGAAATCTTGCTCTGAGGACAGGCCTAGAGTTGCACCCTGGCCCTATTTTCATTATTGATAGGTTACCTTGTGCTCAGCATTGATCAATATCATGGGTCTTTGACTGAGTGGTTTCCCTTGTGTTCGACATCAGCTTACATTATCACACATTGGGATTCGTGCAGTACCTTGGTTTCCATTTGACCCTATTGGTGGATACCTCGCCTCTGTGTCAGCTTTCATTATTGGTTGGTTCAGAGGGTTTCCGTTGTGCGCTAGTCACATCTTGTGTACGCCGGAAACGTACTTCGGTTGGGTTACTACATCTTTTTCGTCTGATTCCTTCCACATTATTGGCCTACGAGTTACACTCGCGCTAGATTGATGAAGGATGCCTTAATGCCTTCCTTCTAGTGGATATTTCCCTATCGACTCTGACTCATTGCTCTGGGGCAAAGATCTAGAGTCCATTTGGCAGTACCTTGGGGTTTGTAGTCATTAGTGGCAGATCCTTCATTATCAACAGTGGGAAACCATCATTGTCTCCTGATCGATAGATTCTTACAGGTGTTCGACTCCAACTCATCTATTCACACTTGTTAGATTGTACTGGGTACCTTGACGCTCGTTATCATTATCGGTGATTAGTCTCGCGTTTGTTAACGTATACATCAATGACCGGTAATCAAAAGATTTCTCACATGGTCAACTTCAGATCATTTATTCCCATGGTGTAGAAATGTACCACGGTGGTCGGTGAAGACCTCAGGTTGTATCAGCATTCATTGGTTCACTTGACAGTTGCTCCTGTTGCTACTAGTTGATACCACTCCACTTTATATTTTGCAGTCAGTCATGGTGACATTCTACATGCTAGCACCTGAGTTTGTAGTGTAGTACCATCCTATTCCATCATCTTCAGTTGGTACCTTTTGGGATCAGTCTTTGATATCAGTGATTTGTTGCATCTTTCAGCATCATTGACAGTCTTATATGTGATATTCAGACGTGTACTTGTTCATTATGATCAGATGATCCATTATGTATCTTTCAGTCATTTATACTTGTATACTTAGTGGATCCGCTTGTACTTGATATGCACACATGCTTTACTTTTTCTGAGCATGGGTATGCCCGCCTCAGACAGTGTTTCTTTCTGATCTCCTTTGGTGGCTTGGCAGGCTGAATTCTGGTGAAGTCCTCCTCGGTTTTTGACAGACTTTCTTTCCATGTACTCGCATAATATATTTTGGCCATCATGTACCCCTTCTGACCTCATATATTAGGGGGCATCTGTTATAGCTCCAAATCTCACTCTTATGGTTTGTGATGTTGTACTCATGACCTAGGGCAACCCCTCCTTCCAGACCTGGTCCTAAAATTTAAAAAACAGTGTTTTATCCCTTATACGCGACATTGCCCTGAGTTAAACGCGTGTATACGCGGGTATGTGTATAGCCAACCCGCGTGTATGTATTAAAACACTTAAAAATATATAAAACTCCTTATTTTTAGGCGGAGATCGCGGGTTTTACCTGCTGATCCCCTGTTAGTGCCCGTGGCCCAACTGTTCCCAACCAACTCCTAACTAAAAAACTACTTTGGGGGTGGTAGAAAAATACCTCAAAGGGAAGGCCTAAAGGAGGAGAGGAGAGAGAGAAAGGTTATTAGGCTGAGATTTTTCCCTTGACCAGGTCTGAAGTCCCTTTTGCCTTCTGCACTTCCCCCATTTTGTACAGGAAACCTTTGTTTCCTTGTGTTTTGATGTTCATCCACCATTTATGACATCACGGAGAGAGTCATGGAAGGAGTTTGTTAAAGGCTTGAGGCTAGAACAAATCTGGAACGAAGCTTTGCTTGGAGCCTGCTGAAGGTGACTCGGGTGAAAATATTCCTTTTTATGTACTTTATATGTCTATAATAAAAGAAACACATGTCTTGGTTCCCGAAATGAATCTTATTTACGTTAATGATATTCATGTTTAGAATTCATATGTAAATGGTTGTTTGGATTTCATAACTAACTACCTTTCTTTATAACATGAAGATGGTTTCTTTATAAGTTTTTGTCCATGTACTATTGTGTTCTTTGAATTGGTTGTTTCGCAGGACAAAAGAGAAGAAGGGAACTCCAAGAAGGGTTTGGACCCTAAGGGCCTTCTCAAACGTAGGACCGAAGGTACGTACCCCTATCATAGAATTTTCTTATAATAGCATAATGGCTGTATGAATGCATGTTTCTTTGAATAGATAACTTTCAGTGTGCTAGGGTTTCAACCCAAAAAACCCTAGGGGAACTTTTCCCTCTATCAGTCACAATCAACTTTTTCTGTCATGATTGATTATAATAGATTTCATGTATTAGAGGTTCGAAAGAATTATGTTCATAATCGTATTTGACCCATTACAAAGGTAGAAAAAGGGATTCATAAGTGCTATTGGTGTATAATGAATGTGACCTCAATACCACCAAAAGAGCTCTGTTTCCCACAGGTGTCCATAACCTTGATAGAGTTGTTTATTTCACCCATGGAACCATGATCCTTTGTATATGCTTAGGAAAGTGTTGTGGAATGTCAGAATGGAGGACATTATGTTGGCTTGGTAACCAGATAAATCATAATTCCATTCACTAGGAAGGAGTGAAATGTGGGCAGGCCGGCTCGTGATGAGACCTCCTGTTCCAAGGACCTTTTTTTATTTTCCTAATGTGCCTCTTGGATCATATCCCTGGTGTGTTGACCATAGTGGGAATACCACTTCACTTTCTTCCTTATGATCATGGTAGGCTGGCTTCCAATGAGACCCCCTATCCTTCATTGACAAACCATGTTAGCAAATTATATAAACATTTTTCTCATTTTTTTTTTCTTTTTTTTACTTTTTCTTTTTATAGAGTACGTTCCCTATTTATACACAAAGGGTGATTCAACACTCCTTAAGAGTAGGGATGGTGGAAGAAGTCTTTAACATCTCAATAGAAAAATATGCCCTTCATTCATATTCTTAATAGTGATCAAAGAGGATTATGAGATTTTAGAAGGAATCATCATGATAAAGATAACCAACCATATCAGTATTAGTAGAACAGTGACAGCAAGATAATCAATAGTTGTGTCCTTTCCTCTTTTCTCTTATCAATTCAGAGTAAATTCTTGTAAAGATAGCGACTTTTTATGTAATTTGGTAATTTCAGCATCTTCTAGTTCTCATATTCATTGCATAAGTGTATAGCTATGTTTCAGAAGTGATCCGAATGATAGAACACGCACAAAAAAGAAAAAGATAAAACAAGTGCTATGTACAAAATCGCCAGCAAAAGGGAAGAAAAACTCTTAACTATTGTACACTAAGAAGAATATCAACAAAGAAAACAAGCGCAAGTGAAATAATGCAAAAAAGTTGTGTTTTTCAAAAAATCAACAGCGAAAATCACAAGTGTTGTTCCTCCACAAAAAGGAACAACAGAAAACAAAACGTTCAGAACAAAAATGCTATTCCTTCAAGAAAAGGAACAACAGAAAATGAGAATGTTGTTCCTTCGGGAAAAAGGAATAGTAGAAACAAAAATACACCGTTTGTTCGGAAAAAGGAATAGCAGAAACAAAAATGTGCCTTACAGAACAAAAATGTTGTTCTTTCGGGAAAAGGAACAATAGAAAATGAGAATGTGTTGTTCCTTCATAAAAGGGAACAACAAAAACGAAAATGTTGTTCCTTTGTAAAAAGGAACAACAAAAACAAGAATGTGTCGTTCCTTCGGAAAAAGGAACAGCAGAAACGAAAATGTTGTTCCTTTGGGAAAAGGAACAGCAGAAAACAAAAATGTTGTTCCTTTGGGAAAAGGAACTGCAAAAAAATGCAAGTGTTGTTCCTTCCGAAGAGGAACGACGAAACAACGGAAATGCTATTCCTTTTGAAAGGAATAGCAGTAGTGCAAAAGTGTTGTTCCTTAAAAAAGGAACAACAGAATGGTGAAAATGTTGTTCCTTTCAGAAGGAACAACAAAGTACAAAAGTGTCGTTCCTTGAAAAAGGAACAACAAAACGGTGAAAATGTTGTTCCTTTTGAAAGGAACAGTAAAGTGCAAATGTTATACAACTACAAGAAAAGAAAAGAATATATACAAAAAAAAAGAATTATGTACAGTGTGTAAGAGTAGTCGAATTACTTAACAAAAGGTGAGGAAGATTTCTCTTCCTCAACCAGAATCTGCATGTCAGAGTCTTCGCGGAGTTGCTAGTAGAATGATTCCCAAGTGGTTTGCAGTATAATCAAACTCAGTGGTCATTTGCCTTAAAGGTATGTCTAGATCCATCAATGGTGGTTAGAGTAATAGTGCCATTATCATGTACCTTCTCGATTCCGTATGGTCCCAGCTAGCGAGTTTGAAGTTTCCCCGGAAAATCTTGGAACCTAGAGTCATCTAGGAGCGCCCAATATCCTTCGCGGAAGACTTTCTTTTTAATAAGGGTGTCATTCCATTTGGCTCGTTATTGTTGTATTAATGCAGTATGTTGAAGGGAAGAGAGCCTGATTTCATCTAGCTCATTGATCTGTTGTAATCTATTAGTCTAAGCCTTGTCTAAATCTAGATCGACCTCTTGTGCCGTTCGTCATGTCTGTATTTCAAATTCTATTGGAAAGATGGGTTCCTTTCCATATACTAGCTGGTATGGTGAATAACTAGTAGTACTTCTCCATGTTGTTCTGTATGCCCACAATGCTTCTGGCAGTCTTGCAGCCCAATCGCGTCTGTGACGTAATGGTTTTTGTCAGAATTTCTTCTATTATTTTGTTTGTGCTTTCTACTTAATCATTTGCCTGTGGGTGGTATGGAGTAGTAATTTTATATTGGATATGATAGTTTTTTAGTTTTACAACAATCTTATTACTAGCAAACTGTGGTCCACCATCTGTAATTATATCTCTTGGGAGGCCATATCGCACAAATATGTGGAACATGAACTGAATGACAGAATCCTCTGTAGCTCCCAGCAATGCCTCTGCTTCAACCCATTTGGTGACATATTCTGTTGCTACCAGAATGTATGTTTTCTAATTTGACGATTGGTTGATTGGACCAACAAAATCAAGTGCCCATCATTCAAATTCTTCAATAACTAGCTGTGGGTTTAGGGGCATTTCATCAGCCTGTCCAGGGTGTCCTGCTCTTTGGCAGCTGTCACAAGCTTGGACGAACTTCTTTGCATCTTTGAATATCGTGGACCAATAATACCCTGTTTGCAGCACCTTGTGTCCAGTTCTTCGATCGGTGAAATTTCCACCACATGGTCCATCATGACAAGCTTTCAAAATGTCAAAAATTTCATCTTCGCGGACGCATCTCCTGATGTGCATATCTGCACCTGTATGAAACAGGTAGTCCCCAATCCAAGAAAATCAAGTACTACGTTGAATTATAATCTACTTTCGTTCATTGGGGGTCAGATGTTTCAGTGATTTTCCTATTGCTAAATAATTTGCAACATCAACATACTAGGGTGTTTTAACAATAACAATGAACAAATGTTCATCTGGGAATTGATCTTCGACCGCTGTTGCATCCACTAGTTTTGGCATTTGTGAGATAAAATCAGCTACATGATTTTATTTTCCCGGTCAGTCCTTTATTGTGATATCAAATTCCTGCAATAAAATTAGCAATCTGGTTACTCTACCGTTCGTGATTGGTTTATTTGCTAAATATTTTATGGCAAAGTGATCTGTATATAAAATGACATGATATCCAGTGATATAACGCCTATATTTATTGATGGCATGTATTACAACTCAAAATTCCTTTTCAATCACAATATAGTTCAATTCAGCAGGCGACAAATTTTTGCTAATATAATAAATTGCATATGGTTTTTTATCTTCTTCCTACCCAAATACTACTCCAATAGCTATATCCGAAGCATCTGATGAAATTTGAAATGGCAGGTCCCAGTTTGGTCCTCTAAGGACTGGGGCTGTTGACACAAGTTTTTTTAGATTCTTGAAAGGACGTTCGCATTTTTCTATCCAAACAAAGTCAACATTCCCTATCAGTGCATATAAAGGTGCAACAATATGAGCAAAATGTTCTATAAATATTCTATAATAACTAGAGAATCCAAGACAACTACGTACCTCTATCTGAGTGGTAGGAGTGGGTATTAACAAAATTATTTGAATTTTGGCCAGATCTACCTGTATTCCAGCTGTTGAAATATAATGGCCTAGAATAAGTCCTTCAGTCATCATCCTATAGCATTTTTCATGGCTCAGATAGAGCCTGGTGGCAATGCATCGCTGCAACACTTTTTCTAGTGTGTCCAATGCTGGGTTAAAATCATCCTCATATGGTGTAAAATCACCCATATATACTTTGAGCCCTTCATTTATTAAATCTAAAAAGATGCTGAGGATAGCCCTTTTAAATGTGGTAGGGGCATTGGATAGGCCAAAATGTAAAACTCTGTAGGCAAATGTTCCCTAAGGACAAGTAAAAGTGGGTTTGTCTTGGTCTTTAGGGGCAATCTAAATCTAATTGTATCCACTGAAGCCATCTAAGAAAGAAAAGAATTTCTTTCTTGCCGAAGTGTCTAACACTTGATCAATAAATGGAAGGGGAAAGTGGTCTTTCTGTGTTGCTTTATTTAGCTCTCTATAATCTACACAAATCCTCCACTTTCCATTCTTCTTTGGCACCACAACAAGTGGAGAGAACCATTTACTATAGGAGATGGGGTAGATGAATTTCACATCTAAAAGTTTTTGAAGTTCAGCTTTTACAATGTCTTTTAGATGAGGGTTAAGTCTCCTTTGTGGTTGGTGAACGGGTCTTGCATACTTCTCTATGTAAATGTGGTGTGTACATAACTGGGGATCAATTCCTTTCATGTTAGGGTAGTCCCATGCAAATTCTTCTTTGTATTTCCTTAGTACTTGGATCAGCTTCTCTTCTTGTTTAGAAGTCAGGTTGGAATTGATGTTTAAAGTCTTTCCTTGCTCAATTTCTACAATTTTTCTATTTGAGACAGAGGTAGTAGGTATTGTTTGGTCATGAGTACCTTTAAGAGGATATTCTTCTAATTCATTATCAAATGCTGCTTCTATCATGTGACATTGTATGTGGGATTTGGATTCATCTTGGCTAATGAAATTGTTAATGGCATCATCTTCTGTTTGATCTTTGAAATCGAGGGCATCTTCTATGGTTAATGGAGATCTAATGTTTTCGGTGAGGTATGATACAAGATGTTTGTTAGTTTTTATTATTGTGACACTTGGCTAGGATGGAGGATATAAAGCGAGATTCTTGATATTTCCCCCCTAGTTATGGTCATACTTCCTTGTCGACAACCAATATAAGCGTCAGCAGTTGCAAGCCAAGGTCTACCTAAAATTAATGGATGTCCATCAAGTTGGTTTTGGGGGTTTATTATCATAAAATCGACAAGATACTCCCAGGAGTGAACAGATATCATGACATCATGTAATGTGCCCTCTGGTCTAACCACGGATCAATCAACCAGTTCTAATAAAGTGGAAGTCAATTCTACTAATGTAATGCCTAATTTTTGACAAGTGGTGGTTGTTAAGATATTGATTGCAGCCCCTAAATCAACTAAGGTATTTCCAAAAGTTTGTCCATTGATTTGTACTATTACTATTGAATTTCCTAGTTCTTCATATTTAATGGGTGTTTCTTTTCCTAATAATAGATCAGATAGGGTACCAACTACATGGACTGTTAGGTTATTTTCTATTCTCCTCCTTAGCTTTTTCATACATAGCTCTTTAATGGTCTTTTCATATATTGGGATGTCTTGGATGGCTTGGAGGAGTGGAATTTTTATGTACAGATTTTTAAGTTCTCCCAGAATGTCAAAATCAGGATGTTGTAGAGGTCGAGGTATAGTTAATCACTCGGGGAATGGAGGGGAAGATGTTCTTACTTGATTATGAGTTTGTTGTCTAATCACATCCTCTTCTTGTAGTGGTTGTTCTATAGGTAACTGATTTTCAACTTGAGCGGTTTTATCTCCCTCTGTTTCAACGATGCACCCAGATCTTAATTAAATATCATTACACTCCCTTAGATCGGTTACTATCTCTGGTGTTTCAATTATTTGAATAGATTGGACCAGTCTGTTATTCGGATTAGGGTTGGGTTGGCTGGGAGTTGCGGTCTTAAATTAGACTGGGGGTTTTGTTGTAATGCTGGCAGTGTAGGTTGAGGGAGCGAAATGGTTCCTACTGGCTGATTCATCGATCTTTGCTAGTTTGTCTGCCAGGCTTGACTCTGTGAAATAGGAGGGGACCATTATGCTAGATATACGTTGTTTTGCCAATATGGTGGGGTATAGGGAAAATCTGGCCAATTGGGTTGGCTTGCTTGATTCGGCCATGGTGATGATGAAGGAAATGGTTGTTGTGACCAATTTGAGAATGGAGGTTGATTTTGCCACATAGTATTATATTTTTGAGCATGATATTGTGGTGGCTGAAAAGAAGAAGCTAGATCATAGAACATATCTAATTGTCGCGGCTGCCATTGACGACGTTGATTGAGTAGGTACACCAGTTCTAGCTCTTCTTCTGCTTCCTTATAGACTGCTTTCAATCTAGGAAGTGAGGACAACTCTCTATAGAATGGTCTTTTGTACAAATGGCACAAACTTGGACTGCATCTAATGGACGCTCCTTGTGGTTGTGTTTCTTTCTGCATATGGGACAAAAGATTGCCAAATTTTGTTCTGCCTCTGCTTGTTTCTGCTTGGCCTACATAATATCAAGCTGTGTTGTCAGTGTCCCCAATATGTCAGTTTTAAAATTTTCTAATAAATTTCCAATTTCTGCACGAGTTACTCCCTCTACAGAGATCTTGTTGTCTCTTGTAAACCTGTCATGTTCCATTGGTTTTAGTCTTGTGCTGCCTCTCGAGCTCCTAATACATAAATCAATAATGTCAACAAAATTTTCCTGATAAATGTCTCCTTTCCCCATAATATTTAGTGTTTCAATCCATTGTTCCTTCATTCCTCTAATTAATGTTGTTTTTAATACATTATCAGGTAAGGGTAATGATGCATAAGGAGATCTTTGAAGATTATACTGAAAACACTCAACATATTCTTCTAATGTTTCATTTGGTCTAGCTACCATCTGAAATATTTGATCCCAGTTATTTATAACACCATCACGCAATCCCATAAACCATCTTAAAGCAACCCCTTTTAATGTAGAGGGGAACAATTCCAGTTTCTTGGGATCGGTGGTATAGTCATATCCTCTACATAGCACATCAAATTCAAACAAGAATGCATCTGGATCTTCTAATGTAAGGCCATGGAATGTAGCGATATGCTGGAGAGGGATTGCTTTCATAGGTGCATTAGCTACAGTATCCACAATGGGGTATTGCAATGTAGAGGTTTGGGTGTTTGGCTGGTTCTGGGCCATTTGGTCAAATATATGCCAATAACCTTTTGGGATATCTAGGAGGGTATTCCTAGGCTGTCGAGGGGGAATGGCTTTAACAAGAATGGCCTTAACAACACTTCCTTTATCTGGGATGATGAGAGTGCCTAATATCTGTGGGATTCTAGTTCTTGAGTTACTTAAACTTTTTTATAAATATTGCAGCACTTCCCTTATTTAGGCTGTTTAATGACAGAATTATCCCAAGAGGAGATCTTGGTTCTTCAGTTTCCCCGGTTTCTCCTCTCCCTTCACAGAGATTGCTAAGGTTCCCTTCTTGCAATGATTTTGGGATAGAATTCTCAATTTCTTGAAAATATTGCTCTTCGGTGTGACTATGCACCTCAGCAAAGGCTACAGATGGTGATCCTATGGCCTAAAGGGAACTAGTAGGTTGTCTAGAAGCAACTTTTCTAGATCCTACTGAAGGCTGAGATTCTGCTTTCTTAAGGATTTCGTCTATAAAGGTCGATCAGCCAAGGGTCACCAGCCCCTTAGCTTTATCAAGCTTGGGTAGAGGTTTAGGATTTTTTTCAAGATTTTTGTGCTTAGTCATGCACACAAATCAACTGCTAATTTCTACCCAAAGAAAAAAGCAAGAAATTTGCAGGAAAGCAGGAAGGGGAGCAGGGCTATTACATGCTTGTACGTAGGTTCTTACCTTCCATTTTTAAAACTCAGTTCTCTCCTAACAGGTTCTTACATCACTCTGGAAATGAAACAAATGGCTACACTCTTCCCTGGCAATGGCACCAAAATTTCGAACAGTAAAAAGGGTCTTTTTTACCTCTATTTACCCTACATTAATTGTCAATCCAAGAACGATTTGTTCTTTCAAAGAGTGTACTCAGTTTGAGGCAGTGATTTGTCAGAGTAATGCTAATAGTATAGTGCCTCCAATACAAGAGTAAACGTATGCTTGGAATGAAATCTGTTTGCAAAAAGAAACCCATGACTCAAATTGTGCATTTAGAAAGCTCCAACAATTTATCAGTCAAGGGTACAGTAATAGTAACTCTTCCCTCTATAAACTGATGCAATCAAAAAGGCACTCAAAGGAAGGATCATCAAACTGGGAACTAGACAGCGTATGTCGACGTTCACTACAGTCTCGGACCTTCTACACACTAAGGCAATGATAATCTTTAAATGACAGGAAATAGAAAAACAACTATCTCTATTTAACAGGATTGAAAAGCAAACCCTTAATCTATAGAAATGAATGCAACAATAATTATAATCTACAGGAATTAAGTAACAGCTTTTGAATTGAACAGCAAATAAAAATGGAATAGCAGAATATTATAAATAAAGTATAGAACAACAACTCAGATCTGAACGTACAACAACCCAAGTTAAACACTCGATACACTTAACATCAAAAGGAATAGTAATCTGATCTCCGATACAATACGCATGAATCACATCTATAAAGTAACAACAATTATAATGGAATGGCAGTTGCAATAGAACAACAATTCCGAATGAATAGTAGTCACAATTTAAGAATAAATCATATAGTAGTACCGATTTAGGAACATACAGCGCAGTTGAACTATAATTGAATGTCAATCTGTAAGGAACAAAAAAGTTATATCAATTGTCAAGAGGAACAACAATGCGATACAATGTTAGAATGATAACATAGCACTCATGTTGCAGATAACGATAGTATTTAACCAAGTATATATAACAGAGTTGATATGTAAAACAGTAAAGTACATCAGATTATCGAACAGAATAAATGAAAGAAATCAAACCACACATGAATCAAAAATATAATATAGGAGCGAGTGATCCACCAGGGCCGGGCCCTTAGCCTCTAGGGACACACCGCTTGAGATTACTCCAGAATCAAAGATGGAATGGCAACCAGATTTATATTAAAACATCAAAACAGAGTTATAGTGGATCGATCTTCAATGAGAGTCGATGATCAAAGTTTCAAATACAAAGGAGAATTACATAAAAATAACAACCAGTTGTCCCTCAGGCTAGTAGTGCGGCCCCTTCTTATAATAGTCGAGCGATGATACCAGCAATACAGAGGATTGTTAAGATAGTGATCCCTCAGGATCGAAGGGACCTGAGGGATTCGCCAAGCTGTTAATTTGCAGTTATCCTTCTATTCTTTTACGCCGATTGGAGATCTCCTCTTCCTTTTTCTGGCTGTTATGCTCCAATTTTGATCACCTTGTTTGAACGCGGTTCCCTACTGAAGGGACAGTAGTTAACTTGGTCTCATTCTTTCTTTTGGGATGATGGTCTTCCATTTTCTCCTTTTTCTACATAGAAAAGGGTAATTATTAGTTATTTCATATTACATATAAATCTTCTAGATTATATCATATTCTTGTGTCATATGCCTAGCTCATGATGTGAAAATGTTGTGAGTTTTGAAGAAATGATAACGAAGTAAATGAAAATAACATACCTTCTCTAGTGCCCAACAACTTTGTTGCCCACTTGAAACTTGTGTGGCACCTAATGTTGATGATGTTGATGCTTGTACTTGGAATTTGAATTATCTAGGATTTCATGAACCTACTGGCAGATGTGTTGGATGTGTTCAATAAATCTGGTCACTTTATCAGCCTCAGAAAGTACATGTGTGGATTTTGTCTGTGCAGTCGCATGAGGCATGGCAACATCAATCAGACACAAATGTTGAAATCCTAGACCCACTTGAAAGGGACTACAACCAGTCGAGCTATGGGGAGATCTATTATAATTGTGTTGCACATATGAAAAACTCTCATCCTAGGTTTGAGGATGCTTGGAGTAGTACATGCGGAGTATGTGCACTATCATCCTATTGATGACCTCCATCTGGCCATTACTCTGGGGATGGAAGGTAGTCAATTTGGTGAGCTTGGTGTTCAATAGTGTCGAGAGGCTTGACTAGAATGTGCTCAGGAACTTGCTATCCTGATATGATATAATGGTTCGCGGGATCCCAAAATGTACCCATACTCATTCAAATAAGAGTTTAGCAGTGTCCTCTACTCTGATACTCTTCTTACAGGCCGCCAATATAGCCATCTTAGAAAATCTTTCCACGACCACAAATACACATTCATTACCATGCTTGGTAGAAGGGAGACCAAACATATAGTCCATGGAGATAGATTCCTGCAGCTAGCTAGGAGTAGGAAGAGGAGTGTACAGGCCTTGATTTTTGATGGTTGGCTTGGCAATGGCATAGGCAGTGTAGGATTTGATATATTTCGCAACATCCAGTTGGATTTTGGGCCAATAAAAGTACTTTTGTAGTATAAACACAATTTTCTCTACACCAAAGTGTCCTGTGACCCGACTATAGTGCGTCTCCCAAATCAGCTTGCCACACTCGCTTGAACGAACACAAAGGTGGCCCAGGTAGCATAATAATTCATCCTGGACATGGAAATCGAGAACTTTCTTTCTAGCTACCAGCATCTGGTATGTTGATGCAAAACCTGGATCCTTTTTGTATAACTAAGTCCATCCAGAGGTCTCGTGACGATAAGAGTTGAGAACAGTCGTCAGTACTGCAACTGGGGGCTCATTGAGGCAAACTGCAACATGATTGGTTCTACCCTTTTTGTATTTAATGTTCAAGTGGAATTATTGCAGATATGTAGACCACTTATGATGGTGATATTTCTGCAACTTCCCTTGTGTCTGTATGAATTGAAGAGGTCGGTGATCAGTGTGGATGGTCGTCTCCTTCCCCAGAATGTAGTGCTTCCATTATCGACAAGCCTGCATGATGGAATACATCTCTTTATCATAGGTGGGGTACTTCTAAATTGTATCAAAAAGTGTCTCATTATGATAGGCCACTGGATGTCCATGCTGGGTGAAGACTGCACCAAAAGCATAGTCTGAGGCATCTGTCTCGATTTCAAATGGTTGTTGTAGGTCTATCAATGTGAGTATCAGTGCAGAGCATAGGTGGTGCTTCAACTCAATGAATTCCTTGTGTTGGGACTTGGACCAGGAAGAAATTGCTATTTTGCATGGCCCAAAAATATGTAAATCTCCATTAGAGTGGTTAGGGCTGGCCTATCCTGAATGAATTGGATCTTGCCTAGGTCCACATGCACACCACGCTCATCTATGATGTAGCCCAAGTATTGGACCTCGCTCATGTCAAAGGTGCATTTCTTCCCAAATCTTGCTAAAGATGAGGATACTGTCAAGATAAACCACCATGAATGAGTTGGCGAATGGTCGCAAGTCATCCATTGGCCTCATAAAAGTAGTAGGGGCATTTGTAATTCTGAATGGCATAACCAACCATTCAAAAAGGCCTTCCTTGGATTTAAAGGCAATCTTCCATACATTTATGGGCTCTATTGGAACCTAGTGATAACTAGATTTTAGATCGATCTTGCTAAAATAATTGTCCCCCTTGAGTTTGTCCGGTAGGTCATCAATCCATGGGATTGGATAGATGTTCCTGACAGTGATTGTTTTTAGTTCCCAATAATCAAAGTAGAGCCTCCAGGTCCCATACTTCTTATGTACAAGTATAATTGGGCTCCCACAAGGCGAGGAACTTGGTCAGATGTGCCCTTTTTGCAGCAACTCCTAGATTTTCTTCTTGATCTCTTCATTTTTCATAATGAAGCGGTGACATATCAGCTCGTTGGGTATAGGTGCTCTGCAAGTCAGATTGATTGAATGCTTGATCTAACAATGCAAGGGTACCCCTATGGGTGAGGAAAAGATGTCCCTCTATTCTTCCACAACAATATCCACCTACTTATGGTACTTGGAGGAACCCTTCCCAAGGGCCATGGATGTGGATATGAATGTCCCCTTACTTTGAGAGAAAATTAGGAAGAAAAAAATTTCCCAGTCTAGGAAATGACCTTACTACATTTCTTAGCAGAGATCAAAGAGATGGCGGTAGGTGGGGCTACCTCCGGTATCCTGTATAACTTAGTACCCAAAGAAATAATAATAGAGCAAGGTATAGAATCATATACAGCATGTCGCTGCCATAAGTATGATTTTCCTAATAATACATCACAAAATTCAAGAGGAGCAACATCACACAGTACCTCATCCGTGAAGGGCTTGATGTTGTAGGAAGGCAGCATTGGTTGCTGACGCAGAGATCTCATCCTTGGTGAAGCCACCGTATGGTGTATGGCTGTGGATTTGTTGTAGTCAATAGGCCTAGTTGCTTCATAACCTCTACTGAAATGAGGTTATTTTGGCTCCCGCTGTCGACAATGAATTGCAGTGGAGAACCCTTCACCCACATTTGTGAGTGGAATAGGCGCTACCCCTCTTCTTGATATTCAGGCTCAATATTTTGGATTTTGGTGGTGGCCATAGTGGCACTGGGATCCAAATTAATGATATGCTTCTGTTTGTCATTCCCCTTGTCGAATTCTGACTCAGAGTCAGAACATGCATCAGACTCAAAACCCTTCAACTCGGCCACTAGTGACTGCTTGGCCCAACACTCACTTGTGTTGTGAATTGAGCTCTTATCGAAGTCACACCATTTTTTGGTGTCCTTCCTTGTCTGTGTGGAGATTTTCTTTTCTTGCGCCTTTGGTGGGTTATCCTGGGTTGCCCTGCCTTGGCTTTTCCCTTTTCTCTATGGTTTGGGGGTGCCTTTCCCTTACTTCAAATTCACAAATCCAAAGTCTCACTTTTTCTGTTTAAGCTTATGCTCAATCTTGACAGTGTATTAGTACACCTTGTCAAGTGAGGAGATGTCTAGGAACTCCATCTCATCCTAGATGTACCTATGTAGGAAGTCGCGGTACTTGATCACAAAAATTTTCTCAGAATCCTTGATACGCAACTTTGTGCGAAGGGTATGAAAAACATTGGAAAACTCCAGCACGTCTTGGTCCCTTCCCTGTCGTAGTGTGGTCCACTTTATGTATTTATCCTCATTGCTCCTAACAGGGTAGTACTGCTCCTTGATGGCATCCCGAAATGAATCCCAAGTGGGTGCAGCCGAAAATAGTGAGGGCATACTCTCATCCTTCTTCTCACAATAGGTTTCCCACCAGTCCTTTACGTTGGGGGCAGCTTTGAGAAGAGCAAAAGTAATATTTTCCCGACTAGAAAAATCATGAAAAAAATATCCCTCTACTAGATTTAACCATTTATCTACAACGTCCACATCTATCTGACCCTCAAATATGGGAATGTCAAAGTTAAATTATACCTTAAAGGGTGCGACACTTCCAAAGTAGTTGTTGGAAGTAGATTCGTTGGCCTTGGTTAGCCACTAAAGGATCTTGTAAAAGTTTCCATCATCGTGTTCCTCTGTCACTCGAGGGTTTCTTCGAGCAATATTTTGAAAAGATCTCCTACCCCCTCATCTTTCTTTTCATCTGCCATGGCAGGTCATCGGGATTTGCAAGGTTTCTATTGCAAAGATTCAATCAGTTCAAGCCCTAACTCCTTATATCTTGACCTCGTTGGGGACATGCAAAGAAAAAATAGAGAAAGAGCAAACCGCTTTGATACCACTAATCCAAATTTACACAGGAACACAATAAATTACAGATATCACCTGTTGTAGCGGCTACAACCACCCTCCAAAATTTTTGCTCACATGCAAATTTCCAAGCCTACCTTGGATCCTGTGATCGATCATCCTTTGTCACTTGTTGGTAAGATCATGATTTCAGGCTTCCCCTCCTTGATCTAAAGATTTGTTCATGTCCTCACCTTTATGCAGTATGTGCCACCTTTGGGCTTAGGGTTTTTTATTTGGCATACAAAGGGAATGCAAGGGAATTGTGTGCATATGAGTGGTTTTCATCACATAGACATGTTTCACACTCACTTCACGCACTCTTTTCGTGAAGGTTTTTGCATCAAGAAAAGTATGTCTTATGCATTCTGGATGGTCTACATTGTGTCACTAAGTGTCTGTGTGCAATCATAGTTGATTCCTATCATAGTTTACATCTATGTGATTGATCTTGCACTTAGCCATATCCAAAGCAACCTAGCCTCATTCAACTTCTCGAAACTTTTCACGTTTCTTTTGCAACCATCAAGCTTCCTCCCTTGCCTGCTAAAACCAAGTAGTGTGCAGAGACCCCAACATCCCTTAGCATCCAAAACTGTGCAGCAGTTTCCTCCAGTGTCCATCCCCAACCGGAACCCACTATCAATAGAAATTGTGCAATACTGCTTCTCAGCAGTCCGAATGCACTGCACTGAGAAACTAAAAAGAGGTTTCCTCCCAGGACCCCGAT
The DNA here is from genome assembly GCA_031772625.1 of Pinus tabuliformis. NCBI lineage: Eukaryota > Viridiplantae > Streptophyta > Pinopsida > Pinales > Pinaceae > Pinus > Pinus tabuliformis. The sequence goes on along the minus strand of CM062808.1, from coordinate 996,318,603 downwards.
CCTGTAGTAGTGTCATGTGCTTCAAAAATGCACAATGTTGTCCAAGCTTCCCTATCTTTCTTGCATTCAAAAACTACACAAATGGGCCTCTCATGGCCTCATCCTAGTAGTAGTCACTTCCCGTTGAAACCATGTTGATCCATCGCTCAGTGATTACAAGAAAAGGTAACAGTCTGAGATGACTCCCAAGGAGTCGAGGAGAAGTACTAAGAGACTAAGTAATGGAAAAATATCAGGACCACATGCAAACTCCATCAAATGTATGATCATCTTGAGGGGAAGTATGGTAAGTAAAGAACACCTTTCGAAGTACACCTCTTAGTTAAGTTTGCAAGATTTCTTGTCATTGTCATATCATCCTGTCCTCAATAACATGCATGTGCAGAAATACAAAAGTCATTTCATGTGTTGCCTCTACATGTCTTGCTTCCTCTTTGCTTGTTTGACCAATTGCTGTGTTCGACATGTTGATTGCTATTTCATGTTTGCAACCTTGTTTTGGTGATTTTTAAGGTTTGTGTTTTAGTTGTGTTCACTATGTAAACATCTATCACACTCACACATTATGTTGTAAGCATTGTTGCACAAGCGTCATCATGATCGTCTGATGGTCTATCCGAAGTATCGCACTTGTCGCTTTCACCATTAGATAGTCCCGTAGTCAGTCACACTGAGACATGTTGTCTTGTTGGTTTGAGATGTCTTGTAATTAATTCATGTTGAGTGTGTGTTCGCACGGTCATGTATACATGATTTCACTCATTCACACACTTAACCATTTTGTCGAAGATCTCTCAACCAGACCACCCTCCATCAGTCAAAACTCCACTGAGCTACACTATGTAATCTCAACCCTCAATGACCAAGCACTGTTGCCTAAAACTACGCAAATCTTGAGGCTACCCTCTAGGCAGTATACACTACGTAATTTTGGAATCAACCTGGCTTGCTGTCACCCAAAACAATGCAAAATTTTCCCAAGAATCTATCTCAATCTACACTACCCAAAAGCCAATCCATCAAGCCTCCCACTGATCAACCAGAGAATTTGACTGGGTAGTGACCCTGGGCTTCACTCTTCCCAAAAATCACATAGAAGCTGTCAACGTGCCTGCCTCCACTAACTAAAGAAATTGCGCAGACTAGAGGGAGAGGAACCCACTACTTGTCACTGCACTGTCTCTGAAAATTGCGCAATTCTATCTGTCAGCCCCCTTGCCAGCTGGCCTTCTGCTCCTCTTGAAAATTGCATAGTTTTCCTAGACTGTCCACCAATTGCCCGCCACCTTTTTCAGCCTAGAAACTACGTAGACATATTCAGCATGAATGCCTCCTAGTTCTACTTAGTTTTAGCCAACAAGATCTCACAGCCTGTTCCCAGCCTCCCCTGAAAATCTGTGTAGTTTTCACTACCAGTGTCCTCTATTGCCTGCACTATGTTCCTAAGAAAAAATGCACAGTTTTGGCACCTAGCTAAGTCAGATCCTACAGAATGTCACCATTGTTCTGGACTTCTCATCCCAACCTCCCATTGACCTCTGCGTAATTTTTCATGACAGTGCCCAGGAGCCTCTCATCATGGCCTGACATGTTCTCCCCATTGTTTCAGACCCTTTTTCTCTCTCCCAGTCACCTGCACCCGGAAATGAAAGACAATGCATCATGGTACACTAGGGGATTTCTGGATTTGATGTTGTCTTGTCATGATTGATTGCAGAGACATATACATGGATGAGACATGGCATGATGATGAATGGGATGAACAAGGAGTGCATGCTAGAAGACTTTCTTGTAGTTGGATGAACACATGAAGCATACCAAGTAGAAAGCGAAGGAGACACATGCGCATGCATGAACTATCAAGTGAACACCAAGACCATTGAAGAATCTACACACTTGGCCATGCAGAGGTGATGCTATAGTACACCATGGGCACACTCATCATTCAGCAGCACTGCAGCTCGACACGAACACCACAGCCAGCATGTGCATACCCACAGCATCATGTCGAGTTGTGTCATGATTCGCCTTGGTCACATCACTACTTTCGGTCATAAATGTGTAATCAATATAATGTAACATGGAAGACCAAGATACCCATGGATGAAGTCGAAGAGTCATGTAATTCGAATAGTCACAATGGTCAGTTTCACCCTTGGCTATATATATCCCTCATTTGTACATGCAAAAGACTTTTCACCTTGGCTCCTTCCACATAGCCTTGAGAGATTGTAATATTTTCTTTGAGGAGTGAGCAGTGGCTCCAACGCCTCACTATCTGGGTTAGTGATGTAATGGTGTACGAATGCGTCTTGGAACTTTCTCTTAATTTCAAAGCCTGTTAACAGGCCAACACATTTTCACACATGTATTGTATTCATTTGTAAGATTATTCTTTGGATGCTTCTAATGCATGTTTCTTTAACCTATATTACGATAGTTGAACAATTATGGTTTTATTAGTACATATGATGTTGGAAATGTGTTGCATCAATTGTTAACATTGTCTTGCCTATGTGGACTATTCCGTTGGAAACTCGACAAATTCATTCTGGTAAACTTGTTATAATGACCATCGCACTCGTGTGAACTATTCTATTGGGTGGTGTACGTGTTATCTATTCACTTTGTGTTTGTAACTGTCGCATCCATGTGGACTACTCCACCATAAGCTCTGGGTGTCCTATTGTGTTGTGTGTCTCTAATAGAGTTCATACTATTCCCTTTCGAATTGAGACTCACTCTCACCCTCTCCCTCTACAGTGAAAGAAATTTCACATAAGTGACACTAAGTACTCACCAAGCACAGAAACCTCATGTTTTGAAGACTAAGTAAACCACTCTCATGCACTGACAAGAAAGAGCTAAGGCATATCTTTAAGATAATGGAAAACGGGCCATCGTACCGAATGGGACTCCTACACCAAACGATGTGACATCTAGTTGGGACTTCATACTGGGGATATCCCTTGAATGTTGGTAGGTCAAGCACCATCAACATTTATGGAACTAGAAGGAGGGATAGATGACAAGCTAATTCCTCACAATCTATTTTTGATCTCTGCATACTTATCATGACTAGCCACATAATTCCTCCTCTAGAGTGTATGTCTTATGGAAACGACATCGAAATCTTGAAGGAGCTATCGAATCTCTTGTCACAATACAGATATGAAGGTGAAGGCAGAATGGCCTGACTTAAACACATAATGGCCTTAATAATTATATGTCCCAAGTATAAAATCCATGAAGATTACATGAGGTGTGCTTTGTTTGAACACACACTTCGAGGGCACCCACTGCTATGCTATGACACGTTGCCCGAGAAGTCTATTCACTCTCTCGCTCAGTTGATCGAAGAGATAGGTGATGATTTCCATCATCTTGACCATAAATCACTCAATAAAGAAATTATGGAATTACAGAAAGCACCTGATGAATCTGTTGAGAAATTTCACACGCACTTCTGTAATATTGCATACCGATTTTTGAAGATGAAATTGATTGGGAATTTCTGAATGAAATATTTAAGTATCTTCTTTACATATCCAAAAATCCACAATTCTTAGAATCATTCAAATACATCCCAACAGACCTTGGTGCTAGAGCTGCTAAATCTAAGGTCGAAATGGTTGCTGTCATAAGGGATTTTCCATCTTCATCTCATCAAACAGCTCTAGCCCCGCAATGTGAGGTGAGAGAAGGTGTGCATCTGTTTATTAAACTATCACATCCTTCCACCACACCTAGTCTTAATATCTACACAAATTCGGCTTAAAAGCCTACTGGTTGTCATGTGGATTTGTTCCCTCAACCTCTATCCCTGCATTCCATTGATCCTCTGGATTGTACTGTCATGTGTTCTTTCGTTCTGGACTCAACAGTTGTTGTGAACGAGGATCAAGTTGTTGAAGGGGTTGGTCTTCTGCAGCCAACCTGCACTATCATTCATGATGAGTGTGTGTGAGAATCTAAGAAGAACTTCCTTCCCATTTTCTCTATCCTGATATCCCTTGTGATTCTGCCACTTTTGATTCTCCATCTAAAACTCATCTCCAAATGTTTCTACTTCTGACTGTTCATAGGACATATTATATTTCATCCTATCATCACATTGTAGATAGGACACATCTTCCTCTGAAAAGCTGTCCCATCTGTCGTTTGTCATTTCTAAAAAAATAGAGGGTAAACATCCTTGTTTCTCATCTACCCCTCTTCAAAATTAATCAAATCATGAGGATGCCAATGAACATCTTGAATTTTCTGATCATGGTTGTCGTGGTCTATCTACTTCTTCACTGGATCACGATGTTGATTCTCTCATTGTTAATATTCCTAGGCCACTGGTCTATGATGATCTATCAATTGATGAAGTGGAAACCCCACAGGTTGGCGAGGCACTTCAGCCTAGGCTAATGGTTATGTTAGGCTCTCGCTGTCTTGAGGTTAGTTCCACTTCCAATCATAAAATTTTCAAAACACCCAAGGCTCCTCATCACTCATTTGTATGCATTGAAAATCAATCCAATATATAGATTTAACTTCCTCCACCTGAATCACATGATCCCATCGCTCATGCATTGGAGGAATCATACACAAAAAGCACACTTACAAGGCATAAGTTGTCTCTCTTTCTCATGTTTGCTTGTCTGTCACAGTCAAGAGAGTGTGCATGCTTATCATCTGCACATAGTGTGTCACAACACCATGTTAAGTCCGTAGGATGTTTGTCTTGTGTGTTCGCTCTTTTATTTTCTGTCGATGTTTTAGAACTCAGAGTGTGTTGGTATTCACTAATAAATATTTCTCGTTCACTAGTTTACGTGCATTTTTTTCATTCCTTCGCCAGCATGGTCTAGCCAATGCATCAATCGCTGCATTGGAAATATCACTTCACACGAGTAGGCCCATGCACTATTTAGTGTAGGAGTAGGAGTAGTTTGATTTTTTTCTTTCCTTTTCTTTCTGGTTTGCATGTTTGTTTACTTTCTTACTCAGTTTGGTTTGCTTGCTTACTTTCTTGGCTTACTTGTTTGCTTTAGTTTTACTTCCTCTTTTGGTTTTTGCATTTTTTGCTTGCTTGTATCCATAGATTAGCCTCGCATGAAACCGTGTTTGGCTCTTGAGATAAGTCGGAAAAATATAAGAGGACTTTTACAACTATCAACATCTGGTTATTTTTTTTCCTCTCTCTTTATGAAGATCTTGTTGTCTTTAGTCGATGATGCCTTGACGGAAATACGTTCTGTTCAGAGTGAGTCTTGGTGAAAACAAAACGCTTTTCATTGTTAGCTAGTATTGCTTACTCTATTTAGTCCTTTGGGTTAACCCTTGTCATCTCAATCAAGTAGAGTAAGGTGAGGAGGGAAACCTTATCAAGTATGTTAGAGGTATACATAACATACTTCTTTGAAGTAATAACCTCTTCCGCTCTCAATAAGTTGGGATCCCTCTTTTTCCTCTAAAATAAATAAGTTCCCATGCATAGTTGTTGAAAAAATGAAAAATTAATAAGGTGAAAGAAGAGAAAGACTTCTTGCGTAGAGACGTGATACAAGTAACTTCATCAACGTACTAACCAAACTCGCTGGTAGTGAAGTGATGCTTGTGTTCCTGCGTGACTCTGCCAGGGTATTGTCCAAGCCTACTAGTAGCAGAGCAACACTAGAGATGAAACTTAAAATCTAATAGTTATATTACTTGTTCATCAATCCCCATCGAAACAACTAAGTTGACTTGGCTTGGAATGTGTGTTGACCGATCAAGAGAAAGGTAGGGACTACATCTTTCACACAAGCTAGTGTAGAAGCCATCACAATCAAAGAATTGAACAATAATTTCATAAGGGTTAGACTCGTTTTTCATGAAACAAGGTCCATACAAAGAGTTGGGGTTCTACTAGTGTGTTGCCAAAGTTGTAGCGGCTACAACCACCCGCCAAAATGTTGGCTCGCATGAAAATTTTGGAGCCTACCTTGGATCCTGTGATCAATCATCCTTGGTCACTTGTTGGTAAGCTAATGATCTCAAGCTTCCCCTCCTTGATCTTAAGAGTTTTTCATGTTCTCACCTTTATGCGGCATGTGTCACCTTTGGGCATAAGGGTTTTTGTTTGGCATACAAAGGGAATGTTGTTTTTCTTCAAGGAAATTGTGTGCATATGAGTGGTTCTCATCACATAGACATGTTTCACACTCACTTCATGCACTTTTTGCATGAATGTTATTGCATCAAGAAAAGTATGTCTAATGCATTATGAATGGTCTACGTTGTGCCACTAAGCGTCTATGTTCGATCATAGTCCAGTCCTATCACTCTTTACATCTATGTCACTAATCTCACACTTAGCCATTTCCCAAGCAACCTAGCCTCATTCAGCTTCCCAGAACTTTGCACTTTGTTTCTACAACCATCAAGCTTCTCCCTTACTTGTTGAAACCATGTAGGGCGCAAAGACCCCAACATCCATTGGCATCCAAAACTACGCAGTGGTTTCCTCCAATGTCCTTCCCTAGCCGAAACCCATTGTCAACAGAAATTGTGCAGTGTTGCCTCTCAGCAGTCAGGATGCCCTACACTCAGAAACTATGCAGAGGTATCTTCCCAGGACCCCCATCTCATAGAAGTGTCATGTGCTTAAAAAATGTGCAGTGTTGTCCAAGATTCCCTTTCTGTATTGCATTCAGAAACTGCACAAGTGAGCCTCCCATGGCCTCATCCCGACAATAGTCACTTTCTGCTGAAATTGCGTTGATCCATCGCTGAGTGACTACAAGAAAAAGTGAAATGCTACGATCACTCCCAAGGAGTCGAGGAAAAGGACCAAGAGACCAAGTAATGGAAAAAGATCAAGACCACAGGAAAACCCCATTGGATGTATGATCATCAAGAGTGGAAGTATGGTAAGTAAAGAACACCTTTCTAAGTACACCTCTTAGTTGAGTTTGCAGGATTGCTTGTCATTGTCATATCATCCGTGTCCTCAGTAACATCCATGTGCACAAACACAAAAGTCATTTCATGTGTTTCCTTTACATGTCTTACTTGCTTTTCACTTATTTGACCAATTTTTGTCTTTGGCATGTTGATTGCTATGTCATGCTTGTGACCTTGTTTTGGTGATGTTGAAGGTATGTGTTTGAGTTGTGTTTTATATGTAAATATCTATCACACTCACACAAGATGTTGTAAGAACTGTCACACAAGTGTTGTCACGGTCGTCCGATGGTCTATCCGAAGTATTACACTTGTTGCTTTCACCATTAGACAGTCCCGTAGTCAGTCACGCTGAGACATGTTGTCTTGTTGGTTTGAGGTGTATTGTCATTAAGTTTTGTTGAGTGTATGTTTGCAAGGTCATGTATACATGAGTTCACTCGTTCACACACTTAACCATTTTGCCGAAGATCTATCGACCGGACCTCTACTAAGCTACATTGCGCATCCTTAGCCCTTAGTAACCAAGCAATGTTGCCCAGAATTGCGCAAAGCTTGAGGCTTCCCTCCAAGCAGTCTGCACTATGCAATTCTAGAATCAACTCGGTTGACTATCACCCATAACAGCGTAGAAGGTTCCCAAGAATCTATCTCAATGTGCATTGCCCGCAAGTCAATTCATCAAGCCTCCCGTTAGTCAACCAGAGAGTTTGACTAGGGAAACATTAAAATCCCTTGCATCGAGGGACATCGGGGAAGGCCCCCTCCGCCATGATTTTGATGCAATCACTGTCAAGGAAAATGGGGGAAGCAGTATTAATGATCCTCCACAAGCCTGTAGATTCCCCCTTGTTAGCTTGTACAATCCCCCTAAATACGTGTGATGAACTCCGCTCCAAGCATCAAATACCGTAATTCTCCTAAGGTTCTTTGGATCTCAATCATGTTTCAGGTTTTCAAGTGCCACCTTCTTAACCCAAGTACCAGAAAAATCCCTCAATCATCTATGGGAATCGATTACATGACTCAGGCAATATTTCAGGGTTTAATTACCACTATCTTTCTCCTCGACATCCTCATCTCTTGATTTTCCTATGAATACTCCTTTCCCAAAGCTCTCCACCATCATTCATGCACCCCTTGCTCTTAGGGCTTTCCTACCGCTCTTTCCCACACCATCAACTTTCACCCTTTTCTTAACTCCACTTGTAGAATTCCCCTATCCCCGCTTATTAGCATGGCCTATGCCCCTTGCCTTGGTAGCGTCCCTTCCACCAACCGACATAGGATCTAGAATATGGAATGCTAGATTCATGCCAACCTACATCTAAGGACATGAGCCGAGGCAGCTGCTAGGCAGGAAAACCTGAACTACAATAACATAGTCTCCGAAGAGACCCGTGAGAAGATTACTGAGATGGAGAATCAAGTCAGGGTCATCAAGCGTAGAACCAACAATGAGGAAATTGATGCTCATTTTGAATGGATTCTCAACCCAAGGTTCACAAGAGCCATATAAAACATGTATATCGAAACTATCGAGCTCTCCTCGCACATGAAGATAATTTTTGGCTTGGCACTGCAGGTAAACATCCAAGCCAGCAAAGCCATGGAGGATAAATTAGATAAGCTCAACACCAAGTTCACAGGGTATGTTGAAACTGTCAACCATATCCGATTTGTTACTAGAGACTCCCCGCACTTTTCCCTACTCAACTGTCGAATGGCGCCTTCACAGGCAGGAAGAGAGACAATTCCCAAAATCAAGCGAGAACCAGGAGGTGCTTCGGCCATCCATCCAGCCACTAAGGGTGCTCTTGCAAGAGGCACTCTAGATATGCCCATAACACTGGGAGAGGACCTCGTGAACTGATCAATCTTATGCAATCTGTGTGCATGCAATCTTGGCTTCACGCCTTATGGGCTAGTTATTTTTGTTTTTTGTCCATTTTCTTAAAAGTCAAGCTATGTGTAAAAATCATGGAAACCTCGTAGAGAGGCTTACAGTCAAAAAATTTGCCTCTATCTATTTTTTATGAGGAACTTACTATCACTCATTTTGTAATTGAACTGGTCAATGTCAATCAATCTAAGGCCCCGACTGAAAACATTGTAAATCATTATATAAAGCTCGAAAAGGCACTCTACTATTTTTAATTATCTTATTTGTTTTAATTTATTTGTTGTTTATTTTGTGTTAAAGTTTTTCCCTAAATTATGTTTTCTTGGATATATATATATATATATATATATATAGAGATATATGTTTGATTTCTTTTTTCATTTTGTTTTTAATATAGTTTTTTATTTATTGGTATTCATTATTTTAAACCTTTCTTCTTCTTTTTTAGTTTTTGTTTTGTTTTGTATTTTTCATTTTTATTTATTTATCTATTTATTTATTGTTTTGTTTTATTTTTTGTTTTTTCTGGAGGGTATGTGTCAATCCTCAATTAGCAACCCGACCCCATTATGTGTCAATTTGATAGTTGATTTTAAAGTTTTTGTTATAATGGATCAAGTCTTTCCCCCAGAGTGTGTACATTTCATGGTTGATTTTTAAGATTTTATTGCAATTGGCACAGTTTGCCTATACCACGTGTCAATTTGATGGTTGATTTTTAATTTTTCATTGCAGCATGTCAACTTTTCTTAGGCTAAGATTTTAAAATAGTTATACTTTAGCATTTAAAAAAGTAATTACTCTTGATATAATTACTCTTTCATTCATGTTTTCATTTTTAAAGTTTTTTAGTCATAAATTTTTTCTATAATGTCATGGTTGAAATATATTGAAAACTTAAAGTTTTTTATAGTCATGATATTTGGCTCTAATTCAATGGTTGAGAAATTTTCGAAATTTTAAGCTTTTTTGAGTCATGATAAGTATTGTTGAAAACATTATAAGTATTTTATCTTTAATTCTATTGTTGAAAACATTATAAGTATTTTATCTTTAACGTCATGGCTTAAAATTGTTGGAATTTTAAGGCTTTTCTGAGACATCATATTTTATCTTTATTGCCATGCCTGAAAATTGTTGGAATTTTAAGGTTTTTTAGAGTCGTGATATTTTACTTTTAACGTCTTTGCTAAAAAATGTTGAAAATTTACCCTAAAAAAAGACATTATTCCAACATCAACACTTTTTGTTTTCAGGGTGTATTTTCATGTTTGAAAAATAGTTTTCACTCCAATTTAAAGAAAAAATGAAAATTTACCCTACCAAAAAAAAGGACGTTATTCCAGCATACACACTTTTTCTTTTTGGGATGTTTTTTCATGTTCTTTTGGGGATTTTTGGCTAAAGTTCTCATTTTGAAGTTACAGTTCCCGTTTCATAGCTTATTATGTTCAAAATAAAGGTTCGACTATGTCTATTGATGGAAGGCAAAAAGCAGTAGGGAATATTACTAGGTTTATAAATATTACTTAACCCATGACCACAAATAAGCAACTCAATTGCATATTTGAGGGGCGTGAAGCAAACCATTTATTCATGTGTACCATAATACCAATAGATTCACGGGAAGAGTTTCTCATTGACTACAATTTGACTCGAATAGATACAAATATTGCTATTATGCGGGTGTTATGCATTTTGTTTTACCCAACTTGTAAGCAATGCATATTATATGTTATGATTGTCATTTACTATAATAGATTGTCACACATCTTGTAAGTTAAGAAAATATTTTAATACATCATGGTTATAATATTGTGACAAGTTGGTCAAGGTCAAATGGAACCAACCTCGTAGCAGGTCAATGTAATTGCACATAAAATAATATAACACGGATTTATTCTAGCGATAAAGTCTTAGCATTTTATCCATTCTAGAGTAAGTAAAATTCATCTTTTTAGGTATCATATAACTAAATGAAAAATTCATTATGCATATGACAAAACTTCCTTACAGGATTATATGAATCCTATCCAACTTTTATTTTAAACACTCTTCATCCTTCACACAATCATCTAAATATTTTTATCCTACAATGAGCTTGCAACTTGACCAAACACATTGCTTCATCCTTTTCAAAGTATTGTTTCTATACAATATGAAATATATACCGATCCTGTCATAATTCCTCTTCCAAGAGCCTTCCAAGACGACGACTCTTACAGGATAACGATGATCCATATTAGCAAAATGGCTTCCTCTAACATAATGTTAAATAATGTCTGGATGAATATTTATGCAAAATGGTCCCCAAGATTTTTATTCTTAAAATACTAAATGATTTCAAGAAACTCAACAAAGTAGACTTTTAAACATGCTATTATCATATTCTTCTATCCATGATGCCATACTAAATCAAGATGCATGTTCTTTAGGGATCTTCTAGCCTTTTGTCCTTTCTAAGACAACCTATAGAAGTTACTCCAATTTCAGACCTGAGGTAACCCTAGACTTCTTATGTTATTCACATGTGTGAGAAGTAGATAGAAATATTTCAAACCTTCACATTCTCTCTATGGATTCCTCCTCCTTCACTAGCCTTCTCTCTTGTCTTCTTGGATTCTCGCATTCCTTCTCCATTGCAGATTGAACCCAAGAAGATACTTGATTGATGTGTGTGTCAATATGTTGAATGCCTTCCTTTATTGATTTGAAATGGAGAAGATTAGTAATGTTGTGATAATTCCCCATTCAGAATATAAAAATGTGCTTGAGGTTTGTACTCCAAAATAGCAAGTAAAAACATGAATTTTATGTGTGTTTCACTTAAGTTAGTTTCGTGAATAAAACTTAAAACATGAAATCAAAAAACTGAATGGAAGCATGTATCAATAAATAATACACCATCCATTGATAAAGGAGTTCACCCCTCCTAGGCTACATCTCCTTGGATCAGCTCTAAAGGCATGACCCCTTCTCATTATGCTCAAAATTCTTCAGTAATAAAGAGTACATAAGTGTTTTGACAAAAAGAGTGGCTAGCTTCCCCTTCAAAGGAAAAATTCTTCTACAAATAACTCTCACTCTAAACATATGACAACCTACAGTTAGTCATGAAACAATAAGCAAGCTAAGGGCTCTCAAATCAAGACCCCATACTCCAACTTCCAAGAGCATAAACAATACTAAAATCCACTTGAAGTACTTAAACAAGTCTCTTTCTCCATACACATATAGAGAAAAGAAGAAATAAAGCTACAAAATTATTGTAATGGCTGCTGCAGAAAGCACATGGAGGCTGGAAAACCCCTGCAAGGTCATCTCCATCTTCATACTCCTCCATAAACTGAATCAACACTCTAGTTTACCATGACACCCATAGCCTTCACTTTGCAAAAATCCTATCCATAAGTGCTCCTTTGATCCTAAAACCTGTTCCCAAAAGTTCATAATATCCAAAAATGGCTATCTAGCCTCTTTTTGCAACCCATTCGGTCAAAAATTGCCTTAGTTATTACTTTTTTCAGTCTTTCCACAATTTTCTCCTCTAAATCTGGCTTAGTTCTAATTAAATTCATTATACGCAGTTAAAACTGGGAGTTCCGCCGAAATCAAAGGTCCTGCCATCTTTCCTACCAATCTTGTGGTTAAGGCCCGAGTGGTCACATGTCGAGTGGACTTTCCGGTGGTAAAGGCGACGGTTTCGCACCCAGTCAGATATCACAATCACAATCAGCTATCTATATCACATTGGTGCTTTATTGCATCAGTATCGGTAGACGCGACGGGGATTATAAATTGCAGCCCATACTTTATCACATTTATGCCCTGTCGTAGATCACAATCGATCGATGTCCTAGGTTTTGTTTATGCGGACTTTGTTTTCCTGCGAGTTGCGATTGCGATTTGCGATTACGTTTATCGCATCGCAACCTAGGTACCTGGGGGCTGATTCTTATCCACTTGTGATATGAAATTGCGATCTCATTGCAACTTGTCTACATCGGGGTCGATTCTTCATGTTGTTCCTTCGCCAATGTGTGATTGAGATCCATCGCAATTGCAACTCGGGCTGATTTCCGAATACCTTCTCACCTACCTTTATCACATCACACGCTTCCCTACTCCGGGGCCGATTTTTAACACCGACCTATTTTTCATGCAATATGTGATGTGATCTGCCGATTTGCAGGACCAACAAAAGAGTGACACTTGGTGCCTGCCGATTGGCTGGGACCCTTTCCATGTCATACAATCTTGCCACGTGGACAAGTAAAACTTGAACTTTGACTTGCTCTAACTTCTGCATACAAGCTTTGATTTGAGTGTCATTTGCACCGTTTGATTTAGAATGATGAGCTCTTCAATTTGAAGCTAATGATCACTCTTCCTCAATAAAAAAAATTGGTCTCAAAAAGTTTACTTTCAATTGTTCAACATTTGAAGGTACAATTCGTTCATTTTTCCAAACTCGATCCAATCGATGTTTGAAGTGGCCTCACTTGTATTTGTCTTAGCTTTTTCTCAAGATGAACCTAAAATATAACTTGGCCAAAGAATTCAAGTTTGATATTCTTCTCGGCTTGTCCATGTCACAATGGCCATCCACAACAACATCCTTCCCAAGAAGAATTTCAAGGTGCTCATCTGCAAAATCCTTATCGAGGGTAAGATCCTAAAAATACTTTGCCAAATGAACCAAAACAAGCCTTACATAGTGCATACTTGTATAACTTGAGTGTTAAACACATTTGGAACTTACTAAGTGTGTTGCAATTACTTATACAACAATTTTAAAATCAACGGTTTGAGAAATAATTTTACAAAATGGAATAAACTTCACTCCCAAATTTTCCATTCAAATTGACTATCAACAAGACAAACTACCATTGAAATGCTTAAAGAAAAAATTGTTGTGTATAAGTGATTTATTTATGAACATCACTTTTACAAGTTACCAAACTATGGGGATATGCAACTAGTGAAAACAAAAATTTACAAACTTCAGCTGGACAAATAGTCCGCCCATTTCTTGCCCAACCAGGTAAATGAACCCTCTATTTGAACTTTCCCTTCTTCTAAAGCTGCTTTAGGGATGGCCGAATCTTGTGCCACTTTTTCTTTTGCCGCTTCCTCTTCTGGTGCTTGTATGATTTGCTTTCCCTTACCAAGATGAAGTTGTGGAAACAATTTCCAACACTTCTCAACCCAATGCCCATTGATATTTTAGTGATTATAAAAGTTCCTTTGAGCTCCTCTCAGCTCACTTGCCTTTAACCTTGGATGATATTTTCTCTTTTCGGTCTCAATTCTAGTAGACGTAAACATTTTCTTGATGAATGCTTTCATTTTATCTCACTTGTCTACACAATGGTTAGATGAAAGGAAAAAGGTGCATGGAAACATATTCCTCAACACATTATTCAAATTTGCATGTTGTTTTCCATTATGAAAAACATTCTAATTAACATAATGAATATACCTCTATTTTGTGTCCTTTGGCTTATGCTTCTTGCATGAGGAACTTGTGTGGCAAGAAGAATTTAGCTTCCTGTCTTCTTCAACATCTTCATCTCTCTTTGGAGATGCTTTTCACTTCGAGTCCTCCTTACGTTTCACGAACCAAGTGGGAACCAATTCTGGATGCAACTCCCAAAATATTGCCTCCTCATGTCCTTTCTTACGGCAAAAGGAACACAATACCAATGAGATGTCGCTAGAAGACCATTATTCTTTTGATACATAGCCTAAGCCTTCATATTTAGGCCTCTCCTTGGCCTCAATTGGATTTTTAATGCCTTGCTGGTTTACTCCAAGGCCTCCTCCCTTGTAACCCATCTTGGTCAAGAGCTTGGATCCAATGCCTTTACTATGTTTTTCAAAGGCTGCAAATGAATTTACATCAACACTTTCACATAAGGAAGAAGCATGTAAATTCTTACCATTTGCCTCATCTTTTGATTGACATACAAAGATGTTTTCGAACTCCCTTTTGATTTTGGATGTGTCCTCTTGGACTCTTTGGCTCTCTTCTTTCAGCTCCTTGAATTTGGGTGTTGATAGAACCTCATCTTCCACATCATGTGGACAAAAGGTCAAAAATTATCCATCTATCTTCTCTGAAGGACTTTATACACTAGAATCTTGTGTAAGAGTTGTAGAAAAACATGAATATTATGGATAAGATGGCTTTTTATCACCATTCTTGTTACCTTCTTCCCTTGGAGAAAGTTCTCCTCTTGGAGGTCTACAACTTTCACCTTGCAATTTGGTATTCCTCTCTTCATACAAGACTTTCACCATTTCTACCATGTCTAAGAAATCCTTTCTAAAAGCCTTCACATCCCGTGACATTCTTGCATGCTCTCCTCCTTGGGACATGCTTTTCTTGAAGCTTCTACATCAATTTGAGTTAGAACTTGGTGTTAGAGATTGTAACAACCTTTCTCTCCTTTCCAAAACCTTCTCCTCACTTGAGATTCAAAACACATTCACTTGAAAACAACAGTCAATTCCTCCTTGCACAAAGAAAACCTAAGCTATGATACCAACCTAATCTGAAATGGAGCAGATTAGTAGTGCTATGCTAATTCCCCATTCAGAATATAAAAATGTGCTTGAGTTTTGTACTCCAAAATAGCAAGTAAAAACATGAATTTTATGTGTGTTTCACTTAAGTTAGTTTCATGAATAAAACTTAAAACATGAAACCAACACACTGAATGGAAGCATGTATCAATAAATAATACACCAACCATTGATAAAGGAGTTCACCCCTCTTGGACTACATCTCCTTGGATCAGCTCTAAAGGCATGACCCCTTCTCATTATGCTCAAAATTCTTCAGTAATAAAGAGTACATAAGTGTGTTGACAAAAAGAGTGGCTAGTTTTCCCTTCAAGGGAACATTCTTTTGCAAAGAACTCTCACTCTAAACACATGAAAACCTATTGTTAGTCATGAAATAATCAGCAAGCTAAGGGCTCTCAAATCAAGACCCCATACTCCAACTTCCAAGAGCATAAAAAATACTACAAACCACTTGATGTACTTAAACAAGTATCTTTCTCCATACACATAGAGAGAAAAGAAGAAATAAAGCTACAAAATTGTTGTAATGGTTGTTGCAGAAAGCACATGGAGACTGGAATACCCCTGCAAGGTCATCTCCATCTTCATACTCCTCCATAAACTGAATCGACACTCTAGTTGACCATGGCATCCATAGGATTCACTTTGAGAAAAGCCTATCGAGAAGTGCTCCTTTGATCTTGAAACCTATTCCCATCAATTCAAAATATCCAAAAATGACTATCTAGCCTCTTTTTGCAACCCATTTGGTAAAAAATTACCTTAGTTATGACTTCTGTCAGTATTTCCACAATTTTCTCCTCCAAATATGGCTTACTACTAGTTAAATTCATGATCTGAAGTTAAAACTAGCAGTTCCACCGAAATTGGTGGTCCCGCCTATCTTGTGGTTAAGGCTCGAGTGGTCACATGTGGAGTGGCTTTTCCGATGACAAAGGTGATGGTTTCGCACCCTCTCGATATCACAATCACAATCGGTTATCTATATCGCATCAGTGCTCTATCACATCGGTATTGGTAGACCCAGCGAGGATTATAAATTACAACCCATAATTTATCACATCCGCACCGTATCATAGATCACAATCGACAGATGTCCTAGGGTTTTGTTTATGCGGGACTTTGTTTTCCTTTGAGTTGCAATTACGATTTGTGATTGCATTTATCGAATCACAACCCGGGTAACTGGGGGAGGATTCTTATCCACTTGCGATATGTGATTGCGATCGCTTCACAACCTATCTGTGCCAGGGCTGATTCTTCATGTTGTTCCCTTCACCGATGTTCAATTATGTTCCATCACAATCGCAACTCCGACCGATTTCTAAATACCTTCCCTCATGCCTTTATCACATCGCATCCTTCCCTGCTCGAGGAGGAGTTTTTTAAAACCGACCTATTTTTCTTGCGATATGCGATGCGATGGGCCATTTTGTAGGACTAATGACAAAGTGACACTTGGAACCTCATGATTGGATGGGACCTTTGTCATGTCATCCAATCCTACCATGTGTATAAGTCAAACTTGAACTTTGACTTGCTTTAACTTCTACATACGAGCTCGAATTTGAGTGTCGTTTGCATCGTTTGATTTAGAATAACAAGATCTTCGATATGAAGATAAGATTATCAAGATTCGAACACTTTTATTTTTTTTCACAAATTTTGAGCTCATGATCATTTATATAGCCTTTCATAGGGCTTGTATAGCCCTCACAAGGCCAACATGTTCATGGTTGGTCGACTTGGTTCTTAGGATCCTTCTAGACATTTCCATATAAAAACAACTTTTCTTTCTCTGATACAAGTGCCCAAGACTGTCTTTTATAATAACAAAGAATCTTTTGACTCATGATAAACCTAGGAGACCTATTGACAAATAACTTGAGCAAGAAATGCATGCTCCAAAATCATTTTCTTTTATTCTTTTACATCATTTTTTTTGCCCTTTCAATAGACACATAATATTTACATCATCAGAAGAGTCAAATAACAATTATGAAGACCGAAACTAGTTATAATTTGCAACATGGTGCATGTATTAATATAATGATATGAAATGAAGGTTTTAGAAATTTAGAACCTTTTATATTTTCCATGATATCACGTGAATTTTCTATATAAATTTAGACATATGCCATTAGTGGGTTTCTTATTAATACAACTATGATTAATTTTGGATGAATTTCTTGATTTTTTTTTAATGTGTCATAATGAACTTTCAAGATATCATAATATTTATGAGCAAGTATTTAACTGGCTAAAATTCCCCTCTTATGTAAAAAATGGAAATTTTTATTGATCTAAAATGTTTCATCAAATTCAAATATTTGAATGTTTATAGTTGAGGATGGTGGAAAAAAATTACAAATTACACTTATTTGATCAACAAGGTGACAAGGGGAAGGCACCAACCTTAGAGAAATCCACAGATGCTCTTGAGGAAGTGCTTAGTGAAGACACATTTTTTTTGGCCACTGATCCAGTCCAAACAATAAGGAAGCTTCAAAACAAATTAAAAAATAAACTCAATTCTTTAATTCTTATTCAAGCATAGACAGAAGAGATAAGAGGCCAAATCAAAACCATGATGGGCCAAATTTATCACTATGGGGTAAGAAACTCATTTAATTATCCCATTTATTTATTTATGATTTTAATTATCTCATCCTTTATAAAAAAACCTATTTATTTTACAAGAGTTTTTGAGGGAGTACGATCCTCATGGTGCGACTATGGGGGTCGACGTTGGTAGTAGCATTGATGATCCACCTATGAGTAGCACATTAGCCACTGAGACTGGTACACCCGCTAAGCCACACACGTCATGATCTGCACCCCTTGAACAACATATGCCAGGATCTACACATGATGTTATGGATGCAAAGCATGATCCCATCACACATTTTGAAGCGATCTTTCTTAGATTTTCCCATGTTACTATCACATGAAAACTATCGATTACATTTTTTGTATATGAGGACCATGTCCCCATGAAATTAGAGAAACTTCCAGGTATTTAAGAAGTGTTTTAAATATTTAAGTATAATCTAATTGAATTTTACGTATGGTCTGTGGTTTTTTAAACTAATAATAATATCATTTTGCAGGAAAAGATGTATTATATAGGTGCTTGTATGACCTAACCTTGGAACTCTTTGGGCCCACCATTCACAGAAATTGGTAATCTTGAAGTTCCAAGTTGAAGGATGAACTTATGAACAAGATGGTCGACCTGCTCGGTGAGGGTGCCTTCAACAAAACTGAAGTTGCCTCAAAGGTAGGATTACATTTAAAATATATGTGGGATCAGTATAGGGTTCATTTGGAAAAGAATAATAAGTATGAGCACCCTCCAGTGATTCCGGAGAGGGGGTGGAAAGCCCTCATGGCAGA
This sequence comes from Pinus tabuliformis, assembly GCA_031772625.1. Classification (NCBI taxonomy): domain Eukaryota; kingdom Viridiplantae; phylum Streptophyta; class Pinopsida; order Pinales; family Pinaceae; genus Pinus; species Pinus tabuliformis. The sequence goes on along the minus strand of CM062808.1, from coordinate 996,299,777 downwards.
TTCAATTGATAAGGCGCTTCGAAAAGAAGGGAAGACACCACCCTAACTAGGAAGGTATGGGGAACTTTTTATAATGTAATTATGATGCTTTATCATCATTGTGACATCTAATTACTTTTTTCAATATTTTCAATATAGGCTCCTAGATATATCTAAAGCCACGAAGGCTAGAATAACTAAACATGGGAAGCAACATCTTGGCTCGGGTGGTTACCAAAACTGGCCACAAAAATTATAAGTAAAAAAAAATAATTTGCATCCAGATTATAAATTCTTAACAAATTTAATTTAACATTGCAAAAGAAGAAAAATTTGTGTTTTTAAGCAAAATTGCAGGGGTCACAATTCAAAGATGTTGCCATGGAGGAAGACTTCAACCTTGCTTACAAGCACAACTATCAAGTTGTGGTTGAACGTAAGACAAGATTGACTTCTTCACAGTCTTCCACCACCAAACCTAACACTCTAGTAAATAAAATAAATGAAAAGCATTTATAAATTATTACTTGTACAATATACTGGTTATTTTTTTGGCCATAAATCAATGTGCTTAATTGTAAAAAGTAGGAAAAAAATGTAGATACAACACATGAGCCTAGTGATGGTGGAGTGCCTCTTGAAACTGATTTTTATCTCGGTACTGGAGTCATTTCATGTGTTATAAAAAAATTGTAGTTGGAGTAAATTAAAAATATTTAAACTAAAATGGTGTATTAATTATAACCTTTCTTGTTTCTACTCTAGAGCATGTACAAGATGATTCCATACAAGAGGAGGAACATATAGCCACATATGAAATTACTTTTCATCCCTCCACTACCGAAGTAGGTAACAAACACTCTACTACTATTTTTATTAATAAAAAACTTGTAATAATAATAACTATAAATATGAATTTAACATTTCTTTATTATTGTAGTTGATGCTCTTCCTACCTTGGAGCATCATAGACATATGACCAGGTCAGGAGCAAGGCATACAGAGCCCATAACAACTGAAGGGCTGATGTCCTTACGAAATACCTAAAAAAGAGAAAGAGACCAAATAATAAATGATTGTACTTGTCTATTTAGAGCCTGGTTTTTTTAGTAGCACATTTTTACTGACGCGTTGAATGCATCATGACATGTGCACATGTAACTTTTTACTATCTTAATAAAAAGTTGTGATTATCCTGTTGGGAAAAATTAGAACGACCTTGTTTCATATTATGTAAACATATTTTTTGTGTTCAAATTTATGGAGATGAAATCTTTTTTGGATGTACAAATGAATGAATGTTTTGTATTTGTTTCTTTATGTATCTTAATGTCTTTATTTCAACTATTTCCTAGTAGATAGATTGGGTACTAGGGAATTGAGAGTGAAGTGAGGGGAGGGAGGGGCCATGAGCGGTTCCACCTTCACGTGGTTGGCTATTCAATAGAGAATAAATTAGGATTTGGATAATCTTGGAGCAAAAAGCCCTCAATCGAACATAGCAACAAGAAAGTCAATGTTGACTCCGTTGCTACTTCGTCAAGTGGAGGGAGGTTTTCTCCAAGATTACAATACTCCAAAAATTTATTTTTGAAACGAGAGGACCTCATTTAGGTATTCATGCACTCAAGTATTTTTAATTATTACTTATTCATGCAATTAAATTTAATATTTGGTCAAATTTAAGTTATTTTTTCCTCATTGGTCTCATGAATATGTGTAGGACAACTAATATCGATTCAAATGTTGAAGTGGAATAATTATCGAAAGAAAATAGCTCAAAATGGTAATATTACATTTCACATTAAATTTTTCATTATTGTTACTAGGCATTCGTTTTATTACCAAATATTGATAAATAAGTCTACACCTATGTCTGGCAAGAAATATGCAGAAAAATATTTCTACATCTGAGTCTTGCAGAAATATGGCCATTTCAATGCTAGAGTTGTTCAAGGTAAGATACTTTCATGTTTATTCATTTTTGCTTCTGCATAATGCACTGCACTAGTTACTGTATTTGTAATCATGAATGGTAGATCTTTGAACTAACTTGACAATTCTTCTATGTTTCAAAGGGAGCTATTCTACAACCTGGTAATTCCAATTTAAAAATTTCTTCAAATTGGTAAGAACATACTGCCACTGATGGAATAAGGTAAGAGCAATGGTAATTCAAATTTGTATTATTTGTTTTTATTTCTCATTATCTAGTTAGAAGTGATGGAACAAGGTTGATATCATGAGTCGCAAGATGAGGGATGTTCGAAAATTAAATAGGGCGACTTTTAATTCCATTTTCCACTACACGAAACTTACTTGTGACATTATGTTATTATTTTTCTTGATTATGTTTGTGTTCTTATCATCAAATAAATGACAAAAAAAAAAAATATCACAACCATACAAAAATGAACACAAGATATAGGCTCCAATCCAGGGTAAAAATCCCTCCAAGGGGAAAACCTAGAAAGAACTCTCTTCTTATAGAATCACTTTCAAAGGAGACTTCCAAGACCAAACCCTAGACTAGGCCTCTCACCAAAAACCAAGCTAGCTAACTAGAATATCTGCCTCAAGACAAATAACAAAGTTACCAAGGGCAATGAAGCAGAGATCTTCCAAAAGAAAGGCTCTTCTAGCCTCTCGTCCATCACAAAATAGCCTGCAATTCTCTTGCAATTTTGGACCTATGGAAACCATAGAAACTTTAGGATATTCACATGTGTGAATAGTATAGGGAATATTTCATACCTTCACATAGTTCCAGTGTTGGGTTGTGTTATATTCTTTCCACAACTAGGTGTCCTAGTGAACTGAGGGGTTAGATGGGGGGTGGAACCCCCCTTTCAATGCGTCGACTACGCAGCGGGGGGATCATAGGGAGGTTTGAGGGTGGCGGTTAGCCCCAGTCTATGGGGTCCAGGGCAATGCCCAAGGGAGAATTTTTTTGGACCCTATATTAGGTGAGTGAACCTACCTATGGTTTTGGGCACGATGGTTTTTGGTCCATGGTATTGGATGCTTCGGCATGTATATATGTGTATTGTAACATTGAAAGGAATATAATGAAAAATCAATCTGATAGTCCCAGTTTTGGGATCCAGGGGAAAATCTCTATATATGTGTTTTATGTGTTATGCTCTCACTATTGTTTATTTTCTGTGTTTTAGAATTCATATGCAGGTAATTTATCTACCGGGTTAAAACCTACATTTGGTATCAGAGCTATTTTGGCTTCAAGGGGTGCCTTTATTGCTAAGGGGTTTTGCTCAAGCCTATGGTAGAACTTGTTTAGTGGGATAACTGCGGGATCAATTCTTGTGGTGAAAGAAGATGACGAGCAATAGAAAGATAGAGATCAAGAAATTTAATGGTCAGAGTTTTGAGTTATGGAAACTCAAGATGGAGGATCTGTTGATAGATAAAGATCAGTGGATCGCGGTAGATTCAGGTACTAAACAAACAGAAGTGTCCGATTAAGAATTGAAGAAGTTGGATCGGATGGTAAAGAGCACAATACGATTGTGTGTCTCAAATTTAGTATTGCTAAATGTATCGATGGAAGTTATGGCTAAGGCTTTGTGGGACAAGTTAGAGACTTTGTACCAATCTAAGCCTCTAGTGAATAAACTGTTCCTATGGAAAAATTTGTATAACCTGAGGATGAAAGATGGAGACTCAATGACAGAGCATCTAAATGAATTTAATAACATGGTAAGTCAGTTATTATCTGTTGATATTAAAATTCTAGATGAAGATAAGTGCATCACTTTGTTGTGTTCTCTACCAAATTCGTGGGATAGTCTGGTTATTGCAATAGGTAGCAAAGCAACTGCCTTACAATAAAATAGTCTCATCCTTACTGAGGGAGGAGATGAGAGACAAAAATATGGAGAGGTAAAATAGTGATTCCTTGTCTATATGAGGAAGGTCCCAGAACAGAAATAAAAATAAGTCATCGACTGGGAGATCTAAATATAGAGGGAGATATAAATGTCCAAGAAAACCTGTAAATGTGTGTTGGAAATGTGGAGAGGAAGGGCACTACAAAAGGGACTATAAATCTAAAGCTCCTGAAAAAGGAAAGGGATATGATGATGCTACTTCTTCAGAGGCAAAAACCACCTCATATGAAGGTGGGGATGTGTACTTGACTTCTTCAAGTACACATGTAGATCATGAGGCATGGTTGATTGACTCAGGTGCATCCTTTCACTTCACTCCCCATAGAGAGTGGTTCTGTGAGTATGAGAAATATGATGGTGGTGATGTCTTCTTGGGGGATGACAGGAAAGCTAAAATAGTTGGTCGCGGAAAAGTTAAGTGGAATTTTCAAGGTGGAAGGATTAGAACACTTTCGGGTGTTCTGCATATTCCTGCATTGGCCAAAAATCTAATTTCTGTAAGCAAGATGGATGATGCAGGTGTAAAAACAATGCTCAAGAAGGATACATGCAAGATGGTTTGAGGAGCACTCATATTGATGTAGGGAGTTCGAATTGGAACTTTTTACAAGCTGCAAGGTAGCACTATTGTTGATGGGTGCAACAGTTCTGTGGTTCATGAAAGTGGAGAAGAAAATCTAGTGGTCTCTGGAGAAGATACCATGTTATGGCATCAAAGGCTTGGACATATTGGAGAGAATGGCCTTCGAATACTTCATGGTAAAGGTATGGTAGAAGGTATGACTAATATCTTTATGGATTTTGATTTATGTGAAAATTGTGTATATGGGAAGTAGAATTGGGTGAGTTTCACCTCTAGTGGTAAGATGGTGAAACAAATATTAGAGCCTGTTCACAGTGATGTGTTTGGACCTGTGAAGGTTCCATCACTGGGTAAGTCTGTGTACTATGTATCATTTATAGATGACTTCTCGAGGAATACATGTATATATTTCCTTAATAAGAAATCTAAAGTGTTTGATAGGTTTAAAGAATTTAAGGCTCTTGTGGAAAACTAGACAGAGAAGAAGATAAAGATGTTGAGGACAGATAATCGTCGAGAGTTTTGCAAGAAGGCATTTGAAGAAACTTGTAAGAAGGATGGTATAGCATGGAAGAAGACTACTCCATTCATACCTGAGAAAAATGGAGTTCCAAAAAGAATGAACAAGACGTTGATGGAAAGGGAAAGAAGCATGCTTAGTGGTTTCGGGATAGGACAGGAATTCTGGGTAGAGGCAGTGGAGACTGCATGTTACCTGGTCAACAGATCACCTTCATCAGTGTTGGAGGAACACACTCCACAAGAGGTATGGACTAGTAAGAAACCCTCTCTTTCACATCTGAGGGTATTTGGATGTGATGCATATGCACATGTTCCAAAGGAGAAAAGAAAAAAGTTGGATAGCAAATCTGAAAATTGCATCTTTATTGGGTATAAGGATGGTTTAAAGGGTTATAAACTTTGGAACCCACTAACAAGGAAGGTTGTGTACAACTGAGATGTGGTGTTCAATGAGGTGAAATATGTTATTAAACATGAATTCCAACCAAAGGAACCTGAGAAGATAGAGTTTGAGCTAAAGGAGGAAGAAACAAACTATACAACAGAAGAGGAATCAGAAGATGAAGAGGCACAAAATCCGGTTCGGAGAAGATCAGTTTGAGAAAGAAGGCAGCCAGAAAGGCATAGTCCATGTACTTTCTGTTCAAATTTTGATTTATCTATTATTGATGACGATCCCAAAACTGTGAAGGAAGAAGTAGATTCAGAGGATGGTAAACTTTGGAAAGAGGCCATGGTTGATGAAATGGCATCTTTGCACAAAAATGAGGCTTGGGATTTGGTGGAGTTACCAACTGGAAGGAAACCCATTGGCAGCAAATGTGTGTTCAATAAGAAGACAAATGTAGAAGGAAAAGTGGAGAAATACAAATCTCGGTTGGTAGAAAAAGGTTATTCCCAGGTGCCGGGAATTGATTTTGGTGATATTTTTTCTTCTATTGCCAAGGTAGCTTTTATCATATTACTTTTATCTGTTGTTTCTACTTTTGATTTTGAGGTATAACAGATGGATGTGGAGACAACATTTATTCATGGGGATTTGGAAGAAGAGATCTACATGAAGCAACATGAAGGCTTTGTGGTGAAGGGTAAGAAATAACTAGTATGAAAGTTTAAAAACTCTCTGTATGGGTCAAAAAAGTCACCAAGGATGTGGTATCAGAAATTTGATACATTTATATGGGGACTTGATTTCACCAGAAGCAAAGTAGATCCCTATGTGTATTTTAAATTAAATGGTGACTGTGTTATTTATATGGTCTTGTATGTGGATGATATGTTGCTTGTTGGAAATGACAAAGAAATTATCTAGGATTTGAAGACTCAATTGTCCTCCAAATTTGACATGAAAGATCTTGGTGCTACAAACTATATTTTGGGCATGGAATTTAAAAGAGATTAGGAAAAGAGGAAGCTCTTGTTAAACATTGGGAAGTATTTCGAGACAATACTGCAAAGGTTTAATATTCAAGATAGTAAACTGATGAAGGTTCCTATTCCTGTAGGTGTAAAGTTATCTATTGAATAATGTCCCAAGACACAAGAAGAGGAAGAGGACATGTCCCATGTTCCATATCCAAGTTCAGTCAGTAGCCTGATGTATGCGATGGTTTGTACTAGACCAGACATTGCACATGCAGTGGGAGCATTGAGCAGGTTTATGTCAAAACCAGGGAAGGAGCATTGGACAACAATGAAGCGGGTTTTTAGGTATTTGCATGGCACTAGTCATTATGGTTTGTGCTACCAAGGAAGACCAAGATTGGACAGATTTTTGGATATTCGTGGCTTTGTTAATGCAGACTAGGCTAGAGATCTGTATCGGAGAATATCTACAAGTGGGTATGTGTTTAACCTATTTGGAGGTGCAGTCAGTTGGATGAGTAAGAAACAACTTGTAGTGCACTATCAACTACAGAGGCAAAATACATGGCAACCACTCATGCAAGAAAAGAAGCAGTTTGGTTACGGAGATTATGTTCAGGAATGGGGTTAGTACAGGGAGTTATAAGAATAGATTGTGATAGCCAAAGTGCAATTTTCTTGGCAAAGAACCCTGCTTATCATTCAAAGACAAAGCAAATTGATGTTCAATATCACTTTGTGAGGGATATGATAGAAGACAAAAAGGTGTTGCTGGTAAAGGTGGACACGTTGAAGAATATTGTAGATGGATTGAAAAAAAATTGAAGCTCTTAGAAGTTCTCTTGGTGTAGAGAAACAATGGGCATTGTAGGGCTATATAAATGACTAAGCTCTCCTGTGGCTCCGCGTGGAAAGAAAACAACAAGTAGGAGAATGTTGGGTTGTGTTATATTCTTTCTAGCGGGGGGGTCATAGGAGGGGCAGTACTCCCCCCTGTATGGGGGGTTTGACGGGGGCAATTAGCCCCCCTCTACAGGGTCCAAGGTAGTGCCTTGGGGAAATTTTTTTGGAACCTATATTAAGTGGGCGGACCTACCTATGGTTTTGTGCATGGTTTTTGTACATGGTTTTGGGCGCAATGGTTTTCGGTCCATGGTATTGGATGCTTCGGCATGTATATATATGTATTGTAACATTGAAAGGAATATAATGAGAAATCAATTTGGTAGTCTTGGTTTTGGATCCAGGGGGAAATCTTTGTGTATATTTGTTTTGTGTTATGCTCTCGCTATTGTTTATTTTCTATGTTTTAGAATTCGTATGCAGGTAATTTATGTACAGTGTTAAAACCTACATCTAGGACTTCTTCCTTCTTCGCTAGCCTTATTCTTCACTAGCTGACTTGATCTTGGCATCCTTTCTACACGCTTATAATTACAAAAATAAATTTTATTTCTTTTATACAAGTGCCCAAATGGGTCTTTTACAATGATAATTACTCTTTGACTTATGAAAAATCTAGGAGACCTAGTGAAAAATAACTTGAGCATGAAACCCATGCTCCAAAAATAATTTCTTTTTACTCTTTATATTATTTTTCTTTCTCCTTTTTACATAAGAATTACATCATGACATGAGTCAAATGACAATTATGAACACCAAAACTAGTTACAAATTCCAACACTCCCTCTTAACTAGGGAGGTATTCATAATTGTCCAACTAGTACAAGGATAGTACTTCCTTTGAAAATATCTCATAAGAAGAGTCAGATTGATAAGCCAATTGTAAGCATCAACATCATGACCAACATTATTTCTGAGGCCTAACTAGACATTATGCTGGGAGGCTTTACATGTGATACCTCACTACCTCTCCAAGGCACATACCCCATTTGGATGTTCACAAGGTATGTCCTTTTAGGACTATTCTTATCTTGAATTCCCAAACCCGAATCCTCAAAGAATAACCATACTCTTCGACCACTTTTATCTTGGACAAATTTCCCATCCTCAAAGAGTGTCAGTCCTTGACTTATTTTTCCTGGATTCTACAATCCACAAGAAGTTACAATCTCATATGCTTGTCAAATCCTCTAGACACCATTATTTCCTTACAGCCTTCACGAAGACTTATGGTTGTTAGTCCTAGTCTAGTGCATGACACATAAGGATAAGAAATATCCATCATCACTCCCTCTCAACCAGAGAGGATATCCATATTCTCCTTTTATCTTGAGAATAGATCCTTGCTCGTATTCAAGGAGACTCCTTTATACCTGCTCATATTCAAAGGAGATTTATGACTTCCTTTCAAATTGAAAAGCCAATACCACAAGTCTTACAACTTATCTTGTAAGAGTATCACCTACCATCTTTTCATGGCTCCTTATTTCCTCCGCATCTTATTATATCGAGCTTGCTACTTTTCTAGTATCATAGGGCCACGTTCTTCTTATGACAAGTTCTAGGCCATCAATCTCATACATCAATTTCATCTTATCATCATTGAAAATTCCAGTTGATCACATATTCCTTATGAAATTGATCTCTTCGATCTTCAAATTATATTCTCATACTGCTTCCTCTCAATCCCAAGATGAGCACATCTTAACTTCATAGTTTCCAAATATTGAGATTTTCTGAATATTTCATTCATATAGTTGAACTTGCCTCAACTATCTTCCTATATTCCTGCAACATCCTTCCAGGAAGAAAAAAATGTGTTAACCAGATAACCAAAAATAGAAGCATTAACAACATGCTTACCTCATCATGAGAACTTTATCATCATCAACATCCTCATGGTTCATCTCCACTCAAATATTTCTTCATGTATCAAAGTTCCCTGAGATTGTACTAGATGTTTATCATATATATATATATATATATATATATATATATATATATATATATATATATATATATAGCGAGAAATTATATTTTTATCATTTTCTAGAGTAAGCCAAATTCATTCTTTCAGGCATCAAATGAAAGATTCATCATGCATAATTCATGACCAACCTTTTTCTTATAGGATCCTATGCATATGAATCCTACCCAAAGGCTACTTAAACATGCATTCTCAATCTTCCATAAAATCATCTATCTATATGTTCTTGATCAACTTTCCTACACCAAATGTGCCTGCAACTTGACCAACTGCATTCCTTCATCCTTTACGAGTATTATTTGAATACTAACCTTGTCATAATACTTCTTCCAAGAGTCTTCCAAAATCATGACTCTTATAGGATCATGATGATCCACCTTAGAAAAATGACTACCTCTAACATAATGTTAGACAAAATATGGATTAATACTTATGAAAAATGGTCCCCAAGCTTCTTATTCTTGAAAGACTAGATGATTACCAAGAAATTCAATCAAGTAGATGTTACTATTACATGATTCTATCTATGATTCCATATCAAATCAAGATGCATGCTTACTCCTTTAGTCATCAGTTCCTTCAGGGTCCTTATAGTTCCCTCCATCATGCTCATCATTTCCAAGGAGTCATCATCAAGCATGATAGTTTATTTTCTTCTTCCCTCCTTATCTCGCTTTCACCTACAATCTTTAATAGCAAGCAAGTCCAAGCAAAATATACAAATACAAGAGCATGATGTCTATTTTGTCAACCTAGGGTTTCCATGGTTTTTCTTAGAGGGTATATTCCTAGGGTTCTCAAGTAAAAACCTTAAATTCCTTGATCTTTCCTTTCAAAACATCATTCCTAGAGTTTTTATGTGATACCTTAGATATTATTCAATTCCACTCTCGTTGGGGTTTACCATGTCTTAAATTCTTCTTAGAAAGCCTAGATAACAAAAACTAGGGCTTTTGTGAGGGAACAAACCAGATTAGTGCAACATTTATTTACTTTTCCATACATGCCATTATGCAATTCCACTCTCGTTGGGGTTTACCATGTCTTAAATTCTTCTTAGAAAGCCTAGATAACAAAAACTAGGGCTTTTGTCAGGGAACAAACTAGATTAGTGAAACATTTATTTACTTACGATATTAATTTATTCTAATTCTTGATTATGTTTATGTCCTTATCACCAAATAAGATCACAACCATACAAAATGAACACAAGATACAGGCTCCAAGCCAGGGAAAAAACCTCTCATAGGTGAAAACCTAGAAAGAACTTCTCTTCTTATAGAATCAACTTCAAAGGATACTTCCAAGACCAAACCCTAGACCCAAGCTACCACTAAGAACCAAGTAAACCAACCAATATTATTTTCTACAATACAAGACAAAATATTCAAGGGTAGCGAAGCAATATTTCTCCAAGATGAAGGCTCTTCTAGCCTTTTTTTCCTTGCCAAAGTAGCCTACAACATCTCTTGTAATTTTGGACCTGAGGTAACCCTAGAAACACTAGGGTACTCACACATGTGGATAGAATAAAAAAAATATTTTAGACCTTCGCTTTCCTTTTAGGACTCCCTCCTCCTTCAAGTCCCTTTTAGGACTCCCTCCTCCTTCGTTATCCTTCTCCCATGTCTTCTAGGACTCTCACGCTTCTTTTATATTGCAGAATGAACCAAAGATATGATTGCTTCATTGTGTCACAAAGGAGGTCGAAGCTCTTATTTTTATATCCTTTCCTAGGGCTTGAATAACCCTCATAAGGTTGACCTCATGTAGGCTATTTGTCTTGGTTCTTAGGGGTCTTCTAGACATTTCCATTTACAATTTTTTTTCTTTATTTGATACAAGTGCCCAAGTGGATCTTTTACAATAACAATGATTCTTTGACTCATGATAAACCTAGGAGACCTAATGAAAGAGAATGAAACCCATGCTTTTATAAATTTTTCTTTTGTTCTTTACATCATTTTCTTTCTCCTTTTGATTGAAAAATAATATTTACATCATGGCGTGATCCAAATGACAATGATGAAGACCGAAACTAGTTATAATTTCCAGAAATCTCTTGCATGGCTCCCTCTTTCCTTCACATCTCATTATGCCTATATTTCTACTTTCTTGCTATGATGGAGTGTGTTCTTCTTCTGACGGGGTCAAGATCATCAATCTCGTACACCACTTTCATCTTCTCATCATCAATTCAACCTTCCCATACTTTTAACTAATAAAAGCTTCCTCAAGGAAGTGATTCCTTTACACTTTAGGTTATCTTCTCACATTTCTACTGAAGATGAGAACATATTGACTTCATAGTTTCCTATCGTTGAGCTTCCCTCAATATTTTACATATACTTGAATTTGATTCAACTCATCATGAATTCTTGAAAAATTATTCTGGGTAGCAAAACAATATGTTAACCAAATTACCAATAGAAATATTAACATTAGACTTACCTCATCATGAAAACTTTCTCATCAACATTCGCATGATCAATATCCACTCGAATATTCATTCTTTCATCATAGTTCCCAAGGATCGAACTTGATTACCAAGTTACCATTTTCTTTTAATGTTGATTTGAGAAATTTTTAGCATTTTATCCATTCTAGAGTAATCCAAATTCATCCTTTTAGGCATCAAATGAAATATTCATCATGCATAATTTAAGACCAACCATTTCTTAGAAGATTTTGTGTATATGAATCCTATCCAAAAGTTATTTAAACATGCATTTAATATTTCATATAATCTTCTAGCTATATGTCCTTGACAAAATGTCCTACATCAAATCGGTCTGCAACTTGACTAACTACGTTCCTTCATCCTTCAAGAGTATTATTTCCATACGATGTGGAATTTATACTAATATTTTCATAATTCTTCTTCCAATAGTCTTCCAAAACGAATACTCTTATAGGATCATGATGATCCACTTTAGGCGCAAAATGAATGATTATAACATAATGTTAGACACTATATGGATGAACACTTATGCAAGATGGTCCTCAAGGCTTCTTATTCTTGAAAGACTAGATGATTTTTATGAAGAAACTCAATCAAGTAGATTCTAGATATACTACATGCTTCTTTCTATGATGCCATACAAAAACAAGATTGTAATACAATGATGCATGCTTAATTCATTAGAATTAGTTGATTTTAGGTCCTTATCATTCCCCCCTTCCATCATACTTTGGTTTTACCTTTCTTCATCCTTATCTTGTTTTCTTTATGTATCTACAACTTTAAGTGCAACCAAGTAAGATCTACAAAGACAAATACATGACGACGATCCAGGGTTTTTATGGATTTTTTATAAACTGTACTCATAGGGTTCTTAGACACAAACCCTACATTCCTTGAATTCTCATTTGAAACGTCAACCCTAAGGTTTTTGTGTCATACCCTAAACTTGATATAATTCCACCCTCACTAGATTTTACCATAAGCCCCTAGATCTTCTTTGCAAACCCTAAAATTTAGTAGTTAGAGTTTCTATTAGGGAAAAACTAGATTAGGGTTAGGGTTATTTAACAAGGTTTTCTAATTCAAGTCTCCTTTAGGATTTTCAATCCCTAGATGCCAAAACCTTTCAAACCCTAGATTCTAGTCTTACAAAACCCTAATTACTAAACAAACCATTTATAACTTGAAATGCACATAAAGCAAATTTGTACATACCTCATGCCCCCTTTTCCATGATTATTGGAAGCTACTACAAATCCTTATTTACAAGGATTGCATGTATTTGTCCTTCATAATCGTAGGAAGCTACTACAATGCCTTCTTCAAGATCTTAAAACTTGATCTTATAGTTCAAGGAATTGTCACTTCCACTATTGTCACGATCTCTTTATCAGTACTACCTTCAAGAGAATGTCAAGTCAAGATGCTTTCTCAAGATGATCAATTGTTGCTTCTTTTGCTACATCAATCCTTTGCCCTCCTTGATGATATATCTAGAATGAAGCTTATGCTACCACATCTGTAACTTTTGATCCTTTGGATAGGGCTTGTTATAGTCACTTCAAAGACCTTGAGTCTAGGCTTATAATGTCATTCCAACTTTCGGTCTATATTCCTTATCAAGTTGCTTCTTTTCACAGGGCTATAGGGTTATTCCTGTCATTATAGGCTTCCCAATCTTGAGTTTACAAAATTCATTTTTTTCATAGGATAGACCTCTTCTTGGACTGCTCAACCTATTTCAGATCAATGGCCTTCATGCTTTGAATAATCTCAGAATCCATGGATTTCTTGCATAGGGATTAGGACTTGGTTCAAAGATTTATACTCATTGTAGTTGGTATAACAGTGGCCCAGATTTGATTTAATCTGACTCTGGCTTTCTTCAACTTCTAAGGAGATCTCAAAATAGTCCCAAAAATCTTCAATCTTATACACATAATCTACAAAAATGCTCGACCTTAACTCTTCTTCCTTACTACCTTTATGTGCTTTTCAGATCTCTTGAAATGGTGACATGACTACCTCAGAAATTTCAGATTCCAAGCCTAGGGTTGCGACCTTATTTTAGAGGTCTGATCTTATTTTAATTTACACAAAGGTAGCCCAAAAATTACCCCTTCTAGATTGGATCTTAGTCTAGTTGTCTCGTCCTTCAAAACTAATGCAGAAAATATTTTCTTGGCTTCTTGGAGCAATGTACAAGTCCTTTCAATGATCTTCTAGTTTCCAATGTTTTCATCCTTAGCTCTAATACCATGTTGGAAAATTGATTAGGGAATATTTTAATTCCATTTTCCATTACATGACATTTACTTGTGACATGAGTTGAATAGCCGACGAATATGCATAAGATTTTTTACCATTTCATGTTCATGTATTTGTAGGTCTGTTGGTTCTAAATGTTCCTGCATTTTTGGGTACTATTGCTATTTGTTGGAATTGTTTCTTTCTTTCTTGTTAAATCTTGCTAAAGTGGTAATAGGTATACAATTTTCTTATCGCTTAACATGTTGTTTGTAGGTAACCTTTCACGAAATATTTATAAAAACATGAGGACGAAGGCTACTGCAGTTCATATACAAAAGCATGTGTGCAAACAGCAAGCTCAGAAATATTACACACAACTTTGATTTCCAGTTTATTTTATTCAAGAAAGTTTACATACAATGGATGCTCGTAATGAATTTAAATTAAGACGAAAACTAAAGATGCAATCATTATATAGGTACACCATTTCTTCCTTTGGAAAATGGACAAATATTTTTGCAGTGTGATGCTTATATAATGAGCCATTTTTACTAGAAAATAGAACATTTATCATTCAATGAGCTTGACAACCTAATGACATCGCCAAATATAGTCATTCAATGAACTTGAAACAAAATCAAGACTTGTACAATTCTTCTCTCTGATAAGCTTCTTACTAGCTACATAACTGATAATTGAGAAGTAGATAACTGCACTAAATAGAACATTGTTTGACCAAGATAACTACCTTTTAAACATAATGCACCATGGTTTGTGAAATTGACTAGTGTCGGTTTATCTTTGCTGCTCTGCAGGCTCAGTGGCATGGATATAGTGCTTTTGTATACTACAAGAAACTGAATAGGGCAGCTAATATTTTCCAGTGTGCTTGGAGAGGAAAGGTTGCTAGGAAGGAACTAAAGAAACTTAATATGGTGAGTTTCTTATTGTATTTATGTTATATTATGAAAATTCGAATTTCCCAAAAAACAATTAGTTTTATGCAGCATATAAAAGTAAGGTTGTTTGACTAGGCACCCCTAACCATTTGAATATTGATTTCGATTTCAAATATACAAAAATACCCTTTTTAGAGATAGACTTCCTAACCATGCACCCATAAAAGACATAATAGAAAATAAGCAGTGTAAACATAAGATGGTAATAATGAGTGACCCCCCTGAATTTGTAAATATGGTGGCATTTAATTTGGGTTGTGGATGAGAGATGGCATTGGATAGGATGTACCAATGACTTATGTATGGTTGTACTGTCAAAATATTTGGCATATGAGATAATGGACTGGGGAAGGTGACTTTTTTATGATGAGGGAGTAATGTATTAAATTTTAAAGCTCATTGTTGGAGTGTTTTCTTCACAAAGGTGTATGAAATGAAACCACTTTAGATTGTGGATGACAAATAGCCTTAACAGTAAAAATGGTTGTAAAACAATGTGGATATGCAGCGAATGATAGAAACAAAACCTACCAAAGTCTTTATCTATGCAACAAAAATAGTTAAACAACAAAATGGAATAGTAAAATAAGTGCAAATAACTCCAATAATCCAATGGAAACCAGATGTAAAGAATATGTTTTATTAGATGACACTTGTGAAGGGAAAAAATAATGCTAACAGTCCCCCTGTATGGGATGGGTTCTTGGCTATCCTCAATGTCTTCAGCTTCGTAGATTCTCTCTCTTCTCCACAATGAGTAAACCCAACAAACAAAATATTTGAGCTCAATGGGAACTCAAAAGAAAAAGGGAAAATGGTGAGCGGCAATGATAATAATCAAAGTTGCAACAATGAAAATGATCAAAAGTGAAGAATGAATGTAAAACCCATCTATTTATAACAAAATATTAGGTTATTCTCGAATAATGGAAAATAATAAAATATTATTAACCAAATTCTAGAATTAACCATTTGGAATATTTTATTATATTTGGTTGGAAGGAAAAATTATTTAAATTGGTTAAATACTTTTATTTAGAAATAATAAATAAGTAAATGACTTATTTATTATCTCAAGAAATATGGTTAAGGAATAATAAACAAATAATGGTTTATTTAAGTATTCCTAGTGGTTTAGTCAAACTTGATAAGGAATAATAACTAATTAGTGATTAATTAATTATTCTTAGAGAAAAAAAGATAATTAATGATTTATCTATTTATTTCTTTTAACTTTTCAAAAATGACAAGGAATATTAGTTAAACAATGTTTTAATTAATTATTCCTAGAAGATAATTAAATAAATTGTGATTTATTTAATTATTCTTCATGGATTTAACCACAAATAACTTAACAAATGTGGTTTATTAAGTAATTTCTTATAGTGAAAGAAATTTTACTATGGTAAAATTGGCCCTACATGGTGTACTTCGATCCATATGGTAAATTATGGATAGATGATCAATTTTTGGTCATAAAACTCATAAGTAAGCTCATTTTGTAAATATTTTTTGATGTGAGGGCTCCACCTTGGATCCTAGTCGCAATAGACTTGTCCAATACCCTTTTCCAAGTAATCCTATACATTCAGGTTGGATTCATGAAATCAAATGACTTGTTAATTCCTGCAAATTAAATGCTTTATTATTAGAATTGATTATTACATGAAGAAAGTTGTGAACATTAAAGTTATATATTTCTTTTTTGTTCCAATCCAACTAGATATGTGTTTCTGTTGTAGTAGCTACAACCACCCTCTAAAAATTTTCCTATGCTTTGATTTTGGAGCCTCTCTTCTTATCCATAGGAGCTCATCTTGCACTAATCCAGGTATTCATGCTTCGACTGAGACTTATATTTTACATTTTTCCTTGTGCTTGTATTTTTTTACACTTAGCTTATCTTTCAAAGTCATGGGTTGATCTCCCAACTTAGTCTCACAGCAATTCTTGGCTTGCCTCCAGAAACTACAAAATCCTTGAGGGAAAGCAACCTTGATGATAGGAATTGTGTAGTCCTGACTGGAAGTCAGTCTTGAGCTCAAAAATTGTGCATTCATGGAAGGAAACCCATCACTAAGCGCAGAAATTGCACAAACCCACACTAGGCTCAGAAATTGTGTAATGCAAACTGAGCCGAAAAGTTGCCCAGTTCCCTAGAACTACGCAATCTTTCTCGACAAAGTGCATGGTAAGTCCCCCCCCCCCCCCATAAAATAAATAAAACTAAAAGGAAAAAATCATCTCTAGGAAGTAGGGATCTGTTATTATTTTCCCGAAGATGGCTTTTCTATTTTTAGAACTTTCCGACAAGTGTTGCCTTTGTCCTTGATCTCAGGCATGCTCATCATAAAAACTCATTTGCTCAAATATACTTAATCAACACCTCTATATCTAATTTGAGAATTTAATATTGGAGCTCTAGAATTCTCGAAGATATCAAGTAAGTTTTGTTCGGGCCATCGTCGCTTTTCTGGGTGAGTTTTTCTTTTATCGCCTTTTGCCGCCCTTTCTGTCGCTTTTTGTTGTTTTGCTTGTGTGAGTGTTATTTTTCTTGTTTCTCTTCATGGTTGTTGGTGTTTCAACATATTTTAGCTTGTATAAGAGTTGTTTCAAGTTATCATTTTTCTTTCACAAGTGTCACATCAATTTTTTTGTTTTTTCACCAATGGTCGCCACTGTGGCAACTCTCCTCACTGATTTGATTCTCTTCCCATTCATTAAATTTCTATACTCGATCTATCATGATTCATTCACACTTATTCAGATCTGAAGTCAATCTTACATCATCACTTAGATCTTATCTTTTTCACATTTCCACTGGGCATACCAGCACTTTCCTTGCACAATCTTATCTTGCCCAATTGAGCACTACACAATCCTAAGGCTCAAGACACAAACTTGTTTTCTAGAACTATGTAGTACATAGTACATGTTGGATCCAACTGCACACTACAAAATTCCAAGTGTCAGTTTGTCACCTTGGCCACTGATACTGCGCAATGTGCAGTCTCTCCTAGTCTTTGTCCAGGTTGGGATTACACATTGTGAAATCCCAAGCCTCAATATTAATCCTTAGTTGTTGGGGTTGTGTAGTGTACAGTTCCCACAGGAAGCCAATCCCTCCCGCCAATGAGAATTACGCAATCCTTTCCATTAGATGCTTGGTTTGCTACTTGATCATGCCTTGAAATTCAATTTGATGAAGCTAATTTATGCTTTCCATGAGTGTCATTTTTGTCTCACAGGTACTAGACTTGTGAAGCACTTCTCTCCAGCAGTCACTGTTACTATGGAACCAAAGAAAGATGCTTCAAGAGAAACCATTGAAAGTAGTACTGGGGAAGTAGTTGAGAAAGTTCTAGATAAATTGCCAATATGCGGACACTCAACTTTTTATAGAAAAGGAGTCAACACTAACATGGTAGTAAGTCTAGTAGAAATAATAGAAGGCAACAATCTAGTACAATATTATGGAAAGAGAAAGGTTGTTTGGATAATAGAGGGAGAACAAAGTTGCAGAGTTAAAGTGGATTCAATCCTTATGTAGGAAACTTTGGCAGAGGAAGCAGAGGGGATAGAGATAAAAGCAGAGCTTGTGGGGAGCATAAATGAGGGCTTAGAAAGCAGAACAGGAACCCAGGGAAGAACGTGAACAAAGGAGGAAAGAACAGGAGGAGAAGTAGAGCAAGAAGAAGAATAAAGGCAAGGCGTAACTTCAGGAGAAACAATGTCGATTCAAGTTGAAGAGAAAGGACAAAACCAACCAGCAATAGAAGGGGAGAGCAAACAGATGCAGGATCAGGATCTTGCTCAGCAGATTGAAGACTTGATTGAGGTTGGGATTATGGATAGGTCACCATTCAGTTTCCACCACCTCCAGCTATAGGGTTATCCCTAAGTGAGGAAGGGGATATAGCTCCTCTTGATGTTGATCCAGTAATGGATGTGTACAATATGTCATATAATGAACTTCAGAAGAGGATTTTACAAGAGCAAAGAGAAAAATTTCTAGATGGTCATGAATCACCTACATTCATTAGAGAAGGGTGATAGTGGCGAACACCATCATGAATCCAAATTCCATTTCTAAAGCAACCTTGGCCTTTGCAGGTGCGACAAGATCAAACACTCAATATTTGACAGCTAAGAGAATAATTGGTACAAATATAGAGGCTACCCGACAAGAGATAGAATAGCTTTGCGTTGCACCACAGTACATAGTATCTGCAAAGGTCTACTTGGGGGAAATTAGAGCAATGATACTTGGTGAAGTATCAACGCTTGAGAGACCATGCAGGACTTTTATGAGGAGCTCATGACCATACATAAGGCAGTTGTCCTCTTGCATAACTTGTAGCAACAAATCAAGGAATTTGTCAAGACTCTAAGGAATGTGCAAAATGTCATCACCACCATGCAAGAATCGATAATGCGATACAAAGGGGCACTGCTTACTTTATTAAATAAAATGAAGCCACAGGTAGAGTTGGAGAATCCAAGAGTTTGAATGTTGATTCAGAATAAAAAGCAGCTTGCCTCGTTCAATGGAAACATTCACGCCTCATATGTACAGTTGTCAAATAGTCTGGACTTCATGGTGAGAACCCAAAAAATCCCATTAGTCGACTCACTCACCAAAGTTAAACACAAACATGAATTCAGGAAGGAGATTGAAGAGTACTTGGAGTAGCTAAGACAGGTTTCCACTAAGGATAATTTAGAGTTGAATAGACAAAACATGTAGAACTACATCGGTGGTCCCATCCAGATCAAGACCATTTTTCTCTTGCTCAAGAAATAAGTTAAGACCGGTTCCAAATCATTGCACTCAGATTCTATGGAGGCTAGAGTCTGCTTCCATCCTGACACCATCATGTAGTTTGGCAATGTCATCACACAGTACCAAGCTTGGCATCGATACATGACCGAGAAGCATCAAGTGCAAGTTGTCGAGCTAGAGTGTTCCCAAACACAAGCATCATGGCGTCTTGTCTTGTTAGGCTATCGAGTTGTCTCTACCCTATTTTTTCCTATATGGATATGAGTGTAAAATGTAATATTATTTGTAATTATGTTTTAAGTGAAATTCTAAGTGCCAATATTGGAATATGAAGATTCATCATGTCATGTAATGTGTCATTTGGTAAACAAGTTGAAGAGTCGTGAGGGTAGTCCAAAGGTCAAAAAAGGGAGTTGAAGAGTCACCCCCTCTTGTTATAAATAGAACTGCATAACTCATGAAAAGGGCTTTTTGGAGCCAAGAGTTTAGCTAGGATTAGGCTTAAGAAGAGCTTGGAAGTATTGTGAAGAGCCTTGGCTTCTCCGTAGTGTAGAACGAGTATCCTCCTTTGGGGGATAAGGTGTTCTTGACTGTAATGTTCCACTATTGGTGCTAGTGGTTGTCAATGGTGTATGTATGAGTGAAACTTCTACTTATAATAATAAAATCAGAGCCAACACACTTTCATGCATATGTTGTGAATATAGTAGGACTATTCTTGTTGTATTTCCAATGTATGTTATTTTACTTACGCTTATGCTTATAAGATATTTCATTTGAATTTGTATGAATCTATTTGAATGTGTGTTGTTGTATTAATTCATCACTTTAACGTGTGGACTATTCTACCTCTTATCTTGTTATTTCATTTTTCTCATGTGTTCCTTTCAAGTTGTGTAATATTACAGGCTTCCAAGGGGCACACTTCCTTTTCCCTTCATGTGTTGGAACGTTCATGCATCATACTTGACTCTCCATAGGGTCACATGCTTGCTCTCATCCAAAGTTATCGTACTTCCTTCTACGTGTTTCGGCAGTCAAAGCATAACATTACCACCCACTAGTGGGACTCCTACTCCAAATGATGTGAGGTCTGGTTGAGACTTCATATCGGGGAGATACCCTGAATTTTGGCGAGCCCAGTACTTTCAACATTTTTGGTGCTAGAAGCAGGGATAGATAAAAGTTAAACCCTTGAAGTCTGTTTTGAATCTATACACTCATTTAATGACTTCTCACCAAATCATAACCCTATCATGTTTTTCTAGACATAGAAATCTGAAAGTGTCGGCGAGAATTATTGATGACTTGTCCAATATGAAAGTAAATGGTAAGGGTGAAACAACCTTATTTGACCACACCACATAGTTTCTTGATTTTTGCACAAAGAGCAACATCAAATGTGAGGATGTTGGTTATTGGTTGTTCATTCTCTTGTTCGAAGGGCATGTGAAAAACTGGTGCAACACATTGCCCAATGACTCCATTCACCCTTCCGAACAACTTTTTCTAGAGTCATGTCATGATTTCAATCTTTATGATTGTAAAGCTCTTAATAAGTAAATTTTGAATTTACGAAAATCTTGTAATGAATTTGTTCAGGATTTTCACGATCGTTTCATTCATTACTGCTTTGAATTTTTTAAGATGAAGTTTGGCATTTCTTGGTAGATAGATTTCTATATCTTGTTCACATTTCATAAAATCCACACAAATTAGAATATTTTGAACCTTTCCCAACATACCCCTATGTTAGAGCTTCTAAATATGTGACGGGAAAGGTTGTTGTTCCAAGTGACTCTTCATCCTCCTCTCATCAAGCAGCTCTAGTTCCGTGGGCTCAGGTAGGAGAAGTTGAAAATCCATCTATTGATCTACCACGATCTTTTCCCACCTCACATACTCATAATTTCAGCGTAGGTTTGGACTGCCAATCTAATGATTGTTATGAATTATTGTCTCCTTGTCCTCCATCCTTTGGTCCTTTTGATCCTCCAGATTGTGATGTGTTGTGTTCACCTATTTCAAATATCTCTTGTGACGCTCACGAGGATCAAGTGTTTTATGGAGTTGGTGTTGAGTAGCCAACTTGCAATATCATTCATGATGATTATGTGGGGGAACCCATAGCTGAACAAGGATCTGCAATGAAGGATGATTCTCTTCCTTCCGCACCTATCCTACATCATCTTGACATTTCCCATTATTCTGTCATTTTTGTTGAATCTTGTGAACATTTAGTTCCTGATGATGTTACTACTTCCAATCATTCAAAGAACATGTGGGATGTAATATTTTCATCCAGGTGTGGATAGGATGAATCATCTACTCTTGATCTTCCTGATCTCTCATCTCATCTTTCTAAAAAAATTAGAGGGTGAAAATTATCGTTTTTTATCTTCCCCTCTTTGCAATTCATCAAATCATGAGGATGCCTCCATCTGTGATCTTTAACTTTCTGATTTTGGTTTTCGCGACCTCTTCATTGATTCATTTGGTCACGATTCTGATTTTTCCACTGCTAATATTTCCCAGCCATCAGTCTTTGACGATCTACCTATTGATGAGTTGGAACTTCCCCAAGTTGTCGAGGCACTTCAGCAAAGCTGATGGTTATACCAGGTTATCATAATATCGAGGTTAGTTCCTCTTCCAATCATAATAGTGTTGAATCTTCTGAGGCTCCTCATCACTCTATCGCAAATATTGAAAAACCATCTGTCTTACAATTTTCATACCCTACATCTATATTACACAATCCTATCGCTCAGTCATTTTAGGAGTCATACATGGTGAGCATTGTTGCAAAATGAAAATTTTCTTCTTTCTTCATGTTCACTCACCTTCAAAATTTGAAGGTGTGTACTTTCTTGTCTTCGGCTCGCAATAAATCTGGACACCATGGTACATCCGTAGACTTCCTTTCATGCACTTTCTATTTTTACTTTTCTACGGGTGCATTCAAACTTCGAACTGTTTGGTTTGTATTGAATTATCTTTCTTTCTTGTTGGTATAATTGTATATATATCTTGACATGCATTCCCTCGCCTATATAGGCCAGCCAATACATTGGTGGCTACATTGGAATTATCACCTTACATAAGTCTGGCCTATGTTCTTTTTAGGTTAGGAGTAGGGGTAGTTTTTGTTGTTTCTTTGATTTGCTCCACTTGCTTGGTTTTGTTTTCTTTGCTTCTTTCCTTTAATTTGTTTTCTTTCATATGTAGGTTAGTTTCCATAAGAAACCATGTTTGGCTTCTAGGAAATGTAAGTGAAGTCCAAGAGGAAGTTGTATTACTATCAATGCTTGGTTATCTGTTTATTCCCTCTCTTTATGTGAATCTTGCATTTCTTCTAGTTGATGATACCCTTATTGAAATTCATTCCTTTCATAAAGAGTCATGGTGAAATCATAATGCTTCCACTTTTAAATAGTACTACCTACTCTAATCGGTATTCTATTTTCAGTTAACCCTTGTCAACTAAGTCGATTAGAGTAAGGAGAGGGGGGAAGCCTTAACAAGTATGTCAAAGGTATATATAAATATCCTTATATGAAGGGACAACCTATTCTTCTCTCAATAAGTTAGGATCCATCTTCCATCTCATGAAATAAATAAGTGCCTATGCACAATTCTTTGAAAAATAACAAAGGGAAAAAGAAGAGAAAGGCTTCCTACGCAGAGAGGTCAAGCAAGTATCCATGATTTGAATAAGACTTATATTTTTCTTTTGTGTTTGTGCTTTATTTTTTTACACTTGGTTTATCCTTCTAAGTCACGAAATGATTTCCGAACTTGGTCTCACAGCAGTTCTCGGATTTCCTTTAGAAACTATGTAATCCTTAAAGGTAAGAAGCCTTGATGATAGGAATTACATAGTCCTAAATGGCAGTTACCCTTGAGCTCAGAAACTATGAATTCATGGAAGGCATCCCAACAATGAGCGCAAAAACTATGAAAACCCTCACTAAGCTCAGAAATTGTGTCGTACTGAGCTAGAAAGTTTCTTAGTTCCCTAGAATTGCACAGTCTTTCCTGGAAATGTGCATGGAAAATTCACCCCCCCAGAAAAGAAATAAAAATAAAATGAGAAAAGCATCCCTAAGAAGTATGGATCTATTATTAGTTTCCTGAAGATGACACATTTCTATTTTTAGAAGCTTCCACTAAGCGCCACCTTTGTCCTTGATATCAGACATGCAAGTCATAAAACATCATTTACTCAAATCTAGTTAATCGACACCTCTATATCTCATTTGATCATTCGATCTTGGAGCTCTAACATTCCTGAAGAGATCAAGGAACCTTTGGTGGGGTCATCATCGCTTTTCTAGGTGAGTTTTTATTTTATCACCTTTTGCCGCCATTTCTATCGTTTTTTGTCGTTTCACTTGTGTGAATGTTGTTTTTCTTATTTATCTTGATTGTTGTTAGCATTTCAACATATTTTAGCTTGTAGAAGCGTTGTTTCAAGTTATCATTTGCCTTTCACAAGTGTCGCAACAGTTTCTTTTCTTTTGCACTGATGGTCACTATTGTGGCAACTCTCCTCACTGATTTGATTCTCTTCCCATTAATTCAATTTATGCACTTGATCTATCATGATTCACTCACACTTAGTGAGATTGGCGCTCAAGCTTACACCATCACTTAGGTCTGCTCATTTTTCACACTTCTAGCGAGAATACTAGCACTTTATTTGGCCATATATTGTCTTTCCCAGTTAGGCACTGTGCATTCCTAAGGCTCAAGCCACATGCTTGGCCTCTAGAAATACACATTGCATATTACAGGCTAGCTCCAACTGTGCACTACGCTGTTCCAGGGATCAGCCTATCACCTTGGCCACTGATACTCCGCAATGCATGGTCTCTCCCAGTCTCTACCTAGAATGGGGCTGCACATTGCGCAGTCCCAAGCCTCAAGCTTCATCCTTGGTTTTTTGGGCTGCGTAGTACACAGTTCCCACGGGAAACCAATCCCTCCTGCCAATGAAAATTATGAAATCCTTCCCATCGGATACCAGGTTTGTTGCTTCATAATTCCTTGAAAGTTTTATGTTTAAGCTAATGTTTGCTTGCCATGATTGTCCTTTTTATCCCACAGGTACCACACTTATGAAAAGCTTCTCTCCAACAGTCGTTATTACCATCACACCAAATAAAGCTACTTCAAGAGAGATCATTGAAATCAATACTGGGGAAGCATTTGAGCAAGAAGTAGTTAACTTCCTAATATGCAGACATTCAATTGTTTATAGAAAAGGAGTCAACAGTAACATGGAGGCAAGTCCAACAGCACTAACAGAAGGCATCAATCCAATACAAGATCAAGGAAAGAGAACGTTTTTTGGTAGAATAGAGGGATAAAAAAGATGCAAAGTGAAAGAGGATTCAATCCTTCTAAAAGCAACTTTGGCAAAGAAAGCAGAGGAGACAGAGAGTAGAGTGGAGGAAGGGAGAAAAAAATGCTTGCAGGAAGCAAAATTGAGGGTGTAGAAAGAAGAACAAGAATTGAGGGAACAAAGGGAAAAAATGAGGAAATAATAGTAAGAGAAGAAGAAGAAAGGCAAGGTGAAACGTTAAGAGAAACAATGTCGATTCAAGTTGAATAGAAATGGTAGAACCAACTAGCATCATAGGGGAGAGCGAATAAATGCAAGATCGAGAGCTTGCTCAACAGATTGAATACTTGATCGAAGTTGTGGACATGGATTTGGAACTGGAACCACAATATTAAGATGTTGACCTCATGCCGAGTGCACCATAGGTCATCGTTCAGACTCCACCACCTCTAGCCATAGAGTTAGCCCTAAGAGAGGAATGGGACATAACTCCTCTTAATGATGATATGGTAATGGATGTGTACAATTTGTCATATAATGAACTTTAGAAGAGGATTGTACAAGCACAGAGAGAGAATTTTTCGGATGGTCATGCATCTCCTGCATTCATTAGAGAAAGGGTGATAGTGGTGGACATGAGCAAGAATCAAAATTCCATTGTCAAAGCCAACTTGGCCTTTGCAGGTGAAACAAGATAAAACACTCAGTATTTGACGGCTAAGAGTAAACAATTGGTAAAAGATATACATGCATCCCATCAATAGATAGAACAACTCCATGTAGAAACACAGAACACAGTCTTCATACAAGCCTACTTGGTGCAAATGAGAGAAACGATACTTGGTGAAGTATCAACACTTAGAGAGACCATGCGGGACCTCTATGAGGATCTCATGACCATACATAAGGAAGTTTTCTAATTGCATAGCTTGCAACAACAGAGAAAGGAATTTTTCAAGAATCTTAGGAATGTGCAAACTGCCACCGCCAACGTGTAAGAATGGATAATGTGATACAAAGGGGCATTGCTTACTATGGTAAAGAAGATGAAGCCGCACACAGAGTTGGAGAAATCAAGAGTTTGAATGTTCATTCAAAACAACAAGCAGCTCACCCTGTTCATTGGGAACATTCAAGCCTCATATGTATGGTTGTACAACGGTTTGGACTTCATGGTGAGAACCCACAAAATCCCATCAGTCAACTCACCCACCGAAGCTAAACACAAAAACCAAGTCAGTTAGGAGATTGAAGAGTAGTTAGAGTATCTGAGATAGGTTGCCACCAAGGAGGCTTGAAAGATGAATAAACAAAACATGTAGAACTACATTGGTGGTCCCATCCCAATCATAACCATGTTGCTCCTGCTCGAGAAATAAGTTAAGATTGGTTCCAAACAATTGTACCTGAATACTATGGAGGCTACTGTCCGCTTCCAGCATGAAACCATCATGCAGTTTGGGGATGTCATCGCACAATACCAAGCTTGGCATCGATACGTGACCGAGAAGCATCAAGTGGAAGTTGTTGAGCTAGAGTGTTCCCAAACTCAAGCATCATAGTGTCTTGTCTTGTTAGGTTGTCAAGTTGTCTCTACCCTATTTTGTCCTATATGGGTATGAGTGTAAAATGTAATATTATTTGTAATTATGTTGTAAGTGAAATTCCAAGTGCCAATATTGGAATATGAAGAGTCATCATGTAATGTAATGTGTCATTTTGTAAAGAAGTTGAAGAGTCATGAGGGTAGTCCAAAGGTCACAAAGGAGAGTTGAAGAGTCACCCCCTATTGTTATAAATAGAACTTCATAACTCATGTAAAGGGATTTTTGAAGCCAAGATTTTAGCTAGGCTTAGGCTTAGGAAGATCTTGCAAGTATTGTGAAGACCTTGGCTTCTCTGTAGTGAAGAGCAAGTATCATTATTTGGAGGAGCAGGTGTTCTTGACTATAATGTTCCACTATTAGGGCTAGTTGTCATCAATGGTGTATGTATGAATGGAGCTTTCACTTATAATAGTAAAAACAAGACAACTTGCTTTCATGCATATGTTGTGAATATATTAGGACTATTCTTGTTGTATTTTCAATGTGTTTTATTTAACTTATGCTTATTCTTATTATCTATTTTGTTTGCATTTGTATGAATCTTGTTGAATGCGTGTTGTAGTATTAATTCATCACTTTAACTTGTGGACTATTCCTCATCTTAACTTGTGATGTCATTTTTCTTGTGTGTTCCTTTCAACTTGTGTACTATTACAGGCTTCCAAGGGGCACACTTCCTTTTCCCTTCATGTGTTGGAACGTTCATGCATCGCACTTGACTCTCCGCAGGGTCACACACTTGCTCTCACACAAAGTTATCATACTTCCCTCTTCGCATTTCCATGGTCAAGGAATAACATTACCACACATTTCTTGGACTCCTACTCCAAATGGTGTGAGATCTAGTTGGGACTTCACATTGGGGAGATCCCCTAAATGTTGGCAGGTCCAGCACCATCAATCGTTTCTTAGGATGATTTTTAATTGAAACTATTTAGATGGTTCATGTCTACCGGATAGTTTTTCCTTACAGGAATTCAAATAAAAATGTAATTCCAATAATACATCTCATTGAATTTGTGTGTATTGTATTTCTTCTTTATTTATAAATACTCCTACATCACTTAGCCTTGGGTTGCCTTTGCAAGTCTTATTAGAATAGCATTTGATCCATTTGGACAAGTTAACCATACTTGTTGGCCTATTGGTGGGTGGACTAAATGTTGTCTCTCGATGGGAAAAGGCACATGCATGTGAATAATAAATTATTACTAGTGATACCATAATAATATCAAAATCAAAATATTATTAGCAGTACAAATCTTTAAGTCAACACAAAAACATTTATGAAAATTATCAAGTAATATTAAGGTAAAATCACTTTTTTTTCTAAAGTTTTCCATGGGTGTCCCTTCAAAATAAATGTACAACAATTAAATAATAATAGAGTATTATTTAAAAATATCTTCATATAGGGTGTTTTATACAAAAAAGTGGGTAGCAAAGGAAGCCTCCACAAGCTCATAGTACAAAATTGCCATACAGGCTTTCTAGCACCTTGTTTCGCCTTATCTCTGTAAACCAGTGAACTTTCTAGGAGACAAAAATAGGGAGTAGTTGACTACAAAGCTTGGATGCCTAATCTTATACAGCCTTACCAAATTCACAATACCAAATAAAATGTCTCAACTTATAATTTTTCCCATTGATAGAACTTTTTTGTTGATACTACCTAATTAAACCAGTCTTTGGTCTAGAACCATTTTTCCAAGGATCAAGGAGTAGGCTAAAAGAGTTATTTAATCAACCATAGGCTTCCACAAAAGTTGAAATATCTAGATATTTTTTTTTATATTTAAGCTTATATAGTTTGTTTGTATGACAATCCAACATAGGCCTATGACAAAGGCACGTGTACCCATTCTTAAGATTGTAATATCCTATTCCATCTCCAATCCTTCCACCAAAAAGTAGGGCCTTGAAATCCCAAATTAAGAGTAATATTATCATGGAGGATCTCCTTGATACACTCAATCAATAACCTATCTTAAAGTGTGACTGTGGCATTCAACCCTGAGATGAGAGTAAAAATATTAACAATCTTATTGATGTCACTTTTAAATGAAAAAAATGACAATTGCGATAATTATTTGAAATATATGTGGGATTCCATATTCTCATTACTTTATCCCATGAGAACCCAAAAAAATAAGGAAATTTCATATTAGAGTTGTTTCAGCACACAAAAAAAAACGAATTTTTAAAAGCCCGACATTTTTTACAAATTCGTTAGTTAATTTTGATTGAACTATGAATTAAATCCAACTATTTTTTTTATGTGGTGGAAGAGGTCCTATAGATGATGCAGGTGTTAAAGAAAGTTAAAATATGAATTATGCATCTTATTTAACATTATTTGTAATAAACTAGTTTCAATTTGAGTATTCGGTTGGCTACATGTAATGCATCTAACATTATGTCTCATGTCCATTTCCTTGATTGTCTCCCTATCTCCTCTTTGTACTTTGAGCATATATGTTTGCAATGTAATGTGTTTTCAACATTTGTTTGTGACTATATTCATTGTATAGACTTCCTAGGAGACTGGAGCACTCCAAAAATATAAAACCAAGTTAGAAAAGAAAGTTAAGGAGATTACATGGCAATTGACGTTGGAGAAGTGTATGAGGGTAATTTGTCTTTCATTATTATGTTTTGATTCTATGTGGGCTTTTTCAAAAATGGATGTCTGAAGAATTGAGAGTCAAGACACTAAAAGAGAGGAAATAAATATGAAAGAAATCTTAAATGGAAAATATGTTTTTAATATTCTAATAAATTATGTTAAAAAATGTGTACCTACTACCTTGTTATTGGACAATGGAGATTGCAATAACAGTAAATGCATGAGTTTTTGTATCCTTTTCATCATAAGTTTCTTCTTCATTCAAATTATTTGGTCACATTTCCTTTCCATCTACGATGCTCCAAAACATTCTTAGCATAAAAATTTTCTAATTTGTGTGAGTCTAGCAATATAGCACCTTGAACAAGTCCTATATCTTCCAACTATTTTTATTAATATTCTCACATTGTCCAATTGAGATTAAGTATATAGAAAGATTCTTTGACCTCCTTAACATGAAATGCAATTTTCCTTTGGCCATTGATAGTACTATCCAATCATTTTTCATTTGGTTTTGGAGCCTCCCCTAAATGTAAAATCTCTTTTAGGAGTTCAATGTCTTTTCATCCTAGCTTGCAATGTTTCCCTAAACCATGTTTGGTAGTAGAGGGAGGTTTATAGCTTCTTGAAAACACCATCAACATGAAATTACAACTTTTGCCTTAATCAACAACTACTTTTTTACTACCATGATTTCTACTTCGGCCTTGAATTCACCGTATCTCTAGTTTTCACTCTCTCCCCTAGTGGGAACATCTAAAGCCATTTGTGGATCACTCCCTAGGGGCCCATCAGTGTGAGCCATTCACAAACATTCTCTTATAGGTCCACCAGGTGGACATTTTAGGATATTTTGACGTTAATGTTAGTTTAAGGATAACTTGGCCTAATCTGCAAGAATGTTGAGATGTTCATCACTACTATGTCAAATAATAAGTGAAAAGTGAGGAAATTGAATTGATTGCATCTCAAGATCATCTAGTAGATATCATCACTAAGCCAACAAATAAGTACCAATTTGAAATGTTAAGGGATATGCTTGAAATTAAAAGAAAAAAAAGGCCATTAAGGGGGATGTTAGAAATAAATGCAAAATTTATATGTTGGTCTTGTGTTAGCAATACCATGATAACATATGAAAGATGAAACATGCTTATGTTGAAGATAAAATTTAGAAAATTTTTTGGCATCACCACTATATTAAATATCATCTAGTAGCTACTCATTAAGCCATAAAAGAAAAGGAAAAATTGAAATGTTTAGGGAGATACTTGGTATAAAAAGAAAATAAAATGTCCATTAAGGGGAGTGTTAGGAGTCAATGCCCATTTTGTATTAAGGGGAGTGTTAAGAGTCAATGCCCATTTTGTATGTTGGTCTTTTTAAAGCTATATCACAATGTATAGAAAAGTTTGCACATAATTTACCTATGTTTAGATCACAAGCAACAAACCATTTGACTTTTAAATTCTAACTGTCGAATATCCTACTCCATATCGACGAAACATACCATCAGATATCCAACTCCATACCAACGGAAACAACCGTCAATGCATAACACTCTCGTCACACTAAACTACTATGACGTTGATTATCCAATGCCAAATTTCCAATGGAAAAATGGTGTTGGATTCGAATATCTAGCCTCAAAGCGTCAGATGATGAAACACATTCTTGGAATCTTGCGCAGAAGATATCTGACGTTAGGCCCATCACATATTCGATGCTTATTTGTGTCAAATATCTGACCACAAAGCGTCGGATGTTAAAGGGATTTTTTGTCATCTTGGGCGTCGAATATTCGATGTCAGTATTGTCAAATATCTGACGCTTAGTAAAGTGTCAACTATTCGATGAAATCCCACCGATGAAATTTATGGCTCTAATGTGTCGGATAACCGATGACAACAATGAGTCGAATAGTCGACAAACATACATCATATTTTTCCCCGTTTTTACTAGTGCCTCTTAGCTTGACAAATTGCTTCCCTTTGAAAAATTGCTTAATTTGGATTGCTTTGTGACTTATCAACCTAAAAAAAATTCCTTGGGAGAATCTTTAACCTTGAACTACTTGGTAATTTCCAACCCCAATTATTTTCTCATTAAAAGTCTAAGTCAACCATTTGTTTTTTCATTTTATTTCTATAAGAATGAGGTTTCTCAAATATAATATTCAATTATTTTCTTTCTTGTTCATTTTTTCCTTAATAAATACATTTCATACCAATTTTCTCATTTTTTATTTCTCATTCATCTTGAAAAATCTCCCTTTAGACCTCTTATTGTATTTAAGAATTTCCATTATTTTTCCATTTGACTATTATAGATTAGGAAGGTGTTCTCTTATTGTATTTAAGAATTTCCATTATTTTTCCATTGACTATTATAGATTAGGAAGGTGTTCAAGTTTATCTAGCTAGTAGGCAATATATTTCTTTCTTTGATTGATATGCATCAACAATGTGTTAACTTGCTAGATTTGGAATTTGTAAATAAATAACACAATGTATTGCTAGATTTGGAATTTGTAAATAAATAACACAATATACATGAGAATTTAAATATGCATATCACATTAATGGTTAAATACAATATTTATAATAATAATAAATATTCAACTTTTATTTTGGTTTCCAAAGGAAGAATTAGTATATGAATTCGTTTAATTGAGGTATAACAGGATCTCATATTCATATGCATAATATATTATTTGCATATAAATGCATATAAGCGTATGTGAATCCCAATGGATTATATATATAAACTTAATGGGTTAGCTCAAACAATTATCACTGATGTTGTTAGGAATTTGTTTAGTTTTATACTTGCAGTTACATAGTTTACTAGTAAAAAACAACAAGCTTACTGGGGATGACATCCACAAATGTGGGAAAGCCACATCCTTTAGATTTTACTATGAAGTTTTCTTTGGCTATATAGGGGAATCCATGAATATCAATCACACTTTTTATAATCCATGTACATGAAAATGGCCTATGTGGACCCTTAATTAATATTTTACCCTGGTTGAGTTTTTAAACTCTCAATTGAGGTTTCAAACCAAAATCAAGGGCTATAAACATCAATTAAGCCTTTCAAAAAAAATCATCTATATATTCCAAAATACCTCTATAATGGTTTTAAAATAATTCAACTTGATGTATTTTAAAATCCTCAGTTAAGGATTAGACATTGGTCAAGGGCTTGAAAATCAAGAATCCTTCCCCATTTTTGTAGGTATTAATGGAGCTATAACCTCCATTAAATGAAATCCCTTCGTCTCTTCCATGGAAGGAAATTGACTTGTTGCATGTAGATTCATGATTGAATTTTCTATTAATAACATATTATTTTTTGTTCTGGACTTCATACAACTTTTTTTTTAAGAAAAATTTATACAATCCTTTTCTTTGTCTCCCAAGTAGTATAGGCATTTAGAGAAAATTATGTATCCTATAAACTACACAACAAAAAAATTATAAAAGATATGTGAACACTCCATAGTTTCATCTTTAAAATGGTGTTTCTTGTTTTTCATGTTACATAAATAGGTTAAAACATTTGTTGGGAACACAAAGGTTTAGAAAATGTGATTTAAATATTAAATTTTCAACTTCAAAAAATATAGGAACTATAGTTAATTAAAAAAACTATTACATTATATAGTTTGTGCTTATATATATTTTTTGAAATTATGCATTATAAACACTAAATTAGGAATTGAGAACAAAATTAACCTATTAAACTTTATATAAATTTGCAAGGATGAGAATTTAATTAAATGCAAAGTTATCACATTAAATGTGATAATAATTTTTTGAAGAAAAACATCATTAAAAAGACAACAAAACTCCCAACCTTTTTTTCACTTCACATGTATATGAATTTCAATAACTTCAATTAAGAAAATATGTAATATATCAAATTTATTCATTGCATTTCACTAAAAATGTACATATATCCCTCTCCCCAACCGACACACACACAAATTTTAATTGTACATTAATTTGTTTGACATTGGAAATAGGTTTGGCTAACTACTACAAGTTGGATTGATAAGAACATATGATGATCTCATTCTCAAATCAAGGGAACAATGCTTCTTGTTAGTTGGGGCACCCCTCTCTAGTTTAAAAATGATTTTATCCCTGCAACAATCACCAAAATTCCAAGAATATCACTAATGTTGAGGGGTTCTATGTGCAATAGCATTGTGAAATAGTCGTAGAGAAAATAATTGTCTTATAATCTTCTTCAAATTATTTCTCTTCTCTGCAGAGATAACTATAATCTTCGGGTAATTTTCACTAAGCTCTTTCTCCTCTTTTAACCTTTGTAGGTGGATTTTTAAATTTTATATTTTCATTATATTAAGAATCCTTTGTTGATGAGAAGATTGGTTATGAGAATATGTTTTAGTATGCTTGTGAATGCATTCTTTATAGAATGAATCATTTAGTAATGCCCAAGGTTGTATTACAAGCTTGAATCAAGAACCCATATGAAAGAGAAGTGACTTCAAATACGTCATTCTAGCCATAAACTTGAATTATGTAATTTTTAATAACAATATTATATGGAAATGAGATAATTTTAAATTTTTTGCATTCAAGTGGTTATTTATGGAGTAATTGACTATGCAAATGAGTTTAAATTTTCAAACTTTATTAAAAAACTTTTATTAGAGGTTGAATGTTAAATGTTTAATGAGATTTGTTTCTTTATGTGGATAACCAATGGCTAAGAGAAAGAAACTGCTACTGCTAAACCCAATTAACTAGTTCATAGATACAATGTTTTCACCAACATCACCTCTAGACTCTCACATTAAATGTTATAAAATAGGTAGAAATGTTGAATCCCTACATAAGGAAACAAGGGTTTGTTAGAGAGATGAAATGTGCATGGATTTTAATGTCAAGATATCTTATTTTCACAAAGAAACAACTAGGGAAGGGTTGTCCTAATGCAACAATATCCTATGGAGCTTGATCTAGATGCATAAGTTTCACTATTTGTCTTGAAGTGTCAAAGCTATGATATTATTGAACATTTTAATACTATCACTGTACATGAAAATTATAAATTCCCAATGCCTACAATTTGTGGGAGTCAAGCTTGGTTGGAGAAATTTGTAAAACAAAATAATGTACACAAGACTGTGAACCATTGTTGGTTCCCATCCAAACCTTATAAGCATGGGGCTTCAATCAATGAACCTGTGACATAGCATGTGTGTCCGTGGCATACTAAACAATACCCTTAATTTAACTACATATTGGAAACTACCTTTAAAAATCACTTTAACCCCCTACTAATACAAACCCAATACACCTTCCCAATTTAAAAAAACCCCTACTTTCACTATATATTGTAGGTATTCATGTTTTCATTAACATTTTTTATACTCCTTTATAATTTTTCACTAACTTTGAGCTCCATTTTTTATACACAAAATATAAAAACCCTTTATCCCCAATTATATGCTCAATGTATTATGTCATTTTTTCCTCAATATACATCCCTCAATATGAATGCACGTGGTATCCTATTTCTAGCCCAATGAAGCCCTCTTGCTTTCAAGGAAACTAGGAAAAAAGTATACCTAGTTAAGAACTTTCAATAGGAGATGAGAGATGTGGAAGTGTTTATGAACCACATACATGAAAAATTATACTCAATACATTTAGGTGAGATGGATAGAAATTATGTATGAGGTTCTTGAGCATGACATTATGTTCAATTGGGATAAATTAATTGAAAATAATATCTCTCCGTTATTTTGCCTATGATTTTGTTATTACTTATCTTTTTTTATTTTTAACAATTGGTATGAAGTAGTTGTCTCTCAATAACTCAAATTATTCTTGGTTACATAGAATTACCTTGATTTTGCACAAGCTTTATGCAATGGACTATTTCCCTTATCAATTATCCTTATTTTTGTTTCATCTCAAACCCATGCTTTGCTTCTTTAGTTAAGATTTAGCTAATTGAATTTGTATCTTTCGTTTACTACATTTCATCCACTAGTTAGATTAAATATAATTTAAATAAATTCATACTTATATTATTATAGTTGGGTCATAAGTGAAGGATTTTTCTTTTTCAATTGATAAAGATATAATTGCTTTTTTAAAGTAGGCCTATGAAGTTGATAGGGGTCGTCTACTCATGGAAACAACTTCATAAATCATGAAATTTATTCAGTAGTAGGTAGTTGACAAAGGCTAAAAACAATTCAAATCAATGTGAATTCCATATTGGTTCATGAAAAATCCAATTCAATCAAGTTCACTCAACCAAATGTATACTTCTATTTCCTAGTAGCTTCTTTATTTGCAATACAAGAGCTTCAAGTGGTATTTCCATTGAAAACCATTATTTAATCTAATCATGTGATCACAAATGAGGCAAGGCATGACATTAAAACTTTTTCCATTATAATAATTGATTCCATAGGGGTGTTGGTAATACTAGACAATATTGTTATCCATTCAAATGGCGTTTGAAATATTTGAAAATTTAGGGTGTTGGTAATACTAGACAATATCGTTATCCATTCAAATGGCGTTTGAAATATTTGAAAATTTTTAAATAAATATTATTTGAGTAGTCAACTATTTGAAGTTTCTCTATTAAATTATCAAATAATGGGATTATATACCATTCTTTATGAAAATTATATTCAAGAGATGATAATCCACATACATTATCCATGCACTATCCTTTTTTGGAACTAGAATAAAAATATACCAGGATAAAAATATACAAGGTAATGAGCCAAAAATATACCAGAATAAAAATATACAAGGTAATGAGCCACTTTGTATGTCTTATTTGTCCAATAATACACCATAATCTTCCTCTTAATGTAAAATGAGGTGAAAATAACTCCACGTTGTAATTCAATAGAGTGCTCAATTAAATGAGTTAAAGGCATTTTTTATTTCTACTAAAACAAATTATAGTGACAATGTAATAAATGATATAACAAATTATTACTTATAGTGACAATGTAATAAATGATATAACAAATTATTTCCTTTGATATGTATACTCGTGTTAGAGCCTTAAATAATTAACATGTGTAATTGGAGAGTGTGATTTTATTCTTCTTTGGTTGCAACACCAACAAAGAAAACTATTTTAAGGATTTGATTAGTGTTTGTCCTTTAATAGTTAAAAAATGTGATATTGTTGTTAGATATTTATACATCAAAGTTTATGTAAACTTAGTACCCATTAATAAATTGACATTGGCATAAGTTTCCTTAGTACATTGTGTTAGCATTATGGTTAATGGGTTGTTATTGATGGCCACCTACTTAATAAAGATATCAACATGATGGTTATGCATATGCTACAGATGGTATGGATAGGGAAATGGAAGATCATAGATAGATGAATGTTAAAAGTGAAGTTTGAGAAAGTATACGTGGACCCTATGAAGAACGGTCATGTATATATGTTGGTCCTACAAGGATAAGTCATGTACAAAATCTGAACCACGGTATCTTGGATACCATGGGTCATTACCATGGTATTAGCCCATAGTAATTGGTGCGACAATGGTTATTTGATCCCACCAAAGAATACCAACAAAATAACTAAGGGGTTGGCCTAAGGTATTGGCTAAGTATAAAACTATATAAGGAGATGGATATCAAGGTGTTAGGTGTGCAAGTAATGAGTTATACATATGTGATCTAATTTGGAATAGGTGTGCACCAGGGAGCAAGGAGAAGACTCAGATCTGAAATATCTAAATGTTTGTTGACATATATGCTTTATTGATTTACTTGCTGCAAATGTTAAAGTAGCTAATAATGTTGGATTTGTAATTACAATGATGTTGTTATCTAAATATTTAAAAGTATGTAGTATTGATAGTAAAGGTTGCGGAAAATGAAATTGTGTTTGCAACAAAATTTTTCAGATTTGTACATAGGTGTGTTTGAGTAGTCGTGTACATATGCGGATCCATCTTTGTAGGTTCACGTATATATTCAGATATGAAGTTTGCAGATCTGTATGTGGGTGTTGTACATGGTAATCACATACATATTTTGATCATCCTTGTGGAATTCATGTATATGTTTTGCAATATTGCTAAATTATAACATTTGACCAGTTCTACTCAGTTTGTTGGTGTTGTCTATCAATGAAGTCTTGGTCATGTTGATCTATGTCTAATAGTGTTGATTGAGTTGGTTGTTCATAATTGGAATAGTGGTTAGTAATGATGCTACATTAATATGTGATTTCAGTAATCTGTGATTGGGCCGGTGATCTATGTATGGTTCAGTGGTTAATTCAGTGTTGCAATGGTGCAGTCGTTAGTGACATGATATCTGTACATGGGTCTTATACGGAGGAAGGTTGTAGAAATGCGAGCCTTACTCAGAAAACAAATATTATAAAATTTGATTTTTGTTATTTCTTCTTGGGTTCTACATTTAGTGATTTGATGCTTCAGTAATTCAGTTGATTTGCAGTATTACAATATCCCAGATTTAGTGCTTCAGTTTGAGATGCTTGTTTGGATTTATTGTTGATATGGGTCCAGTTTGAAAATTTGATGAAAGGTGGCCTACAAGTTGTGTGATGGTTGTTTGACAGGTGGATCCAGTATGAAACATTTTGAAAAGTGTCCACAAGGAACCGAGCATTGCAGCCTTCAGAAAGGGAGTAGGAGCTTCCTTCCAATAAAATCTGGTAAAACACGATTAGGGGGTTGTAGCTCCCTTCTAGTAAGAGTTGGAGAATGAGTGGAGGTTGGATCCTTCTGAAGGTGGGTGCCTACATACTTATGAGTCTGCATCAATACAAATGTAATCAATTTTTTCTTTATATCATAAGAAAAAAGACAGAGACAACAACAGTGGTGGTTTTCTCCCACATTGGGTTTCCACCTAAAAATCCTGGTGTTCTATGTTTGTATCTGTGATTTATTTATGTTCCTTACTACATACTAAAAAGTAATTAATATACCGTTGTAATGATTAAATATAATCATCTGATAGAATACATGAAAAATAATTAAACGGGATATACGCAAATTTATTTATCTAAAATAGTGTACATATGAAGGTTTCTTAAATAACAGTAGCATACATATTTTAGAATTAAAAAATTGAAGGTTTGAAGTTTAAAATACTGATTCACAACACCCCCCCCCCCCCCCCCCCCCCCCTTCTCAATATTTTTCCCAACAAATGGTATGAGATCAAGTCCCTCAGAAAAATCTTGATCGCTTACATGGAGATCCATCAAGATGACTAGTCAAGAAGGCGAATTTTCTATTAAGCCACCATTGTTTAATGGAGCTAACTTTGTATTTTTTAAAGTCATAATGATAGCTTATATCAATTCCCATCCTCCATTAAGTGATCCAGGAAAGAAACAATATCAGACCAATGCAAAGGCAATCAATGTTATCTTACGAAACTTAGTTGAATCAAAATTTGTGAAGGTAATGCAGCTGAATATCACAAAGGCTCTATGGGACAATATTTCCAAAGCTATGAAGGGGACACTAGGTAAAAATAATTAAACTTCAAATTTTTATAATTCAATATGAGACCCTTAGAATGCATGATGATGAAAGTATTGCAATATTTTTCCTTAGAGTAGATGAGATCGTTAACTCAATGAAAAATCTTGGTGATGAAATAAAGGATTCTACTATTGTTGAGAAAATTCTAAGATCTCTAACTTCAAAGTTCGATTCCAAAGTCACTTCCATTGAAGAAATGCATGATTTGAAAAATATCAATATTGAACAGCTCCATGGGATATTAACAATTTATGAGATGAGAAAAGGGGGTCCATTAGATATCAGAGAAGCAACATTCAAAGTTACATACAAAGGGAAGGAAAAGGAAGAGCTTAAGGAAACAGGTTATATCTCAGATGAAGAAGAAGCAAACTTTGTGAAGAAACTTCAGGTAGGAACTGGCAGGTTCAAAGGTAAGATTCCTTTTAAATGCTTTTCCTATGGAAGAGTAGGCCATTATGCTGCTAAATGACCTTATAGAGATGATCAAGATAAAGGGAAGAATGTTCAAAAGAGGAATGTTAGAAGAAGTTTTGATAACAAGAAAAGTTTTATACTCATGAAGACAATGAATATTCTTCCAATAATGAGCATGTTGAATCTGATCAAGATTATTGGTTGCTTATGGCATTTGAAGAAAAATGTATAGATGAATCTGATGATGTCTTTATGGATTCTCTAGAAGAAAAGTAAATCTGTATAAAAAGTACTCTTATTGAATAAATAATGCAGCTAAAAATCTATTTATAGGAATCTAAATTAGTTGAAGAAGTTTTGAAGAAATAATTTCTACAAAACAAGGGCACTATGAAAATTTAGAAATTGAAATAGTTGGTCTAAGAAAGGAACTTGAGAAAACAAAGGCTCTAAATTTCAGATTTGCTAAAGGCGCTGAGACTTTAGAATAAATAATCAAAGTTCAATGTTCTCCTCTAATCAAAATAGGTCTTGGATACAACTCAAATGGTGAAACATAAAAAACAATGAAATCTTCTGAAATAGGTACAAGAAACTACATCAATACAGTGAAAGGAAGCATCTCTCAGCAAAAGAATGAAAGATAAAATACTCATTATGCAAAAAAAACCTTACCATAATAAAATGGAAAGCTACTCAAGAAGGTATTATAATCATGGGTACTCCTACTTCAATGGTCAATGCTTCACATGTCACAATTTTGGTCACAAATATGTTCATTATGTTGCTTATCAAACTATTATGAATAGAGAAGCCAGAGAACAAAAGAATGATACAGGGACAAAGAAATCTTCTTATAATGTTTTCTCACCACTTCAAGAAGAAATTGAATGTTTTATTTGCAATAAATTTGGTCATAAAGAAATTGAATGCAAAAACAGAATGGGGCCATCTTACCAGCATGAACAGAAGACAATACCACCCAAGGTATGGAAAAAGAAAATTACAGAATCTGAAAATTTTGGTCTAGCCTTATTTGCATGAGATCAAGAAAATTTGTGGTACATTGACAATGGATGTTCAAATCATATGATAGGTGACAAAGATAAGTTTACTTCTTTTAATGAAATAAAGAAAGAAAAGAATGTAACTTTTGGTAATAACTCACCTACTACTATCAAAGGAAAGGAATTGTGTTGTTAAAGAAAAGGTCAAGGCTGGAAATGTATTATTTGTTGATGGATTAAGACATAACTTGTTAAGTGTTAGTCAAATGTGTGACCAAGGGCATGAAGTTGTTTTTAGATCAAAGAATTTTGTGGTAAGAAATCTAAATATTGGTAATCATAATAAAGGGAACAAGAACTCTAGGCAATGCCTATGTCTTAGAAGCTGGCCCAGAGCATTGTTATTTAAGAAAATCTGGAAAAAAAAAAAAAAATGGCTTTTCCACAAAAATTTGGGACACCTTAGGTTTTCTCAACTATACAAATAAAGTAGAATTGGATTAGTTCGTGACTTGCCCAATATCTCTCCACTTGAAAATAGCATCTGCAAATCATGCCAATTTGGTAAGAAAACCAGAGTTCAGTTTAAAGCTAAATAATGTACTTTGAGTAAGCCACTTGAACTTATTCATACTGATTTATGTGGTCCTACGAG
Source organism: Pinus tabuliformis (assembly GCA_031772625.1). NCBI lineage: Eukaryota > Viridiplantae > Streptophyta > Pinopsida > Pinales > Pinaceae > Pinus > Pinus tabuliformis. The sequence goes on along the minus strand of CM062808.1, from coordinate 996,258,853 downwards.
AAAGAAGTCTCCTCGCGGTGAACAATAAATCATATTATTCATTGATTATTGTACAAGAATGTGTTGGATTGGCTTACTAAAACATAAAGATGAGGAATTTGATAAATTTAAAGTATTTAAGGCTCTGGTAGAAAATGAGTTACACTTGAAAATAAAGTGTCTTAGAATTGATAGAGGACAACATTATATATCATATGAGTTTTTCAATTTTTGTGAACACCACAACATCAAAGAAAATTATCCATAGCTAAAACTCAACAAAATGGAGTGGCAAAAAGAATGAACAGAACAGTCCAACAAATGGTGTGTGCCATGCTTAATGAGTCAAGAACACCTAAAACCTTTTGGGGACAAGAAGCACATACATCCATGGATATTCTTAACAAATATCATGTTTGAGTAAACAGTGATAAAAATCCACATGAACTGTGGTTTTGTAAGCCTGCAACTATCAAACAATTTAGAATTTTTGGAAGCAAATGTTACATAAAGAAAATTGATGATAAGCTTGGAAAGTTTGAATGTAGAGCCGATGAAAGAATCTTGCATGGATATTCTTCTAGAAGCAAGGGATATAAATTTTATAATAAAAGGCTTCAAAATATTGTTGAATGCATAAATGTTCTGATTGATGAAGCACCCATAGGTTCCAAAAGAGAAGCACCAACATATGACGAACCTCTCCCTACCACAATCCAAAAGGTTGTAGGGGAAGGAAATAGAGAAGTGTTAGAAGAAGAAAATAAAAATATAGACACATCATAAAAGACTCCATCAAAGTATGTTCAGAAAAACCATCCTGAATCTCAAAGTCTATGTGAAAAGGAAGTATGGATATAAACTAGAATAACTGTTGTTGGAACTTCTATTCACTTAGCCTTACTATCCACAATTGAACCTCAAAATGTGAATCAAGCAGGAAAAGATGAATGTTGGGTTAAGGAAATGCATGAAGAACTTGATCAAATAGAAAAGAATCACACATGGGAATTAGTACTAAGACCTCATGATAAAAATATAATTGGGAGAGAATGGGTATTCAAGAACAATTTGAATGAAAATGGAGAAGTAATTTGAAACAAAGAAAGACTTGTATGTAAAGGTTATGCTCAATAGGAAGGGATATCATTTGAAGAAACATTTGCATCTGTAGCCAGACTTGAAGCCATAAGAATGTTTCTTGCATTTTTAAGGTTCCATAACTTTAAGGTATATCAAATGGATGTTAAAACTGCATTCTTGAATGGGGATCTAGATGAAGAAGTCTATATTGAACAACATGAAGGGTTAATTCTCGGAAATTATCAAAATATTGTGTGAAAACTTAAGAATGCATTGTGTGGGTGAAAACAATCTCCTCGTGCATGGTATTATTGTCTTGATAGGTATCTTTAGCAACAAGGCTTCAAAAAGGGGTCTTCAGATAGCAACCTATGTATCAAAATTGATAAAGACAAATTCTTGATAATTGTTGTTTATGTAGATTACATCATATTTGGAATCAATATAGAATTTCTAAGTCAATGATTTTCTTGAGTTATGTAGAAAGAATTTGAAATGTATCTACTTAGTGAACTAATATACTTCCTTGGCCTTCAAGTTCAACAAATGAAGAATCGTATCTTTCTCTCTCAAACCAAGTACCTCAAACATATTTTGAAGAAACATGGAATGGAAGACTACAAGCTCGTATGCACACTAGTGATAACATGATGCAATATTAGTCAAAATGATGATTCTCCTTCAATCAATCAACCAGAATAAAGAACTATGATTGGAAGCTTGCTTTATCTTACAGGTACAAGACATTATGCATGCAATTGGAATTGTTGGTTGGTTTCAACAAAATCCTAAGGAAACACATCTCCTAGCAGTTAAGAAAATGTTCAAGTATCCACAAGGAAATCAAGATTTTGGTCTATGGTACCCCAAAAATGCAGACTTTTCCCTTCCTGCTTACACATATATACATTGGGAAGGTAATGTTGATGATCTCAAGAGGACTAGTGGAGGAGCATTTTATTTGGGACTTCGCTTGGTTTCATGGTTCAGCAAGAAATAAGGTTCTATTGCTTTATCTATTGTTGACGCAGAATATGTTATTGTTGCATCTTGTTGTACTCAACTTTTATAGATGATCCAAACATTTCAAGATATTCAAGTCACTTGTCCTCAACTTGTACCCATTCACTGTGACAATACTAGTGCCATAAGTATCTCTAAGAATCTTGTCATGCACTCAAAAACCAATCACATTCCAATCAAATATCATTTTCTGAGAGAACATGTGCTTGAAAAAAAGGTCAAACTAGAGCATGTTCCTTCAAAGGAACAAATTGCAGATATATTTACCAAACCACTTCCACATCATTCCTTTGAATATCTTAGACATAAATTAGGAATGCCTCCTGCCTCATCACTCTGCTAATTATTCTAACAGGTGTATCATGTTCAGGGGGGGAGTTGTGGCACTAAAATTACTTGAGTTTACCTTATGTACGCAAATGGTGTGAAGGATAGTGATGTATATACATGTTGTTGAGTTAGACAAATGAGTATACATCTCAGTGATTGATAATAATAAAAAAATTGGCACAGATTCAGGGGGAGCCCTATAGTCCCTTGTTGGAATTATGGTTTCATAAGCATGTCTTGTTGCATATATTTGTTGATGTCTAGATATTTATTTTGTTATTGTTGTAGATTTATATGTTGATGTTATGTCACTAGGTATTGATGATGCATGGATTCTAAATGATAAAGTTATGAATGATGTCTATCTATTGACATGTTTGATGAGGAGGATGTATGCTATGGTCGGTATTGATGAGTGGTTGTTGGTTGATGAAGTTGCCTGGTGATTCTTAGAAGCATTTCATACTTAGTCCCATGTTGATGATGTTGAAGAGATTGATGCGCCATTGTCTTATATTACTTCTTGACGAATGAGGATATGCATGATGTTGTCATTATGACTTTTATGTTGTTCCTATCAACTTTTCATGTTGTAGGTTCCTATTTGGTGTATGGTGTTTGTTGATGGCTATCATGATCTTTCTACCTCATTTATTGAGGTCCTTGTTTTGGTTATAAATTTCCTATGTATCTCTTGATATAAAGGTCATGAAAAGACCCATATTGTAAATCAATGTAAAATTAAGTCATATATGGGCTCTTGGAATCAAGTCATGCCATGTATGTAATCCCATTATGTTGGGACATTCTTGTAAATTTTTGTTCCAATATGTACACCCCACCTGTTGGGCAATTGATGTAATCATGGGAGCATAGATTCATTGGTCATATGAGAGGTCATATTTGGTTAAGTCATCAATTGAATATCTAGACAACTCAACAAATACTCAGGTGGAGCATGGTCAGTATACAATTTTCATATTTATCATATTAAACCTACAATGATCCTCTCTACAAAGTATGAAGCCTTCATTCAATATTTTTCAACCCTTTTCCCTTGATAACAAAGGGGAAGAGAATATTGGTGTTTGCATAAAGACTTGGTGAGAAGTATTGGTAGCTTGTTAAGAATTCTTGGTATTTGTAGGTGTGTTTGTAGGTATTTACAGGTGGTGACTAAACACCAAATGGTTGCCATCAAGTCCAAAGGGGGAGATTGTTGGAATTACGGCTAATGTGTTATCCTTGATGGAAACCTACTTGATAAAGATATCAACATGATGGTTATGCAGATGCTACACATTGTATATACATGGAAATGACAAATCAGAGGTAGATGAATGTTAAAATTGAAGTTTGAGAAAGTATACGCAAATCCTATGAAGAAGGGCCCTGTACATACGCTGGTCCTACAAGATAAAGTCACGTATAGAATCCAAACCATGGTATTTTAGATATCAAGGGTCATTACCAAGGTATTGGACCATAGTAACTAGTGCAACAATGGTTATTTGATCTCATCAAAGAATATCAATGACATTACCAAGGGATTGGCCTAAGGTATTAGCTAAGGATAAAACTATATAAGGAAATGGAGATCAAGGTGTTAGGTGTACAAGTAATGAGTTACACATATGTGAACTAATTTGGAATAGGTGTGCACTAGGGAGCAAGGAGAAGACTCAGATCTGAAAGATCAAAATGTTTGTTTACATATATGCTTGATTGATTTACTTGTTGTAAATGTCAAAGCATATAATAATAACAAATATTTAATTACAATGATGTTTTCATCTAAATATTCAAAATTCTATAGTATTGACAGTAAAGATTGCAGGAAGCCAAACTATGTTTTCAGTGAAAACTTTCAAATCGGTATGCAGGTGTGTTTGAGAATATTCATGTACATACGAAGATCAATATCTATAGGTTCACGTATATATTTGGAGATGAAGTTTGTAGATCTTTACACAAATTTTGTGCATGGTAAGAATGTACATAAGATGATCCGTCTTGTGGAAGTCGCATATATGTGCTAGGGTTTGCAAACCTACTAAATGATCATATTTGATCAGTTCTACTCTATTTGTTGTTATCTGTCAATGAAGTCTTGATCATGTTGATATTTGTTTGATAATGTTGATTGAGTTGGTTATTCATGATTGGAATGGTGGTTAGTAATGATGATATAGTAATATGTGCTTTTAGTAATCTATGATTGGGTCGGTGATCTATATATGGCTCAGTGGTTAATTCGGTCTGGAAGTGATGTAGTAGTTAGTGACTTGAGATATGTATGCAGGCTTATACATAGGAAGCACATACATATGCGAGTCTTATTCAAAACAGTCATGTACAAAATTTGATTTGTGTTATTTATGGTTGGGTTCTGTATTCAGTGATTTGATGCTTAAATAATTCAATTGATTTGTAGTTTTACACTATCCCAGATTCAATGCTTCAGTTTGACATGTTTGTTTGGATTTATTGTTGATATGGGTCCAGTTTGAAAATTTCATGAAACGTGGCCTACAGGTTGTGTGATGGTTTTTTTACAGGTGGATCCAATATGAAACATTCTTAAAAGTGGTCATGATATGAAACTAGCTCACAAAAAGATAGAAAAGATAGATCAACGACTTCAAAATCAGCCTCTTCGAGGGGTAAACCTCCTTTACATTACACAAATGAACAATTCTTGGATGATACAAATGACAAAACCTCCTTTCTATATATAGGATTCTAAGGGATCACAATATAATCAAAGCCAACATAACAATAATAATATAAGGGCACAACAATAACAATAGTGGGCTTCTATGGGGCACAATAATAACAATATGGGGACAATAGGGGCACAATAATAACAATAAGGGCTACAATGACAATAGTAATTGGGGAATCACTAGTATTATAGGGACCTAACATGCCCCTCTCCTTCAAAAATGTTGTCCTCAATGCTTGAGTAGTTCTAGATGCTTATGTATAAAATTCTCATCCTCCCATGTGGAATCTTTAGCAGTAAGTTCTTCCACTTCATGAGATACTCTAAAATTGATCGATTTCGTAGCTGTCAAGTTCTTGTTTCTTTGACTCCTTCAGGTTCCAATATGATTTGTCCTTCCTCGTCAAGTTCTGGCAATATTGTTTGAACTGGGAGCTTGTCACTTATAACCTTCTTTAAGCATGAAACATGGAAAACTGGGTGCACTCACGAAGCTGCAGGAAGCTCCAATTTGTATGCCATAGTACCAATATTTTGCAACACCTTGTATGGACCATAATACTTTGGGATAATTTATTATCCTTCTTAGCTTGCTTGAAGGACATTTTCTTATATGGTTGTAGCCATAGGAATACCCAGTCACCTACATCAAAACTTATTTTGTTGTGCAATGTTGATTTGCCTATTGTTTCATTCTATTTTGCACCAAAGTGAGGTTATCCTTTAAGAGTTGGAGAACTTATTGTTGATGCTCGATGTGATCTTCCACTGCTTGAACCTTAGAATTTTCTCTTAAATATGGTGCGATGGATGGTGGATGATATCCATAAAGTACCATAAATGGGGTCATTTTTGCTGCAGTATGGAAGGAAGTGTTATACCACCATTCTACCAAACACAACCTTTTCACCCATTGTGTTTGTTTATTACAGACAAAGCAATAAAGATATCCTTCCAAAAATTTGTTTACTATCTTAGTTTTCCCATCAGATTGAGGATGATAAGATGAGCTGTGAGCTAACTGAGTACCAAGAGAAGAAAATAATTATGTCCAAAATTTTCGAGTGAAATGGGGATCTCTGTCGCTTACAATAATCTTTGGGTTTCCATGTAGCTTTTGAATTGTTTCCATAAATGCAGTAGAAACTGTACTGACTTTAAATGGATGAGATAATGCAAAAAAGTGTGCATACTTGGTAAGTTTGTCAACTACCACCATGATGACACTCTTTCCTTCTGACTTGGGTAAACCTGTGATAAAATCCATTGAAACCTCCTCCCAATGTTGGCTTGGAATGGATAAAGGTTGTAATATACCTAAGGTCTTAATTGTTTCAATTTTATTTTGTTTGCAAACCAAACATTCTGCCACAAACTTTTGAATATCTGATTTAAGGCCATTCCAAAAAAATTCCTTCTTAACCCTGTGGTAGTTTTTAAAAATCCTTAGTGCTCTCCTAAGGGAGAAGTGTGCAATTCCATAAGAAACTTTTGTTTTAGGTGGGAATTATTACCTAGGTATAAGTGATCTTTGTACCATAACGAATCATTTTTCCAGCTAAATGTATCAGATGTACTGGGATCTTGTTGTAAATTTTGAATGAGTGCCCACACTTCTTCATCATTCTTCCGTTCATCCCTTGCTTCATTTATCCAATCTCCTTGGATAATAGAAATGGCACAAAGAAATTCTTCCACATCCTCATCCTTTCTTGAGAGTGCATATGCCACAACATTTTTCTTCCCTTTTTTGTAGATGATTTCAAAGTCGTAGCCCAACACCTTTGTGATCCATTTTTGCTACTCTTATAAAGATAATCTTTGTTCTAGAAAGTATTTAAGACTATCATGATCCGTTTTTACCTTGAAGTGTCTTCCCATTAGTTAGGGTCGACATTTCTTAAGTGCATGTAGTATTGCCAACATTTCCTTCTCATAAATAGATTTGTGTAAATACTTTCCTTTGATTGGACGACTTTCAAAAGCAATGGGTCTTTCTTCTTGCATTAAAATAGCACCAATTCAATTTCCTGAGGCATAACATTCCATAATAAAGGTTTTTGTGAAGTCTAACGTAGCTAAGACTGGTGGTTGGCACATTGCCTCTTTAAGATGTTCAAAGGCCTTCGTTGCTTCTGGAGTCCATGAAAATGCATATTTCTTCAATAATGTTGTTAGAGGGGCTGCTATTCTCCCATAATTATTAACAAACTTGCAATAATACCCTATCAACCCAAGAAATCCTCACAAATGCTTTATGAATGTGGGGATTTTATTAACGGCTTTAGTTTTGCTAGGGTCTGCCTTAACACCTTCATGAGATACAATATGACCCAAATATTCCAACTATTGTACTCCAAAGAAACATTTGGAGCTTTTTGCATATAATTGTTTCTCCTCCAATAGTTTGAGCACACTTATGACCTTTAGTGTGTTTTCTATCACAATTGTAACAAAGCCCTTTTTCTCTTTTTTCTTCCAATTGTTGTGGTGTCAACCTTGTAGGTTGTGGAAGGCTAGGGGAAATAAAACTTCCATCTTTATAGTTGTGAGTGGTAGGCTTCCTTGTTGCCATAATTTTTCTTTCCATTTTTCTTGCCAACCTCATTGCATTCTCTAATGAATCAGGTTCCCAAAGGTGAACCTCATGTTGGATGCTATCCTTTAAAGTCCCTATGAACACATCAATCCTATTCTCCTCTAGAATATATTTTACCCTTATATTCAATTTTTGGAAATCCTCAATGTGCTCCATCATTGAACCCTTTTGTTTGATATTTATCAATTGGCTAAAAAAAGTGTTTCTTTTTATATCCTCATAGTGTGATATCATTTCTTTCATAAAAATTTCCCAAGTGACAATTTTTTTACGAGTGCAAAGCCATCGATACCATTCAAACTAATTTGGTTCCAAATATAAAGTTGCAATACGTACCTTTTGTGTGTTTTGCACATTATGGGATCAAAATATTGCTCCATCTGTAGTATCCATGTTACGGGATCCTTGTCATCAAAATTCCTCATATCGATCTTTTGAATATGGTGGGTCTTCAATCCACCCTTACAGTCTATGAAATCATGATTAACATTTATTTTGTTCTCATCATGAGTTTTCTCTATTACCTTTTCGCCATTAGGAAGCCTTTCTTGTAGCAACTTTGTCAAACCTTCCTTCAAACCTTCCATGTCCTTCTTCAAATCTTCAATGTTGTCTGCAATAAGGGCACAATAATAACAATAAGGGCTACAATGACAATAGTGATGGGGGAATCACTAGTATTATAGGGACCTAACCAGTCCACAAGGAACTGAGGTTTGCATCCTTCAGAAAGGGAGTAGGAGCTTCCTTCTAGTAGAAGATGGTAAAACAAGATTAACGGTTTGTAGCTCCCTTCTAGTAGGAGATGGAGAATGAGTGGAGGTTGTAGCCTCCTGCGGGTGGGTTCCTATTGCTAATAAGAGTCTGCATCAATACAATGTAATGATTTTTTTCTTTATATCATAAGAAAGAAGACAGAGACAACGACAACTGTGGTTTTTCTCCCACATTGTGTTTCCACTTAAAAATCCTGGTGTTCTATGTGAGTAGTTGTGATTTCTTTATGTTCCTTACTGCATACTGAAAAGTAATTAATCTTCTAATGCAATTATGAAGTATAATCATCTGAGAGAATACATGAAAAATCAGTAAACTGGATATACACATGTTTTTTCTCTAAAACAATGTACATACACAGGTTGCTTCAATAACAATAGCATACATATTTCATAATATAAAATTTGAAGGTTTGAAGTTTAAAACACTGATTCAACACCCCCCCTCCCCCCCAGCCCCTCTCAATAATTTTCCCAACATATTACACACCATAATTCCATATATATGGATTGAAAAAAAACATATGCCAAATATCCAATGCAACAAAATTGGAATTCATTAATATAGTTTTTTGTGTTGTTGAACTCTAACTTGCATTTTATTTTAATATGTTAGTCCCTATATGTTTTGATATAACTTTAAGTGTAGGGTTTAATATTTGTGTCTACAAGTATGCTTCTTCATTAAAAGTTATGGGATGAGATCTATTGGTTTCCTTTATCAGACATTGTTATCACAAGATGCTTCTTAATCTACATCTTATTGGATATCATCTTCCCACTCTATATATGATTATGACAAGGATTGGATAATAGTATTACTTTTTATCTATATTAATGCTTTCAAAGTGGAAAAATTGGAGGAATCAACTTGTAGGGTCAATTTTACTAGGAAATCCAAGTTTCGAGAACTAGGGTATAAAACATTCTAAGACCATTTTGAGGAGTTAAACAAAGGTTTTGGGGTCCAAAAATAATCAATTGTTCCAAACCCATCAGTTTTATTCGAAACTTAGATATCTTTCCGTTGGTGCAATAAACACATCAATCAGAGTTCGTATGAAAAAGTTATTCCACCGTAAAGTTGGCCTCTTGGTTTGACCATCATGGCTTCGAGAGGATTCCATGTCAACCTCCATTACTCATGAAAAAGGGGATAGCCATGTGCATAATATGAATAATACTCTATAACAGTCAAATTTGTAACTGTAGTTGAGAGTTGGAGTCAAACTTGTCCCCTAGTTGGTTATTGAACTATGTTAAAACTAGACCACTAGGAGGAGTAGGTGTTCTATTCTATGTTATTGTATTTTGTTCCATAGGGAGTAGAGAAACTAGGAGATGGATCTAGAGAGAATAACAGAGGAAGTTAGTATTTTGCAATAACCTAATAGGCCATAGGTCTCAAACAACTCCCTAAAGAGTGCCTTTTGCTTTGTATCATATTATTTCCATACTAGAGAAAAGAGAGTGGAGTAACCTCACCTTCTAGCAGTGTTTTCTCCTATAAGATTTCCTAGAGAAAACATTATGTTCATTGTGAACATTATGTGATTGCATTTATTTTTTCTATTTTTTTTACATTTTACCTATTTCATGCATAATAAAAGATGCAATAATTAAAAAATCTCTAATATAAAGGAATTTACCTTTCATACTTTAGATTCCAATTTATTTTATCAAATTTGTTGTGATGAACTATCTAGTGGAATACCCATAGTATTTTTATAGACCATATTATTATTAAAGTGGATTTCCTTGGAGAATCTCATGAGAAGTTGTAGGGTATCCAAGAACTAATTTAAGTAGAAAGTTGCAGAACCCTAGCCATGGTGGACAAGTTTATTCATAATAACCATGATCCAATACAAGATAGATTCATGAGGTTGGAAGCCCAGTCACTGACATTAGCTACAATATGAGCCTTCTGATGATGTCTCTAGAAAACAAGCTTAGAAGTAGAGAAGATAGAGGTTCAAACTCAGAGATAAAATCAAAGGAAAAATCAATGGATCATGAAGTCCTAAAAAAGGATTCCAGAAAATAAATCAAGAAAGAGTAGCCAAGTTTGAGTGTCGTAACCCAATCACAATCCCTATTCAATATGGAAGAGAAGGTTAACATAAATTCATACCACATGATATCGATGACTTAAAACTAAATCATTAGTTGTAGAAATTAGAAGTGTACTTTAGCATTCACCATATAGATAAGGAGCATGACTCCATGGGGAAACAACTTATGATTAGGGGAATTTTGAGGTCTAAAATGGGCCTACTAAGGAAATTATAAAATACTAGTGGAAATAATAAAAGAAGATTAGATTACATCATCACATTTTAGAGGGAAAAAAAGAAAAAAACTATTTTTCCAACTCATATTTTCAACTTATCTTCGTATGGGTTTACTCAAATTTCGAGCAGAAACACTCATTGGATGAAAAAATTGATTCTCCGTCCACAGAGTACCCATGTTTCATACTTTTTATGGCCCCTACTACATGAAAAACGAGAAATAGAAGAAAATTGTGATTTCAATCACATTTTTTCATGTAATTCTCATTTTTCGTGTGGCACAGTCCATCAAAAGTATGCAACATGGGAACTCCTTGGATGAGGAATTAAATTTTGCATCTAATGAGTAATCCCGCTCAAAATTTGAGTAAAACATTAGGGAGATAAGTTTAAAATATGAGTGGAAAAAGTAGTTTTATTATTTTATTATTTTTTAGTCTTTTTACATTTTTACTCCAAAAAGGGTGAATCAACCCCCATGGTTGACAACATCATCTTGAATCCTATTGGTTCTTATAAAGTTTACTTGGCAGTACATTTTTCTTAGGAGGCCCATTTTAGACCTCAAAATTCCCCTAATGCCAAAGCTAAGTACATGTCCAATATCATAAAAAAATAGGGCCTTGGTGTTGGGCCTCAGTTTTGTCTCATTTTTTACTCAAACCCTCTCATGCTACTATTTCATTAAATGATTATTGTTGCAAGTATTTGTTACTGCTTTTGTTTTAACGGGATTAAAATACCATTAATGGAAGTTTAATAAAGGTTTGTATGTTGCAGGTTAAAGTTTATTTGATCATGTTTTGAACCTACACTTACCTGCCTGCACTGTGCAACAGATTCTTGCACCAATTCAGTTCTTACAGCATGTCTGCACCAGTGCAAGTTTTACATCGTGCCTCCACCAATTTGGGGCTTTGATACATTGACACATTTCTGGGAGAATCTGAAAGAGGTTTACGATCAAAATGTCATTTGAACACTTCCACATAATCCAAGACACACCCAGGTCATACATATTTATAATTAGAGAATAATTAATGCTACAGCCGCAAATTCACAACAATTTTCAAACTGCCAACTTCTGTCTCGTTTTCCGTCCACGTGAAGGCGAATGAAGAAATTCTAGAACATGGGTTTTGGTCCCAGTATAGAAAATTGATAAAGCCTCAAATCGATTTCTAAAATTCGTAATGGTATAAAAGTTACATAACGGTCTTTGAGGCAGTTTTCTAAAAATAAACTGTTTTTCCAGAATTTTAGCATCTCATATTTCAAACAGTCATTTTTAGGCACAATTTCCGAGGCAATGGATCTGAACCAAAAAATTCTGAGAGAGGTTATTGTTGAAAATATAACAAGATAGATTGCCTCCAAATAGTTTTCCAAAATTTGTAATGGTTAAGGAGATACGAAGGGGGCTTTGGAGGAAGTTTGTTAAAAATACCAAACTTTCTAGAATTCTAGAAAATACCCAGATTTTGGAAATTCATGGTAAATCTCCATTATTTCAGTAGGGAAATACTTGTACTAATATTCTATTAATGATAATTAGTTGGGATTCAATCCCCATGATGTTTGCAAAGGATTGGCTTGTTTTATGCCAAGTTTGGAATGTAAAAATATTATAAAAGAAGAGATATGGCTCCAAGCCTAGCTAATCAGTTTTAGTCAATCAATTAAGCAGAGGCGAGAAGCACGCATAGGCAGGAATAGCGCAAAAGGGAGGAGGGGTTGTTCCAATGTAGAAACACGTGGATTTTAGTGTGGAATTCTTCTCCTACTGGTTGGGATTAAGCGATGTCTCCATTATGTAAAAGATTGGGTTTTTTCATTAATTGAAGCAATTTTAATTCATGCTTTGTTTATTCATCCATTGCATCTTAATGAATCTAATTGTTGTGTGAACTAGGTTAATCAAGGGTGTGAGCTGGCTAGGTTGGCTACTAGACCATCTCGACAGCGCTCTCATCTTTTAGATCCAATAGCATTTAGATTATTAATTGCTATGTGTATTTTACAATATATTTCTGCCTTTAATTTCTAGTTCTAAAAATAATTCGATTTGATGCAATCCATTATTCCAAGTTTTAAGGTTGATTTGAATTGCTGAAATTTGTTTCTATTGTTGCATTATTGATTATACTTGCACCTGAAATATTTTAAACAAACATCGTGTCCTTCCAGAATCCACAAGATCGGCTCTGCCTTTATGAGCTCTAACTCAAATTCTGTAAATTAATCCAGATCTATTAATTTATATCTAAAGCTGTGATTTTTACATTTGCTGAGCCGATATTCGTAAATAAGGAAACTACACTATGTTTGAATCGATAAATTCTTAATTAATATTATGGTTTCCTTTAACTTCTGGATTGTTCTTACACATAATTAAGTGCAAGCAGATTTTCTTCTTGCACTAGTGCAAGCAAATTGTTACACAGAATTAGTGCATGCAGATTGCTACATAGAATTAGTGCAAGCAGAATTAGTACAGGCAGAATTAGTGCAAGAAGAATAGTTTGAATTGCTTTTGAATTTATTCCAACATTTATAGTCTTTTTGTTATTGTGCCGGCACCGCTTGATTTCCAATTCTGATTTCCATTCTGTTTACTTGCAATTAGAATTTCCTTTTGCATTGATTGCTTTTACTTTCCTGCATGCTTTTAATTGTTTGGATTGGTGTTTCTCGAACTAGTGTAGGATTGGTGTTTCTCGCACTAGTGCAGGATTACATTTATTTTCAAGATTAATCGCAAGATAGACTAGAATTTGTTTTGCAGGTTACCAGGGACTCTCTCTGGCATTTCCAATGTTGGGCCTTGAAGTTCATGAACTCTCCGGATTGACAAATTAAATGTTGGTACATTTATAGACTCTATACTGCACCCAACATTTTCATGTCGTTGTCGGGGAGGCGCTTAGGGGATTGACCTTGGTGACCTGTTGCATTTGGTTTCTATTCCTTCACCTAGTTTCTCTTGCAATTTTATGTTCTTTGAATTTATTTCTTTCCTGCATTTTTTCTTTAAGCTTTCTCATTTTTGTTGTAAGAACCCTCCACCCACCCTACACATATATATATACACTAGTCATGTGCTAACAAATGTACCAGTGGTCTTGTTAAAGACAAAGAAATGGTATTTCGAGGCATTCTTGAATGAAGAATTTTGAGGCTAATATCAATCATTCAATGCACCTATTTCACTAATTAGTTTCCAGAAACATTCAAAGGAGTCGTCTCGAAGTAGTACATGGAGAACCTCTTTTAGTTTGGTAAAAAATGGAAAACATTGTTACTTTTGAATTTCCTATCAAAGATCTAGGAGTGGCTGAAATGCATAATATTCCCCCATCTGCATTACCAAAATTTCATGGTTTGTAAAATGAAGACCTAGATACATTCTTATTTGAGTTTTAAGTACTTTGTAGAGGATATGGTTATTGTACTAATTCTCAAAGGTTGCAAGTGTTTCCTCTTACTCTTAAAGGAGCATCTCTCCAATGGTTCATCAGCCTTGGTGGGAACTACATTCAAACATGGGAAGACATGAAGAATGTATTCCTGGAGAAATATCAAAACTATTGCCAGACCAGTGAAGATATTTTTGGGATAACACAAGGGGAAAATGAAAGCTTGGAGGATTATGTGGACTGATTTAGATACAACCTCCAAAAATAAAAACATAGGAATTTGGTAAAAGATACTTTGAAAAAACTCCTACTCAAAGGAATCAAAGATGAATTTCTAGAACCTTTAAATATAATAGGAGTAGGTGATGTTTCTCACTTACCATATGATGATGTTTGTAAATTATGCATTAGTTATTCAAGAGGAATCTCCAAGATCGGTAAGAATTATCAAGAACTTTCTTTTGAATTTTTGGAATCAACTACAAAAATAGGAGCTACAAAATCTTGTCTAAATTTACAATTGGATGATTTGCAGGAGGAATGGAGGCAGTGCAAGGAGGATCATTCAACAAATTATTTTCCATCACTGTCGAGGTTTCAACAGGTATTTAAGGAATCAAGTAAGGAAATAAATCGGTTGTCATGTATAACTCCAAACTCATCATCATTTGATACTTGGAGTAATATTTATTGCCCCAACATGTTCCTCAACACATCTACAACCCTACAGTTCCATGGAAAACTTATAATCCTCCTTCGATTCAATACCCCACCTTATGGCTGCAATGGCCCTCTCCTTGACCCTCATCCTTGAGCCAAATATCTCCATGGCCTCAAGAATCATTTGGATCTTTTTCTCTAGGGAAATCTCCCATGCAAATTCAATCATATGAGCACCAACAACAATCACAATTTCTTTCCAATACACCATTATGTTATCCTCCTCCATGTTCCCAGCAACATGTGCAACCTTATCTTAACCCTAGTCCATACCCTCATCCATATCCTAACCTTAATACATACCCTCATCCATACCCTAACCGTAATCCCAATCCAAACCTTGGTCCAAGCCTGAACCAAAACCCTAATCCAAACCATCAAGTTGCACAATAGTTTGAACCTCCTATTCTTTATGCTGATTCCCATATTGAACAAGATGTTACACCTTCCATATTGGGAAAGGGAATGAATTTGGAAACTTCCCCCATTATCGCAGAACATTTACCCCGGGAAGATATAATTCAAAGACCACCTAAGGATCAATATTTCATTGGAACTTGTTCTAAAAATGTTGTTGAAACTCAAAGCCCTAGAATCTCTCTCAACCTTTCTTTTGAATCTAAAAATCAAATATTTGAGCCTGAACTTGAGGGATTTATCTTTTGTCTTTCACCAGACTTTTTGTGCTTACAGGAGAATGAATATCAAATTGTGGAAGACTTGCATCAGTTGGAGAATCATAAATACGTGGATTCCATGGAATCTTGGTTTCAAGCAGCCATCAACCCATCTTATTTCTTCATCATTCAAAAACTCTTGGTACCATGTCAATTAAAGAAATTGGTTTCTCACGCTTTGGTATGTATTGAAGTTTATTCTTTAACACTAAGTGTGAGTATAATCAGCATTTTGTTACGCACATGGCTTCATTGGAATTATGCCTACACTTAATGGTGATATTTCTCTCTTTAAAAATAGGGTAGGGTAATGAATAAAGATGAATAACAACACTCGTGAACTTGTGATTCCATAAAAGCACAACTTTTGACATTTTTATTATTATGCATTCTCATGGTAGAACTTGTCAAAAGTACTTTACACTTAACGCTTCATATTTTTAAAGTGACTTTGATTGTGGATCAATATGTATTGTTATAAGTTACATGTAATACTCTTCTCTTATTCTAACAAACTATCATCCAGAAAATCTTTTCAAATTCCTCTTTGAAGAGACCAGTGAAAAACCTCCTATGGTGGACCATGCCTACAAAAACCCTAATAAGCTTTCATAAAGAACCCTAGCATGACAAACTCAAGGAATCTTTTTGGTCATTATCTGAGATGTTTTTTTATAAAGTTCTTAGGGTAGCATAACCAACCAGTAAAGAGTAGTAATTAAAATCTTTTCACACCATCCTGCACTCCTAAGGAGTAGACTTGCTTCCCCACCTATTAAGTAACCTATATGAGGTTAATCATAATCAGAGTTTTTTTTAAACATAAACAAATTAATTGAGGGATAGGAGGTCCCATTGCAAGCCGACCTACTATGATCATGGGTCCTAAGGAGAATGACATTACCACACTAGTCACCAAGCCAGGGTAATGGCTTTCAGTTGAAAAAATAGAAGACAAGAGGTCTCATCGCGAGCCAACTTTTTCATTCTTATTAGTTCTCATGAATGGCACTATCGATAACTGGTTACCAAGCCAGGACAACGGCCTTCAATTAACTTCTAAAAAAAGAAAAAAAGTAAATGATCATAAATAACTCTGAATCTATATCTAATAGGTGGGACACAAGCATTTTGTAAGGTTAAAAGGTATCCTTGATGAGGCTATGAACGCTTGTTGGCAGCAGGGCCATGCCTGTGGTATTAAAGTTGACTCTACACTATAATTTACTTGGTTGATTTTGCTTTCCATGAACTCACTATCAATCTCTTTGAGAATGGCTTTAAAATCCTTTTGTTTTTATACCTTGAAGTTCTATCTTTTTTGAATAATTTTTTATGGACGTGGGGACCCTTAGTGCAGGTAATTCATTGTGCCCAGACAAGAGAAGCTTTAACTATACATGGATAATGGTAAAATAATCATTATGGGAAGGTATTGCTATGTCTACTTTTAACACCATGGCTTTTAAATCATGTCACTCATATTTACAATGAGGATTTTAAAGTGTAACTTCTGGGAAGGGATGCCTCTGAGATATTATTTTTGAAAATTTTAAAAGTTGTCTATTTTTCTCAAGTAATAACACCATCCTTGCAATTTAGTTTTTCCATGGTAGTTTTTGTTTTAGGTTTTCTTGAAATCAGTTTAAGTAAATAAAGAGTCTAGTAGACACTCTGTTTTTAAGAGCAAGCTTTATCAAGTGCAGGAAATGTAATCATGCAGAATTGTAGGAACATCATTATGAATGTTTATACATGTTTCCAATTTTATTTTATTTTAAAAGGAGTAACAATATCGGATTTTCTTGCATGACAACATGCAAGATGGTTAGCATGGGGTGGTGTTGGGCCTCAGTTTTGTCTCATTTTTTACTCAAACCCTCTCATGCTACTGTTTCATTAAATGATTATTGTTGAAAGTATTTGTTACTTCTTTTGTTTTAACGAGATTAAAATACCATTAATGGAAGTTTAATAAAGGTTTGTATGTTGCAGGTTAAAGTTGATTTGATCATGTTTTGAACCTACACTTACCTGCCTGCACTGTGCAACAAATTCTTGCACCAATTCAGTTCTTACAGCATGCCTGCACCAGTGCAAGTTTTACAACATGCCTGCACCAGTGCAAGTTTTACAACGTGCCTCCACCAATTTGGGGCTTTGATACATTGACGCATTTCTGGGAGAATCTGAAAGAGGTTTATGATCAAAATGTCATTTACACACTTCCACATAAGCCAAGACACACCCAGGTCATACAGATTTATATTTAGAGAATAATTAATGCTACATCCCCAAATTCGCAGCAGGTTTCAAAATGCCAACTTCTGCCTCGTTTTCCATCCACATGAAGGCGAATGAAGAAATTATAGAACATGGGTTTTGGTCCCAGTATAGCAAATTGATAAAGCCTCAATCCAATTTATAAAATTCGTAATGGTATAAAAATTACATAACAATCTTTGAGGCAGTTTTCTAAAAATAAACTGTTTTTCCATAATTTTAGCATCTCAGATTTCAAACAGTCATTTTTAGGCACGATTTCTGAGGCAATGGATCTGAACCAGAAAATTCTGAGAGAGGTTATTGTTGAAAATATAACAAGCTAGATTTCCTCCAAATAGTTTTCCAAAATTCGTAATGGTTAAGGAGATACAAAGGGGGCTTTGGAGGAAGTTTGTTAAAAATACCAACTTTTCCAAAATTCTAGAAAATGCCCAGATTTGGGAAATTTGTGGTAAATATCCATTATTTCGGTAGGGAAACGGTTGTACTAATATTCTATTAATGATAATTAGTTGGGATTCAATCCCCATGATGTTTGCAAAGGATTGGCTTGTTTTATGCCAAGTTTGGAATGTAAAAAGATTATAAAAGAAGAGTTATGGCTCCAAGCCTAGCTAATCAATTTTAGTCAATCAATTAAGCAAAGGCGAGAAGCACGCATAGGCAGGAACAACGCAGAAGGGAGGAGGAGTTGTTCCAATGTAGCAACACGTGGATTTTAGTGTGGAATGCTTCTCCTACTTGTTGGGATTAAGCGATGTCTACATTATGTAAAAGACTATGTTTTTTCATTAATTGAAGCAATTTTAATTCATGCTTTGTCTATTCATCCATTGCATCTTAATGAATCTAATTGTTGTGTGAACCAGGTTAATCGAGGGTGTGAGCTGGTTGGGTTTGACACCAGACCAGCTCGACACCACTCTCATCTTTTAGATCCAATAGCATTTAGATTATTAATTGTTGTGTGTATTTTACACTCTATTTCTACCTTTAATTTCTAGTTCTAAAATTAATTCGATTTGCTACAATCCATTATCCCAAGTTTTAAGGTTAATTGGAGTTGCTGCAATTTGTTTCTATTGTTGCATTATTAATTATACTTTCACCTGAAATATTTTAATCAAACATCGTGTCCTTCCAAAATCCACAAGATCAGCTTTGCCTTTATGAGCTCTAACTCAAATTCTATAAATTAATCCAGATCCATTAATTTATATCTAAAGCTGTGATTTTTACATTTGCTGAGCCGATATTTGTAAATAAGGAAACTACACTGTGTTTGAATCCATAAATGCTTAATTAATATTATGGTTTCCTTTAACTTCTCGATTGTTCTTACACATAATTAAGTGCAAGCAGATTGTTATACAGAATTAGTGCATGCAGATTGCTACACAGAATTAGTGCAAGAAAAATTAGTATAGGCAGAATTAGTGCAAGAACAATAGTTTGAATTTCTTTTGAATTTATTCCAGCATTTAAATTCTTTTCGTTATTGTGTCAGCACCGCTTGATTTCCAGTTCTGATTTCCCTTCTATTTACTTGCAATTAGAATTTCCTTTTGCATTGATTGCTTTTACTTCCTGCATGCTTTTAATTGTT
Organism: Pinus tabuliformis; assembly: GCA_031772625.1. NCBI lineage: Eukaryota > Viridiplantae > Streptophyta > Pinopsida > Pinales > Pinaceae > Pinus > Pinus tabuliformis. The sequence continues at coordinate 996,239,339 of CM062808.1, read as the reverse complement.
TGGATTGGTGTTTCTCGAGCTAGTGCAGGATTGGTGTTTCTCGCACTAGTGCAGGACTACATTTATTTTCGAGATTAATCGCAAGATATACTAGAATTTGTTTTTCAGGTTACCAAGGACTCTCTCTGGCATTTCCATTGCTGCGCCTCGAAGTTTACGAACTCTCCGAATTGACAAATTAAATGTTGGTACATTTATAGACCCTATACTGCACCCAACACATGGTACCAAACCCCAAAAACCTTCAACCTACAAGCTCACATCCCCCATCAAAACCACACCCAAGTATTTCACCTCCTTCTCTGCACCTACAATCCCTAAGGCTATGCTACTACCTCTAAGGTGCCTAAATTGGTTGATCAAGGATGCCATAGAGCATTGTGGCTCTAGGAATTCTTGTTTCCCTTTGAGTTTTCTAGGTTCCCTCTAGAACCTCAAACTGAGAAAGTTGTCCCACCTATCACATGGTAGTCATTTATTTTTCCACCAAGGTGTCTAGTTCCCCATTTTCAATCAGATTCTCTAGGATGACCATCCATCATATGAACATATTTAATTTTATGTGCATGTCCCTTTCTTGACACATGGCACCTGTCAAAGTCACTTGATAGAATCTTTGTTATAGGCATGTGCACTTTTATAATTATTAAGTCATATGAATCCCCCTTGTAATATGTATGGAGTATTAGCCTTTGTTTGTGACTCATTTTGCAACAATAATGTAGTTTTATTTACATTCACAAAACTTCATATGTACAAAACTAGGATCTCTCACCTTAAAACACATAAAAACATATACACATAGGCACACTGGCCCCAAAACATATACACACACATGAACACGGGCATGTTTCCCCTTAAAAATAATCCTCATCTCTCTAGTCTAAGTTTTTTATGTACATGTTATTTACAATCCAAGGGTTGAATTAGGGTGTTACAGTCCCCTCCCCCTTATATATGCATTCTTGTTGTTGAATTATATATACACATATATACAACAAAATTTCCAAAAAGATGAGGCTAATATTCCCTCATTGCATCTTCATGCTTCCATGTAGAATCTTCAGTACCAAAAAGGGTCCATTTCACCTTTACCAAGGTGATGACTTAATTTCAAATCACTTTGACCTTATTCAAAATTTTCATTGGTTGGACCAAAACGTCTCCCTTGGGCTCTACCTGAATCATAATCTAATCAATTACATGGTTAGAATTAGGAGCATTCTTTTCAAGTAATGAAATATGAAACACTTTATGAATATGCATCGATGTTGGCAATGAAATCCTATATGCAATTAGGTTAATCCTTTGTAGGATTTCAAATGGCCCACACTATTTAGTTGCAAATTTTGCACAATTGCCCATTTTCAATGAACTTTTATTTCCCTTCACTTTCAAGAAGACATGATCACCAACTTTAAGTTCCTTTTTTAACCTATTCTTATCTATTTAGCTTTTCTATCTATCCTGGGTAGCCTTCTAATTCTATTTGATATTTATTACTTTCTCTTTGATTTCCCTGAGTAGGTCTAGTCCAACAATGGCCATGTCAATTAGGTTGTCCCAACTCACACAAGTCTTCAAATGGGCTCATCTTAAAATATTCTTGGTACCCATTATTATAATAAAACTCCACCAAGTGAAAATAATCACCCCATTTTTATGGCCTATCCATCCGATACATCTTCATTATATCTTTAATAAATTTATTGACTCTTTCTATTTGACCATTTGACTTTGGATGGTATGTTGTGTTAAATTTAAATTGGTTCCATATAATTTAAATAATCATATACAAAAGTTGGATGTAAATTTGGGATCCCTGTTGGAAATAATTTCCTTGGGCACACCATGTAACCTAGAAATTTCCTTCATATAAATTCCAGCAACATTTGTTTCTTTATGTGTTTAATTCATTGGAATAAAGTGGGAATATTTCATGAAATCTTCCACCACTACTGTGATGGAATCATGTTGCCTCACAGTAGTAGGAAGATTTATAATTAAGTTGATAGAAACAAAATCCCATTTCTACTCAGGAATGGGTATTGGTTGCAGTAATCTATTCAAGTGTCTATGTTTAGCTTTAAATTTTTGGCATTCCAAACACCTAGCTATATAATTAGCCACTTATTTTTTTTTGACAGGGTTAGATATTTTTGTATTATAAAAGAACAAAAGGAGGACTAAGTCCTATTACATTTCAAGAGCGAAAGGTCTTTAATGGAGGCACAAAAGGGGAGCGCAGTCCCTACCTCGACATGAGAGACCTTGTTTCTAAAATACTGGAAAAGAAAATACCCATATTGCCAAACAAACTAACCAAGTAACAAGAAAAAATTGCAGTGCATTTGAGGAAGGAGACATGGAGTTCACCAAAATTGATTTACAGATTCCTCAGGATAATGACCCTTCTTTTTACTGTATCTTGAGGAGGCTTCACCCTGCTCGCTTTGGTTCAGAGAGTTTATATAATCAACTACATCCTCAAGATGCTTACACTTATCCTTTAGCGCTTCAATCTCTGCTCTTTGATTCTCGATTTCAGTTTTCTTATAGTTATTCACACTCTTCATCTCAGAACAGAGGTCTTTGAATGTTTGAATAAAGCGACCAATCATGAAACTGTTGGCATGACACAGAGCGCAGCTATCATTTTTCTCCACTTTTTCTAATGGATTACAAGACATCTTGATTGGCTTGTCAACTGTATTACTCTTCTAATCGCTGTTCTTTTGCTGGTAGCTTCTATGCTTGCTGGAGTGATGGCCTACAAGAAGATTGCTTTGAACTCTCTTTTTCCCTTTTGGAAAAATCCTTTTGAAATACCAGCAGGATTGAGTTCTCTTGCTGATGTTGTAGGCTATATGGGTCTGCTTATGAAAGATGGGCAAACGAGAGGTGAGAGTCTCGGGCTTGTTAGACTGGAACTTCCAAGAGGAAGGAATGCTGAGAGAACTGGAGAAGTCAGGGTAGAGCGACTAGTGAAAAGACACAGAGATTCCTCTGATATTATGAAAAGGGCCAAGAACGCAGCTGAGAAGGGAAAGGGAGGAGGGATACGGAATAGGGAGAGCACACTGATTGAGCAAAAGGAGAATCGAGCTTCTTTTCAACAGAGAATGATTCTGATCAAAGGGGTCGATATCAATGGCCTTAGAAGATGGGATTAGAGGCCAAAAGGGCAGAGCCTCTATAAGCAGGAACCTGTACACTCTTAACACAATGGTGAGTCTGCAGGAAGAATCGGCTTGCAAAACAGGACTAATTCTATAAACACCTTGCTTACCTCTACTCGGCTCCTGCACATTGAGATTGCTACAAAGATTGCTAAACACTCTTCGCTCACCTCCCTTATGAGCTTGACTACCTGGGCACTCTATATTACTCGAGAAATGATGCTCTCTTCCTTCAGTTACACGATGATGTTTCTGATGGTGGAGGTTCTTGCACTTGGGTTGCTTTTTATAGGCTTGATTTAGCTTGCTAGGCTCATGATTCTTCTCTGCTTTCTCTGGAGTAATCCCCTGAGTACTGTTCTTGTCCGACTTTCTGTTTAGATTAGTGTGGGTAGTACCTTGATTGATATGACCTGTATAAACTATGTTATGATACTGGAGGTGGTTTCTTTTTTGGAGCAAATCACGAAGCATCTCTTTCTTCATAATGGTGTTTTTCCTCACTGCACGATAAGGATTGGCTAAGATTTTCCTACCAGACATGTGCAGGAGAATCTCCTACTGGTTATTCATATGAGGATGCTTTGCTTCTTTTGAGTTGATGTGTTTAGCTGTGCTTTGAGCCTTGTACCAATCCTCCCAAGGAGGCAAATTATGGGATTGTTTTTTCATAAGTTTCTTGGATTTCTTTCACTATCCCAACCCTCCAACCCACTACCTTGTTGGCAAGTGAATCAGCCTTTTGATTATAATTTCTTAGAACATGTTTAAAAACAACATTTCCCGGAAATTTTAAGTTGTCCAAAATTCTGTGCCTGATTTTATTTAAAGCTTGATTTTTAAAGTCTCTCCCTGCTTTCATAGCATCAATTATAATCATTGAGTCTCCAATTATGATTGGATCTTTTACCTAGAGTCTTTTGAGGATACTGGAGCCCATATGCAAACTGTAGGCCTCTACCCTATTGTTTTTCATAGTCCCAAGCCCCCATTCATAGGTAGCAATTGTCTCACCATTCAGATCAATTATTAACCCACCTGCCCCTGATCTTCCAGGGTTATTCTTTGAAGCTCCATCAAAGAAAAGAATGTGTTTATTTATTTATTTTTGGTCCAATCCTCTATCTCCTTTTCATTTCCACGTAGATTTCATTCTCTAGTTTTTCCTCCTATCTTCTTTAGATATTGTATCTTAGCTGAGCCTTCAATGAGGGATTTTCTATACTAATCTGTTTCTTCTTGTTGCCATCTGTTTTGATCCATGATTGGCACACAATTTGTGCTTATCATCTCCGAAATTTGACCCCGAGTTTTGGCTAAAATGGACCCTGATAAAACAAGAAAAAAAAGGCCATGGTAGTTTTTTTTTCTTGACATATGAATAGCTTTGCACCCAATTTTTGTTTAAGGTTATCAGCTTCTCAATTGTTTCAATGTTCATTTCAAGAGGACTAATGAGTTGCTTCCAACAATGTTTTGCAATAGGGCAATTCAAGAAGAGGTGTTGAATGCTTTCTTCTTCTTTTTCACACAAGACACATATTGAGGGGCCATGAAAACCTTTCTTCCTTAAATTTTCCGTTGTAAGGATCTTTCCTTTTAGAAGAGTCCAGGCGAAAAATTTAATTTTGGGGAGGCATTCATTCTTCCAAACAGCTGACCAAAGATTCCAATTTTCGTGATTGTTGTGATTTTGAAGAAAGTTGTAGCCTGATTTAACTGTGAAATTTCCTCCGCTTGGGTCCCATATATAACTGTCCTGGCTCCTTTTATTTATGGCAGAAGCTTCTGAAAGAAGAAGCTTCAAATCTTCCCACTGATTTTTCAGTCTATTTGGAAGAGACTGAATTCTCCAAGCAATCCATCTGTTTTGATCCTAGTCAGAGATGGAGTATAAAGAGGTTGTGCCTGTCTCATCCATCTAATATTTTATACCTCTTAAATTTTGGTGTTGGTTCAAGGGTGCTGCTCCCATTAATCTGTCGTTCCAAGTAGAGGTGTCTTTCTCGTTCCCCGGATTCTTAGAGATATGGTCTCTAATTTGAGGAATAATTTTCTTGATGAGTTTCCAAACTTGGGAACAAGGGCAGTCTTGAATGATTTTTGTAAGCATCTTTGACCGCTAACAATTAAGATATTTGCTTGAGAGAGCTTCACCCCGCCATTGATCCTTCCCATTTAGCATTTGCCAAACAAGCTTGATACCAAGGGCCTTGTTTGTCAAACCTGGAATCCTGATAGATATACCTCCTTTTTCGAATGGGAGAGTCACTTGATCCCATCGAACAAGACTGAATTTTTTGGAATCTTGTTTTCCTCCTTGCCAAAGGAAGCCTCTAGTGATTAGCTCCATTTGTTTGTGAATGCTTGCCGGGGCCAAAATTAAAGCATACTGATAGATTGGCAAGGCTGAGAGGAGAGCTTTAATTAAAATTGTTTTGCCTGCTAGATTTAGCCACGTCATCCCCCAACTTTGTATTTTCCCCCTCATTTTTTCAATTTGTTTGTTCCAGACCTCTGACTTAACCATTTCTTTTGCCAGTGGTAAACCAAGATAAGTAAAATGACACCATTTTAACTGAACCGGGATATCCATAATTTGAGAGATCCTCTGCATTATATTTATTGGCACATTCCAAGTGTAAATTCTGCATTTTTTATTATTTAGAAGGCCTCCTGAGACATCAAGAAAGTCATCTAGAACTTTTTTGAACTGCCTAGCTATGATACTAGAGGCTCCCCCAATAAGAAGAGTGTCGTCAACAAAGAGCGAGTGGTTTATTTCTTTAACCCCTCAGGCTATTCTAATGCCTGTAATTTTCCTTTTTTCTCTTTGACTTTCTAGCTGAATACTCAACGTTTCCGCCATCAAGATATATAGAAACGGGGAAAGCGGGCACCCTTGTCTCAAACCTCTAGTGCTTCGAAAATATCTTCTTGGCCTACCATTGATCAATGGAGCAATCCAAGGATTGGATATGCAAGCCATAATAATGTCTATGAACTTGGAAGAGATGCTGAACTTTTGAAGAGCGATAGCAAGGAAATTATGATTTACTCTGTCGAAAGCATTGGCCATGTCCAACTTTATAACCATGTCCCTTTCCTTGCTTTGGATGATGCTATCAATGGCTTCCTGAACTAATATTACATTGTTTGTTATCTGTCTTTTAGGGACAAAGCCGCCTTGGTTTTATAAAAAGATATTAGGCAAAAAAAAATTCAATCTAATTGCTAATATTTTCGTGATGATTTTGTAAGAGAAATTGCATAGAGAGGTTTGCCTATATCTATCAAAAGAGATAGGATTTGGTTATTTTGGGATGAGAGCCAAATGGGATGCTTTGGTGTTTTCTCCCACTTTATTTTTTTTTAAAGCGGTTTTTATCATTCTTACTAAAAAAAAAATTGTAGCCCAATGGTTTTTGTAGAAAGCAATGGTAAACCCATCCGGTCCAGGAGCTTTTTCCAGGTGCATGCTCCAAATTGCCTCTCTTATTTCCTCCTCTGTGACCTCTTTCTCAAGCTCTCTGTTTTGCTGTTCATTTATTTTGCTGCTGATTTGCTGAAGGAATTCTTTGTTGTCCACTTGCTGATCCCCTGCTGAAAGGAGGTTTTTTAAATAATTATGAGCTGCCTTTTTTATTTCCCCCATTTCCTTTATTTCCTGTCCTTCCACTTGAATTTTATCAATTTGGTTACCAAATCTTCTTATCTTTAAATTGTTGTGAAAAAAAGCGGTGTTTTTATCCCCCGCTTTAAGCCATAAGCATCTTGACTTTGCCTAATTTCCTCTTCCTCATGCATGTTTTGCTTGTAGAGATCCAAGAAGATTTCTTTTTCAAAAGCATGCTCTTGCTCGGTATCTTGTAGATTTTCTTTCTCCTTTCTCTAGTTTTCAAGTTTCTTTTGCAGCTCTATTTTTTTTTTTTTTTCCATGAGAGCATTTCCTCTTGCCCAAGCTTTTAGTTCTGATCTTAAAGTTTTTAGTTTAGTTTTCCATACGTAATGGGGGGAGCCTATAACAGAGGTTTCCCAGCTTTCCTTTACTAGCTTACCAAAATCTTCCTTGTTGTCTCAGAGTTTGTTGTATTTGAAAGGAATCAGATCGAGATTCTCCAACCTATCCAAGATCAGCACCACCGGCTTGTGGTCAGAGGCTAAAGCATGCACTATTTTGCTTTTGATGGTTGGAAAGGTTGTTGCTATATTCTCTTGAATCAAAATTCTATCTAGCCTTTCCTTTATATTATGTGCTTCCGATCTTTTATTACTCCAGGTGAATTTTCCATTGCTTGGTGGAATGTCAAGAAGTTTGTGCACTTCTATGAGGTCTTCCAAGGCTACTCTTGAGGGATCACTAAAGTAATTGCCTCCCAACTTCTCATCTATATGTCGAATCAAATTTGAATCCCCTCCTATAACTAGATTTCTTCTTGGACCTTCTTGTGCTTCTTCTTTTACTAATTCCTAACACATAGATTTATCTTTGTAGTGTATTGGAGAATATATATTTATAACGGTATTCTCTTCATTCATATTCTTATTTTTTATGTCTGTCCTGACCCAATAATTATTAATTTTTTGTTTAACAAGTTCCCATTTCCATTTGTTCTACAACGTGCAAATACCGCCTGATGCTCCAATGGAGTCCATAGTTGTTCCTTCTAAAAAAAATTGAGTCTTGTTTAATTTTTGAACCTCTTGGTTGCTGACTTTTGTCTCTTGGATCAAAAAAAATTCTGGCTGTTCCTGTTTTATTATGTCTCGTGCTACATTGATTTTGAAAGTGGAGCCCAGACCCCTGCTATTCCAAGAGACCATAATCATTATTTACTCGATTTTTGGTGAGTTTCGCCCTTTTCCTTTTGTTGATTTTTTCCCCACTTCCCTTCTATTTTCCAAGGAAGGATTCCATTGGTTGTTGGGTGTCGATGGCCATTTCCTTTGCTGTTGCCTCATCTCTTATTTCTTTGTTGGATTTCCTTCCTGCTTTTTTTGGCTGATCCCATGCATGGGTGCTTTCTTTGACTTTGTTTCTTGTGAGAATTTGATCAACGGTGGGTTGTGGGTGGGGATAAGATGTGGGTGGGAGAAGAGATGATGGATAATGCATTAACTTGAGTAGGGGAATGCGGGGATGGCAGGTCTTCCTCCAGAAGTTCAAATGGGTTAGAGGTCGAGTTTACTAGAGGGTCCATGATGATGGGAGGAATAGAGGCTAAAGCTAAGGTTTTGAGAGGTTGAGAGGGGTTCAAAGCAGCTTGTTTATTATGGGGCTTCTTTCTTTTTACTTGTTCCCAAGTATCTTCTTATGTCTCAACATTCGCAAAATTCTCCACTTCTTTTATTTTACTACACCTATTTGCAAAATGACCGTATTCATGGCATACCTTGCACTTGAAAGGGATTTGTTCGTAGTCTAGCTACTAGATGTGAGTCCATTGGTCCACCTTGATTTTTATTGCCTCCAGTAGCCCTTTCCCAAGTCTACTTCCACATAGATTCGAGCATAGGCGTGCATGTTATCTTTTGGCTCACATCTGTCTATATACTTTCCAACTGCATTTCCGATAGCTTTCACTGACTCATCGCCCCAACAATGGAGCGGAAGATGTGGCAATCTAGCCCACACCGGCACAGTGCTTGGAATGTCCATCTCTGGGTCAAAATCTGATGACCATCTGTTCCGATACAAGCCTCTAGTGTCCATAAAGTAAGGACCATTTCTGAATATTAGATTCCTGTCTTCTTTGGTTTCGAATAAGAAAGTGAAATATCCCCTTCCACAGAACCTTATAGCTATTTTCCTTTGTATATTTGCACTCCAGTTTCTCTCCACCCATTTTTAGGCTACTATGGGGGAGGGCCACAACCCTGTAAATTTTCCTACCAATCCACGTTCAGCTAAAGATATATCAGTTTTCGTGGGTAGAGTTTGGGGTAAAGAGATCTCTGGTATGTCTGCTAACTTCTTCACAAATTTTCTAGTAGTTGGCCTGGCTTTTGGAGCTCCATTTTCTACTATTAAAGTAGTGAATGTTGCTTCTTGTTCGTATATTCCATGCTGTGAGGAAGGATATCCCCCTGCAGAGAGGGGCATGGTGGAGGAAAGCTCAGTAGTAGGAGGCTACCGAGAGAAAGGAAAAGAATGGGAGGCTGCCTAGGGAGAGGAGAACCATCAGGGAGGGGCCGAGACCGAGCTCAAGGAAGCCCAGCAATAGGAGGCTGCCAAGCAGGAAGGTTGCAGGAGGCAGCAAAGGCAGCTAGGTCAGGCCTGAGCGCGCGCTCTCAGCCAGCGAAAAAGACCTAGCCACTTATTTTTCATACTTGGCCAAGAGTGTTGTTTCTTGACTATTGGAATTTCCTTTTGGTACCCTATGTATTTCATTTAATACTAAATTTTTCATCCCCTGAGAATTTGGCACATAAATACTACCTTTGTACAAAAGAACTCCATCTTTCCCCAGTTCATAATTCTTGTACTTTGGCTATAGATTACCTTGTTGTAGGTTTCATTTTATGGGCATGTATTACTAGTCTAAATTTTCAGCCTCTAAAATTATGGCTTTTAAGTCAGATTTACATATACTTATGGTTGTAGCATGAACTGTATGCACTCTTCTACTGAGTGCATCAACCTACCTTATTTTCCTTACCATTGATGTGCTTAATTTCAATGTCATAATAGGATAATAATTCTAGCCATCTTATTTGTCTAGCATTTAAATTTGGTTGTCCAAACAAATGCTTCAAACCATTGTGGTTAGTTATCAATTCAAATATTTTCCCTATGAGGTAATTCCTCCACATTTTTAAGGCTTGTATAATGGCTACCAAGTCTAAATCATGATTGATATATTTCCTTTCATGCTTCTTCAGCTTCCTTGATTTATAACATATCACATGTCCATTTTATATGAGAGATCCTCTAAGCCCCTCCTTACATGCATCAATGCACACAATGAAATCTTCATTTGGATTAGTTTTGTTAAATATAGGTGCACTTGTTAATAACATTTTTAAATATTGAAAGGCCTCTTCACATTTATGATACCATTTAAATTTCACACCTTTCTTTTCCAAGGAAGTGATAACATGGACTATTTTTTAGAATCCCTCAATAAATATTCTATAGTATCTTGCTAAGCCCATGAAGGATCTCATATTTATCACATTTTTGGGTTTTGGAAACTCTTTTATTACTTTGATCATTTTTTGGTCTACTACTATCCCTTCTTCTGAAATTATATGACCCAAATAATGAAGCTGACTTTGATAAAATGGGCACTTACTCAGCATGGCATAGAGCTAACTATTTCTAAGTATTTTTAACACCATCCTCAAATGTTGTTCATGCTCTTCCTCATATTTGGAATATACTAGGATGTTATCCAAAAATACAATAACAAACTTATCCAAATAATTCTGGAAAATTCCATTCATAAAGCACATGAAAACACCTGGTTCATTAGATAACTCAAATGGTATCACCATGAACACATAATTCCTATATTGAGTTTCAAATGTTATCTTACTGGTGTATTCTTCCTTAATCCTTACTTAATGATACCACAATTTCAATTGATTTTGGAAAAAAATTTAGCTCCCTTGAACTGATCAAACAATTAATCTATTCTTGGCAAAGCACATTTTTTCTTTATTGTTACTTTTTTCATTTTTCTAAAATCAATGTACAACATTAGTGTATCATCCTTATTTTTAATAAAGAGTATTAGAGCACCATAGTGTGACACACTTGGGCATATGTATCCTTTCTAAAAAAAATCTTCTAACTACATTTTTACCCTTTAAGTTATAGTGTGTTCATTCTTTATGGTGTTTTGGACATCAGGGTAGCTTCAGGTACTAGGTTTATAGAGAAATAAATATCTCTTTTAGGTTGTAACCCCATAATTTCAGCGAACACATCTTTGAATTCCTTACGTACCCATTGATCCTAAATGCTTGGTGCCTAATCCTCGGTTTCCTCCTCCATGTGGGCTACATAAATTTGGAACCCTTTTATAAACATTCTCTTCAATTGCATAACTACCATTTCCTTAACAGAAATTTGCATTAGGATTCTCTGTACTTGTCTTTGCTTCCCTTCTTCATTAAGGCAAGTAAATGCTTTACTATAATAGTCAAGTAATATTGCATGATATTTTTTCAAGCAATCCAACCAATTAGGAAATCATATTATCCTTGTGATATTATGTTTAAATCTACAATTTTGTCCAACCCATTCATATTGATTCGGAATTATTTTACAAGTTCAATTATTCTTGTTTTAGCTCCAATAGCTAGTTGAACTAACCAAGTCATGTTGTGCATGGTTTTCTTCAAGTTAAATTTTTCAACAAGCTTGGGATCAAGATAACTATGACTAGCTCCAAAATCAATTAAAATGTAAAAGGGTTCGTTGTTCAACCTACCTTCAATCTTGATTATATGTGCCTGATGATCAACCTTATTATTGTCGAAATCTACATAGATCCTAAGAATGCTTCTGCCCATGTACCCCATTGTATAAGCTTCTTGGATGTGATGTACAATCATCATTTTTCCTTCTTTGTAGGGCCTAGAGTTCCTCTCCATTTTCTCTCCTCCACAACCCAAATACCTAATGGGCTAAAGTATTGTTGTCTTACTCTATGAATTAGCCCTATTTGGTTAACTATTGGTTGAATTTGTTGATTTGCTTGATAATTGTTTTTGAAAAATGAAGGTTTGAACCCCTTCTTCCTTAGCTCCACCTTGGTTATTTTCTTGTCACATGTTGATGGTGTTGGACCCACCAACATTTAGGGGATCTCCCTGATATGAAGTCCCAGCTACACCTCACACCATTTGGTGTAGGAGTCCCATCCAGTATAAAGGCCTGGTTGCCGAATCCTTAAAGATTTTCCTTGCCTCTCACTATTAGCAAGAGAGAGGGATGCAATGGTGTCTTCGAAAAGAAAGAAGGTGTACCTGGTGAGTGTTCAATTGTAAATGTGTTGAGCTTCTTCTACTGTGAAGAGGGGAGAAAAGTGAGCCTCCAGGTGAGAGGTAGTAGTACCACCTAAGAAGAGACAGACATGAATCGAAAGAATCTGTCTAACATCCAGCAAAATAATCCACAGAGGATGCGACGGTCATTACAACCAAAAAAATAATAAATATTTGTCTAATGTCCTACATAATAGTCCAAGAGGATGGGACAAAAATGACAACCATTACAGCACATTCTCAATGAGATAAGTACTAAAACAACCAAAATAGTTCAACTATCTTAGCACATGTGAAAGAAAACATGAAATGCAAACATCCGCAGAATATTATTACAAACATTCATAATCCATGCATAAAGAATGTGCTAGCCTTAAAGGCTTTTTTTATTAAGTAAAAGTTCCAAGACACATATTTATAATGTACATCACTAGCTCCAGTAGTGGAGCACTGGGGCCACCCCTTGCTCCTCAAAGAACTGATCTATCTCTATAATGTCTTGTGGGAGGAGCCAAGGTGAAAAGTCATTTTCTCATACAATGAAGGAGTATATATAGCCAAGGGTGACTCTTTGACTACCCTCATGATTATTTGACTTCCTATGACTTTTCAACTTACATGACTCTTTACATTCCATGTGTGTTCTTTCCACTTCCACTTTACAATACATTTTGAATACAATATACACGATCCATAATGGTGATGTGGTATATGACCACTCATGAAATGACATGACATTGTTGACATGGACTGCTTATGGCATGGAAATTTCAGGCCATTTTTACTGTTGAGTGTTGGATGTCTTCTTGAATATTTTTTCTTTCCACCTCCACATGGCTTAGTGATGAGGAATCTTCAATGATCTCAAGTCTTGGATAGTGGTTGCAACCTAGTGTCCCTTCACTTTCTCTTGATCAATCAACTTGTAATTTCAGCTACAAGAGAGTCTTTAAGCATGCTCCCCTCCTTCTTCTCCTTCTTCATTGTCTTTTCATGACATGATAAGGTACCTATTTCTGCAATTCACTCATGAAGAGATGACATCAATCCAAAAATCCCCTAGTCTAAGATGAAGCATTCTGATCCACAAACTGAGCCTGGAACAAGTAACGGGCTAGGAAGAGGGATTCACAAACTACACAATGTGTAGTTCCAGCATCCAGGGTAAAATATTGGGTCGTGAGAATACGCAGTGCATAGTTCAGGCACATATGAGGGACAATATTGTGCAATTTCTGGAGCCAGTGGGAGAGGATGAGGGAATGGGCATTGGGAGAGCTAACTGTGCAGTTTTGGGAGTTAAGGAAGGCTATTAAATTATGTATTTTTGTAGTTTAAGGGCTCATAGGATGAGCTTGAGGCTTTAGGATGTGAATTGTGTGGTTTAAGTATGGATGGGGACATCACTGTGCAATTCTGGAGGTCAAGGTCGAGGCTTGGGCATAGAAACTATGTAGCATAGCAGCCTTGGGAGGAAGGAACTACACATTGCACAGAGCCAAGTAGAAAGGTCATAGCTATAGGACTGATACTGTGCAGTGCGCAGCTTAGGAGAGGCCCGACGAATCTAGGTTTCTCAGTTGGGAAGTTTTTATGAAAATGGCTAACTGTTGGATTAGTGAGATTAGTGTGAATGGTGATGAACTTTGGTTGTAATCACATTCTTAGAATATTTTGATGACATGAAAACATAGATCATCCGAACAAATGAAAAAATAATTTCCCTTCATGCAACAAATTATGACACGTGTGACACTTAAGATACACTTTGGGACAACTATGACGACACTTGTGCAACAATGCTCAAAACTTAGTGAATGAGCATGACAGATGTTTACATAGTTATAGAAACTCATATACACAAATGTATACCTTTGAAACCATCATAATAGGCTTGTATACATTGTGTGACATCCAAACATGCCAAAAGAGGACAGTTTACTTCATGTCCAAAAGGGAACAAAATACTTCAAGAAAGTTCATGAAATAAGCTTCGGTGTTTGTGACATCAATGTACAAGACAATGGAATGCTCTTAAATTGAGTGTAAGCCAAAATTTTGGAGGGTGTTGTAGCAGCTACAAAACTTGGCGACACATTGGTTGAATTACAACTTCTCTATCTCGGTTAACTTCTTATGTGCAGGGCCTCAGTTCTTTAGGGAGTATTGATTCATCGTGCAGATTACTTTGGTCTTCCCACTTACCCCTTGAATAGAGATGGTCCCCTTTATGCCCTCTCAATTGAACACAACATAAGATTCAGTGATATCACAATGTCTCATGTTGGGAAGGGTAGTGTAATTCGCAAGCTTAAGATTTCAGAGTATAATTTTTCATCTCTAGTTTTAATTTGTTACTAGCAAACCTAGATAGTACCACAGCGGAGTCACGCAAGAACACAAACATTGTTCCACTGCCAGTGAGCTTGGACAGCACCCCGGTGGAGTTGCTTGCTTCACCTCTCTACCCAGGAAGCCTTTCTCTTCTTTCTCCTTTATTTATTTATTTTTAAAGAGAACTATGCATCGACACTTATTTATTGTGGGGCGGAAGAGGGATCCTGAATTATTGAGAGCTGAAGAGGTTGTTCCTTTGGAGAAGCATATAAAGACCTTTAATTTAGGTTTGCTCGTTTAGATTTTCCCCTTCTCCCTTCTATTGGTTGGATAAGCATGAAAACACTAAAACATAAATTCTGAGTATGGGCATGAGGTTTCTAGAATAGACATGGGGTCATGGTTGGACTAAAACTCTCCTTACGGATGGATCATATTTCCGTCAGAACTTCATTGGCCAAAAGATAAAACCAACACAAGGAAGATGGATAGAAGATTACCCAAATGTTGAAGTGTCACAAGACTCTTTAGAGTTCATACACACACATACTTAGAAGCCACAACATGTACATGCACAACACTTATTCACAAGTAAAAAAACAAAACAAAACTCAAGCAAACAAGAAAGAAAATACTTTGTACACAATGTCGGGCAGAGCCCCAGATCTTCATGGGAAGTAAGGTTTTAAGTATTCATCATTGAGAGGGAGAGATTCAATCTGAATCCTTTCAAGTGATTGAAAACAATAAGTGTGCTGGCCAAGCCTTTTGTGTACTATGAATGGTGCAATCCACAAGGACTAAAACTTAGTGTGCTTTCCTTTGTCCTCATGGGATTTATCCTACTTCAAGACTAAGTCACCCACACTGAAGTTGTTCTTCCCTACAAAATTTTTGTCAAACCACCTCTTGATATGACTTTGATGAAGTGAAATTTTTTCTTTCGCTTTTAACCTTTCTTCATGTAGGGTGTCCATCCTACGCTACACTAACAGACACGATTCTTGTGAGAGTTGGAGAGAAGACAAGTAGATGTTGGGAAAGAGGATGGCTTCTTTTCTATATATCAGGAAGTAAGGGGAGGTGGTCATGGAAGGCTTCGGCATGACTCAGTCTGCCCATAAGGCATCTACTAAAGCAGAGTTCCAGTTTCACTGCTCAGAGAATATGATCTTTTTGATAATGAAAATTAGGTTCTTATTTGTGGATTTAGCAAGATCATTCCCATATCGATAATATTTAGCTTAATGCTTCAATATAATATCATTTTCCAATGAAAAATCATAAATTCTTAGCGATAAGGAGTATGTTTCATTATCGAAAACAAGTGAAGTAGGAATTTTGAACCTGGAAATGATGTTTTGTTGCAGAAAGTTAATAACTTCCTGATCTTTAACTTGTTTGAGTGGAACTGCTTCTGTCCACGGCATGAAATAATCGGTGGCAATAAGAATGTAGCGGTGTCACTTCAACGAATGTGGAAATATTTATCTAATAATATCCAAGCCCCACAGTTGAAAAGGTTCTTCCACTGCAATGGGCTGTGATGGGGCGGTTGACTTATTGTTTCTGTCAACACACCTATGACAGAACAGACACTTGATGGTGTAAGCATGAACATATATGAATAATGTAGGTGAGTAAAAGCTAGCCCACATGACCTTATGTGAAGTTGTGTTTCCCACAAAGTGTCGACTGCCTGGTCTATCGTGGAGATCGTGCAATACCTTTTTTGAATCATGTGCTTCCAAACACCTTAGTAGTACTCTGTTGTGGTTCTTTCTGAAAATCACCTCATGCACCAACTGCTAAGATAATGCTTTAAGTATGAGTTCCCTCTTCTTTCATGTGGAAAATTGGGAGGACACAATGACATGCTCAAGATATTGGTGCACATAAACATACCAAGAGTTTTTGCTAGTAGTGGGGGAGGCTCGCTCAACATTGTACATCTCAATTTCTTGCTCCCATCCTGAAAGATCTTGTTCTTCTTCCTTTGTGTTTACTGCTTCCACTGCTAGTCAAAAAAGGCCATGGCCCTTCATTATGTGAATTGTCTTGATCTCTAGATCATATTCTTGCAAACCATTCATCCAATTCACTCTCCTTTCACCTAGCTCTTGTTGAACAAGTAGTGATCCGACTGCAGGGTGCAGAACAAAGACAATGCAATTAATTTTTAATAGATAGGGCCAAAAGTGTTTTACCTCCCTGTACATTGTGTTAGGTCCCCTATATTTTATAGGATGAGTTGGATATTTGCTATTGATTTTTATATATGAGATGTTGTAAATAATATTTCTTTTTTTTACTAAGGCAAGAGCGGATCCTTCAATTCAATTAAAAAAGAGAAATAGTATAGAAAAGCAACCAAGGCGGTAAGGCCCACCAATATGACAGGCCTGACCCAATCCATGGTCCCAAGACGACAAAACATACCACAGGCCAAGGGCCCACCAAACCAAACGAGCAGTCCATCACCGACCGTTTGATCCTTAACCAAAGATCTAGTGAATGAAAATCATATCGGGTGGCCAACAAGCACATCGTTTAACAAACAAATCAGACCTGATGAACCCGATAGACCACAATTAAAAATCATATCGGGTCCTTTTTGTCATAACCTCCGATCACTTTAACCGCCTGAAATACACCATTTGCACACGATACTAGTAAGGTCGTGCGATAAGCACGAAACATAACCTCTATTTCGGACCCACCAACATGCACGCTTATTCTTGGCCATGGATTCTCCCTGCTTGATCCTACACCTGAGGATCAAATCACATGAGCCAAAAGCACCGAGAATTACCGCGCGATGAGGGTGGTATTCTCTCCCCACCCTTGGCCATGTGTTGCATGGTGAGTGGAATTGTTATGAAACCAACTCAAAAAAAGATAGAAAAGATAGTTGAACGCCTTATAATTCAGCCTCTTCGAGGGGGAAACCTCCTTTACATTACACAAATGAACAATTCTTGGATGATACAAATGAAAAGACCTCTTTTCTATATATAGGAGTCTGAGGGGTCATAATATAATCAGAACCGACATAACAATAATAATGTAAGGGCTCAATAATAACAATAGTGGGCTTCTATGGGGCACAATATTAACAATATGGGGACTACATGGGTACAAGAATATAATAAGGGGTTGTACTAATAACAATAAGGGGTTACACTAGTAGTATAGGGGCCTAACATGCCCCTCTCCTTCAAAAAGTGTTGTCCTAAACGCTTGAGTAGTTCTTGATGCTTCTGTATAAAATTCTTGTCCTCCCATGTGGAATCTTCAGTGATTAAGTTCTTCCACTTGATGATATACTCCGAAATTGATCGTTTTCGTAGCTGTTGGGTTCTTGTTTCTGTGACTGCTCCAAGTTCCAATATGATTTTTACTTCCTCTTCAAGTTCTGGAAATATTGTTTGAATTTGGATCTTCTGCATCTTTTGAATGAGTGGCCACACTTCTTCATCCTTATTCCATTCATCCCTTGCTTTGTTTATCCAATCTAGTTGGGTAATAGAAATAGCACAAAACAATGCTTCCACATCCTCATCCTTTCTTGAGAGTGCATCTGCATCAAAATTTTGCTTCCCTTTTCTATAGATGATGTCAAAGTCATAACCCAACATATTTGTGACCCATTTTTGTTGTTCTTCAGAGGATAGTCTTTGTTCTAAAAAGTATTTAAGGCTATCATGATCCGTTTTTACCTTGAAGTGTCTTCCCATTAGGTAGGGTCGCCATTTCTTAAGTGCATGTCGTATTTCCAACATTTCCTTCTCATAAATAGCTTTGTGTAAATAATTTCCCTTGAATGGATGAATTTTGAAAGCAATGGGTCTTTCATCTTGCATTAAAACAACACCAATTCCATTTCCAGAAGCATCACATTCCACAATAAAGGTTTTTGTGAAGTCTGGTGTAGCTAAGACCGGTGCTTGGCACATTGCCTCTTTAAGATATTCGAAGGCCTTTGTTGCTTCTGGAGTCCATGAAAATGCATCTTTATTCAACAATGTTGTTAGAGGTGCTACTATTTTCCCATAATTCTTAACAAACTTGTGATAATACCCTGTAAACCCGAGAAATCCTTGAAAATGCTTTATGGATGTGGGGATTTCCTATTCCTTAATGGCTTTAATTTTTCTAGGGTCTACCTTAACTACTTCATGAGATACAATATGACCCAGAGATTCCACCTCTTGTACTCCAAAGAAACATTTGGATCTTTTTGCATATAATTGTTTCTCCTCCAATAGTTGTAGCACCCTGTCAATGTGTTCAACATGATCCTTCCAAGACTTGTTGTAGATTAGTATATCATCAAAAAATACCAACACAAATTTTCTAAGGAAGGGTTTGAAAATGGAATTCATCAAACCTTGAAATGTAGAAGGTGCACTGGTAAGGCCAAAAGGCATGACCAAAAACTCATAGTGACCCTCATGAGTTCTAAATGTTGTTTTCAAAATGTCTTAAGTCTTCATTCTGATTTGATGATATCTTGAATGAAGATCTAACTCGGTGAAGTAAATTGATCCATGCAATTCATCCAATAATTCATCAATGACGGGAATGGGAAACTTATCTTTAATAGTGAGCTTGTTGAGCTCCCTATAATCCGGACACATGCACCACGATCCATCCTTCTTGTGCACCAATACTACTGGAGCAGAGAAAGAACTTTGGCTAGGTTGAATTATACCAGCCTCAAGCATTTCTACAACCATACATTCAATTTCACTCTTTTGGGCATAGGGATATCTTTACGGCCTGATGTTTGGAGGAACACTTCCTGGAATCAAATGAATAGCATGATCATGATCACAAATAGGTGGGAGACCTTTAGGAGTCTCAAATACCATGGAATGATTGTCCAAGACTTTTTGGATATCTGGAGAAATAGATGATTTCGATGTGGAAACATCTAGTGAACATAATTGTGCAATTACACCTCGTTGTTCCTTTTTTAGAAGCTTTGTCATACCGTTAGAGGTTATTATCTTTCCTGGTTTCCTTTCAATACCCCTTAATTCAACTTCCTTTCCTTCCGCATAAAATTTCATGAAAAGTTATTGAAAGTTAAAAGCTATTGTACCTAAGGATTGTAGCCATTGGACTCCTAGTACAACATCAGCACCTCCCATTGGAATGGAAATCATTGGGCTTTTCAATACATATCCTCCCATGGATAGCTTGATATTATGGCACTTTCCAGAGCAATTTATTGTTCCTCCATTTTCAACCATCACTTGACACTCTGGTGCTAGATATAGGAAGCAATTCAATTATTTTGCTATCTTACAATGAATAAAATTGTGGGTACTTCCTAAATCAATCAACACTATTACCTTTTTCTTCTTGATTTGTCCTTCTATCTTGATGGTTTGAGGAGTGGTAATTCCAGCCAATGAATTACAAGATATGGTCGGATTCATTTCTTCTTTATCTATGCTTTGTTCCTGGAGTATATCCTCTTCTTTTGACCTTTCTTGCTCCTTTTCTTGATTTTAGGAGCTCTATCTTGAAACGACTATAGCTCTGTAATTTTAGTTCTTCAAGTTCTAAAATTGCAACCTGTAGTAGACCTCTACGTCCTCTTTCCAATGCCACCAGTCTGATCCAAATTGGATTCTTCAAGGAAGAGTTATGCAAAATCTCCCACAGTGACCTGAATATAGACCTTTTCAAAAGAGCCAACTTGTATGAAGTTCCACATGTCACTGTTTTGACCTTAGGATCTGAAAAATATACATAGGAAACTACAGTGTATCCTCTTTCTGTAACTTCTTACGAAATTTCAATCTGATGCTCAAAACAAAAGTTATGACTATTTTCCCCAAGTAACTTGTTTGGAATGTAATTTAGGAGTCTGCAAAAATTCCAACTTCCTCAGAAAATATCTCCACAAATATAGTGCAAAAAGCTTTGAAATTTGGATTTGCAGTTTAGAACGATTTCAACCCAAATGGGTTTTCTTTTTAGCGTCTGAAATGTTGCAGAAAAAAGGTTATAGCGAAAATTCCATGATGACCTGTTTGGAGTAGCGAAACCCTAGAATCTAAAGCTCTGATACCAAATGTTATGAAACCAACTCACAAAACGATAGAAAAGATAGTTGAACGACTTATAATTCAGCCTCTTCGAGGGGGCAACCTCCTTTACATTACACAAATGAACAATTCTTGGATGATACAAATGAAAAGACCTCCTTTCTTTATATAGGAGTCTAAGGGGTCATAATATAATCAGAACCGACATAACAATAATAATGTAAGGGCACAATAATAACAATAGTGGGCTTCTATGGGGCACAATAATAACAATATGGGGACTACATGGGTACAACAATATAATAAGGTGATTGTACTAATAACAATAAGCGGTTACACTAGTAGAATAGGGGCCTAACAGGAATCGCTCCTGACTGTGAAATACCTCTTCCGACTTGAAGGGCATGCAAAAAACCTGAAACCACCTTGAGGGCAATAATGCCACCACAGGAGGTAATGCATAGGTTTTGAGTCTGCCGAGAAAGCCTAGACTCCGGCCCCACATGCCATCCGATATCCTTGGGTGCATGGGCTAAAGGAAGATGAAAAGCCCTCCTTCCAGCTGTCCATCCAAGAAACACTGTCTACCAAGCAACTCCCCCCTGAGACTTCGGGTTTGCATTTACCTGGGTTGAGGAGGTAGATAGAGACCTGCATCCCAAATATGACCTCACTTCTGAAAGAACACAACATAATGAATCCAAATCAACTAGACCCCGTCTCTATGGCTCTGTTTCGAAACATCGTTCTGTCCTCATCTGCCTGATCGAGACTCTGCTCCCTTAATCTATACTGAGGCATCTCTTTCCAACTCAACTTGACCCTTATTTTGGTGCAGAGCACCCCTTGATTGGCCAGAATGTCTGCCAATTTATTTTCCGTCCTTCGCACATGAGTAAAACTCATGGTACACTAGCATAGGAGGTGAAACGGGATCCTTTGAAAGACCTGAAGCAGGCTCCAGTGTCTTGAGACTTTTTCCGGCTCTGTGCCACAGTAGATTCTCTTGACCAAGTTAATGATTAACTCAGAATCAACTTTAATTATTATATTCTGGAGATTATCCTGCTTCAGGAATTCTAAACATGTCTCAAGTGCCATTAATTCTGCCATATTGTTTGTAGCTCTTCCCAAATGGCTATGGAAAGTAAAAATGATGCATCCATTTTCATCTCGTAACACCCCTCCAAACCCAGCAATACCCGGGTTGCCTTTTGAGGCCCCATCAATGTTGCATTTCAGAAAATCCCGAGGGGGAGGATGCCGGTAATCTGGCTTATTGTCCAGTTGCATTACCTTCCTATCCATGCCCTGTGGTATAAGCCCCTGCATACCCAACTGAAGAAGTATCTGCATTTCAGCTTCTAAAGGTGGATTCTTTGGGGAAGTTCGCACTAAAGTACCAACTGTATCCTTAATCTATCTTAAGATGTGCTCAATAATGTGTTGGGAGGAAAATTTTGCAGTTTTGAAGATTCTGTTGTTCCTTTCTTTCCAGACATTCCATATTATGAAGCTTGGAGTTAAAGCCCAAGCTAAGTGAATAAATTCATAATCAGAGAAATTTCGTCTCTAGTTATTTAGGGTATTGATAATGCTTCCTATGTCCCTATCTATCTGATGGAAAATTTTGGCAAAATTATCCCACAATCTGGAGGTGAAAATGAAATTAATGAGAAGGTGCTCCATTGTTTCCTCTTGGGCTTCACAGAGCTAGCATCTAGAAGGTCCCAGCACACCCCTCTCCTCAATGTTTTCCCAAGTCAGAATTTTCTTATGATGTACCAACCACATGAAGAGTTTGATTTTCATCCAACCTTGATGCCTCCATAGGTTTTTCCAAACCCTGTCTGGAACATTGGAGTCCAGCTCAAGGATTATGCACTTTGCCTCCTTAAGATTGAAGGTACCTTCATTATTGTTGCCCCATCTAAGTTGGCCATGCCCCTCTGAAACTAGAATTTTCCTTTGGTCCAACATTGTCAGAAGTTCATCCGCTTTTGCTTTCAAGGGGCTATCATCCTTGTATTCTATATTCTTCCAAGTTCTCCATTTTCCTTCACTATTGGTTTGATCCCAAAAATATTTTACCCTAAGTAACCCTTTGGTATCAATTTCTTTCTTGAGGTCCAGAAAGTCCTCTCTTAACAGTGTAGGTTCTTGTTGCCATTTATCCTCCCAAAACAAAGCAAGATCTCCCTCTCTGATTTCCCAGAAGCTATTTTTTTGCACTAAGCCTCTATTCTCCCAGGCCTTATTCCAGATGTAGGAGCCTTTTATGATGCCAGTCATCCTTATGTGATCATTATCTTGCCAAGTGCTGGCGTATTTTTCTTTCCAAATACTAGCCCACTGAGCCTTTGGATCTTTTACCCAACGCCACCATAATTTTTCCCCTAAAACATTGCTAAGTACTTTTGGATCATCCAATCCAAGACCCCCAT
The DNA here is from genome assembly GCA_031772625.1 of Pinus tabuliformis. Classification (NCBI taxonomy): domain Eukaryota; kingdom Viridiplantae; phylum Streptophyta; class Pinopsida; order Pinales; family Pinaceae; genus Pinus; species Pinus tabuliformis. Next base: position 996,216,323 of record CM062808.1, on the reverse strand, counting down.
GGTTTTTAGGTTTGAAAATCTTATCCCAGACTACCAAGGCCCATTTATTTCTCTCCTCCCCCTTACCCAAAATAAAGTCTCTTTTAATGGTTCTAAATTGTTGCAAAACTCCTTTTGGAGCTGGAAGTGTTGAAAGCATGAAGACTGGGATTGATTAAAGAATAGATTTTGTAAGCACCAACTGGCCTACCAAGTTTAAAGATCTAATAGTCCATTTCCTGATTTTATCCTGCATCTTATTAATCACCAGCTCTCAAATGCTCTTGTGCAAAGGTTTATTAGTCAGAGGAACTCCCAGGTATTTGGAAGGAAGGACATCCCTTTGAAAGCTCAGAATTCTGGAGATATTTCTCTAAATAGCAATATTATTATTAAAGAAAAAAATCTTAGATTTGAAGAGATTTACCTCCATACCTGTAGCCATGGCAAAGTCCCACATGATTTGTTTATAGGCAAGTGCTTCTTTGACCATGGGAATTCCTTACAGCATAGTGTCATCAACAAATTGTTGATGGGTCAAAGCCTGTCTAGTCTCAGAAAGTTGGAGACCCTTGATGTTACCAACTTCTTTCGCATGCTTGATAGACTGACCAAGTCCTTCCATCATGAGGATAAAGAGAAAGAGAGAGAGCGTATCTCCCTGCCTGAGGCCTCTTAAAGGAGTAAAAGTCTTGGAAGGAGAACCATTAACCAGAATTGACAAGCTAGAAGAAGCAACCAGTTCCATAACCCATCTTACCCAATTATGATCAAATCCAAAGGCTAGAAAGACCTTACTAATATAGGTCCAATTCAACTTATCATAAGCTTTGGCTAGGTCCAATTGCATAATCATTCCTGCCTTCCTGTTGCTTAACAATGAATGCACCACCTCATGCGCTTGAATGATGTTATTGAGAATTTGTCTACCCTCCACATAACCTGATTTCTCCACAGAAACTAGAGTAGGAAGAAGGGGTTTGAGTCTATTGGCAACAACTTTGGATATTATCTTGTACACCACATTGCACAAAGCTATGGGTCTAAACCTGTTTGGAGTCTAAGCATTGTCCTATTTGGGGATCAAGGAGATGAAGGAAGTATTGAGCACCTTCAAAATGGTTCTATTCATCCTGTAATCCTCCACTACATTCAGAATATCTTTTTAACAATGTTCCAACAAGCTTTAAAGAAATCCACATTGAAACCATCAAGGCCTGGCGCTCTACCATTCTGCATTTTTTTGATGACCTCACTAACCTCCTCTTGAGACACTGGCCTATTGAGATTGAAATTATCCTCTCTTGTTACTGGCCTAGGTATATGCCTTGTTAAGTCCTTGATAAAATGAGCTCTATCTGAAATGGTCTCCTTTGCTATACCTTGAAAGTGTTGGACTAACACAGTTTCTATCTCCTCATGGGAATTGAGTAGATGACTTCCCTCGTCCTTGATCAAAAATATCCTATTATGAGATCTGTTCGCCATGGTGGATCTGTGGAAAAATCTAGTGTTTCGCTCCCCTTATTTTAGCCATTGAAATCTAGATTTTTGTCTCCAAAATATTTCCTCTTGTTTACATAAGTTCTCCCAGTCTTGATTATATCTGGTGACTTGATCATTTCTGAATCTATCAAAGCCATCCATGACAAGTGCTTGATTGAGTTCCTGCATTTTGTCTTCAATAGCTTTCTTCACTTCAAAAATATTGCCAAATTCATTCTTGTTCCAGTCTTTGAGTCTGAGCTTGATGTGTTTTAGTCTTTTGTGTAGCAGAAACATTCTTGTACCTTGAATATGCAGATCTTATGTCCACCATTTTGCAATATTTCTAATAAAATCTGGGTGGGTGAGCTAGATATTCTCAAATCTAAAAGGTCTGTTCTTGGGGGTACCAATGCCCTGTACCTCAAGTTGTACAGGCCAATGGTCCGAGCCTCCAAAGGGGAGAATTCTCACTATCATCTCCTTGTCAGTGAGCATAAGGTCCTCTGAAATTATGAATCTATCTAACTTTGAGGCTTCTTGAGACTCTCCTCCTCTCTTATTGTTCATGTAAAGAGGCCATTACTCATATCAGTGTCAACTAGCTTCATATTGTCTATAAAAGTTTTAAATGCTATAGAGTCTTTGCTTAAAGTTCTGGTTCCCCCTTTTTTTCCAAAAGTGATTTGATCATGTTGAAGTCCCCACCCATGATCCATGGTACCCTTACATGTCTATCTCTTAGTTCCACAAGAGAATCTAGAAACCCGAGTTTATCATCCAGTCTTTAGGGGCCATAACATTCGTGACCAAATAATTCTCCCTATCTCCCACAGGCTAAATAACCACTGATGAATAATTCCTAGATGCCTCGGCATCTATTATGCCAATCTTTTGTGGATTTCAAAGAGTGATTATGCCTCCTAGTGTATTATCTGCTTTGACTTCTAGAAACTCAAATTTATTGAGCCATTTGCTATGAATTTATTTTATTTTTTGAATGGAACATTTAGTTTCCTGGATAAAGATCATATCTGAAGCTTCTTGTTTCATTCTATTGCTAAGTAATCTTTGTTTCCTTTTACTACCTAGACCTCTGATATTCCAAGATGTGAACTTCATTATGAAAGATTTGTAAAGGAGTAGCTGGTTAGGTCTTTCATCTTACCTGAATCTATCATTAGCTTTCCACATTCCATCAATAACTCATTCTACTTTTTTCTGCCTCTTTTCTTTCCTGGGTTTCTAAGAGCTAATCCTGGTGTGGTTTTCATAGTTTTCACACCTTTGTTGCCCTACCTTTCATTGTTTCTTTGCCTTTCCAACCCTTTAGCCTGAGTTTTCCATAGGAACAATTGTTGTACTCTGTTGAACTCTTCTTGAGGTAGTGAATCTACCCCTCCAATGGTCCCCTGTTTCAAGAACCCTTCCAAATCTAGGTGTTCTCTGTCAAGAATATCCTGTAGTTCATGATCCTCCATATCCATCTCACTCTGGGTCATTTCTTGGTCCATTTCCAGTTCTCCATCACTCAGTGTAGTCTCTTTTTGTTTATTAATATCTTGTGTTTGTTCACTATTTTCTTCTTTCTCCTTCTCCCTTGGGCTTCCTTCCATTACCTGATCTACCTTTGTTATCTCTTCCTCTTCTTTGAGTACTTGGAACCTATTCAGACTAGCCTGTTTCCCTTCTGTTTGATGTTGCTTTGGCCCTCTTTTACCCCCTTTTCCTCTATATCCCACTTTGTGAAAGTTTTCAGTATCTTTCATTGTGGTAGCTTTACTTTTATTCTCTATTTTACTGAGAGGGAAGTCTCTAAATAGGTGCCCATGCTCATGGCACTTATGACATCTAAAAGGAATATGTTCATAATCTACTATTTGCACCCATTCTTCATCAAAAACTTCCAAGATGACCTCATCCGGTAGAGCTCCGGAGAGATCCATCTCCACACATATTCATGCGAAGGAAGTATATTTTCCCCTTCTAGTGGCCTCAGATGCTTTGACAAAATGCCCTAATTTGTTTCCTATGGTAGATAACGATTCAGTTTGCCAGTAATCAAGAGGTAGGAAGTAGAGTCTTACCTAGACCGGGACAAGTGAAAGTCTCTCGCTCCGGGACAAAATTCATCATCCACAACCGCATGTAGAGGCCTGCAGCTGCATAGAAGTAGGGCCCTCCTTCAAACACCCTATCTTTGTCCTCGATATTTGTAAATACCACAGTGATGAAACCCTTTGACACAAGATGTAGGTCTATGCCTCCTTTTGGTTTCCAGTGGTATTTAATCCATGCTTGTAGTGCCTTTTCAGTGGGCCATAATCCCATGAATTTTACAAATGATAGCATAGGTCCGCATCTCGTCCTTGTGCGCCTATAGAGCAGGATCATTTAAAACTACTTTGGGTGTAACCTTAGCCTTCAGTTTACATGGCCCCTTTTGCGCTTTGTTTTCTGCTCCTTGTTTCTTGTCTTCTTCCTCATTTTCTTTTGTTCTATTGTCCTCCCTTGTTTTGGTTAAATCATGTTCCTCTTCCATGTTCCTTATCCCTTCTCTTGAAGGACCTCTGGCAGTTTCTATTGGTTTCTTACCTTGGCTGGCCACGACCTGCTTGTAGGAGGGAGTGGAGCTCCCCCCTTTGCGCCCCTCCATGGAGTTCAACACTTGCAGAAGTTTGAAACCCTAGCTCTTCGTCCTCCTCCAACCTCCTTGCAGTGAACCAATTGATGACTATTGTAAATAATATTTCATTTTGCAAGTTATTTCCAAAAAGAAAAAGAAGACAAAGAGAAAATGAAGAAAAAAGGATGCTCTGAGGGATGCATCACTGAAGTACAACATCATGGAGAAACAATCTTTTTCTTTGGTAAAAGAATTAAAGGATTTTAGAGTGTAAATCCTACATTCTCATATCATTGCATTTGTCCTGAATGTTGTGGTAAAAGATATTCTCACACACGCTAACCCAAATGGCTGAAGAAGGAAATGGATTGTTGTGATCCTAGAGTATGGTTTTGAGATTAAACCAACCAAGGTCATCAAAGGTTAGGGATTGGAAAAGCCAATGGCTAAATCCAATTTTCATGCATTGGATATCAATTATATTGTTGCACTTGATGAACAGGAAGAGTTTGTGACTCCATAGGTTTCAGAGGCCTTTGCTACCTCACTGAGCTATGTAGACATTATCTTTGTATTAAAAAACTTACAAGCTCCTCCTAGTTTAACAAAGACAAAAGATAGGTTTCTAAAACTGAAAGCTATGAAATTTTGTATTTTATATCAGAATGTATATTGGAAAGATGTTGGAGTTATTTTTCTAAGTTTTTTATTAAAACATGAAACAGAGAGGGTCATGGAAGAGTTTCATCAAGGAGACTATGGAGGCCATTTGTATTGGAAAACCACAACCAACAAAATCCTAAGGGTTGGATTTTAATATCCTATCTTGTTTGCAATCATGCATAAGAAAGTCATTACTTGCCACCAGTGTCAAATCTTTGAAGGCTAGAGAAAGCTTTTGTCTTTATCCTTGAAACCCATTTCAGTTGAAACTCCTTTTCAGTAGTAGGGTCTATATTTCATTGGTGAGATCCATCCCAGCTCTTCATGCCAACATAGATGGATCTTAACAGCCACTGATTACTTTACCAAGTGGATTGGGGCTATCCCAACCAGGCAGGCCACAAATGTTGTTATTATCCAATTTTTAGAAGGTAACAATCTATCTAGGTTTGGATGTCCACATAAGATTATCACTGACACTGTTGTTGCCTTTAAGTCAAAGAAAATGGTTGATTTTTGTAACAAAAAACATATAAGATTAGGACACTCAACTTCCTATTACCCACAAGGAAATGGGTTAGCTGAGTCCTCCATCCGAGTTTAGTCAACATCGTAAAAAAGTTGTTGCAAGAGAATAACAAATATTGGCATAAAAGTTGATTAATGCCCTCTCAGTTGACCGAATTAGCACCAAAAAGTCTATTGGAATGTCTCCATTCCAACTAGTATATGGAGTTGATGTTGTGTTTCCTATTTCTCTAGGAGTTCCTGTGTTAAAATTGTTACAAGAATCACGGGTGGAAAATAATGATTTACAAAGAAGGATCAACTAGACCATAGAGTTGCAACAATTCAAAGAGGAAGTCTATAACAAGAATCAACTTGTTCAAGACAACATCAAAAATATCTATGACAGGAGAATGAAATCAAATGATTTGTAGGTAGTCGACCTTGTGCAAAAGTAGGATTCAAGGAATGAAGACAAAGGAAAGCATGGTAAGTTCAACATTTTGTGGAAAGGGTCATATAAAATTGAAGCTTTCATAGGCAATAATTCATTTTTCATTAAGGACTTGACTGAAGAAGCACTGCTTGGTGGACCTGTCAATGGCAGACTTCTCAAACACTACTTTCCTCAGAGCTAAATCAGTTTCATTTAGAATCATTGTGCATATCATTTTACTATTCTACTGCAAGAGTTAGGGTAGTTCACATTAGAAATTGAAGCTCGAAGAGAAGGACCTAAGATTCTAATGATTTTTTGCCCATATTTATGATTAATAACAGGTGGATCAAATTCAGTTGCAGAATAAGGATAGCATGCGCAATGGATCAAGGCTACTAATCTACAATGTTCTTGACACCTCATAAGGAGGGTGCCATCCCCATTGGAACCAATAATAGGGTCCTATATTTTATAGGATGAGCTGACTACTTGCTGTTGAATTTTATATATGAGATGTTGTAAATAATATTTCATTATGCAAGTTATTTCCAAAAAGAAAAAAAAAAAGAAAAAAAAAAAGAGAAAATGAAAAAAGAATATTAAAAAATGGGATACAAAAACAAGAAAAATATATATACGTGAAAAGAATAAAAAATCAAAAAATATGAAAAAAAGAAAAAAGAATGAAAATTACCCCAAAACAAATAAGTGAAAAAATCTAAATGCCACTTCCATTCAAGAGAACTCCCAACAAGATATCTCAGAACTCTGTTAGCCCTGAATCCCCTGAGGATGTCGAACTGGCAACAAACAATTGAGAAAATTGCTAGAAAACTAGCAAACTGGTCTTTCAGAGCTCTGAATTTTGCGGGAAGAGCTGTTTTAGTCAAGGCAGTTCTTCAATCAATCCCAATATACCAACTCTCAGCAATGGCTGCCCCAAAAGGAGCATGCGAAAAGATGACAGAGATCTTCAAAAAATTTATATGGGGAGGTCAGAAGGATAAAAGAAAATGGTCTTTAGTATCTTGGAAGGATTTGGTGAAAAGTAAGACGGAGGGAGGATTGGGCCTCAGAGATCCCTATATCCTGAATCATGCAATGGGTGCGAAGCTGTGGTGGCACTGGTTGAATGGAGGAAACGACCTATGGAAAAGAATATGGACAAAAAAATATAATATGCCTGCAAAACCAGAGGAAATATTAAGAATACGAGATACACCGAAAGGGTCGACAATCTGGAACCTAGCCAGTCTAAACAAAGAAATAATAACCAGGCATGCCTTTTGGGAAATCAGGGATGGTAGCTCAGCCAGGTTTTGGGAGGAAGCCTGGAAGCAAAGGGAAAGACTAAGTGGACTGCAAGCCCTAACAGATATCGGTCAAAAAGTAGCAGAGAAGGGAATGAATTTAGTAAAGGATTTCTGGGAGACGGAGAGCCAAGATGAAGTATGGAGAATCTGGAAGAATCCGGGAGAATGGATGGATCAAATTGCTGAAGAACAAAAAGAGTTATACCAAAAGGAAATGCAGACAAGGAGAATACCTATAAGATCTGGACCGGACATTCTGAGATGGGGACACACAATAAAAGGAAACTTTTCAATTAAAGAAGCTTACCATCTTATAACCCCCAGAGAACCAGAGGATACGACAGTCAATTGGAAACAAATATGGAATAGTAATTGGTGGCCAAAAGTAGCACATTTCATATGGTTGGTTAGCAAAGGTCGTATCCTGACCTGGGATCAACTCCAAAAGAGAGGCATACACGGCCCCCCCAGATGCATTCTCTGCAAACAAGAACAGGAAACGCAAGAACACCTTCTTAACTCGTGTAAGGAAGCTCAAAAACAGTGGGAAGAGGTAAGGAAGCTCTTCGGAAAAACCCACAGAGATCAACAGAACATTAAAAACACTATTAAAATCTGGGGAGGTGGACAATTTACAAGCCCGGTGGTTAAGCGAGCTTGGAGCCTAGCAGCAGGGATGAATATGTGGATGATCTGGAAAGAAAGAAATAGAAGAACTTTCCAAAACAAAGAGATGACAAAAGATCAAGTCTGGGGAAAAACCTTGGGACATATTCGTGAGACAATACTTGTAGATACTTGGAATGGAGAAGATTGGGAAACGACACTGGAAGAAGAGAAAATTTTAAAGAAGTTAAACCTGCATCAAGGGATGGTGGCTCCACAGATGTGGAAAGAACCCAGGACAGGATATAACGGCACCATGCATTTCTCCTACCCCACGGCTGGATTCATAAAGCTAAATTTCGACGGAGCCTCTAAAGGAAATCTAGGCCCAGCAAGGATTGGAGGTATTTTTAGGGACAATCAAGGAAGAACAAAATGGATTTACTCATTCAATTGAGGCAATATGAGTAACAATGAGGCTGAATTGATGGTAGTGTGTCAAGGATTAAAGATAGCAATCAAAAACGGATATAATAACCTGGAGGTGGACGGGGATTCCCAAATGGTCATACACGTAATCAAATAAATTAACAATGGAACCTCATGTGACAAAGTTACGCAAAGCTAGAGAACGGCCAGCTTAATCCAAGAACTGGAAATCATCCTAAGAAGATTTGAATATATGATAATTAAGCATGTTAGAAGAGAGGCTAACAGAGCAGCAGATTTTCTTGCGAACTGGGGTTGCCAGGAACAAGGAAGGAAGATGGATAGTATATGGACTATGCACTCAGAAGACTTAGAATTAGAACAGTTAAGAACGATTCTCAACCAGGACAATCATGGAGACACGACACAAAGGCAATAAGGACAGATGGCTCCCGATCGGGATGTGTAATGAGATAAGTGAGGGTGGCAGGGGTAGTTATGATTACGGAAGGACAGCCGGTCATAACCACAGGGCTAAAGCCGCCCTTCCAACGAAGATAATGAGTAGTAGGTTAGCGCAGGGCCCAAGAAATCGGAGTGGGGGAGGTGGACTACAGGTGATTAGAAGAAGTGGCGGTGGTAATGGAAGAGGGAGAAGGTTGGTGAGGAGATATTATATGAAGGTGGCGGAGGGGAACGGAAAGGGTATTCCAAGCGAGACGAAGGTGGAGTAGAGCACAGCACAGTCGGCAGGAGCCATCAGGGAGGATTGCGATTACGGGTATGTGAAACCTGAGACCCCTGTACCCCTTTACTCCATTACAGTAGGTAGTATGGATAAGTTAAATTCATGTGAAGTCCCTGTAGAAGGAAAGGGCTGGAGCGAGGTCGCCCTCCCCTCAGCACTGCATTGTGAGGGACAATTGAGTCAGAATTGGAGGAGGATCCATGGTGAATGGGGAAACTGTAGCCGGGAGCATATCTCAGGAAGAAATTCGAGAAACAAGGGAAAGAAATCCACCACAATAGCAGAGGGGAAGCCGGAGAAAGGGGATTCGAAAGTTATGGCCTCAGCCCACCAAGTGATACGCCTGACAGAGGGTCTTATACATCTCCTGTATACTGATAATGGTGAACAATGTCAAACCCAAAAACAGGGTGGTGACTGCAATAGAAAGAGAGGAATACCTGAAAGGAAAATGGTAGTGGGAGAGGATGATAGGAAACTTGAAAATCTGATTCCGATGATTGATAATTGTCAATAAGTAAGGAAGGCAACCAGGATGGTGCGTTTGGGTCACGTCAGAGGATGCGAAAATAGAGGACGACCAAGGTGTGAGAACCAGGAAAGTCGGCCAACAGAACCAACAAGAAACCCGAGTAGAGGAAGACGATCCACACTGACTGTAGTTCAGGAATCGACAAGAGCATACCAGGGAGGTACGAGTGAGGACATCCGCTGAATCATCCAAGACATGGATACCAGTGTGTTGGAGGAGCAGTCGGAATCTGAGACGGAAGAATGGGCGGAAGTGATTCGAGACCCGGGGAACACTGGGGTAGACTGACTCTGTATAGACAGTCTCTTCATATCTAATAGGTTCTCAAATGCCTCCTAGAAAAAGCACTGGAACAGGTAGCAAAATAAATGGCAGAAATCACAAATGGTATGCCGAATCTACAGAAAGAAATGAAAAAATTCCAGGTAATAATGATTAGATAGAACAACAAACTGGAAGAGATGCCGCAGCTACTGTCCAAGATGGTTAGCATCAACCCAAGTCAGGAGTAACAAAGGGACACTCCCATGGAAATGGACCAGAATGCAGGCACCAGAGAGGAATGATCCTCTTGAGCATTTTTTGTGGTTTCTGATCATTTATTTTCACAGCCTTATGCATGTTAGCTGCTTAATAGGTAGTTTCAGGTGTATAATGCATATGGCTAGTATGGAAAGACTCATGAAATTTTTCTTTTGGAATGCTTATAACAAACTGAGGTGGCCAACAGACCTGGTTTCCCTTCGGGGCAGGTTGAGGCCACCAAAACGATGTATCTGGTTTTGTTTATCATAAATAGAAAAGAAACGCACTACCTACACTTACAAAAAAAAAATAAAAAAATCTAAACGCCACTCAAAAAATGAAAAATGCATCAGTGATACCTTAGAAATTTTGAATAATGTATTGTTGGTCAAAATGCCACATTGAGAGAAGTAGATTAGTTATTTTAATCATCACATTTCCAAGTTGTAAATAAAGCTTGACACAACATGTTTTTTCGCCACATGATAAAGTGAGAGAATGTTTTAAAGGCCACAATCCACCCCTCTCGGATCAATGGTGTGGATCATATTCGGCCACCCTGAGCCCCTCTGATGTCTAATCACAAGGGGGGGGGGGGGGGGGGGGGGGTGGTTCCGAAAGGGCGGATTTTTTTGCAACGTGGTGGTTTCTGGGCGTTTCGCACCCATCCCCCCACCACCCCCTGCCTAAAACCACTAAATGCCCCTCCCCCCTTTGAAAAATACCATCCCATTCCCACTCACGCTAACCATTGACCCCCCTTCACTCCCATACCACTTGCATTATGCCAGGTAGACCTCCCATCCCCACCTTGCTCCTACGTCATTCCATATTCCTCCACTCATTGTCTGCCACCTCACACTAGTGGACCCCACTTCCTTTCCACCCAAAACAACCTCTCATCACTACTTCTCCCCCAATATGATGTTGCCATCTGGCACTCCCACCACCATGTCAGCAGACTGTTAAGTAATAAATTCTTATCTTCTCCTTCCAGAACAAACCCGCTATGTTTTAACAGTAAATTAGCAATGGTAAACTTTCTTTCCTATATAACCCACCATAGCCCGTTCAATCTCCTCCTTTCATCATTTCATGATAACATGAAATCAGAATTTCCCACACACATTCAACCAAACAGAGTCTGCCCCAGTGCCCAGCCAATGATCCACACCATCTCTGTGACCAGTCAGCATAACTAGTCATTGCAACCAAGTGCCTAGCCGTCAATTTGCATCGAGATACTAGTTTTCACCTATTTTTCTTGGGTAATTCTAAATTCCTTGCTCTTTTATCTTCTATCATGGCACCCAAAGGAAAATCAAATGCCTCTGATGACAATCCTATTCTTCCCCCTACCATATACTTAGATCACCAACCACTGGTAGACCAAGACTACAAAATTGCTAAAACTAGTTGTGAATTCAACTTGTTCAAGCTTCCGAACTAGTTAAAACATAATTTCTTGGACCAAAGTGATGAAATGAGCCTCTAGGATTCTCTCCCACCACAATTCATCTTTCCCCAGCCACACCACTTCCTCGAATTCGTCTATTGGTGTCAATTTAGGTATATCCCTAGTCAGAGGGAAATTGTGGCCCAAAATAGTAACATCCTCTTCACCATCACTGCAAAATCCATCTCCCAAATGCTCCAATTACCAAATTCTGACTCTCTGCAACCATTTTCAGTAGATTCCCTTATGGAATTCTAAACAACCCTAACCTTCCAAAAGAGAGCCAAGATATTTGATATTTTTATCCCTAAGGATGCCCAATTACCCAAGAAGAATCCCCCATACTCATCCTTTATGTTCCCTGAGATGACTAAACAGGTAATTTCAATTATTTCATGCATACTTGGCTATCAATCTGATCAGTGGGTTGATGAGGCCATTGTTGGCTTCTTATCAGTTTTCGCAATTCGTGAGAAAACCCCATTTTCAATTACAATGAGTTCATTATAGAATCAATTCATGACCAGTTCCTTGTAGAAATTCTCACTGTAGATCACCTGATAATGCAATGTAACTAAAGCAAAATGCTTGATCTACTTATACTATCAAACTTTGCGAAAGCTTAATCAATTTGAGCAAGATCAATCGGAACACATATAACAGAGAAGAAGAAATCATACACATGAAACACAGAAGAATACTCTGGGGAAAGCCTCAGCTAAAAACCCCGTTATCTGTATTATTATACAAATGGAAACTATCTTAGGATTACACAAAGCTTTAGCTATCAAGCTATCCAACTCTTAGTACAATCCCTCACTGCTGCTCATAGATAGGATAGACAACACATATGCCTTCCTTTAGTCCTCCAAGCCTCCTATTTCCTTGCACAGTTTCTCCTGGGTCCTCCAGCTGCCACCTGTGTGATTCTCACCTCACACACTACTCTGACCTAGGTAGTAACTGCACAAACCTGAAGGAGATAATTCCTTATGCATGGATGAGTTTCCTTTATAGGAAAATTCCTCCAACTGATAGTACATTGTCCCTTCCTTTAATCTCAATTGGGTCTTTCTCTGAACTGACATGCATGAGTTATTTATGAGAGGATATTCAGTTATCTAGAGAACACTAGTTGCATGCATGCATGCATTAACTGACTGAACTCATAATTAGTTCCTCCAACTGTTTGGAACTAATTTAACTGAACTTAACTCAGTTAACTAAGCTAACTAATTACAACACAAAGTACAACTCATCCTGATCTCCTTTAATCAAGGGATAACTTCCTCAATCAATGGAGAAATTGTTGCATGTCTTCACATAAACTTCATGTTTGATTTTCTACAACTAATTAACTCAAGATGAATTAATTAATTATTTTACAAACAACTGCTAAGATCAAATTCGAGTTTTACTTCTCAACTTTAGTTTAGGGACTAACTAAAATTGGAATCTATCCCGAAATGCTATTTATAGCTATGCTATTTTTAGCATTTCTATTTTTTGCTATTTCCAACACAGTTGGAGTATATCTTGAAATACTATTTATAGCAATGCTATTTTTAGCATTTCTTGTTGCCATTTTAAACGCTCCCTCTCAACAAGAAAGGAATTCAACTCAAACCTGATCCTGAACCTTTAATATGTTTTGCATTCAACACTTCTCTCAAGTGTTGTTGCTCCAACAACTCCAGAAACAAAAAATATTCAACCTGAATTAGAATGATGCCTCTGTCATCAAAGTCTCTGACTGCTCTACCCTTTGTGCTCTTCGGTATCTAACTACTCTAGCCTCTGTCACTTTGATCTCTGACTACATCAATCACATTGATTCCTCCTGCTACATCCATGTTGTTGTTGGTCCTATTTCCCAGCACTACATCCGCACTACACCTCCTCTCATCATGTTGCATCGTGCTGCCCACTGCTGCACTACAACTCATTTACTAAGAAGTAAGTAACTGATCTCCCAACTGACCTCCCTGTTAGGCTAGAAACACCCTTTGATGTTGAAGCTCCCTCTGTCGCTAAAAAGTGCTCCCTCTCTGACCTCTGTGCTTCTGCACAACTCCCTGCATCTCACACCATTGCACACATCTCTATTCCATCATGCATTGGGGCAACACTCATGTGCATCTCGCATTATTGCAGCTTGCTAGCTTTGTGTTGTCTTGGGACTCTTGCACTGTAGCTCTCTCTGCCACTCCATCCGCATCTATCTCTACCCACTTAGCTAGTCCTGCTACTCCTCGTTGGGGCTCCCGTAGCAAGGCCTAATCAAAGAGGCTAGGTACCTCAAGGATCCTAAGCCTATTTCAACCTTCTTTGGACTGTCACTTCACATCGCCCCACCTCACACTTGGAGGTATCACTGCATGTGATCCCTATGCCCACTTGGCTCGAAATTTCCCCCTACTGGAGGTCTCTGCATGAGTGGAAGCCTCCACTCGATCTCCTCTCGACTTCTCTAATTGTGGCTGCTCCACAACCTCATAAAGTTGCTTCACCAATTGTGGCTCCTCCATAATTGTCTGAAACTTCTTCTAGCGCTGCATGTTGAGAGGTAATGTACTCTCCCTCTCAACCACCAAGTCTCCAACATTTTCCTTTCTCCCCAAGGCTTTGCATCCATCTTGAACCTCAAGAGCATATAGGTTCTTGGCTAGCACACCAATCTGTTTCATCTTTCCCGCCGTCACAAAATTTTCTAGAAAAAGAGCTGATTTTAAATCAGTGATATTTCCCTCATCCGAATTCCAATTCAGCCGATTTTTTTTTGAAATTGGGTATTTTTTCACAAGGAATCCAAATCTGCTATTTGTTTCTTAAAATTTTGCACAAAAAATTTCAGACATTCTATGCAAACTCGTGGCCCAATTTTTTTTTCTTACTTTGAATTCTCTTCTTCGTATACTGTTCACTGCTTTGAACACCTTTGCTCTGATACCATGTAGAAATTCTTATTGTAGATCACCTGGTAATGCAATGTAACTAAAGCAAAATACTTTATCTACTTCTACCATCAAACTTTGCAGAAGCTCAATCAATTTGAGCAAGATCAATCGGAACACATATAAAAGAGAAGAAGAAATCATACACATGAAACACAGAAGAATACTTTGGCGAAAGCCTCAGCTGAAAACCTCGCTATCTGTATTATCATACAAATGGAAAATATCTCAGGATTACACAAAGCTTTAGCTCTCAAGCTATCCAGCTCTCAGTACAATCCCTCACTGCTGCTCATAGAAATAATAGACAACACATATGTCTTCCTTCAGTCCTCCAAGCCTCTTATTTCCTTGTGCAATTTCTCCTAGGTCCTCAAGTTGCCACCTGTGTGATTCTCACCTCACACACTAATTTGACCTCTGCAGTAATTGCACAAACCTGAAGGAGATAATTCCTTCTGCATGGATGAGTTTCCTTTATATGAAAATTCCTCCAACTGATAGTACACTATCCCTTCCTTTAATCTCAACTGGGTCTTTCTCTAAACTGACATGCATGAGTTATTTATAAGAGAATATTCAGTTATCTAGAGAACACTAGTTGCATGCATGCATGCATCAACTAACTGAACTCACAATTAATTCCTCCAACTATTTGGAACTAATTTAACTGGACTTAACTCAATTAATTGAGCTAACTAATTACAACTCAAAGTATAACTCATCCTCATCTCCTTTAATCAAGGGATAACTTCCTCAATCAATGGAGAAATTGTTGCATGTCTTCACATAAACTTCATGTTTTATTTTCTACAACTAATTAACTCAAGATGAATTAATTAATTATTTTACAAACAGATGCTAGATCAAATTCGAATTTTACTTCTAAATTTTAGTTCAGGGACTAACTAAAATTGGAATCTATCTCGAAATGCTATTTATAGCAATGCTATTTTTAGCATTTCTATTTTTTTCTATTTCCAACAGAGTTGGAGTATATCTTGAAATACTATTTATAGCAATGCTATTTTTAGCATTTCTTGTTGCCATTTCAACATTCCTCAAGTTTTCCATTGAAGGGATTTTTAAATATACTTCAGTGTTGGTTTATTTGTTTCTTTACCATTAAGTGGATATGTTTTCATTCCTTTTACAGGGATTATATGAGCAGGGTAATCCACAGTCAGTAATCAATTGGACATCCTTAGTGAGGAAAAATTCCATTGAGTACACCTTCTCTGATTATGTTGATCAATTTTTACACACAGTATCTTGTTTATTAAACCATAATATAGAGCCTAGGATAGGACCAGAGATATAAATAATTCTGCATCTCAGTGAGTAGACTAAGAGAGGATATTAGTACTTGTACCAAATTTATACCAAGATCATAGTTTATGGGTGTGAATTGCCACCATACAGGCTGCCAAAATTTGTTCTTATGAGGATTTTCTCATTAGAATACATAAGGAATATGATTCATATGGATGATCTCCATTTTGTTGCAAAAAAAAGAAGTGTTAGTTTAAAATCAAGGCACGGGTTGGGCCATTTCTTTGTAATACCAGAGTAGCAGATAAGGAGGCAAATTTGCTCCTTAAACTGATGAAATTCAAGTTGAGTTTCACCTAGTCATATAACCCTTTTGGAGTCATTTCTAAACTAAGAGTGGAGTAGAAAATCACTCCCTACACTCACACTCCTAAACCAGAGATAGAGAATTTCACGAATCAATGTCAGTGGGAGGAGAATACACTACAGGAGGAAAAAGAACAGGTGATATCCACGACTGCCTCACAGACTCTAGTACCTCAAGAAAAAAGAGACAAGAGGCTAAGGGAGGATTATTCCTCTTCAGTGACAGAGATTGGATATAAATAATTTCAGATATACAAGAAGAAGCAGAAGACTATCACTAAACTAGTTTTTTGGTAGGAGGATGAGGAGTAGGCCACCATAGTCCTAACAGGCCCTCATGTTTCTATAAGAGGATAAGATATCCTCACAGGATACCCAACTTCCTCAGCTTCCCAAGATCCCCCATATACATCTCAAACAACATTGTTGGTTTAGGACCAGGATGAACCAAATATTTTTGCAAAATATAGAGAAATTAAGAAGAAGAATGAGTTGCTTAAAGCCACCACATACACCCAATTCTAGAAGGAAACATCCTCTTCAGAGCATGGGCTTCTTTCATCCTTTGATACAGAAAAGGGGAAAAATCATATTTCCTTCCTTCAAGCAAGGTTCCATTTCCAAAGACTCCAGTTGATTACAAGAAGTCCATATTTTCCTTTGATGTTGAGAAGATTCACCCCATTAACCAAATAGACCTGCATAAACAAACTGGTGAAATGTTGTACTCTACTTTGACCAACACTTCCAAAATAGCCTCCAAGTTGCAAGCCTCAATCAACAACATACAATAAAAATTGAAACTTGAAAATATTACATAATTGGCTAATGACACCAGGATCAAATCATTGGAGGACCTGATAATTAAACTGGGGATGACCCCAAAGATGTAAAAGAAACAAAAGAAATTGTGAGAAGAAAAAATGCAGACATCGCAGCATTGAGGAAACAACTCAAGCTTCCCTCCACTGAGGATCCCCAAGCTAAGGAAGTTGGGGAGCTTGAGAAAGAAAAAGAGAACATGTTCAAGATAATAATTGAACAAAGTAGACAGATTAAGGATATGGAAGTAAAGATGGAAAGGTTACTCAAGGAAAAGGAGCAGTCATCACAGCTAGCCATAGAGTCCTCTAAAAGCAGTGCCTATTTTAGTTGCAACCATAGCAGGAGCATCTACGTCAACAACAACAGAAGAATGGGCCGCAGATTCCTCAAATAAGTTGGTTAAAGTTGTGGAAGACTTGTCCATCAGAGAGCAGGAAATTGAAAAATTTAAAAACCAAATTAAAACTTTGCAAGATCATAAATTAAAGATAGATAATTCATAGATACAAGAGTTGTAGAAATATCACATGTTAGCTGAAAGGATTGAGCAGCTAGAGAATGAGTCTGTGATAGCTAAAACACTAGAAAAGGCTAAAGAATTCATATGGGTTGAGATAAATGAGGCCATCACAAAAATCTGGTCTTCAATTGAAATAATATTTGAACAAGAGGAATTAATACAGAGATAGAAGGAGTTAATGGAAGAAGTCAGAAATAGCTTGGGACAGAGGCCAAGAGAAGCTAATACTTTAATTAAAATTTTGAATTCCAAAACCAGGGATGAGTTAGTAGATTTGAAATTGCCGATAGGACAAAGACTATCTTGGAAGTCAGGAGATTCCTTACTAAAAGGAACTTACTAGTACATTTGGAAAACAAGTGCCAATACTTGGAGACCAGCATCCAGAAGTTTCATAAGAAATTCAATGCATTACATTTGAAAGGATTGCTAGGACTAAAGGGAATTGGAGACAAGTTGGTGCCCATACAAGATTATCAGCAGAAATTTTACTCAACAGCCCGAGACAAATCAAAGTTTTTAACTATCAAAGGCTTAATCACTGGAAAATATTTCATGGAGGCTTTGGAATTTGATCTTCATATCAGAGCTAAAATCAAACATTTATTTCTAGTCAAACTAACTTTCCATCAATACACCAAGGTAGATGAGACTTACACAAAATTGGTTAAAATTCCAAATCCAGATGAAGACATATGGGACCAGTTATGTCAAATTTTGGAGTAAAAATTGTTTTACCTTTAGTAACAGAGCAACACTTTTTCAAGCCCACTCATCAATAGCAAGCCTCAAAGATAGTGCCATATCATCACAGTTGTTTCAGTTATCTATATTTTTGTTCTATGTTTACAACTAGTTTAGGATATTCTGTAAAACATCTTAAGGTTTTCACTAAAAATACTTTTGATAATTTATTATAAGTACTTCCCAAATCAAAGTACAAATGTTGGGACTTGTAAAAAGAAAGGACTGCCATTTGATGTAAACTTGTTCACCGAGCTAAAGTGATCAGTTTTCATTAATACAGACAGTGTTCTAGGATTCATGTGTCAGGCTTAATTAGGGATGTTTATTCTACTCATAACTTTGTAATATCTCTGTTCTTTTTCATATGTGTTTCTTTCCTCTATTGTTTAAAAGAAAATTATGGGCTGAACATGTTTAATTATGCTCTGTCCTGGCTTTAAACAATATATATGTTTTCCAACTGAAATTAAATATACAGTTCTTAATTTCTCTATGTTTAATTGATTTTGAACCCTTTTCCTCCCTATCACTCCACCAAGCTCTGAAGATCCAAATGTCTGCCTACCTTTCCCTGCTACACTTGTTTGGTAACTCTATAATTGATCTACTTAAACCTTATTGAATCCATTTCCCAATGGATTCCTATTATATTTTCAACCAAACAATAAAACAAAACCAAATTATGAACCTTACATCTAGCCTAAAATCCCACTACAAACAAATCTAAATCTGACATAGAGATCTATCTCTGAGTTTAGAAGGGCAAGCTTCTGAATTTAAAAGTGGTTTTGTGGTTACCTCTGGGATTCTTTCACGGCCTTAAGAAATTATGGAGTGCTAACATCCTGGCGACCATACTGGGGACTTCGAACAAATCTAATTTGTATTAAAGTTTTCCTTCATAAATTTTTGTTTCGGTACTCAAAGCCTATTTCTAGTTTTTGTGGCTCAGAAATAGATTTTGATTTAAGGTTGTATTCCACTTCAAAAGTTGTATATATCTTATCTGTAAATACTTAATAGTAGATCTGGCTCCTAAAATAATTTATACTAGAGCTAATCCAGATCCAAATCCACCGAAAATTGTAGATAATCCAGAAAAAATAATTAGAAAGAAACTTATGTCTAAGAGTGAATCAAGTGAAGGTCCTCTGCCTAGGGTTAATCCCCTTCCAGATAATTTTGTCACTTTAGAAGATATAGAATTTGATCTAGTTTTTGAACATATCCTTTTTAGAAGTAAATCTAACATCTTTTCTCCTAAACTTGTGATGATGAAAGTCTGCTAAAACACTATGAATTAGATTCTCTTAATGATGAACTCAAACAATTTGACAAGCTTGAAGCTCTAGTTAGCCATTTAGATTAGGAAGTGCATAAATCCCTCCTTCATCAATCACCTAAACCTTCTTCTTCTTCTTCAGTTGCTTCCTATCCAACCTCACAAATAATTTCACGTAGTTTTTCTATTCCATTTGAAATTCATGTTGTTCATACTACCCCTTTACAAATTCCTACTAGCCCCTCTAGAGTTTCATGTTGTTTCTGTACCTCTAGAAATTCATTCTATCCCTATTGCACCTCTAATAATAATCCCCATTTTCACTACACCCTTTTCATCTTCAATCATTACCACTTCTACATCAACACAACAACGTGTAACTATACCCCCTTTCATACCCTCCATACCCACTCCTATTGTAGTCCCATATAAATCTTAAACACCAACCATGGTAGCTCAGTATACCCCCTTGCTCCTACTACACAACTCAATGCAATTCCTCACGATTACTAGAATAGGATTCCTCAATTCGATAGCACTGGGCTCATAACTACTCAGTAGCATATTGATAAAATGATTACTACTTAGACCTCCAAGAGATAGATGATGCTAATGTAAAAATGAGATTGTTTGCTCAAAGTCTCACTAGTGAGGCTAAAAAATGGTTTGAAGGGTTACCGGCCAACTCTATCCCAGACCTTACTCAATTTCATGACACCTTCCTCAAAAGATGGGAAGTGGAAAAGAACCCTCTACAAATTTTATTAGAGTATGAAAGTATCAAAAGAGCCCCTGGTGAAATAGTCCAGGACTATTGTATCAGATTTAACAATATCTATAACTCTATCCCTACAACAATACAACCTCCTCCAGGGCTAGCCCTGATTAAATTACCAAATGGTTTTGACCCTGATATGTCTTACCAACTAAGAGAAAGAAACCCTAGAACACTTGAGGAAATGAAGAGAAATGCAGTTAGTGTTGAAGTTGATATGTTAGCAAAGAGAGCTAGAAGGAAAGCTGAAAGGAGAGTTACTTCCTCCTATGTGTCTTCTTCCTCTGATGTTAATTTGGATACTTTAGTAAGAACAATGGGAAAAATGATGGAGAGAATTTTTATAGCTGATAGAACCCTTCCAAGGGAAAACCAAGGTGGTTCCCAAATTAGAAATCCAAATTTTACGAAAAACTAGCCTCACATTAAAAAAAGAGAGCATAGAGGCTAAAATGATCAGCAAGGAAGCTGACATACTTGAATATCCTTAGGAAAATCAAATAAATTTGTTTGAGGAAACCGAAGTTGACCACATTTTCCTAACTAAGGAAGAGCAAGACATTTTCCTACTCTCACAACCATATGTCATTCATTTAGACTCCGAGGACTACAAACAAGGATATCAAAATGAAATTATGGAAGTACATAGACAATATAACTTGAGGAGTAAGAATATTGCTAACACTGCTCCCAACAAGACCCAAAATGATACCCCTTTTACTATTCAGCCTAAAGATGATTCTCAGAAGGAAACTTCTAAGAAACAAGATGTAGCTACTAAAGAAATAGAAAAACCTCCTACATCTTTTAGCATTGAAAATGAACTTGCTAAAGTAAAAATTTCCATTCCCCTCACTGAATTAATTAACAAAAATTCATACAAATGATAAGTGATAAAAGCCTTGAAGATAGGGGAGGGGACTGACACAGTCAATTTGATTGATGACTGACCTGAGTTATTATTTGGGCCTGAGATAGAAGTAAAATCTCAGGATGGAAGTGTACCCCCTTTCTACATTAGCTTGAATATTCATGATAGAATTCTACACAATGCTATGCTTGATTATGGAGCCTCACACAATTTAATGCATAGAGCTATTATGGAGAAACTAGGTTTAGACATAACAGACCCTACAAAGATTTATATTCATTTCATTCAAGTAAAGTAAGATTCTTAGGATTAATCAAATATTTATGTGTAACTCTAGTCCAAACACTAGCAAAGAGATTGGTAATGGACATTGTAGTAGCGGACATACCTCCTACGTATGGAATTTTTCTCTCTAGATATTGGGTAGAAAAATTACAAGGCACTTTACAAATGGATATGACTTATCATACCATTCTAGTCATTGGTCAGCCAAGAAGATTATACAGGGAAACGCTAATGAAGTACATGGTTAGTAGTCAATACAAACCCAACAATTACCCCCCGTATTCAGTACATTCATACATGGATTCATTTATATTGTACAATAATGAATGTGTAGAAAATGAAGTTTCACACTTAGAAGCTAAAATCAGTAATATAGAGGTAATAAAATTGGATACTAAAGAAAAAGATGTAGAGGGAGAAGCTCTTTAGAATATGAATTTCGATGGTGTTGTGAGTAAGGATGGAGCAGGGCAGGAATTTTCATTGTAAACTCATCCACAAATATGGCAAAGGGACATGGTTAGAAACTATATTTTTAGTGTATCAATAACATAGTTGAATATGAGGCACTGATCTTAGGGCTGAAAATTTTAAAGAGATTAGGAGAAAAATGATTTTTTGTGCACAAGGAATCTGAGCTAACAATCAATCAAATCAAGGGTGAATATGTTGCTAAACACCCTAGACTAAGGGCCTATAGAAATGCAGCTTTAGATTTTTTGCAATAATTTTCTGAATATGATATGTTTGTTATCCCTAGAAGCCAAAATATTTTAGCTAATGCCTTGGATGTTTCAGCCATCACTTGCAAAATTCATTTTCATCCCAATAGGAAATATGTGGTGGAAGTGAAACATAGGCCAGTTGTTCCTGATAATGTAATATATTGGCAAGTTTTTGGTAATGATAAAAAAATAGAGAACTTTTTACAAATGAAAGATGAATTTGAGTCTATAAATATTGATATAGAAAATGATATAGATGAAAATGAAAAAGAAATAGTGTTTAATGAAATTGATGATAATCAAGAAGAACTTGAGGTTCTGCAATTAAAGGACAATGTGTTACCAAGAGGATTGGTACCATTGGAAGAGCTTTTTGACTTTGATGATGTAGCCAAGAAGCCAAAAATAGAACCTATAGGAGCTGAGGTAGAGGACTGTAACATAGGAACTGCAGAGAACCCCAAAATTGTCAAACTGTCTAAATCCTTACCTCCTAAAGAAAAACAAAAATACATTGAGATTTTTAAAGAATTCTCTGATGTGTTTGCCTGGAGCTATGAAGACTTAAAATCTTATGATACAAGTATCATTCAGCACACCATTCCCATCAAGGAAGATCAAAATCCTTTTAAATAGAAATTGAGGAGAATAAACCCAATTTTACTGCCTTTGATAGAAAAGGAAGTCAAGAAACTTTTTGATGCAAAGATCATTGTACCCCTCATATTTTTGAAATGGGTCTCAAATCTAGTACCTACTAGAAAGAAAACAGGTGAAATTAGGCTTTGTGTATATTTTAGAAATATTAACAAGGTTTCTCTGAAATATAACTATCCCCTGCCCAAAATGGATCATGTCTTGCAAAAATTGGTTGGCTCTAGCAGAATCTCTTTGCTGGATGGTTTCTCAAGATACAACCAGGTTCTGGTTCATCCTGATGATCAACACAAAACAACATTTACTACACCATGGGGCACTTTTATGTATGTAAAAATGCCTTTTGGCCTTATGAATGTTGGGGCCACTTTCCAAAGAGCAATGGACATAGCCTTTGCTGATGAAATTGATAGGTTCATTGAAATTACCTAGATGATATAAATTTGTTTTCATAGACACGTGAAGAACACATGCTGCATTTAAGAAGAGTTTTTGAAAAGTGCAAAAAATATGGTATTCCCTTAAACCCTAAGACAAATCTATTTGGTTTATAGGAGAGAAAACTTCTAGGTCATATCATTTCCAAGGAAGGTATTATAATTTATCCCAGTAGAGTCGAAGCCACACTGAAAATTGATCGTCGCAGAAACAAGAAAGAAGTTCAATCCTTCATTGGTAAGATAAATTTTCTCAATATATTTATTCCTAACTTGGCTGAAATCGTAAGATCCATTACAAATATGTTAACGAAAGACATGGAAATAAAATGGAATATTGAAGAAAAGAAATCCTATATTAAAGTAAAGTTAGCTTTAACTACTGCCCTTGTTTTGATAAGCCCTGAATTTACAAAGGATTTTATCATTTTTTCTTTGGCATATGAGCATAATATTGCAGTTTTTTTATTTCAGAAAAACAGTGAAGGCCATGAACAACCCATAGCTTTTTTCAGCATCTCTCTGAGGAATGCATCACTTAAGTACAACATCATAGAGAAACAAGCCTTTTCTTTGGTAAAAGCATTAAAGGATTTTAGAGTGTACATCCTACATTCTCATATCATTGGATTTGTCCCAAGTGTTGTGGTAAAATATATTCTCACACAGACTGACCTAGATGGCTAAAGAGGGAAATGGATTTTTGTGATCCTAGAGTATGACATTGAGATTAAACCAACCAAGATCATCAAAGGTCAGGGATTGGAAAAGATAATGGTTGAGTCCAATTTTCATGCATTGGATATCAATTATATTATTTCACTAGATGAACATGAAGAGATGGCGACTCCACAGGTATCAGAGGTTGTTTCTCTCTCACCATGGTATGTAGACATTATCTTTGTATTACATATATTACAAGCTCCACCTAGTTTAACCAAGACAAAAGCTAGGTTTCTAAAGCTGAAAGCTATGAAAGTTTCTATTTAGATAAGAATGTATATTGGAAAGATGATGGAGGTATTTTGCTAAACTGTTTATTGAAAGATGAAGTAGACATGGTCATGGAAGAGTTTCATCAAGGAGTCTATGGAGGCAATTTGTATTGGAAAACCACAGCCAACAAAATCCTACGAGCTGGTGTTTATTGGCCTACCTTGTTTGTAAACGTGCATAAGAAATTCACCACTTGCCACCAATGTCAAATATTTGAAGGCAAGAGAAAGATTTTTCCTTTACCCTTGAAACCCATTTCAGTTGAAACTCCTTTTCGGCAGTGAGGTCTAGATTTCATTGGTTAGATCCATCCCAACTATTCAGGCCAGCATAGATTGATATTAATAGCCACTGATTGCTTTAACAAGTGGATTAAGACTATCCAAACTAGGCAGGCCACAGACACTGTCATTATCCAATTCTTAGAAGGTAATAGTCTGTTTAGGTTTGGATGTCCCCATAAGAATATCACTAACAATATTGTTTCCTTTAAGTCAAAGAAAATGGCTTTTTTTCATAACAAATACCATATAATATTAGGACACTCAACTACCTATTAACCACAAGGAAATGATTTAGCTAATTCCTCCAACAATATTTTATTCAACATCATGAAAAAGTTGTTGCAAGAGAATAAAAAATCCTAGCATAAAAAGTTGATTAATGCCCTGTTGGCTAACTGAATTAGCACCAAAAAGTCTGTTGGAATGTCTCCATTCCAACTAGTATATGGATTTGATGTTGTGTTTCTTGTTTCTCTAGGAGTTCTTATGTTAAAATTGTTACAAGAATCATAGGTGGAAAATAATGATTTCCAAATAAGGATCAACCAAACCACATAGTTGCAACAGTCCAGAGAGCAAATCTATAACAAGATTCAAATTGTTCAAGACAACATGAAAAAGATCTATTTTAGGAGAACAAAAGGAGATGATTTCCAATTAGGCAACCTCTTGTTAAAGTGGGACTCAAGGAATGAAGACAAAAGAAAGCATGATAAGTTCAACAATTTGTGGAAATGGTCATATAAAATTGAAGCTTTCAAGGCAATAATGCATTTTTCTTGAAGGAATTCACTGAAGAAGCATTGCCCAGTGGAGCTGTCAATGGCAAACTTCTCAAACACTACATTACTCAAAATTAAATTAGTTTCATTTAGAACCATTGTAAATATCAAGAGTGAGGGTAGCCCACATCAGAAATTGAAGCCCAGAGAGAAGGTCGTAAGATGATGATGATATTTTGGCCATATTTATGATTAACAGTAAGTGGATCAGATTCAATTGTAGAATAAGGAAAACATTCCCAATTGATCAAGGCTACTAATCTACAACGTTCTTGAAACCTCACAAGGAGGGTGCCATCCTCATTGGAGCCACGGTTAGGGTCCTATATTTTATAGGATGTGCTGAGTATTTGTTTCTGAGTTCTATAAATGAGATGTTGTAAATAATCTTTCATTCTGCAAGTTATTTCCAAAAAGAAAAAGAAAAAAAGAAAAAATACAAAAAAGGGGATACAAAAACAAGAAAAATATATATATGTGAAAAGAATAAAAAATCAAAAAATATGAAAAAATAGAAAAAAGAATGAAAAATACCCCAAAAAGAATAAGTGAGCAAATCTAAATGCCACTAAAAAAATGAAAAATGCATTAGTAATACCTTAGAAATTTTGAATAATGTGCTGCTAGTCAAAATGCCACATTGAAGTAAGAGAAGTAGATTAGTTATTTTAATCACATTGTTTAAGCGTGATTAGGATGGATTAAATAAAATTAGTTAGTGAATAATCAACCATGGAGCGTAATCGTGGTTGAATTAGATTAGTTAGAATAAAATTAATTAACCACAGTGTTTAAACGTGGTTGATTAAAGTTTAATGTTAAAATATATTGCTAAGTTTATCACATTTCCAAGTTTTAAATAAGGATTGACACGATATATTTTGTCGCCACATGATAAAGTGAGTGCATGCCTTAAACAACCATGATCCACCCTACTCGAATCAATGGTAGGGGATCGTATTCGCCCCCCCCCCCTCGAGCACCTTCGATGTTTAATAACAAGGGGAGGTCCGAAAAGGCGGAAATCTTTTGCAATGTGGTGGCTTCTGGGTGTTTCTAACCCCCCCTGCCACAATGGACCCACTCCATTTTAACGGTAAACTGGTTTTTCCTATATAACCCACCATAGCCCGTTAAATCTCCTCCTTCCATCGTTTCATGATAACAGGAAATCAAAAGTTCCAACGCACAGTCAACCAAATAGAGTCTGCGCCAGCACCCAGCCAGTAATCCACACCATCTCTGTGACCAATCAGCATAACCAGACACTATAACAAAGTGCCTAACTGTCAATTTGCATCTAGATACCAGTTTTCACTTATTTTTCCCTGGTAATTCTAAATTCCGTGCTCTTTTATCTTCTATCATGGCTCCTAAAGGAAAAGCCAAGGCCTCTGATGACAATCCTATTTTTCCCCCTACCATAGACTTAGATCATCAACCACTGGTTGACCTAGACTACAAAATTGCTGAAACTAGTTGTGAATTCGACCTTTTCAAGCTTCACAACTAGTTAAAACATAATTTCTTGGACCATAGTGATGAACTGAGCCTCTGGGATTCTCTCCTACCACAATTCATCTTTCCCCAGACATCCCACTTCCCCGAATTCATCTCCTAGTGTCAATTTAGGTATATCCCTAGTCAGAGGGCAATTGTGGCCCAAAACAGTGACATCCTCTTCACCATCACTATAGAATCCATCTCCCAAATGCTCCAATTGCCAAATTTTGACTCTCTGCAACCATTTTCAGTAGATTCCCTTATGGAATTCTACAAAAACCTAACCTTCCCACAGAGAGCCAAGATATTTGAGATTTTTCTCCCTGAGGATGCCCAATTACCCAAGAAGAATCCCCCATACTCATCCTCTATGTTCCCTGAGATGACTAAACAAGTAATTTCAATTATTTCATGCATACTAGGCTATCAATCTAATTAGCAGGTTGATGAGGCCATTGTTGGCTTCTTATCCCTTTTCACAACTAGTGAGAAACGCCCCATTTTCAATGACAGTGAGCTCATTGCAAAATCAATTCATGACCAGTTCCTCAAGTTTTACACTAAAGGGACTTTTAAATATGCTTCAGTGTTGGTTTATTTGTTTCTTTACCATCAGGTAGATAGTTTTTCATTCCCTTTGTAGAAATTAGATGAGCAAGGTAATCCACAGTTAGTAATCCATTAGACATCCTTGGTAAGGAAAAATTCCACTAAGTACCCATTCTCTGGTTATGTTGATCAATTTTTACACACAATATCATGTTTATTAAACCATAATATAGAGCCTAGGATAGGACCAGAGATACAAAGAATTATGCATCTCAGTGAGCAGACTAAGACAGGAGATTGGTACTTGTACCAAAATTATACCGAGATCAGAGTTTATGGGTGTGAATTGCCACCATACAGGCTACCAAAATTTTTTCCTATGAGGATCTTCTCATTGGAATACATAATGCAGATGACTCATATGGATGATCTCCATTTCGTTGTAGAAAAAAAGAAATCTTGATTTAAAATCAAGGCACATGTTGGACCATTTATTTGTAACACCAGAGTAGCAGGTAAGGAGGCAGATTTTCTCCTTAAGTAAATGAACTTCAAGTTGAGCTTCACCTGGTCATATGACCCTTTTGGAATCATTTCTAAACTGAGATTGGACCAGAAAACCACTCCCTACACTCACACTCCTAGACGAGAGATAGAGAAGTTCATGAATAAAAGTCAATGGGAGGAGAATACACTACATGGGGCAGAAGAACAAGTGATATCCATGATTGCCTCACAAACTCCAGTACCTTAAGAAAAAAGAGACAAGAATCCAAGGGAGGATTAGTCTCATTTACAGACATAGATTGGAGTTAAAGAATTTATGATATACAAGAAGAAGCAGAAGACTAATACTAAACTAGTTTTTCTACAGGAGGACGACGAGCAGACCACCATAGTCCTAACAGGCCCTCATGTTTCTACAAGAGGATAATATATCCTCGCATGATCCCCACCTTCCTCAACATCCCAACATCCCCCAGATACATCTCAAACAACAGATTTGGTTCAGGACCAGGATGAACCTAATATTTTTGCAAAATATAGAGAAATTAAGAAGAAGAATGAGCTTCTTAAAGCCACCACATACACCCAATTCTGCAAGAAAATAGCCTCTTCATGGCATAGGCTTCTTTCATACTTTGATACAGAAGAGACGAAAATTCAAATTGGATTCCTTCAAGCAAAGGTTCCATTTCCAAAGACTCTAGCTGATTACAAGAACTCCATATTTTCCTTTGATGTTGAGGAGATTCACCCCATTGACTAAATAGTCTTGCATAAAAAAAACTAGTGAAATGTTGTACTCTACTTTGACCAACACTTCCATGATAGCCTCCAAGTTGTAGGCCTCAATCAGTAACATACAATCACAATTGAAACTTGAAAATATTTCATCTTTGGTTAAGGACAAAAAGATGAAATCATTGGAGGACCTGGTAAGTAAACTAGGATATGACCCCAAAGATGTAAAAGCAACAGAATAAATTGTGTGTAGAAATAATGCAGACATAATAGCATTGAGGAAACAACTAAAAATTCCCTCCAATAAGGATCCCCAAGCTAAGGAAGTTGGGGAGCTTGAGAAAGAAAAAGAGAACATGTTCAAGATAATAATTGAACAAAGTAGCCAGATTAAGGATATGGAAGTGGAGATGGAAATATTGCTCAAGGAAAAGGATCAGTCCTCATTGCTAGTCACAATTCCTCTAACAACAGTGCCTATTTCAATTGCAACCACAGTAGGAGCATCTATGTCGACAAAAATAGAAGCACTGACCATAGATTCCTCAAATGAGTTTGTTAAATCTATGGAAGACCTGTCCATTAGAGGCCAGGAAATTAAAAAATTAAAAAACCAAATTAAAACTTTGAAGGATCAGAAATTAAAGATAGATAATTCATACATAATAGAGCTACAGAAATCTCATAGGTTAGCCCAAAGGATTGAGCAGCTAGATAATGAGTCTGTGATGGCTCAAACACTAGCACGGGATAAAGAATGCATATGGGTTGAGATAAATGCGGCCATCATAGAAATCTGGCCTTCAATTGAAATAATATTTGAACAAGAGGACTTAATACAGAGATCAAAGGAGTTACTAGAAGAAGTTAGAAACAAATTGGGACAGATGCCAGGAGGAGATAACACTTTATTTAAAATTTTGAATTCCAAAACCAAGGATGATTTCGCATATTTTGAAATTGTAGATAGGAAAAAGACTATCTTGGAAGTTAGGAGAGTCCTTAATAAAATGACTTACTAGTACAGTTGGAAAACAAGTGCTAACACTTGGAGATCAACATCCAAAAGTTTCATAAGAAATTCAATGCATTTCATTTGAAAGGACTGCCAAGACTAAAGGGAATTGGAGACAAGTTAGTGACCCTACCAAATTATCAGCAGAAATTGTACTCAATAGCCCAAGACAAATCAATTTTTTCAATTATCAAAGGCTCAATCATAGGAAAAGCTTTCATGAAGGCTTTGGAATTTGATCTGCATATCAGAGCTAAAATCAAGCATTTATTTCTGGTTAAACCAACTTTCTAGAAATACATCGAGGCAGATGAGACTTACAGAAAATTGGCTAAAATGTCAATTCCAGATGAAGACAGATGGGACCAGCTATGTCAATTTTCGGAGTAAAACATGTTTTACCTTCAGTAATAGAGAAGCACTTTTTCAGGCCTAGTCATCAACAGCAAGCCTCGAAGATAGTGCCATATCATCACAGTGGTTTCAGTTATCTATATTTTTGTTCTATTTTTACAAGCAGTTTAGGATATTTTGTAAAACATCTTGAGGTTTTCACTCAAGATATTTTTGGTAATTTTGTATAAGTACTTCCCAAATAGAAGTACAAATGTTGGGACTTGTAGCAAGAAAGGACTACCATTTGATGTAAAGTTGTTCACCGAGCTAAAGTGATCATTTTTCATTAATAAAGATAGTGTTCCAGCATTCATGTGTCAGGCTTAATTTGTGATGTTTATTCAACTCGTCATTATGTAATATCTCTATTTTCATATTTGTTTCTTTCCTCTATTGTTTAAAACAAAATTATGGGCTTAACTTGTTTAATTAGTCTGTGTCCTGGCTTTAAACAATATATATGTTTTCCAACTGAAATTAAATATAGAATTCTTTATTTCAATATGTTTAATTGATACTAAAACTTTTTCCTCCTTATCACTCCACCAAGCTCTGAAGATCCAAAGGCCTGCCTACCTTTCCTTGTTACACTTTTCTGTTAACTTTGTAATTGATCTACTTAAAGTTGATTGACTCCATTTCCCAATGGATTCCTATTACAGTTTCAACCAAACAATTAAAAAAAAAAAAAAAAAAAAAAAAAAACCAAATTTTGAACCTTACATTTAGCCTAAAATCCCAGTACAAACAAATCTAAATCTACCAGAGAGATTCCTCTCTACATTTAGAAGGGCTAGCTTCTAAACTTAAAAGTAGTTATTTGGTTACCTTTTGGTTTCTTTCATATCCTTAAGAAATTACGAAGTGCTAACACACTGCATAAGCTTATTTATCCCTGGAGAGGTAGTTAAATTTAGGTCCTTGCAGACTCGCACTCATGAAAGAATAGGTCGCTCGTTGTTAAGATTATCCTTTTGTGTGAGTACAGTGGCGAGAGAAGTGTGAGAAGTAAATGTGTAGAGAAAAAAATCTTTATTGGATTTTGGGATGTACAATGTGGGTGCTTCTTCGATAGCCTATTTATTCTTTGAAACCACATCCTTCTCCATTTTATCCTATTTATAAATTACATCTTTATTCACCATCTCCTGTATCGGATTAACAATCTGAGCATAGTCAGAGATCAACTTGCAGAGGAAATTTATTTTTCCCAAGAAGGAATTCATGGCCTTTTTGTTCACTAGGAAGGGAAACTGCGTGATTGCTTTAACCCTATTTAGGTTTACCTTAATCCCACTTTTGGAAAAAATGTGGCCCAAGAGGTTACCCTTGGACACTAGGAAGATACTTTTCTTGGTATTTCAAGATATGCCATACTTGCGACATCGCTCGAAAATTTTCTTTAAGTGGTGTATGTTGTCTGACCTTTGTTTGGAAAATATTGTTATGTCATTAAGATAGACCACTATAATCTGTCCAATCAGCGTGTAGAATGTGATGTCCATAGCATGTTGAAATGTTGAACCAACATTAATTAACCCAAATGGAATTCGCTTGAATGAAAATGTGCCCCGCTTCGTGTAGAAGGTGGCCTTAAATTTGTTAGGCTCTAAATCCAGAACCTGGTTGTATCTTGAGTAATCATCTAGCAAAGAAAACATTTCTAACCTCGATACTCTTTGCAGTATTTGTTCCATGGATGGCACGAGGTAGTTGTCCTTGTCCGAGGTGTAATTGAGATTTCAGAAATAGACACACAAGCGGATTTCCCTGGACTTCTTTCTTATTGGAATGAAAATTTACACTCAAGTTGAGTGCCACACTCTATATATGATCCGAGCATCCAACAGTTTCCTTAAATCTTTTTGAATAAGAGGCTCAAGCGTTAGATGTAATTTTCTTAATTTTTGTTCAAATGGCATGACCCCTTCTTTTATTGGTATCACATTCACGTGTCATAAGTTTTAAGCTTATCGTGCATCGATACGAACACATCTTGGTACTGCTTGAATAGGCAAATGAAAGATTACCACTCTTATGGTGTGCAACAAGTACCAAGATTGACGTACTTTGGATCTTTTTATGTTCCTAAGTTAATATGCTCGTGCAAGTGCATGGAATTGTGGGTTTTAGCATTAACTGGTCCCCGGAAGTGATTCTACACGTCATACAATGTTTCTAATGATACCACACCCTTTGGGTTGAGATTTCCTTTATTTGCATTGGTTGCATCCTGCAATGCCTTCTCATGCTCATCCTCATCGATCGATGCATCTTTGAATACATCAGCCTTCACCATGAAACACAGTATTTGTTGGTCATCATAAAAAATGGGTAAATTAGTGATATTATTCGAGATGGATGGCTTATAAATAATTTCAACAGAAAAATTGTCCCTCAACAATGACAACCAAGCAGCGCCATTTGTTAATGCATCAGTAGATGCATTACACATTCTTGGAACATAAATGATATTAAAATCTTGGAAATGTGAAATTGTAGGACATACCTCTTGTTGATATCTTATAAGTTGAGGTGATACACAATGTATGGTATTGTGTACCTGTCGTACCACAATTTCAAAGTCACCTACTGCTTTCAAGATGGAAAGGTTTAGGTCAATGGCTCTTTGCAAGCCCAAGATGAGTGCTTCATATTCTGCAGTTTTGTTTGTGTTTTCTATGTAGCAGGTCTATTCAAATGCAACCAGCTCCAGAGCCTTCTTGTGTTTTGGAACCATCAAAGTACAAAGTCCACATATCATATTTAGAAGGACTGGGAACTACACTAGTACTATTATTGCTATTTCTAACTTTACAGATGTCATTTTCACCAATTGGACTAGGAAGGAGCTCCAACTATGTATCTGGTGGGACTGGGGATGGTTGTGTAAGATACCACTGCAATTGGATTTCCAAGAAGAAATTGTCGAAGATAAGTTCTGCAAAATCCAACGGTTCATTCTGTCCATTCAAGGGAGTGACTGTATGCTTCATGTATATTTCTGAATTCACCCAAATCTAATTATTTATGCCTTATAAAAGTACCCTTGTAACTTTTTGGACTATTCTCTACTCAACAACACTCCATATGCTTCCAGAAAATCCACAATAAATGTGTTCATGAATTAGTGGACTCACTCATCGGATGATAAATGAATGATCACATCTTTCAGCAGGGAAAATTTTAGGGGTTAGTGTTTGCTGAAGGGTTATTTTTCCATGCTTTTTCCAAACAAAGATTCACCAATTCCCATTTTTTTCTAAAAATGATTCGCCTAAATTTTATAAGAAAAAATCATTTACGTTAAAAATCGCCAAAATTTTATAGAAATTATATAAAATCATTAGAAGTTGAATATTTTTACTAAAATATCCCCAAGCATTTTATAGTTTTCATATTCTAGATTAGTAAGATTCGTCAAGGCTTCTAATCTTTAAGGAAAATTTCCATCCTTAAAATTTTCCTTGTCTCTGAGTTCACCAATTACATGGACATGAGTTATGTCTAGCTGTATAATTTGTGCATCTGTTTTGTCCCATTTTGCATTGATTTTCTTGGTGACATATAATGGAATTATGTTCACTGACGCACTAGAATCAACCAAGTAATTATGTACATTGCAATTAAAGATTTCAAAAGTTCACATAAAAGGAGGGCAAAATGTATTTGTGTCCATTGTTAAAGCATTAAGTACAAATTCGAGGGAACCAAAAGATGTACCAAATCCCTTGTCAAAAGAAGCATCATTACCTGTGGTGGACTACTCGACTATGCATAAGAGGATGTCTTGCTGGCTCGTTATCTTTGTTAGTTCAAACATTGAAATGTTCGCACTAACCTTCTTCATGTCGCCAACTCTGTTGTATGTGAAAATTCTACAAACCGGAATCCCTACTGCAACAATTGATTAAACTTCTCCTATTTGTTAATTACTAAAAAAAATTACTTACTACTTCCTATGGAAAATATGTATACTAATACACTACAGCCTACACCAATTAAATAATATTCCCAAAAGAATAGAACAATAGAGAAAGATACAACACAAATGACACAATATTTTTTTGGACAAATGTCCTCGGAAAACCCAATGCGGGAAAACCAATGCAACAGCTATGAGGGTTTTTTATTATTATACAATAGTTTTCTAAATACAACTATGGATGCCCTCCCGACAATCCAGTTACATAGAAATAAACTTTCAGAAGAAATTTGTGAGATTACCTCACTCTACCTAGCAACTTCTGGTTGATCTGACAGTTAAACCAATGTGTCCCCAACTATTTCTGTGTTGCCTCTGCGTAGGCCTAGAGTCAGCCTCTAAGGCTTTGTGTTAGCTCAACTGGGAATCAATTTTCATTCTGGAGCAATTTCCAGCCCTCTCGGCTCAGAAATGTTAGCTACCTCAGCAAATTCAGACTTCTGCTTGGAGAACTATGCTACTTCTGTGTGAGCCCTTCTGGCTTAATGTCAACCTCTACGTGAGCCCTTATAGCTCAGTGTCAACCCCTCCTGGCTCCTGTGTTGCCTCCTTTTGGTTTCTCTCTGCCTCTCTTTTGTGTATCCTGGGCTCTGGATAATATACTCTAACCCAACTATCCCTACCCCTCACTACATGAGCTCACAATCGATATTCTCCCAGTGGCTACTCTGCTTCAGAAAATCAAACTTCTGAAATCACTCTGCGTGTCTTTCTAAATGACACTCAAGCCTCCTTAAATAATCTCCTTGTTGACATTCAACAACCCATATTATAAGATAATAAATGGTTAAGATCATTTATGCTTGATCCTCGTCTTCTTCTAGAAGTTACACCCACAATTTAGATTAATGCCCATTAATTACTTTAATTTACTAAGTTTAGACTTAGGGTCCCATTAAAAATAATTAATTATTTTAGTAAAACTATTTCTTGGTGGAATTTCCGACAACTCTTCCTAGGTTCTTTGGAATACATGTTCTCAAGCCTGCTTGCAAAGTTTGACATGTAGAGCACATTCGATGCTACCATAAATCATTACTCCCTCTTAGCGAGGAATGTGCTCTAACAATGCATCATGTTGAAGCATCACCCTATTCTGTAACATCTCCCTCTATGCTTTTCATGTCTGATATGTTGTCCACCAACCACTATGCAAATGCTGCATCTATACTGTTTTTGACCTTGCCATTGTCAACACTACATCCGTACTGCAGCTCCCTCTGAAATTCTGCATCTGTGATGCTGCTGGCACTGCCACTGCCAACTTCCCCGGCACTGCAAACTATTGTTGTTGCTGCATCATCAATGGAAAAACATCTCAAATTACTGAACTAACTGTGTTCAATATGATACCATGTGAATGTTGGAACCTGACTGCTGCTAGTCTCTGCTTTTAACCCTCTAAATTATTTGCATTGTTGTTGACCTCTGCTCTATGCCATCTGCATTGTTGCCAACTCTACTCTAAGTTGTTCAATCTCTGGTGCTCCTAGCCACTGCAACTGTCTCTCTCACACTCCTCAACACCATCCGACACTAGCCCATCCTTCCACCACAAAATTGGGCTCCCGTAGCAAGGTAAGGATCCAAGAGGTGGTCTCCTCAAGGAACCTACCCATACATATCTCCTTCAAACTACAACTCCAAATCAGCCCACCTCCCTCTTGGAGGTATCTCGACTTTCATGGTGAACTCCTCCTCCTCTATATTCACAGGTGTAACCTTCAGATCGTGCTTCTCATCTTTTTCCTTCTTTCTAAGAGCACATCATGTTGTGTAGTGACCCATTTCACCACACTTGAATCATTTTATCTTCGAGAAACCCTTATTACGTCTCCGCTGCTCCTATTGCCCCTGCGATGTAAGGGCTACATTCTCCTCCTCCTCCTTGGGCTTCAACCCACTTCTGTTGCTTCGATCAAGCTTACACTTGACTATATCTCTCCTCGGATCCTCTTGCTTAAGATATGCCCACATCTCATCCTAATTCAGCAAATTCGCCTTGCCCAGAATACTATGGACAAAGACTTGCCACTCATCTGAGACATAACTGAGGGCCAGTCTAACCAACTCGAAATCTTGAGGTGTAGATCCCATAGCTGATAACTCATCTCGAGTCTCCTAAAGCTTCATGAGGAATGGATCTACGCACTCCCCCTTATGCATCTAAGTATATCTTAGTTTCTTCTCTAAGTACATCTTCTGCTACTTTGAAGATCCCTAATACAACGTAGACAACATATCCCACATCTCCTTAGAAGTCCCTCTACTAGTGATGTGACAGACCACATGATCCTTCACTCCGCCGAGGATCATTCTCTTTGCCTTGCCATTTCTTCCTTGTACTTCTTCAGCCGATCTGGATCTGCACGCTCAGCCACCACATTGTCGACATAGGTCTTAAGAGCGTGCTCATCTAACAGGAATGACATTCTTGCCTTCTAGATGACGTAGTTGGATGCTCCATCAAATCTATCCTAATCCCTCAAGCCACTCGTTGCCATCTCTGCCAAGAAAATCTATCAAACTACTCCTCTCTGCTTCTTATTCCTGTTGCTCAGCCAATAAGAGAACGAACTTCTTGGCGGGAAGTCTACTGAGGAAAATTTACCTCATTATGCTTCTCTTCTCTTCTGACGTCTTTCTACCCAGCAAAATGGCCTGCAGAAAAACTGCATCCCACCATATTTTCCTCATGTTAAGGCTTCAGTGCTGCTCCCTTTGCCATGGAAAGATCTCGATCTGGAATCCCTTCTCTCTTTTGACTCACTCAGAGAGAGACTGCCTCGAAATTCAACCCTCCAGCTAGGACTCCACAAACCCCTCTGGGGATTCAAATTACTATCTCCTGTAGCTTTTTCAAACACATTTTTTGCTCAATGTTGGGATCTCTAGCTCTTTTCTTCGTATCTCACCTACACTTGCTCTGATACCATGTGAAATTTTCGCTAACTGGAATCCCTACTACAGCAACTGATTAAACTTATCCTATTTGTTAATTACTTAAACAAATTATGTACTGCTTCCTATAACAAATATCTAAGCTAATACACTCCAACCTACACCAATTAAATAATATGCTCAAAACAAGAAGAGAACAATAGAGAGATATACAACACAAATGACACAATATTTTTTTGAAAAATCTCCTCGGGAAAACCCAATGCAGGAAAACCAGTGCAGCAGCTCTGAGGGTTTTTTATTATTATGCAATAGTTTTCTGAATACAACTCTGGATGCCCTCCCAACAATCTAGTTATAGAGAAATAAACTAGCAGAAGAAATTGGTGAGATTACCTCACTCTACCCAGCAAGTTCTGGTTGATCTGGCAGCTAAACCAATGTGTCTCCGGCTATTTTTGTGTTGCTATTTCGTAGGCCCATCGTTAGCCTCTAAGTCTTTGTGTTAGCTCAACTGGGAATCAATTTTCCTTCTGGAGCAGTTTCCAGCCCTCCCGACTCATAAATATTAGCTCCCTCGGCAAATTCGAACTTCTTCTTGGAGAAATGCGCTACTTCTGCGTGAGCCCTTCTGGCTCAGCGTTAACCCCTCCTGGGTCCTACATTGCATCCTTCTCATTTCTCTCTGCCACTCTGATGCATATCCTAGGCTTTGGAAAAGATACTCCAACCCAACTATCCCTACCACTCACTACACGAGCTCACTATTCATATTCTCCTGACAACTGCTCTACTTCATAAAATCGAACTTCTGAACTCACTCTGTGTGTCTTTCCAAATGACCCTCAATCCTCCTTAAATAATCTCCTCGTTGATTTTCAATGATCCAGACTAGAAGCTAATCAATGGCTAAGATCATTTCTACTTGATCCTCGTCTTATTCTAGAAGTTTCACCCATAGTTTAGATTAATACCAATTAATTATTTTAATTCCTAAGTTTAGAATTAGGGTCTTGTTGACAAGGTGAGTTTTCGCTATGCCAACAAGGGGAGCTAACCCAATTGCAGACCCCAATTAGATCTACTTTTTTTTGGAATGGCTAGTTCTAACAGGTTTTAAAGGACCCTGTAAACTGTTATATGTGTTGAAAGATTGCTTCTTGGAGGAAGACTTCAATTAAATCAACAAAGAGAAACAGCTAACCTATAAGTATCAAATCCTATCTACACTAATTTTAACTACTTATGCTAATCCTAACTATTCTAATCTATCCTGCAGGAGCATAACAAAAGAGATTAAACATCATATATAGATTCCAAGTCCAAATGAATCAATCACTGGTTCATAGATGAACAAGGTTGTATTAAATCTTAATTGCAATCTAATTACTTATACAGGAATACACATTCCTTTCCATACAAATAAAACTTGCAACTGATGTTTAACAAGGTCTCGAATCAACAATCGCTCATGAATTAACCATGGTAACAAATCATATTTGAATAACCAAGACTAGTCACGAACTGTCTGTTATCAATATGAACAAAAAAAATCACATTTATATTTATGCCTGCAAAAACATCCTGATTCTAAATACATGAAAGGAGAGGAAAACGAATCTGAAAGAGGCTCTTTCTCGACCAAACAATCTTCTTTATTCACAATAAATCAAATCTATTCTCCAAACAAAAAAGCCCTCCTCTCATCTTCGGAGGTAATACTTATGCAAAAGCCACTGACCCTCAGTCTCCCCTAACTTTTCACCTCCCTCCTCTTTTCAATATACAAATTAAAATATACAGGCATCAAATCGATCGGTGAAATGGTTGATACGTGAAGGCCACATCTATTGGAGCGTTTCGTTTCCTGGGGAAATGAATGGATGCCGATTGAAAGGAGGAGGTATGCGTGTCATTTCTTCATGATGAGGCCCGAGACCGCATAACCTTTGGAACACACAGGTAACACATGGGAAACATGACCGCCAATGCCTAAAGCCAAATCTTTAAATAAAACATATCCACATAGATAAACTCTTCGGATCCGCTCATGCATCTTTTATCTAGAGCCATACTTGATGCTTATACATCCGTTCTTCGAACTCACTTGCCTTCTCTCGGTCCTTGCCTACAGAGATAACAGACATCAGCTATGCTTATGAAAATATGATAGAAATGCTTAAAAAACACAAGTCTTGCCTTCATTAAACGTTTATAACATCAAAAGGAACAAATGTGAAAGAATCGGCCCCTATTTTTTAATTCACACATTGATTAAGTCCCGCAAGCGTAAACTTGATTTACACTGAAAATCATTGCATAACACAAAACCGGATACGAGATCCAGACTTGAAATATTATAGACGGGAACCCATACCCTATCGGGTCCACTAATCGCATCGTGCCTTATGTTTAAGCTTTGGGCTCTGTCGATTGCGACTTGTGATTGGTGGGACCCCAAGTATATATGTGCCAGTTCATAATCCACTTGAGTCCACCATATAATATTTCCTTTGAAAACCGGGACCGGAACACTTTATTGAAAACATAGGTAAATCACAAGAAAACCTACGGCTTAAAATGTATACACCCGGACATGTGGCTATCGTCGGGTCCGCCATATCGCATCACAATGCTTCAATGGCGAGTGAATGGACCTTGGGTTTCATTGAAGCTCGATTGCGATATGCAAATGGCTCTGGACCCGAAATATATATATATATATATATATATATATGTGACGCTTAATAGTCTTGGTGTGTCCATCCTATGGGCTTTTCCTTTTAAATACTAGACCACAACACTTTATCGAAAACATGGGAATACACGGGAAAAACCCACATCTGACCATAAGGTCGGACTTGAAATACTATATACCCGAATTCATAGTTATTGGCGGGTCCATATATCACAGCACACCTTATATATAACCCTTGGGTCCCGCCGATTACGATATGTGATTGGGGAAGCAGACCTGATAATGTATGTATTATACTTGATAGTCCTGTCAGGTCCGCTATATCGCATCGGCCTTATGGCTCGGCTTTGACTCCTGCCGATTGCGATATGCGGAAGGCTCCAGACTTGAAAATATATATATTATGGTTAATAATGTCGTCGGGTCCGGTGTATCATGGTACACGTTGTGTGTCAATGTTGATTGCGATAAGAAAAAAAGGGTGAGTTATGCATGTTTTGCAAAGCATTTCCATTATAAAGAGTTATAATGGGAATAAAGGTGCGATAGAAAGTTTTGTGGGTTGAATCCAAATACAACCATAATAAAGAGTGGGGGTTGGTTATATGCATGAACATAGAGCACCATGAAGATTTACGGGGATTGAAAAGTCCTGATGAAGGAAATGGATGAAGGGTTGGGCTGGGTCATGAATGAACCATGCAGCAAAGATCTATAAAAGGGGGTCTTAACCATTAAGAATTGAAGCTTTGACTCGGTCACAGAGTTAAAAAACAAATCATTTGGAGAGTGTAGGATCAAACTTCTAGGGACCCATTCAAATTTGCTGCCAGAGCAGGTTTTAATAGGGTGGTGGTTATGGCTACAACGGGTCCCATTAAAAATAATTAATTATTTTAATATAATTGTTTCTGGGTTGAATTTCCCAAAATAATTTCTGGGTTCTTTGGAATACATGCGCCCAAGCCTCCCTGCAAAGTTTCAGATTTAGAACATAACTGATGCTACCATAAATCAACATTGTAATCTATAGCAGGAAGGATTATCGAAGTGTCTTGAGATTTAACTTGGTTTGCGGCTTCTAGAATGTCGGTCTTATTATTACTATGTATGGAAGCACTTTTCATCGTAGTTGAGTTATCCGACCTGCTCTGAGTGTTCTATGTTGAGCTAGCAGGTGGAATAATCTTTCTTAACAATTTTTCTCTTATTTTCTGCTTCATCAACTCTGGTGCAGTAGCCAACCCTTGGATTGGTCTATTTTTAGGTCATACCATCACTCTGAGGTTGTTTATCGGTAGTACTCTTTTGGGATGTGATTACGCAATTGAACATGTTTACTATGTGTCCCACACTTGGAGTCTCCTCAATTATAGTAGCTTCTGGTTTTCCTTCTGCAGGCTCATTTTGATCTTCAACCATTACCGCATCAACAAGATGTGTAGCAATAATGATCATGGCCTGATTCCATTGTGGGCACCTTTTCTTGGAGTAATATTCTCTATGATACAAATAGTATTGATCTGTGTCCATGGTTTCAATATTTAATACAACATTGGAGCTATGTGTAAACTTATCGAGTTGATTTTTTATACTATCGGAAGTTGCAATCCTTCTAAATAGGTTGAACATAGGATTTTTTCTTCTCACATTGGTCTCGCTTGACCTTTGCTTCAGTTCTACCAACTCATTTGATAGATTCTTGACAATATGGGTCAAGCCCTCAAGTTCAATAGTTTCTTTCACTTTGGCCTTACTCACAAAGGCCTAAGACATTTTACCTTTTTCCTTGGGGTCTTTAGTTGGTTCATCATCTAAAATGACTCCAATCATGTGCAAGTGATTTTCAACTGTGATTTCCTCTTCATAATTTTCGATTAATGTTTGTTTCACAGTTCTCTTTACAAATTGTGCAATGCTAGTTGGAAAAGGAAGAAGTGTAATACTCGATGGTGATGGAGTCATGAGGTTTAGTGTTTTTTGAGAACTTATTCAGACTGTGGTTAAACCTTCAATTAAAATCTTTCACTTTTTCCTTTTTCTCCATCTTGATATTGCCTAGCTC
The DNA here is from genome assembly GCA_031772625.1 of Pinus tabuliformis. Taxonomy (NCBI): domain Eukaryota; kingdom Viridiplantae; phylum Streptophyta; class Pinopsida; order Pinales; family Pinaceae; genus Pinus; species Pinus tabuliformis. Next base: position 996,174,880 of record CM062808.1, on the reverse strand, counting down.
TTTGAATAACTTGGCGGGAGTCTTGTCGTAAGTAAATTTCTCAAGGAAAAATTTCTTAAAACCCCTTTAGTTCTAGATGGAATTCATAGGAAGACTATGATACCACACAATTACTCTACCATCTAAGGTACACAGAAATAGTCTACATGGAACATCACTATGGAATACCTCAAGTGTTTATAGATGTAGGTAGAAGTTGTCTAGATGGTCCTCTACCTTTACTACTCTTTTAGGGTCATACTTCGTTATGATATTTTCCATATGCCTTGGAATCTTGTGTAACACACCTAGTAGTGCAAGTGGGCCTTGATACATCCAATCCAGACCTTTGTCCGCCATGTCCTCTTCCTTGTCTTCCCCTTCTTCTTCAGAGTCAGATTGGTCTTTTTCTTCTTCTTCTACTTTGCCCAACCCATGGAAACTATCGTCTAAGAGCACTATGTTATCACCGTTACCATCATTGAAGGTTGGAGATTGTTCTAGTTTTTCATTATTTTCTTTAGAATCTGCTAACTCTTTAAGGGTAGTGATAACCAACTCTTCAACTATTGAAACCACTATCCCAGTAGGGGTGGTTTGGTTCTTCTTCAAAAAAATAAGGAAGAGTTTATATTCCCAACATCAGTCTGATAACTCTCACAAACTTTAGGGTGATGGGGCAGATGAACCGGAGTTTTTCGTATGTGAGTTCATAAGTTTGTGCAGTCTTGAGCTGAGAAGAGTTACCAACTTCAAGAATGCACACAAGGGCATTTCTAGGAATGTTACTTTTTTTATCAGAGGAAGTAATATTGGTGTTGGTGGGTTTATTAGCCATAAAATTCTAGACTCACTCTTTCTAGCACCAAAAATGTTGACGATGTTGGACTTGCCAACATTCATGGGATCTCCCCGATATGAAGTCCAAACTAGACCTCACATTGTTTGGTGTAGGAGTCCCATCAAGTATAAAGGCTCGGTTGTCGAATCCTTAAATATTTTCCTTGGCTCTAACTGTCAACCAGAGAAAGGGATGCAATGTTCTCTTCAAAAGTAAAGAAGTTGTGCCTGGTGAGTGTTCAATTGTAAATGTGTTAAGGTTTTTCTACTGCAGAGAGGGGATAAAAGTAAGCCTCTAATTTAGAGTTAGTAATACCACCCAAGAAGAGACACACATGAGCTGGAAGGATCCTTCCAACATCCAACAGAATATCCCATAGAGGATGTGATGGTCATTACAACCAATAAATGAAGAAGGATCTGTCTAATATCCTACAAAATAGTCCACAAGTATGGGACAACAATGACAACCATTACAATGCATTATCAATGAGATAAGTACTAAAACAACCAAAATAATTGAACTTTCTTAGCACATGTGAAAGCAAACATGAAATACAAACATTCATAATCCATGCATGAAGAATTTTTTTGCCTTGAAGGCTTCTTTTATAGAGTAAAAGTTCCAAGACACATATTTACAATGTACATCACTAGCTCCAATAGTGGAGCATTGGAACCACCCCTTGCTCCTCAAAGAACTAATATGTCTCTCTAATGCCTTGTGGGAGGAGCCAAGGTGAAAATTCCTTTGTTCATACAATGAGGGTGTATATATAACCAAGGTTGACTTTTGGCTACCCTCATGGTTGATTGACTTCCTATGACTTTTCAATGTACATGACTCTTTTCATTCCATGTGTGTCCTTTGGACTTCCACTTTACAATACATTTTGAATACAATATACATTATCCATAATGGTGATGTGGTATATGACCACTCATGACATGACATGACATGACATGACATTGCTGACATGGACTGCTTGATGACATGGAAATGTCAAGCCACTATTACTGTTGAGTGTTGGATGTCTTCTTGAAGATATCTTCTTTTCACCTCTGCATGGCTTGGGGATGAGGAATATCCAATGATCTTTAGTCTTGGATAGTGGTCGCAAACTAGTGTCCCTTCACTTTCTCTTGATCAATCAACTTGTAAGTTTAGCCATAAGATATTCTTTAAACATTATCGCCTCCTTATTCTCCTTCTCCATCATCTTTTCATGACATGTTAAGGTACATGTTCCTACAATTCACTCATGACAAGGCGATATCATTCCGTAAATCCCCTAGTCTAAGATGATGTATTCTTATCCACCAACTGAGCCCAGAACAAGTGAACAGCTAGGAAGAAGGACTCAGTGACTTCTTAGTGCATAGTTATAATGGCCAGGGGAAAATCTTGGCCCCTGATACTGTGCAATGTGCATTTCAAGTAGGTCTGAGGGACAAGATTGTGTAGCTTCCAGAGCAAGTGGGACAGGTTGAGGGAATGGGTACTTGGAGAGGTAACTCCATAGTTTCTAGAGTCAAGAAAGGCTAGAAAATTTTACAGATTCATATTTCAAGGGCTTAGGGGATGAGCTTGAGGCTTGAGGATGTAAAGTGCATGGTTTAAGTCGGGCTGGGGACATTACAGTGCAATTCTGGAGGTCAAGGTCGGGGCTTGGGCATAGAAACTGCATATTGCAGCATTCCTGGGAGGAAGGAATTGTGCATTGCATAGATCCAAGAAGAAAGGTCACAGCTAGAGGAATGAGACTTCATAGTGCATAGCTTAGGAGAGGCCTAGTGAAGCTAGGTTTCTCGATCAAGAAGTTTTTCTGAAAATGCCTAAGTGTGGGATCAATGACATTAGTGTGAATAATGATGAACTTTGGCTAAGTTCACATGCTTAGAATATTTTGAAAACATGACAACATAGATCATCTGAACACATGAAAAAATAATTTCCCTTCATGAGACAAATTATGACAAGTGTGACACTTAAGATAGACTTTGGGACGACAGTGATGACACGTGTGCAACAGTTCTCAGAACTTTGTGAATGAGTGCAACAGATGTTTACATAGTTAGAAAAACTCATATACACAAATATACGCCTTTGAAACCATCAGAATTGGCTTGTTCACATTGCGCAAAAAACAACATGCCAAAAGATGACATTTTACTCCACATGCAAAAGGGAAAAAAATACTTCAATAAAGTTCATGAAATAAACTTCAATCTTTTTGCGACATCAATGTACAATACCAAGGAAGGCTCTGAAATTGAGTGTAAGCCAAAAAAATTTAGGATGTTGTAATAGCTACAACATCAACCATGGTCTTTTGGAAGGTTGATTTATTTTTTCCCTATTCATAGAGGTACTCTGCCTTCCTCATAGGTTCATCCAAATTATTTGTTTCATAAAATTTATTTTTGTCACCATAAAATCATGGCAACCCCTGCAAAAATATCTATACATTTAGTTTTTCATCCTTTATAAAATCAACGTACCTCATCACCTCAGTAAATTTCTAATCATACTCATCCATTTTCATGTTCCCTAACATGATTTCAAAGAACTCATGCATTTTCCTTTCATAATAGTGCTCGAATAGGTATTTCCTTTGGGAGTACTTTCTAAATTTCCTCCATGAGATCTTCCTTTCATCCAAACGTTTTACTTCTCTAATTTATTACCACCACATATTTATTTTTCCCTTCAAGTATTGGGTTGCAATTTTAGCCTATAAATTGGATGAATAATTATGTAGCTGGAGGTATTTTCTCATTTCTAATAGCCAAGCTCCAACCTCCTCCCCATTATTTTGTTCAAAATTAAATGTAGGAGGAGTAATCTTCGTAATATCTCCTTGTAAGCTATCCAAAACAAGGTTCCTTCTTAGTTGCCTCACTAGTGATATGCTTGGACTAGTCCCTAATTTTGGGGAAATATGGGCTCTCTTAGTTGAATTCCTTGGTACATGACGATGTTGCCCAACAACACTCCTAGAGTACCTTGAATCTTTAGCATCCTTCCCCCTAACTCATGAATAATGTTCCTTTTCCTATAGAGAATCAAATATTTGCTCCATTCGCATATGTAATTTATTCAAGCTCTACAAAATCTGAGTGTTAATTTTTTTTTGTTCTCTTATCAGTCTCCCATTATTAAACGTATAATTGAGCACCTCCATTTTGAGAATCTTCATGGTTTCCTCTACGTCTCTATCATCTAACCTATCTCTTCCATTCCCACTTGAATATGTTTTAGCATTACCCATGCTAATTTTCATATCTCTCACCTCTTCTTCATGGCTATGGTACCCTTGGGAATCCTTCATACTTTCAGTCCTCATGTTGGCCCTTACCTATGGACCACCTCTAGCCTTATATCAAATTTCAAATAAAAATTCCTATGCCAAACCAAAATTATGGGTTGATATATGTATTCTCATTTCAATAAATTTCTATGGACTATTTATTTTCCCAAGTCTGAGTCTCAACCTCGAAGTTATGGCCTATGAAAGTTTTGGCCCAATCAACCCAATTTCCCCTATTTTATCACAACAAACTTTTGTCATTTTTCAATAAAATTATGTATCAAAATTTTAAATCTAGCACCATGGTTGTGTTCTAGTGTATAATATTTTCCCATTGATTACTTCAGCACCCCATTATGAGTTTTGGTTGCAGAGTTACACCTTTTTGAAGTGACTACATGCCCTATTTTTCCTCACATCGTTTCAGTCATAACTTCTTCATACTAGCTCTATTTTGCATTTGTAATATGTCATTGGAAATCTCTCTCTAAGATCTTTTATTTTAATAAAAATATTACCTATATTTGTGTACCACTAGTACAAAGTTTGTCATGGTTTTCGCTACTTGAAAACATTTTTTAAAGCTTCAAAAATGCACTACAACTAGATGACTTGAAAAATTAGCAAAAAAATTTGAAAATTTTGCTAAATGTATGGTTGTTTTACTCCCTTGGACTAGTCAGATCTACTTGTAACTCTTCCATGTAATTATTTTTAGTCATATAGGCCTCCTTTGTGCACCCTTGTTCTATTAGAAAATAATTATATGTGTATGTTTATTTTTTAGTTCCTGTTGAACACGAACTGAATTCACATGCCTTTCCTTAGACATATGGTATATATGCATCCTTCCCCTTTGCATTTCAATCCCAACCTAGGCTCTACAATTCACATGGGACCTTCCACGTGGAATTCTTTAATAGGGCTACATGTAGGGTCTGTTCTCAACTTTTTCCCCATAATGGGCAACATGCTCATTCACAGATTCGACGATTGATATTGGAGTATATCAACAACCAAGATTCTTATCAGGTAAAAACATGTCTGAGAGATTTTAGTGATTTTTTGTACCCAATGGATCTAATGGATGAGATCACTTCGATCCAATGGCCCAAATCCATATTGTGTGGAAACTTTCGCTTGGTATAAGTTGTAGTTTTTATAAGATAGATTTGATGGCAATGAGCCAAAGAAATAAATGGTCCACAAATGAAATTGGGGAGAAAGTAGCACAAACATTTACAATGAACAATTCACCCAATGAATCAAATGATTAATGATTTCCACTTCTGAAAACATATATTCATATCAAGTGAAAACTTATTGCTTGGTTAACGTGAAAGAAAATGCCTAATGTATCCAATGATTAGCATCACAAGACTGATAGTTGTGGTGCATAGTACAATGAAAAAACAACATTTTAGCACACCTCATTCACTTGATTGTGTCCCATCATGATATTTGTCTGCCACCTAGCCTCTTCCACATGCCAACTCAATTACCACTGGGAACCGCCACCTCATTATTGATGTCATAATATGGAAAAATTTAAAAATTTAAAATTTCTGCTATTCTCTTTCTATTAATAATATTTACTTCCGCCAAATTTCCATCATTACAAAATTAACATTTCACGTACTAAAATTAATCCACCGTTATGAAATTTCATTAGTCTTGTTAATTTTTTTCATGTTCTATGTTGATATAATTAATTAAACAATGTAGCATTCAATTTCAATCACCCCATCAACACTTAAGCAATTATAGATAAAACAATAAACAATAATGCACAATAGATGATAGCCAAGCATAATGAGACACAAATATTTTGGTCAAAGACTAGAGAAAAACCCCATAAGGGTGAAAACCCAGAATCAATTCTTCTTCTTCTTCTTCTTCTTCTTCTTCTTATATATTCAATCAATGTTCAGCTTAGATACAATCCACTTTGTACATCCATAAATCATTGAAATTCAACCTTTGAATTTCCAATTCAACCTTTGACTTTCCAAATCAACCTTTGACTTTCCAATTCAACCTTTGACTTTCCAAGTCAACTAAGAAAAATCCACTCAAAAGGGAGAGAGAAAAGTCAACATTAATCAAATATTATAGTCTGCAATAAAGGGTTGAATTTCAGCCTGTGGAAGTTTTGTCAACCTCAGTAAATCGATCCTTGAAATGCATCAGTCAAACACAGCGATCAATGCCCGGAATTTTGGTCAACGAAAAAAATTATTTGGTCAACACAACAGAATATTCTATTGAAATATTTTGTCTTCCAAGACAATCAAACCCTCAGTCAAACAAAGTAAAATTATTCCTACAATTCTTAGTCAAAGGAGACAGAGTTGACCTGTGGGAAACCTTAGTCAACGTGCCCATAACAAAGATGAATAAGCAGTCAAACCCAGTTAGATGATTCCTTAAATATTCAACCTCTCAATATAGTCAAATACCTCGATCAAATAGAACCAAAAAAACTCAAGTCAATGCAGGTCAAATAGAGAGAAGTATGCTAGTCAACGCAAATCCTTTGACTCTTTCGCATGTGTGTGATACTCCTGCAATTGCAGACCGAATTGATGTGATGTGATGGTGTCCAAATGAGGGTCAACCATGCCATATTTATATGTGATTTAGGACATGGATTTCATACATGTGGGGTCGACTTGATGGTCATGAGGCCGACTTGGTTAAAGTAAAAATATGAGTTTTTTTCAATATTTTGCTAATGAAAAATTATGACTGAAGCTACCTGTTAGGACCCTATATTGTCCTTTTTTTGACCATATATTTTTCTATTATGTCATCCTTTTTCAACCTGTATCTAAAGTCCATATTATGACTTTAATCCACTTTTCCTAAGGTATACAATATTTCTTTTCATTACTATACGTTTAATTTATTTTACATATAATTACATTACCTTCATAGTTAATCGTTGAATCGGATAGTTGCTGAAACAGTTATCATTGCAGTCTATGTTGCTGAAATAGTTAGAACGACGCGTAAATCCCGTTGCTAAAATAGATGTGATTTGCATTCTAGATTCGACAGCAACAAAAGAAGATCATCAAAGGAGTTGCCACATTGGTTGTAATGATCACATTCCAAAGTCAGCATTACCATAACCATTGTAACAACATTTTGTTAATGGGAAAACCAATTACCCTATTTTGGTATATTGGGTTAAACATAGGACTCACAATGTAATCAATTGTAATAGATGTATCCTCTTTAAAAAGAGGAGACATCTGCATTAGAGGGGGACAGACTGCTGGAAGGTTTTTAAGCTGAGGAAAAAGAACTAAATCTTTTTGTAACATGACATATTGATGGATGAATAGAATATTGTTCTGAGCAATTCTTTTTTCTTATTCTCTGGGGAATCTTGTGAGAAGGACAGGGCCCACCTTCATCACAAGATTCACCCATTCCATTTCCACAGTGTGTTAAGTGTGTTTTCTAACTATACCTTGTTAAAGTTCTGTTTACTGAATGTTGCTCATGCGTTATTGCTGAACTCTGCTTTTTCAATTGATTGTTGCATTACTTTCTTGAACTTATTTACAGTTTATCTGTGAGTGTTCTATTGGAAATTAAGTTTACAAAGTGAATTGATAAGCATGGTGATCAGAAATAGGTGTTGAAGGTTCCTGCTTAGGGAATAGGGTCTTGTTCTCTGTTACAGCATAGCCAGTGCTTTCCTTTGCAGATTGATTCCTTTCATTAGATTGTTATTTTTAATGAAATTAAGCATCCCTTGATATTTGTCTGTAATAGGTTGTCTTTGTTGTAACTCAGAGTAGAGCTTCAGTTTTCTTAGAACAAGGTGTGACTGGTATACTTATTACTACAACTTTTACTGCTTTTGAGATTGAGCACATACAGTGTGTAGTTGTCTTTGAAATAACAGACTTCCCTGGGTTGACAATTTATGTAGCACTTAGTTGTCTGAATTAATCAACAATTAAAGTGACCAACATTTTGGCGCCACTGCCAGGGAAGGCAATTGTAGATTTCAAAAGTATTAAAATTTTTATTTTAGATATGCAGAATGCATGAGAGGACGCAAGAAAAACAGCCATACAGGTGGCAAGGGTAAAGGAGGAGCAAGAAAGACCTTTATTGATGATATTATATCAAAGGCTGAAACTTCTCAGAGGCTAAGCTCTCAGAAGCCCAAGCCTCAACTCTCCCTCCAAACAAACTACGAAACAGAGGAAGTTGTGGATCCTGAAAAGGTTGAGGAAATAGTAGAAGAAACTAAAAAACCAGCAGAAGATTTTAAGGAGCTGATTAAGGATATTGAGGAACCAACTGAAGACATTGAGGAATCATTTGAGAACATTGAGGAACCAATTAAGGATGTTGAGGAGCTAATGGAAAACATTGAAGACAGAGCAAGTGCAACGGGAGAACAACTAATGGAAGAGAATAATGAAGAATTCTATAATGGAAGATAGGAAGGAAGAGGGGAGAATTCTCTCTCTACCTTGGGATTTCCTACTGGGGATCTTCCTAGAGGGGCAACTCCCATGAAGAATATCCCACTCTCAGCCTTACCTAACTTCCTTGGTTTATCTTCTAAAGATCCTGATGAGTTTCTTTTTGAGTTTGATATATTGTGTAGAAGCTATGACTATGTTACTAACGCTCAGAAATTGAAGCTATTTCCAGCAACATTAAAAGGAAATGCACTAACATGGTTTATGAGTCTGGGAGGCCATGTAATCACGACATGGGAACAAATGAAAGAGAATTTCTTGACTAAATATCAAGACTACTACCAGACAAGAGAAAAAAGGGAGGAATTATTTAAGATGGTACAAAAGGAGGACGAGAATCTGGAGGACTTCGTGGAAAGGCTGCAATATAACCTGCAAAGATCCAATCACCCCGATGTAAGTAAAGATATTCTTAAAACAATATTATTGAAAGGAGTGAGGGATGATTGTCTAGACATGTTGAACATGCTTGGTAAAGGGGACATATCTAAATAATCATATGATGAAATTGTTAATCTCTGCAAAAGATATTCAAGAGGAGCTGCAAGGAACAGATCAAATAGCAAGGATAATACATATTCAAGAGTTCAGAAATCAGCCAGTGGAGAAGCAACAAGAGCTGAAATAGGTAATTTACTTGAGGAATTTAAAACTGAAATGTTAATTTCTTTTGCTTCATAGATTGACACCTTGCAGGCTAAGAAGAAACAAGCAGAAGCAGAAGCTTCTTTAGCCATCTTCTGTTCTAAATGCAGAGAAAAGCATCCACTAAGGGAATTCCCGTTGGATAAAGTAACAATGTGTACCATTTGTGAGAAGGATCATGAGACACAACAATGCCCTTCTTTACCAGGAATAAAGGCAACATTGCAACCAACTGAAGAGGAAGTTGAAGCAGTTTATCTGCTGGCACAAAGAAGGCAATGGTAACCACGAGGACAAGGTATGAACTGTAATATGCCATTTTCTAATCATTGGAATAATTACCCTTATTTTAATCAAGCAAATTACCCTCCCTTTAACCAGATGCAATACCCACCCTTCAATCAAATTAGTTACCCACCCATGCAACAACCAAACCCTCCCTTTGTAGATCTAGCAATGTGGACTTCTTGGCCCCCACAATAGCAGTCCTATTTTAATCAATGGAATCCAAATTGGAGGGGTCAGCAACTCCCGTTTCCAAACCAATTTCCTCAGTCTCAGCAACCACTCCTGCCATTAGGAGCTCCACCTAATAATCAAGCAATGAGACCCTAGCTACTGGTACATCCAAACCCTAACCCTAATAATAAAGCCATACAAGTTATTGATATTCAGAACCGGCCTATGCAGTGTAATGATATCCACTTACGATCTGGAAAAATAGTTGAACCTATTATTGATGACATCACCTCTTCTGATTCTGATAAGGAAGAGACTGAGAAAAATAATTCTCGTAAGTAGGAACAGTCACCCTCTAACAAGGGTGCCGAAACTGCTGAACCACCATTCCCTGAGCATTTAGCTTTGACTAAAACCCCTGAGCCACCTGCTTTTAACCTTTTGGGGGAATTACAGAATCTTTATGTTAAAATTCCACTTTTGCAAGAATTAAGAGATGTACCAATCTATGCCAGAACTATGAGGGATATTTGTATCAAGAAGCCTGGTAGGAAAGCTAAAGATCCCCTTACAGTTCATGTTATGGGTGATCTATCAGCCTTAATGACCGGAAAAGCTCCCCCTATTAAATATGGTGACCCTGGACATCCTACTGTTACAGTTCAGATCAGAAAAACTATCATCTCGTGAGTTCTGGTAGATTTAGGTGCTGCTATAAACATTATGACTCTGGAAACTGCACAACTATTACAGCTGAAAAATGTCATTAGAGAAACACCAACCATTCTAGAATTAGCTGACCGTTCTACAATCAAACCGGAAGGAGTCATTGAAGACCTAATCATTTCAGTTGAGTCCTGGAATTACCCAGCTGACTTTGTGGTATTACAAACTAAAACAAAGTTGGGGGTACACCCTCTAATTCTGGGAAGGCCTTGGTTAGCCACAGCCGATGCCTTTATCAGTTGTAGATATGGCTCAGTGACAATTTCTAATGGGTGTGAAACCAAGCAGATTACTCTCTACCCTCGTGCCACACCTATGATTAATAATGACAATTCTGTATGATTGGACTATGATGATGATGCTACCCAACCTATTTTGACTATCGGACAAGCCTTAAGTCTTAAAGATACCACTGAGGATGAAGTAATTAATAATTTTATGTGTGAACCTTCCTCGATCACTGCTAAAACACACAACCACTTGACTGCAATTTTGGAATCAGATACCCAGGAAAAGCTTAAATCAGAAGATCTACCTCAAACATCAACCACCATCTCTTCTAAAAGCATAACAGTAGAAATCGAACCTGGCAAAACATTGAATATAAACCCCAATTTAACAGATGCTGAAACACAACAATTAATGAAGCTACTTCATGAAAATAAGGAAGCATTTGCATGGGATTATACAGATATGAAGGGAATCTCTCCTAAATTATGTACTCATCACATCTATATTAAGGAAGGTTGCCGACCAATCTGTCAACCCCAGCGGCGAATGAATCCCAATTTAAGGGAAATTGTCAAAGAAGAACTTCAGAAATTACTTAATGCAGGGTTTATATATCCTATATCTGATAGTGAATGGGTTTCTCCATTGGTCATAGTACCTAAGAAAAATGGGAAATGGAGGGTATGTGTAGATTATAGAGCCTTAAACAAAGCAACTCAAAAGGATCACTTTCCCTTGCCATTCATTGATCAAGTGCTAGATAGTTTGTCAGGGAAGAAATTATTCTCCTCTTTAGATGGTTTTAGTGGGTACAATCAAATCAAAATTGCACCCCAGGACCAGGATAAGACCACTTTTACTAGTCCCTAGGGAACTTTTGCCTATAGAGCTCTCCCATTTGGACTATGTAATGCTCCAGCAACTTTTCAAAGAGTAGTGATAGGAATGTTTTCTGGTATGATTAATGACTCCATGGAGATATTTATGGATCATTTCACCCCTTATGGTGTGTCTTTTGAAGATGCATTACAAAACCTTGAAAAAGTACTTAAACGTTGTGTACAAGCTCATCTCTTCTTAAGCATTGAAAAATGTCATATGATGATGAATGAGGGAATTGTACTTGGACATTTCATTTCATTTCAAGGAATTCAGGTAGATCCATCCACAATACAGGTAATTCATAATCTTTCTATTCCTAGAACACAAACCGATGTAAGAAGTTTTTTAGGACATGCAGGATACTGTAGAAGATTTACTAAAAAAATTTCTAAAATAGCTTCTCCTTTGTTTGTGTTACTTATGAAAAATGTTGAATTTAAGTGAACTGATCTTTGCCAGAAAGCATTTGATGAACTCAAGCATCAGTTATCCACAGCTCCTATTTTAAGAGGACCTGATTGGGCACTTCCCTTCAATATATCCTCTGATACTTCAGATACTACAATTGAAGCTATCTCGGGACAAGAGGAAAATCATCTTCCTTATGCTATCTATTTTATTAGTAAGAATATGACTCCTGCTGAGCTTAATTACACAGTTACTGAAAAGGAATTCTTAGCAGTGATCTATTCTATTAACAAATTTCGACACTACATTACTAGTTACTCTACTTTTGTCCATACTGACCACTCAGCTATTAAGTATTTAATGAACAAATCTGTCACAAATGCCTGAGTTACCAGATGGTTGTTGTTACTACAAGAATTTGATATTATAATTTTAGATCTACCAGGTAAATAAAATGTAGTTGCTGATTTCCTTTCTCAGATAAAAGTTGATGATAATACTCCAGTAGATGATTCCTTTCCTGATGATTATTTATTTGCAGTATCTGCTCACTCACATTGGTATGCAAACATTGCCAATTATCTGGTTGCAGGGAAGTTACCATCACACCTATCACATTAGGAGAAAAGGAAGATCATTCAACAAAGTGCTAGGTATAACTGGATAAGTGGGTGTCTTTTCCATACAGGACTTGATCATGAGATCCGAAGATGCGTTAGAGAAGATGAGGTTTATGATATACTGAAGGCTTGTCATGATGGCCCTTGTGGAGGGTATTTTGATGATAAGAGAACAACACATAAAATTCTTAGAATCGATTATTATTGGCCCTCACTATTCAAGGATGCGAAGAAATATGTTCAGGCCTGTGACAGCTGTCAGTGAATGGGTCAACCAAATCATTGAGATGAAATTCCATTGAATCCCCAAGTAATACTTAAACACTTTGAAAGATGGGCTCTAGATTTTGTAGGGCCCATTAATCCTCCATCCAATCAAAGAGTTTATATAATCGTTTGTACAAATTATATGACCAAATGGGTGGAGGCTAAAGCACTTATTAGAGCTAATGAAGAATATGTTCTAGCTTTTCTATTTGAGGAGATCTTTGTTAGATTTGGAGTACCTAGAGAGCTAGTTACAGATGGAGGACCTCCCTTCAATTCTCATGGTTTTAAAGCCACCCTCCAAAAATATCATATTCATCATAGAATGACTACACCATACCACCCCCCAGCTAATGGTCAGGTGGAAAATACAAACAAAGTTATAGAAGCCATTCTAACAAAAACTGTGAAAGAGAATAGGAAGGATTGGTCCCAAAGGCTCCATGAAGCACTATGGCTTATAGAACTACTTGGAGGAACACTACAGGATTTTCACCTTATGAATTGATTTATGGTAAAAGTGTTGTTTTTCCTGTGGAATTTGAAATTAAAACTTTAAGGATTGATTTAGCTGTTAACCTTGATTTGACTGATGCACAGACAGCAAGGTTGCAGCAGCTTCAGGAGTTGGATGAAAAGAGGTTAGATGCCATTCATCAAACAACTATGATCCAGCAACAAAGAACAATGTGGCATGACAAAACTATCAAGCATAAGCAGTTCCAAAAAGGTAATTGGGCTTTATTGTATGATTCTTGGTATGAAAATTTTCAAGGGAAACTAATTACAAGATGGTTGGGACCTTATGAAATAGATATTGTTTTCCCCAATGGAACAGTAATGCTCATAACAATTGATGATTTTAGGACACCACTATTAGTAAATGTTCATCGACTTCGTCTATACCAGTGACCCATTTCTAAAGAGGACTTTAAGTCCACTTGCATGGCAGAAACACATTATATCCTTTTGGGGGAACCTGCTGCCCCTTATTGCTACTAATTTCTGCATTATATATTTTAAGTATTAGATTATATTTATTAACTAATAATCCATGTCAAGGGTTGCCATGTTACAAATGGTCATTTTGTAGATCTCAGATGTAGGAGAGGCTGATGGAAGAGAACAATCTCATTGCAAGAAGATTTAAGCTTCATTTTGTGAAGCATTGTCATCTCATCCCAATTCACAAATTCACTCCCCCATTTCGATCATTTTCCCTTTTCCCCTTCCCTATGTTCCCCATTATTTTTCAGCAACATTTTTACATTTTTATCATCAATGAAATAAGCATTTTTCAGCAACATTTCCCCTATTTTTCCTATTTACAGCAACATTTTTCCTTACTATTCTCCATTGCTGAAACACCATCTTCCACCCATTTTCCTGTTGCTGAAACACTATCCTCCATTCATTTTCCCTGTTGCTGAAACACCAACTTTCACCCATCTTTTTTGTTGCTGAAACAACATTTCTCCTCAAGGAATTATCATACATTAATTTCCGTTGTAAGAATCACCTATTGCATTTTACTCTGTTCTTTCACTGCCCTCTCCTATGTTTATACAGGCCTTTCATATAATTACCCTCATATTTCAAAACCCCCTTCCATAACCAGTGATGATCTATTAGCAACGTGTACTATACTTTCCGAATATCAATCAAAGGTAAACATGAGGTATGTGTTTGTTATGTGTGAATATTATTAAACTATAGTAAATGAGAAGATTACGGCATTATTACCACAATCTTCGTACATTTAAAACTCATTATTACAGCTGTAGTTGGGGCAGGGATATCAAATCACACGCCATCATTTTGCAACACACCAATCACCGTCGTTTTTTTACCCACGATTATGTCCTATCACCCCATCTTTGTCCTATTATTCCATGATCTCATTTGTAAAATTTACTCTATCCTGGGTGCAGTAATTCGATTTGTCACTGTGCATTTTACTGAAGCCGATAACTATGGGAGGACCTGCTATTCGACATGAGCCCAACTCCATAGCTTTATTAGAATTACATCCAGAGGTATATCAAATTTTTCAGTAGGTAGGATGGGTAGATTATTTTTGGAGGCTCCAGGGATTTGATTCACAGCAAGTCCTTGAATTTGCACGTAATCTATGGGATGGCTACTCTACTGTTCAAGGAATTCGAATTCCAGTCTCAGAGTATGATATAGCACAGGTTTCAGGCCTACCGACTACTGGCATTCGATGGTTTAGTCGTAAACACATCATTTTGAATGCACAATAGGACTTTCTTCTGCCAGGAGAGCAGGTCAAGCCTAAAGGCAAGGGTGTCACACTTCATTCATTACCACCTCCATGGCTGACGGTTGCGGAATTCGTCAAGCACTATCTCACCTGCGAAGGATGCTACCAGGTAGTCTATCAGCATGATTTTGTCTTGTTAAACCATTTGAGACATGGTCGACTATTAAATATGTCGTATTATCTACTTGGGTGTCTAAAGAATATGTCACATTACTGTTTGCATGTAAAATACCCACTCCTTTCCCTCACCCATCATCGTCTTGTTCAGTTATTAATTCAAAGGGGTTTCGCTCAACAGAATCCTCCCCCTCTTAACAATCCACCCCTAGAGCCTCAAGAAGCTGCTGAAATTCCTCAAGAAGTTGTTGAAATTCCTCAAGCGGCAGCTAAAATTCCCAAAGAACCCACTGAAACTCTCGAGTCCCTCAATCAGCTCCGAAAGTCCCCAGCAAACTCCTGTAATCTCTTAGCAGGCCAAAAATCCTTATGAACTGTAACCAGGGAGTATCCCTGATCCCCCAGAAATCCCAACAGCTACATCAGCCAGCCCAATTGACCCTTCTACCACGTCAACTCCACCCCATAATTTAGCAGAATCATCTAGTCCCACTATTCACATTCCTAGTGATGATTTTGAGGATAACCTTCCCATTGCTAGGCTAAAAAGAAAAAGGCAAGATAAGGCTGCTTCCCTACCAAAAAGATGAACAAGGGCCTCAACCAAAGAAGCCACCATTCCTGATACCCCTCCCCTCCTAAGGAAACCTACTCATAAAATAAAAATCACTACTTTACCTACCTTTTTACCTCGAAGATGAATGAGGACATCTACGAAAGCAACAACTGTTACTACCATCCCAAATTCCCCACCTGTTAGCCTAAAACCCCATACACCACCACAGTACCAAGTTCCTGAATCTTTACTTGTCTCACCCTTGGGTATTGAAATGCAAGATGCCCAGGATTTTGTGACATCATTCCTTTTAGAAAATGTAGCTACCACACAAGAACCAGCTACCGATTCAACAACTGCCACATAAGAACCAGCTACTGATTCACCAAATTTAGATATCCAAGATGATGTACAGCATGTAGCTGCCCCACAAGAACAAGCTATTGATTCAGCAGTTGACACACAAGGACCACCTGCTAATGAATAGAAAATAGACGACCAAGATGTAGCTGCCCCACAAGAACCAGCTACTGATTCAGCAATTGTCACACAAGAACCACCTGCTGATGAATAGAAAACAGATGACCAAGATGTAGTTTCCCCACAAGAACTAGCTACTAATTCAGCAGTTGCCACACAAGAACCACCTACTGATGAACAGAAAATAGATGACCAAGATGTAGCTGCCCCACAAGAACCAGCTACTGATTCAGCAGTTGCCACACAAGAACCACCTATTAATGAAAAAGACATAGAAAACCAGGATGTTGCACAAACCGTAGTTGTTACACAAGAACCAGCTACTGGGTCAGCAGCTGTCACACAAGAGCCATCTGCTAATATGAAAAATTTGGATGCTCAAGATGCTGCAAATAATGTAGTTGTTACAGAACCAACTGATGATTCAGCAGTTGTCACACAAGAACCACCTGCTAAGGCTATAAGAGATGTAGCTGCTACGGAACAATAGGCCATTCATCCACCAGAATCAGCTACTGAGACTGCGACTGCTACACAAAGTCCAGTCACTTTGGCTTCCCTTCTACAGGAAAACAAGTTTCTAAAATCAGAAATCGAAGCTTATAAACAGGAATTAATAACGGCAAGGGAAGCCAATGACAAAGAACTTAATTTGTATACTTTAGCCCATGCAGCACCCGCAGCTGAGAAGAGTACAGAGAAATACCGATATATCGAATATATGTGCAGCCAATGTGGTAATATTTATCATCAAGCTGGTTATGAAATAGTTGAAATTCCACTGCCTAGAGGCCCCCCTGCATCTACTTCTGCTGCAATTAAAAAGGAACGCCCTGCTGTCACATAAGAACCAGCAGGGCCTTCAAAAAATTTTGAAAAAGAGGTTAAACCACAAATACCTCGACCTACTATGATTGTTAAAACTAAAAGTCTTGTACCTTGGTCTACAAAGACTGTGTTTACTCAGACTAAGCCTCGATCTACAAAAATGGTCTTCACTCAGAGCAGCAGCACTCAAGCACAAATGGATAAATGGAAGAAATAATACGTTACATCGCAAGAAAGGATCTTGCAGGAGCATAAATCATCATGGAAAAATCATATATATTCAAACTGGGAAGTTTTGGATCAGGTGCTCCAACACTCTCGTGCTCAGAACAAGGAGAATAAATAGCTAAAAACTAGACTACTTCTCATGTTTGATTTGGTTCAAAGATTACTGGCCACCAGGAAACCATCTTCCAATTACTCTCTTTTTCTTTCAGAATGCATAACGTTCTTCCAAACAAAAGCAATTAGAGATGGGAGACCTCATGAGATATCTGCACCTGAACAGTTTGTGAAAACTTTCACAGAGGCATCTACCAGTGAACAAAATCTACTTTGTGAATTATACTTTCATAATGAAGCCATCCCTGAGGATAGGAAGCTCAATCTGAACCCTCTGGTGGGTGATATTCAGATCAGAGCCTTTTTCCCTTTCCTTTCCAATCATCTCACGTGGCAGAATGCCTTACTTTTAGCAAGACATAATGAATATAATCGTCTTCTGTGGATTCGATCCGAGCCACAAAATGCTACCATTTTCATTGCTGAATATCGTCAGTTTCTAAAGTAACCAGCAATGTGTGAACACATCAGACAGTTACAAGCAGTAGTCTTAGAAGACTACCAACACTATGTCAAAGCTAAGGGAGCGCCTGCCTTACAATCAAACAACTTATTCTGGCAACAGTCTTCTAAGGAGAGGCAGGAGTATCATCCATTTACTCCTCTTAATGTTGAAGCAGCAATTTCACGACTACCTAACTATGTCAAATGTGTTTAGTAGTGTGCCGAAAAATGGATAGGATATCATTTTCACTTCCCTCTTCTATGGATGCCAGCACAAGAGTATAAGGTTCATTACAGGTTGTCCAAAAAGGTGGAAGTGGCAGCATGGCAAAGATTACAGAATCTTTATGGCCTCAGAGATCTGTCTAATAGCTCACCTTCTATACTTACTGCCTAAGTAATTTGCACTACAAGGCCCAGTACTCGTACTCAGATACAGAGTAAAGTTGCATGAGGACATGCAACCCTTTTAGTTGGGGGGGATGTTAGGACCCTACATTGTCCTTTTTTTGACCATATATTTTGCTATTATTTCATCCTTTTTCAACCTGTATCTAAAGTCCATATTATGACTTTAATCGATTTTTCCTAAGGTATACAATATTTCTTCTCATTACTATAAGTTTAAATTATTGTACATATAATTACATTACCTTCATAGTTAATTATTGAATCGGATAGTTGCTGAAATAGTTATCATTGCAGTCTATGTTGCTGAAATAGCATGGAGACTACAGGGTTATCATTATAGGTTATGTTGCTGAAACAGCCGTGATTTTCATTCTAGATTTGACAGCAACAGAAGAAGATCATCAAAGGAGCTGCTACACTGGCCGTAACAATCAAATTCCAAAGTCAGCATTGCCATAAACATTGTAACAACATTTTGTTAATGGGAAAACCAATTACCCCATTTTGGTATATTGGGTTAAAGATAGGACTTACAATGTAATCAATTGTAATAGATGTCTCCTCTTTAAAAAGAGGATCCATCTACATTAGAGGGGGACAGACTGCTGGAAGGTTTTTAAGCTGAGGAAAAAGAACTGAATCTTTTTGTAACATGACATATTGATGGATAAATAGAATATTGTTCTGAGCAATTCTTTTTTCTTGTTCTCTGGGTAATCTTGTGAGAAGGACAGGGCCCACCTTCATCACAAGATTCACCCATTCCATTCCCACAGTGTGTTAAGTGTGTTTTCTAACTATACCTTGTTAAAGTTCTATTTACTGAATATTGCTCATGCGTTATTCCTGAACTCTACTTTTTCAATTGATTGTTGCATTACTTTCTTGAACTTATTTATAGTTTATCCATGAATGTTCTATTGGAAATTAATTTTACAAAGTGAGTTGATAAGCATGGTAATCAGAAACAGGTGCTGAAGGTTCCTGCTTAGGGAATAGGGTCTTGTTCTCTGTTACAGCATAGCTAGTGCTTTCCTTTGCAGATTGATTCCTTTCATTAGATTGTTCTTTTTAATGAAATTAAGAATCCCTTGATATTTGTCTGCAATAGGTTGCCTTTGCTGTAACTCAAAGTAGAGCTTCAGTTTGCTTAGAACAAGGTGTGACGGGTATACTTATTACTACAACTTTTTCTACTTTTGAGATTGAGCACATACAGTGCGTAGTTGTCATTGAAATAACAGACTTCCCTGGGTTGACAATTTATGTAAAACTTAGTTGTCTAAATTAATCAACAATTAAAGTGACCAACACTACCATTTTCAACATTCCCACTTAGCTAGGAGGAATTTCCAACTGCATCATAAGTCTCATCTCGGATATATATGTCTAAACATAAGGGAAGTTCATAGTTGCACCGTCATCCAATCTCATCTCATCTAGTATTAGTTGAACAATGATGACTTAATGTATATAAGAATAAGAATTACCCATACTAACAATAGGGGAGATCAGGCCTAGAATTTGACGTTCCACATAACGTTTTTTCGATTTTTAAATGTATTTGACAACACATTTTTTTTTCAAACGTATAAAATAACAGTTAAAAAAAATCTCAAACCATAAATTTGATGTTCAGGTATCTAGGTTTCTCGTCATAAATTTTAGGGGGGAATGAGGGAGTACGGGCTCAGTCAACCTCATCTCAGCGACTCAGTCGTAGATTACTCCATACCCGATCCAGACCATTGAATATTCGCAAAATAAAGGATGTCTTTGGTGTAAATGTTAAATGATTTCTTTTGTAAAATAAAATAAAGGTCAGTAATTCAATTTTAAGGGCTGAAGGCACAAATTTCTTATTTTCTAGGGTGATACATATTTTTTTAGCAGAGCAAAAACCGCCAAAATAGAGGACTATTTTGTCCTAATTTTTATTTGTAGACTCAATCTCCTCCTCTGATCTTCAAAAATAGTAGAGATGATTTTTTCTGTTGTTTCTGTTGTTCTTATCGTTAGTTTTACTTTTGAATCTTTACGAAGTTTGGGTATGAATTTAATTTGCAACCCTTTGAAATGTCTGGATTAAGATTTAATTTAAAAGTTAGAAAAGTTCGAATTTAAATTAATTTTATAATTTGGCAAATTCTAGATTTAAATTTAATTTAAAGTTTCATAGGCTCGATTTTGTTTCATGTTTTCCTACCATGGCATTTAAGTAGGAACACTTGAATTTAAATTTAGATTTTCATTGTATTTTTGAGTCTTTTTGGCAATATATTTGAATTGAATCATTCGTTGTCTTTTAGTTTTTGAATGATACAGTACACAAACTTTCTACCTTTAAATGTGTTTACATTGGTCACTTTCATGTCTTTAGAGATGTACAATGGCCGTGTTCAGCTTCATGTGGGAGTTATTTATGGGAGGAATTTGATTTCACGAATCGGATGATATGCATTTTCTCTGGTTTGAAGCTTGCGTTTATGCATAAATTGATTTCCACTATATTATAATATTTCGATTCCTATTGTTTTCCAGCCAAAATTTCGGCTTCGTTATAGGACAATCCTTAATATTGTCCCTTCGGACCATCCCCTTATTGTGCCATCTCAACATAGTGAAGAAGAAATAGAAATTAAGTGTGCCCTTGCCACTGAGATCCGTCAATGATATTGACTCACCATCCTATTTGTGGTATAAGGAGATTTAGAGTTGAACATTAATTAATTACTATACCTTTCAGAGTTTTTTTATTGGTCTAAATTTATATAAACAATTTTGATTCATATTTTCTAATTTTATTACAATTTTTTTTAAATATTTATAGTTTAAAATTTAATTTTAAACATATAAATTAATTTATCTTCTTTTTTTTAACTTAAATATTTAAATTATGCTAAGTTCATGGTCAAATTTATAATTTGATTTTTTAAATATAATTTCATTAAATTTGAAAAGGAAACCGTAAAAACTTAAAACATTGTTTTTCATTTCACATGGATCATTGTATTGATGACAAGAAAAAAAAAATCTATTTATTGAGAGTGGAATGTATAGAGTAGTTTTTTTTTTTGTGAAATATATGGTTATAGTTTTTTTTGTTTTTTGTTTTTTGTTTTGAATTATATTGTTTCATGCGGTATTTAAGTTGAAATTTTTGTATGATTTTTTGTAGTTAAGCATGATTATATAATTTCTTATTAAAATAATATTTTTCTTTATTTAAATTTTAAAGAGTTTTTTTGGGTTAAAATATTGTATATTACTTTATGAAATTAGAGATATATCATATACTAACTAATGCTTAGAGGGAGGAAGCAAATCTCGACCTCTAAAGTAGTATGACTCTGTTATAAACTGACAACACTGGACTCCTTGTCTAAGAATGGGAAGGTTTTATAAACTCTCTTGTCTGGCCTTCTGCTCTCTTGTAACAATACAATTCACAATTCAGAGTTGGTTTCATCTATCAAATTTCAGTCTTGTTGAACAGGAGGGATTGGACTCTAGACAACATACATTCCAACTTCCCAAGTCCAACAAATGCTTTAGTCCATAAACTTAGCATTCTCTTATTTCTTTACTCCTTGCATATTGAAGTTCATTTCTACATTACCCCTAATTCTAGGCCGGGTCAAGACTCAAAGAGGTATTACACTCATGGCCTCCAATATTGACACAGTCACAGAATCACATAGGACATAGTTAGGCTCTATTGAATTAACTTTGAGCAAGATTTTTTTTTTATCCAACAGTATTTTCTGGAACCTTAAAGTTCAACCTTGACAAGCAGTGGCTCATGTAACAATATGCTTTTGAATTTTGGAAAAAAATTAATTTCCTCAATCTTTCCCGTATATTTTCAATCTACTTTCATATATGCACAAAGTATGACAGTTTTCGTCTTTCATATCGGAAAGTGTTTTCTCTGAAGCCTTCCTACCTTTGAAGCATGAAAACGTATTCCTCAGGAGGTCTCAAATTGAAAAAGTTCACCACAATCCATGTGCATGTTCTTAGAAAAAAATTGACTTAGCATTTCTTCGCACTATTTTTCATATCTTTAATAAAAGGCTCCTCAATTAGTTGTAAAAATTATCATAATTCTGCCCTTGTCGTCAAAATAAATAACCCGCGCTGCCTAGAATCATGCTTATCAAAAGTTAGCAATATTAGTTCAATCCTTTCACAATGAGGATGATGCTTCTGTCCACTTCATTGTTGTAACAAACTATTTATTCGTCCCATGTTGTAGATGGAACTTAGCAAATTTGAGAGAGATCGCATGCACAAAGTTTAATACGAAAAACATTAAAAGTATTAGTTTATGTCTTGATGGTTGCATTAACAATATACATAATTATTGTTATTTTAAACACAAGTTATCATAGATTTTAGCTAAAATATCAAAGGTGTCATGATTGGGCTTAGCCAATAAATCATTTGTGATGGGCAATGGTTCTTCGACAACTAGTTACTTCCATTTAGTATTTTTCTCTTTATGCAGGTTTTCCACATCTAATATCCTTAGAGGGATGTATAACGCCATCTCATCCAATGATGATTGAGGATCCTCATCATCCTAACTATGTGACCTTCTTTAGTGCCTTTCACATATTAAAATTTAAGTATATAATCAAAACTATTAACCCAAAAAGCTGAAAAGCCTTATAAAACCTTAAAAGTGTGGTTTTATGCTATTTCGAAGCACATATGCTAACTTAGGAAAAAACAAGGCACTTTCAGAGAGATTAGTGAAAGTTGAGATGCAAGAGTAGTTGAAAGAGAGTTTCCCTATAAAAGGAAGTTGACACTCACAACTTTGCATAGAACGTATAATGAAAGGCATGAAAAATATAAAAACGTCATTAAATTTTCATTTGATGGGAAAAGGGGATTTGAAATTCCAGGCCTGGGGGAGATTGATTTACCACAACTAAGTCCATGGTAGTTTTAAATGACCTTGGTAAATATCAGACACAGTATGTCCACTAACTAATCCTCACCCAACTTGATACTTAACGATAAATTGGTAGAACATTTGCATCCAACACTTAGGGGAGATCAATTTACCACAACCAAGTCCATGGAAGTCACATCTGACCTTGGTAAAGATCACACACACGTAAGTCTCATCACCCACTCGCCATAAGGGTGGTAATCTTGACAAGCTTAACCATCTCAATATGGCCCTTGTTTAATAATGACACGAAGGTGACTTGCGGGTAGGGGTATGTACTCATCCAAGTCCATGGCCCTAAGAAGTACCCTCAGACCCAGGAGCCTCACTACTCATACCCACCACCAATTCCATGGCTAATCGAAAGACAGGTGGAAGAGCATATGCTTAGCATTCTTAATCTGGAGTGTTTCCTCCCAAGGAGGGATACATTCTCCTACACTCCAAGTTTCTCTTTGAAGAACAAGAACTTCACTTTCAAAAAAGGCTTGGTGAGAATGTCTAAAACTTGCTCATTTGTTGAGATTTGTTGGAGCCTCACTGCTCCTCTTTGTACCATATCTCTGATATAATGGTACTTTATCTTGATGTGCTTTGACCTATCTTGGAATATTGGATTCTCATAAAGTCTAATCCCACTTTGATTGTCACATTATATCATTGTCGTATCTGGCACATGTTCAAACATCTATGTAAATAGATCTCATAGCCACACTCCCTCACAACTAGCCATACTAGCTACAATAACTTTGCCTCAGTTGTACTGAGAGTGACAGATTTCTTCTTCTTTCTCATCCAGGATACCATGGAAGATCCCAAGCGAAAGAAACACCCTAATGTGCTCTTCCTATTTGTAACACTCTTAGACAAATCTACATTTGCATACCAATGTAGTCTGAAATCATCACCAAAGGAATATCTCAATCCATGATTGATCGTCGCATGCAGATATCTCAACGCATGTTTTTTAGCCACCCAATGAGCATGCAAAGGTTCCACCATTAACTGGCTTAAGGTGTTAATGGAAAAACATATATCTGGTGTATTGTTGACCAAAAACATCAAAGTCCCAATCAAATGTTGGTACATAGAAGGATCCACTAGATTTCGTCCCACAGCTTCGCCACATAATTTCTTGAAGTTTGCCTCCATTGATGTGGCCATGGATGTGAAAATTTCAGTACTAAAATTCTATTGCAACAAATGGAAATTATTCTTCTAACTTTAAATTAATTAGTAGTTTATTTTCTACATAAAATAATGAATAATTCACACTACAAACTTAAAAAATTAAATTTTGTGGAAGATAAACTGGAAACTGAAAAAATATTGGCACACACACAAAAATTATGACACAATTATTTTTGGACTAAAGTCCCCGGAAAAACCCAACTTGGGGAAATTGGTGCAGCAACTGAGGGTTTTATATTATTAAGCAGAAGTGAGAAATTTTGAGTACAATTGGACGTCAAAATATGGCAATCATGCAGAGAAAAATACTAACAAAAATCTAGCGAGGAATTTTCCTCACCCCACAAGCAATCCAAGCTCTAACTTCTAGCTCCAAGTGAGTCATCCAAACAGCCTCTACGCATGCCTGTGTCGCACTAGCATAATCCCTACTATGCTCTTCCTGAAACAATTTCTCCATAATATGTCTTGTCTTCCACTGACTGAGAAATGGTCTCTCCGACCCTCTAGAACACTCTCCTGGCCTATGGAACTGAAACCCATCTTCTCTCCAGAAAAATTGAATTTCCTCTATAGGCTTTTGTGCAACCCCTACATCAACCTCTCTATGGCTATCTTTTCCCCTCTGCAAGCTACTCTTTGGAACTGGAATCTCTTCCTCCAAACTCACTGTCCCTTCCCCTCTCTATCTCTCCTTCCTTCTCTAGATTGAACTCTTCCGGAAACTACTGCTACTCTCTAGAAATCAAACTGCCCAAGGAAATCGATCTTAAGTGTGTGTTCTCCATCTACCCATTGACTGCCTCTTATAATCTCTAGTTGGAACTCCAACCACCAATATTAAAACATAATCAATGGTTGAGATCATTACTAGATCGATATGTGTGAGTTTCTAGATGATTCACACCTTTCTCAATTAATACTAATTAATTAATCCCTTTTCCTAAGTTTAGTTTTAGGAAATATCTAAAAATATGATAATAATCTAATTGAGACACTTCTAAATGTAACTTCCAAAAACGATTTTAGGGTTATGGAGAACTCTTGTGTTTTAGCCTCTCCACAAATTTTATAAACTAGAATACCTCTGATGCTACAAAACTAACACTCCTTATTAGCGAGGAAGGTGTTATAGTGTTACACTACTACTACAACATCATGTCTCTATATCACCCATTGTATGCTACTGATGTTTGGCCATTGTGATTGACTTCCACTTCCCACCAACAATTGCGCAACTCTAATTTTCCATATGTGTTGTTGTTAACACAACTAAACTACCACCAACTCTTCATCTACACTACAACTCCCTCTCATATGTAGTTGTTGCAACTGCAACTACTCTAACTAAGAAGCATTGAAAATACTGAATCAACTATGTCTCTTGTTTCATATGTCTCTAAAGAACCTAACTACTACTATCCTCCACACTATCCACTGGGGAATTTGTGCTGCTACTAACTCTTCTACTGAGCCTCCTGCTCTACTGTCAAAACTGCACTACATTCCTCAACACCTGACTGCTACTAGTCTACAACTGTCACTCTAGAATATGACTACATCACTGATGCTAATCCATCCTGCTACTGAATATTGTGGGCCCCTCTAGCTAGGTAGTGATCCATGAGGAGGACATTTCAATGGACCCTACCCAAACTCTATGTTGCTTTGGGACTAAAACTCCATACTGCCCTATCTCACTACTGGAGGTATAACTACACACATGGTAAAATATTCCTCCAACCTGGAGGACAACTTATCTATCTCTATGGATGTTGTTTCTTGTCCTTCTTCCTTAAATGAAATTGGGTACAATAGTGGACAAACTTGCCACACCTGAAGCACTTGACTTTAGATAGGTCCTTTTTCTTCTTCTTCTCCCCCTATCCCTAACTAGGACCCTTTGATGCTAGGGCCAAATCATCCTCTTCCTTCTCACCCTTCATGCCCTTGCTACTACTTTCGATGATGGTACTCTTTAATAGAGCTCGTCTCAACTCATCCTGTTGTAAGTTTGACCACATCTTGTCCCACCTAAGCAATTTGTCTTGACCCAATATACTTTGGATAAAGACTTTCCACTCCTTTGAGGCACTATTCAGTGCTAAACATACAAGCTATGCCGATTGAGGTACCTCCCCAATAGTTGCAAGATGGTCAAGGACCTCCTAAATCCTGGTGAGGGAGGGATCTATGCCTTCACCCTTATGCATCTTGATGTTTATCAGCTTCTCCTACATGAACATCTTTTGTTTCTTAGAAGAATTCTAATATGGTTGGTCAAGAGCATCCCACATTTCCTTGGAAGTATTCTTGTCATATACATGTGAGACTATATGATCTCAGACTCCATCTAGGATCAACTACTTTTCCTTCGTCATCTCTTTCATGTATTCCTTCAGCTGATTTTCATACTGAGGAACTTCCACCACATTATCTACATAGGCTTTCATGCCATATTCATCCAATAGGAAGGACATCCTTGTCTTCTAGATGACAAAGTTGGAGGCTCCCTCTAACCTATCCTAATCTCTAAGCCCAGTTGTGTCCATATCTGAATTTGATTGAAAAAATTCCTCTTCCTCTGCTTGGCTATTGAATCTGATATTCACACTCCCTTTTGAGTGATAAAAATTAACTACAACAACTATTAACTGCAACTGGGAAAATAAGATTTCTAGGCTAGAAACCCTCTGATAGAAATTTTATTTGTGTTCCTTTCTCTTCCACAACCTGAATGCTACTAGCTGCCTAGTCCTGCTTGTCCTATGTGTGCCTTTCTCTTCCATCCAACACTAATTAAACTACTATAAAACCCTATTGTTTCCAGACAAGAAATCTACTCTAATAAAATATTGAGTTGTTTCTCCCTTTCCTACTGGAATTGCTTCCTCGGACAAATCAAACTTTCTACCTTCTGCCACTGGAAAATAGAACCTTGTCCAGTAATTTTCACTTCCAAGCTAGGCATTGAGCAAACTCTGAAAATATACATCCTGCTTCTCCCTCTGAACAACGAAAATTTTCCTCTTTAACTTTAAGCCTTCTGTCTATCAAATATGCTCTGATACCATATGAAAATTTCACTACTAAAATTCTATTGCAGAAACTGGAAATTATTCTTCTAACTATAAATCAATCAGTAGTTTATTTGCTATGGAAAAAAATGAATAATTCACAATGCAAACTTTACAAATTAAATTTTACAGAAGATAAACTGGAAACTGAGAAAATACTCGGACACGCACAAAAATTATGACACAGTTATTTTTGGACTAAAGTCCTCGGAAAAACCAAACTTGGGAAAATTGGTGCAGCAGCTGAGGGTTTTATATTATTAAGAAGCACTGAGAATATTTGAGCACAACTGGATGTCAAAATATATCAATCATGTAGAGAAAAATACTGGCAAAAATCTAGTGAGGAATTTTCATCATTCCACAAGCAATTCGAGCTCTGACTGCTAGCTCCATTGAGTCATCCACATAGCCTCTATGTAGGCCTGTGTCACCCTAACGCAATCCATTCTACAATATGCCTTAAAAAATTGCTTCTCAAGTCATCATGTCTTCCATTGACTGATAAATGGTCTCTCCGGACCTCTAGAACACTTTCCCGGCCTCTGGAACTGAAACCCAGCTTCTCTCTAGAAAAATCGAATTTCCTCCAGAGGCTTTTATGCAACCCCTGTGTCAGCCTCTTTATGGTTATCTCTACCTCTTTGCAATATACTCTCTAAAACTGGAATATCTTCCTCCAAACTCACTATCCCTGCCCCTCTCTATCTCTGCTTCCTTCTCTGGATCAAACTCTTCCAACAACTGTTGCTGCTCTCTAGAAATCACACTACCAAAGGAAATCGATCTCAAGCATGTGTTCTCCATCTACCCATTGACCTCCTCTTATAATATCCATTTGGGACTCTAACAACCAACATTAAAATGTAATCGATGGCTAAGATCATTACTGGATCGATTCATGTCAGTTTCTAGATGATTCACACCTTTCTCAATTAATATTGATTAATTAAACCCTTTTCCTAAGTTTAGACTTACTAAATATTTAAAAATAGGCCAATAATTTAATTGAGATACTTCTAGGTGGAATTTCCAGAAATAATTTATGAGTTATGGATAATTCCTATGTTTTATCTTCTCCACAAAGTTTCAAGACTAGAACACCTTCGATGCTACAAAAACTAACAATGGATTTGCAATCCACCATCCCAAATCTCTCCAAGAGTTCGACAACATATTTTCCTTGGTTGCGAAAATTCTCTCAAGGTTTCTACCACACCTCTAAGCCCTAGAAATAGTGCATACACTGTATATCTTTCATCTCAAATTTGTAGTAAAGATCCCTCTTACATTGGATGATCAAAGGTTCTACTCTTGTCATGAACAAATCATCAACATATAAAACCAAAATCAATGGCATACCTTTGACAATCTTGAAGTAAAGGTTGGGGTTCGCATTTCTTTTGTTGAATCCCTGCTTCATCAAGTATCCATCAATCCGAGCATATCAAGCCATGGGGGCTTGCTTTGTTCCATAGAGGGATTTATTCAATCTACGAACATGGGTTTCCTTGTCATGTTCCTCAAATTCCTGAGGTTGTTCTAGGTACACCTCCTCCTTAAGTATACCATGAAGAAAATTTGTCTTCACATCCATATGTTGAATGGTCCAACCCTAATTAGAAACTAGAGAAATGATAGACTAGATGGTATTGTATATGGAAATAGGTGCAAATATCTCATCATAATATTCTCCCTCTTTCTAGGAGAATCCTCTAGCCATGTATCTTGCTTTAAACCTTTCAGTGCTACCATCAGCTTCATGTTTGATTTTGTATGTCCACTTGGAATTTACTACAAACTTCCCCTCAGGTCTCAAAAAAACCTCCCATACAACATTTTTCATGATGGATTGATATTCCTCTGTCGTGACATCTCTCCAAACTTGTTCCTTCACTACTTCTTCATAATTGGCAGGTTCAGATTCTGTGATACTACTCATCAATGTAACATATCCATCATATTTACAAGACTTCTTACTTTCTTTGAAGGTGCCTCTAGGGGTCGAATGTTTCTCTACATCCTATAATTTTTGGGTCTAAAATGGGCCTCCTAAGGCAAATTATTAAATAATAGTGCAAATAATAAAATAAGATTAGATTACATCATCAAATTTTAGAGGGAAAAAGAAAAAACTACTTTTTCAACTCATATTTTCAACTTATCTCCCTATGGTTTTACTCAGATTTTGAGTGGGAGCACTCGTTAGATGTAGAATTCAATTCCTCATCCCAGGAGTACCCATGTTTCATACATTCGATGGACCTTTCTACACGTAAAATGAGAAATACATGAAAAAAGTGATTGCAATCACGTTTTTCATTTTCCATGTAGCAAGGTCCATCGAAAGTATGCAACATGGGTACTCCTTCGATTAGGAATTATATGCCACATCCAACAAGTTCTCCTTCTTGAAATTTGAGTAAAACCATATGGAGATAACTTGAAAATACAAGTTGAAAAAGTTTTTTTTTAATGTTTTTATTTTTTTACTCCAAAAATGGTGAATCATCCCCCATGATTTACATCATCATCTTGAATCCTGTTGGCTATTATAAAGCTGATTTTGGTTGTACATTTTTGTTTTGAGGCCCATTTTAGACCTCAAAATTTCTCTAATGACAAAGCCATAAAGGTCTGTTCCTAGAAGAAGAAGCATCACAATGAGGAGGATATAAAGGATCCAAAGGTTCCATAGGCTCATCTTGAAGGTCAAGCTCTAGCAAGGATGGTTTTGCATCTACATCCATAGTGTCATCTCTTATCTTAGTGCTGGAAGGGATAGGAGAGTCCCTTGCTTTTCCAAGGAAAAAAATTTCCTCAAAGGTCACATTTCGGTTGAACTCAATGTTTCTATGTCCTGGAACATATATCATGTAAGCTTTAGAATTTTTGCAATAACCAACAAACATATGTTTCTTTCCTGAAGCCTCTAGCTTTTAACTCTTCTCTTTCGGTACATGAGTGTAGAGACGGAAACCAAATATTCTCAAGTGTCCAACTTCTAGTTTCAAACCTATAAAAACTTCTTCAGGAGTCTTGTCCCCAAGAATCGATGAGGGCTTCTATTTTGGACATATACTATAGTGTTTGTCGCTTCTTCCCATAGAAACATAAGAAGGTTTTGATCATGAATCATGGCTTTGAATGCTTCCAATATGGTCCTATTCTTCCTCTCAACATCTCCATTTCATTGAGGGTTGTATAGAATAGTCACCTCCCTCTTAGTCTCGACTTCCTTACAAAATTCCTTGAATTCACTTGAAGTGTATTCTCCTCCATTATTTATCCTCGATATCTTTATCTTATTTCCAGTTTTATTTTCCACTACAGATTTGAAGTCCATGAACATGTTGGAAACCTCGTCCTTGGTCTTCAAGAAGAATATCCAAGTCTTATGGGAGAAGTTATCAACAAATATCACATAGTATAAATATCCTCCAAGAGATATCATCGACATGGGCCCATAAAGGTCAAAAGAAATATGTTGAAGAATCTCATTAGATTTTTTGCTACTAGAAGGCAATGGTCCCTTGACATTATTTCCACTAGCACATCCCTAACATACACCTTCATGTTCAACTTGAATCTATGTAATGTTGAAGCCATCCTACTCAAGCCAGGAAAAGCCTTGTAATGAAGGTGAGCAAATTTTCGGTGCCAAAACTCACACTAATTAGTGCTCTCATGAACCAATGCTTGAATTGGTCGACCACACATCCTATATAGGCCTTCATTTTTGACACCAAGTGTGAAGGTTTCCTTTAAGATTTCCTTTTCCATGCAAGGAATTTTCCATTAATAGATGCAACCCTGAATCCTTTATCTTCCATCGCTAAAATGGAGACAATATTATTCTTCAAGCTCGACACATATAACACATCCTATAGATGAATGGTTTGACCAAAATCCATATGGACAAAAATAGAGCCAATTCCTTTGACAGGATGAAAAGATTTATCACCAAGTATAATGTTCAAATTTGTCTTCTTCTCAATCAAATTCGAGATGATTTCACGATACTCAGTCAAGTTTCTAGATGCCCCACTATCCACCATTTAATTATAAATGTTATCTGAAGATGAGATAGAAATAGCAGAAACGAGAAAATATTCAGACTCAGCTTGAGTATTAGAAACATTATCAACATACCTTGTGTTTTTGGGCCTCTTTTGAGGGAATTAAGTCTCTTCTACACTTGCATGGGAGGAAGGACCTCTTCCTCTCCTTCTCTTGTTGAAGTTGTTGTTGTTTCCATTGTTGTTGTTATTGGGCCTTTGAGCACTTCTTTCATTGGGACAATCTCAGGCTATGTGGTCAAATTTTTCATATCTATAGCATTGGAATTTTGAAAATTCATTTCTATTATTGTTGAAAGATGGAGTTGGATTGTTTGAATTCCATTTGGAAGGTCTTCCTTTCCATTTTTCTTTCCTTCCATTTTTTGCAAAGGTTGTAGGTTCTCCTTCTTATCTTTGAATTCTTCCTCTGGAAATGATCTTGGATTCCTCTTAAGTGTAAGAGCCCAAGAGTTCATCAAATGAAGGGTGCTCTTTTCTACTACTAATGTTGGTTATGAATGTCTCCTAAGACATGGGGAGTCCACCAAGGGTTATCTGCACAAGCTCTCTATCAGGTGTGATTTCTCCAATGGAAAGAAGTTGATCTCTTATTTGAGAGATTCTCATGAAGTAGCCTATTATAGATTCTGACTTGGACATCTTGATATCATGGAGTTGAATCTTCAAGGAAATGATGTGGCTCAGATTTTTGACCTCATACATCCTAATCAATCTCTCATACATATCCTTTGACTTCGTCAACTTGGACACATAAGTGATAAGATGATCTATGAGATAATCAATGATGATATTCTTGGACTTGATCTCACCCTTCATGTACTTGGATTTGACATTGGCAATGGCATTATCAGGAGGTTCAACTACCTTTCCCTCCACACACTCCATCACATCATTATGTTCAAGGGTAAGATCCAATCTATCACTCCATGTTGCAAAGTTAGAGGCATCATTCAACTTCTCTTCAATATTGAAGTAGGTGGAAGTCATCTTGTCTAAGAGAGTTGATCACCAATTAGAAAGAGAAGTGTCTCAAGGGGTGTATTCATTGTTATCCAATGGCTAATATTCACCTCAACTCTGATCCCACGTCAATTTTTCTCAAGTTTAATGCTAATGTAATTACTTAAACAATGTAGCATTCAATTTCAATCACCCCAGTAATAGTTAAGTAATTATAGATAAAATAGTAAACAACAATTCACAATAGAAGATAGCCAAGGACAATGAGACAGGGAGAATTTGGTCAAAGACTAAGGAAAAACACCACAAGGGGTAAATCCATAATCAAATCTTCTTCTTCTTAGATATTCAATAAATATTCAACTAAGATACAATCCTATTTGTACATCCATAACCCAATCAAAGTCAACCTTTGACTTTCCAAGTAAACCAAGACAAATCCAGTAAAAAAAGAGAGAGAGAATGCAATGCTGGTCAAAGATTATAGTCTGTAATAGAGGAATTTATTTTGGCCTGTGGAAGTTCGGTCAACCTCAGTCAACGGATCCCTGAAATTCCTCAGTCAAACCCTACAGTGAATGCCCATAATTTTGGTTTACATAGAGAGAAATATATGGTCAACACAATAGAATATTCCAGTCAAATATTTGACCTTCCAAGACAG
Organism: Pinus tabuliformis; assembly: GCA_031772625.1. Classification (NCBI taxonomy): domain Eukaryota; kingdom Viridiplantae; phylum Streptophyta; class Pinopsida; order Pinales; family Pinaceae; genus Pinus; species Pinus tabuliformis. Next base: position 996,141,602 of record CM062808.1, on the reverse strand, counting down.
TCAAACCCTTGTTCAAACAAAGTCAAAGTCTTCTTTTAATTCTCAGTCAAGGGAGAGAGAGTTGGCCTATGGTTAACCTCAGTCAACATCCCAAAAACAAAGATGAATATGTGATCAAACCCAATAAAATGATCTTGGAATGTTAAGCCTCTCAAGATAGTCAAATCCCTAGGTCAAGCAGAACCAAAATATCCCAAGTCAATGCAGGTCAAAGAAAGAGAAGTATGTTGGTCAACGCAAAGAAAAGACGTTCCTTTGACTCTTTCGCACATGTGAGATACTCCTGCAATTTCAAACTGAATTAATGTGATGTGATTGTGTCTAAATGAGGATCAATGATGCCATATTTATATGTGATTTAGGATGTGGCTTTTCACACATGTGGGGTTGACTTGATGGTCATGAGGTTGACTTGGTCAAAGTCAAAATATTAGTTCTTATCAACATTTTGCTTTTGAATGAAGCTTCCATTTTCAACAAGTCTGTTATAATAATATCAACTTATATATCTACCATTTTGGTGGCTTTTCATCCTAAACTTAGGATTCTACTCATCTTCATTCCCTATGAATTTTGTCAAACAATTACCCAACACTCTAGGATTTTCTCCGTAATAGATTTCAATCCATATGGCCCACGTGTTGGAAACCCAAACTTTGATACCATTCTGTAACACCCCAGCCACCTGCTAGGGAATATCCATACCCCTGTGACCCTTTGTAACCTGGATTTCTAACAAATTTTCATTTAATTTACTTTCGGTGACATATGTTAACCATTTCTAAGGCATTATATAATGCAATGCACTCACCTACAAGGATATAATTACAGAATAATTCAAATCAATGTTTTAAATAACACTTATCTGATAAAAATTTCCAATTAGCTACAAACCTCAAACATTCCTCCCCTCCATAAACCATGCTACTCTTTTTCTCTCAACGGTGCATCACGCCTGAGTTGGGGCTTCAACTCCATGGGGAATAACTTAACAAAAATCAAGTACATGACCACTACCATAAATAAACAAGGCCAAGTTACCAAATCCCATCAACTTCTAACCAATAGGTTCACATCCTCCATTAGCTCCCACACCCAAGTAGTGCACCCCCTTATTTGCACCTGTATTCAGGCTCGAGCTATGCCACTACCTCTAGGGTGTCTAACTTGGCTAGCTAGGGATGTCTTAGAGAATTGTGGCTAAATGAATTCATGCTTCTCATTTTGGTCTCTAGGTACCCTCTATGCCCTCACACTTCGAAACTTGTCCCACCTATGATAGGGTCATCCCTTGATTTTACACCAAGGTGTCCAATACAATATTTTTTGCTAGATTCTTTAAGATAATAATCTAGAGTATGAATAACCTTAATTTTATGTGCATGTCCCTTTCTTGAAACGTGGTACCCCTCAAAGTCACTTGATGGAATTCTTGTTACAAGAATGTGCACTTTTATCATTATTAAGTCATATGAAGCCCCCTTTTAATGCAATTGGAGTCTTAGCCCCCCATACTATTTTTTTCTAATTTAGTCTGCAACAGTAATGTATTTTTATTAACATGCATGAAACTTTGTATCTACAAAGCTAGGCTCTCTAGCCTCAAAACACATAAAATTATATGCACATGATCACATTGGCCACAAAATATATACTAACACATGCACATGGGCATGACATGCCCCAAAAATAATCTAGACTCATTAGCCTAATTAACAAGTACTAGCTCACTAGGATAAGTTTTGACATGTACATGTTATTTGCATTCTAGGGGTTGAGTTGAGATGTTACACCTTCCCTTTCTGAGAAATTTTAGATCTACAATATTTCTTGTAATTCCATTATTTTCCAAATCTCCAACATACCTTAACAGATTTTCCTGGATATTTATATCTTCCTCTATATTTAGATATTCATTGAAGGACTTCTTTTTATTTCTATTCTAGGAGCATCCTCTTACAAACAAGCCATATGTGTTTTGACTTTGCATTTTTTTCTATCTCGTCTCCTTCATTAATAACAATAACACTATTTCATTGAAATTTAAGGTAGTTTCATTACTACCTATGGAAACAACCAAACTATCCCATGATTTCGGTAAAGAACAAAACAAACTGATACACTTATCTTCATCTAAAATAGCAATATTAATAGATAATATCTTACTTACCATAATATTGAAGGCAATTAGATGCTCTGTTACTGAGTCCACATTCTTCATCTTCAGGTTATACATTTTTTTCCACAAGAACATTGTTTACACCAAGGACTTAAACTAATACAAAGCCCCTAACATTAGAGGAAAATTCAACCTAAAGTGGCATCCTAAGGAAAAATAATCAAATAGTAGTTAAAATAATCAAATAAGAGTTATAAATTTTGGAGGGAAAAGAATAAAACTACCTTTTTTAATTGTATATTTGGCTTATCTCCTTATAGGTTTACTCAAATTTCAAGTGTAGACACTCGTTGGATCCAGAATTAAATTGCACATCTAATGAGTACCTATATACATACTTTTGAGAACACCCACATTGACAAAAATCAACATGCTTTTTTTATGTATCTTCAATTTTATCAATGTGGGTGTTCTCAAAAGTATGCATAATGGGTAATCATTGGATGTGGAATTTAATTCTACATCCAATGAGTGCATACACTTGAAATTTGAGTAAACCTATAAGGTAAAAAGACAAAAATACAATTAAAAAAGTAGTTTTTCTTATTTTACCTCCAAAATATTTACATATACCTCTGTTTAAATTTGAAGGATTTTGATTGGTTTACATATTATGACATGGAAATTACATGAAAATTTAATGGGCACTTTTAGGCTCAAATTTCCTCTAATGCTTGTTCCATAAATGCTTTATTGTAGCTTCCACTGACACATCTAGTAATACAAAATCTAAGAAACATAATCATATTGTGCTCTTTTCCTTTAGATGCAACTTGGTTCAATATTCTATTGATATCCCCGTTGATGTAGAACCAAAATTCACAATTCTCCACTGATCTTTCCCGCTAACAAATCTTCTATTTTTAGCTTTCATAGCTCAAAGTTTTGCACATTAAATTTCTCTATCTCTATCAACCTTGAACTATTCACCATTTCCTTTCACCCTAACAATAACTTCTACAAATCTCTCACTATAATAGGTCCTACCACAGGGCCAAGTCAAACCCCTTAGCCACAAAGGTGTCCCCTTTAAGTCAAAATTGCTATGATACTAAACATATCTTTAATGCTCTAAGCTTAATTGTTGCAAACAAATTCTTCATAAACTGAAAATATGCAATGTCAAACACACACAATAACACAAATATTTTATCCTTGAAACCTAAATCGAGAAAATTATCAATATTTTTCCAATATATTCTTTTCTACAACATTAAACTCCAATATATATCCCATGGCATCCGTAAACCACCAGTTCATTTACTATGGCTTGGAATACAACCATAGCTCCTTAACTGAAACTAAAATACCACCATGCACCACAAAACCACTTTTAACAAAAATATTATGCTAGAAACCACCAAAGACGAACACAAAAAACTACCCAAAATAATTAATTGGGGCCTCTAGTGGCACAAGGATTAAGGAGCCTCTGGTGCACATAGATCAAGCATAAGAGAGCAGGTTTTGCAAAGAAACCCAAGGAGGCAACAAAGAAACAAGTGTGTGTTATAGGATTGAGATCAAGCAGGATCAAGGCCAAACAAGATCAATTGTATTAGTTGATATTTGTGAGAGAAGAAGAATGGTTTCTCAAGGAGACAGGTTGCTTTGTAATAAATCCAAGTGTGCAATAACAATCAATAGAATAGCCACATCAAGAAAGCAAGTTTTCCCTATTGGGTTTCCTGAGAAAAAAAAGTGTGTCAATTTGTGCATGTGTTTTTATATCTATGCTTTTATTTTGTCGCTTATAAGTTGTTAAGAAGCTTTGTATCTTGGTGAAAGTTAACTAGATTTCAGTTTTCAGTAATTCACTAAGTAGTTGTCGAGTTTCATGGAAATTTAACATGGTATCAAAGCATAGATCAATATAAAGACTAGCACCATATTGACTAGTTAGTGGACAACACAGATAAAGAAGAAGGTTTTCTCTAGATTTTGAAGAGCAGAGAAGTTCTCTAGATAATGGTATGGCATTCCAAGGATTGAGGTCAAATCATAGTTTAGAAGTAGCCTTGAATTTATTCTCATGGAAGGAGCGGACCTTAGTGGTGTTGAAATATAATGGAGTGGTCGAGTATGTGATCAAGATAATAGCTCCACCTCAAGATGCTTAACAGTTGATCCAACATAACAAGAATAACACCAAGGAAAGGAGGATCATTCTTGAGGGGATCAGAGATCATATTATCCCTCATCTCCATGAGAAGAAGATAGCATATGAGATGTTTAAAGCTATCTTAGATTTGTATCAGGATTCCATTGATGCTAGGAATCTTTCTCTCAAGGAGAAGCTAAGAAGTATCTGGATGACAAAAGGAGAGCCCACCATCACATATCTTTCAAAGTTCACTCAAGTTCGAGATGAGCTAAGTAGAGTGAGTGTGGCTGTAGAATATAATGACCTTGTCAGTCTTGTGCTTCAGGGACTTCATAAGTCTTGGTATAATATCTAGGATGTAGTAAGTGGTAGAGAGAATATTCCAAATCAGGAAAGGTTATGGAGTGTCCATGTTCAAGGAGAAATATGGAAAGGGATGAGATCTAGTAGAGAAGCTCTAGTAGAAGACAAGGAGAACTTTTCCATGGAAGGAAAAGGTAGCAGAGCTAAGGGAAAGAAGGACCAAGGAGAGGTAGAGTCCAGTTAGAAGGGCGAGAAGAAGAAGGATCTAAGAAAGATCAAGTGCTTAAATTTCCATGAGTTCGGACATTATGCCACTAAGTGTCCTAATTGGAAGAAAGAGTCTAGTAAGGATCATGTGGCTGCAACATCTAAGGTAGATGTGTTTTTTTCTCAGTTTGATAAATAGTTCTTATTGATATCTTGCATGGAAAGCTCCACAAACATTATTGTATGGTATGTTGAATTAGGATCATTCTTCCACATGACCGAAAACAAGGAGTATTTCACCCACCTAAATGAGAAAGATATGCAGTTTTAGATTGAGCTAGGAGATGATGGCAAGTATGCAACTAGGGGAGTTGGTATTGTCAGTTTTGAGAGGTATTCAGGTAGCTCTCTCATCTTAGAGATGTCCTCTATGTTCTAGTCCTGAAATAGAACCTTGTTTCAATAGTTACCCTTGAGGACAAGGGTTATGATGTCATATTTAGCAGGGGTAAGGATTACCTCTAGTACTTAGCATTTGGGTGTAAGACGAAGATAGGTGTAAGGAAGAAAAATATATTTCTACTATAGGATGAGATAGGAAAAGACTTGAGTAGCAAGGAAGGAAGTGCACAGAGTAGAGAAGTGATGGTTGAGAAGAGGAAATATTTGAGGGAGTCCTTAGAGAAAGAGCAATTTATAGTACCTGATAATAAGTTACTCAAGAATGAGCCTCAAATAGAATAAAATTTTGAGTCTCAACTAGTTTTCAAGTGGGCCAACCCACAGAATGATGAGGAGTATAGCCCGAGGCGAGTCGAGGTATTCGTTCAGTAAATGACTCCTAGTATAGGGAGAGTTTGATCCAAGTGGGAAGAAGAGTTATTTAGGGAGGAACAAAAGAGATATGGACCTCCTAGTGCCACCTTCATATAGAGTAAGCATCCAAAGAGATGCATAGGGTATATGGTACTTACGATAGAGGTGATAGGTTTGGAGCATAGGAGTATGGTTGGAAGGAAATGGTATTCATACCAAACTCTGTAATAGGAAATAGTAAAGTATTATAGTTCAGAGGGAGAAATTGCAATAGTGGATAACATGGTAGTGTTGAAGATAAATCCAGGTGGAAGAGGTTATTCTGGAGTACCTTCCTCGGTGGTGGGCTCCAGTATTGTAGCAATAATGCTACAACTCCTAGAACTCCCTTCTTTAATTTTATCAACCCGGTAGTTCGTAACAAACTTGGAAGCGACGGTGCTGTATGCACAAGTACTAGCTCTTGCCGCAGCTGTCACTTGGTCAGCTAGCACAAGTCCACTAGGAGCTTAAGCCAACTTATATGAGCTCTTAGAAGAAGCTTTTTAATTGATGGAGGAAAGCTAACTCGAAGGAAGCTAATCTAATTGCAAAAAGAAACTGAAAGCCAAAAAGAAACGCAAACCCTAGCAAACCCTAATTCTACCAGCTAGTCCTACTGACGCAAAGGAGAGCATGCAAACTACTAAAAGAGATGCCATTACTTTTATGAAGGTAAAATACATGTGTCTAGACTACCTCTATCTGAAGAAAACATCTTTTTGTATTTTTGTTTAAGTTGTTGGAATTATCATGCATGTGCTTCTAACTATTTTTGACTGTGCAGAGGTGGATCAAGGAGGAGAAATGCTTGGGAAAGGTTGGGAAGGTTCAGAGAGGGTCTAAGGGGTCCCTAACACCCTTCCAGAGAGTCTCACAAAGTTTGGCTGCCAAGAAACCGTGTTTATGAGCTTCTACAGGAAGTCTGTAGGGGTTCTACAGGATGTTCAGGATTTCTACAGGATGTTCTGTAATTCTTCTACAGGATGTTTCGAAATGGGATTTTGGAGCATGGATGGAGGGAAAAAGATGGAGGAATGAGTATGGAGGTGAAATAGGGGTGTGAAGAGGTCTAGGACTTGGAGGATGGAGTTGAGGAGAAGGTGTGGATGGCTGGACTTGTTCCAACAAGACTGAAGTAATGTTGCACAAAAGGTAGGGTTATGAGGGCAGTATGGCAACGTGAGGCAAGAAACCAAGTTAGGAGAGGGAGAAGATGGGTTTGAGGGAGTCTGGGTAGATAGGGAAGTGGTACAGGTGCTCTGCAATTTGTGTTTCCAACTGAACCAACAAAGACAAGCAAGAAAACAAAGATCTAGTTATGCTACCCTAATATGATCTAGCTAACAGTAACAAGAATGGACAGCAGCTTTATTTGCAAGGAAACCATGTATATTAACTATGCAATGAAGCATTCAAAGATCTGAACATGTAACCAACTTCTGCAAATGAAAACCAAACACTAATGATTGCATGGCAAAGCAAAGTCAGTGTTTTTGTGGGCAGCAAGGTCACCTTTGTCCCAACTCACGATCCCACTGAGGGAGAGGTAAGATCAGAGGTGCTTGAGCCCCTTTTTCCAAGGATCCTTTATGTTATTAATCTATCCAAATCAATCTGAACATGAAAATCTACTTTAATCATCAAAAGCAACCTAAATAACACAACAAGTTTTAAATCTAAATAGCAGATTTTACTCTAAGAATGCAGCAAAGACACATAAAGGTAAACAAAGGAGGTACTGGGCGCTTGAGATGGGCCCAACCCCAAGAGCTACAACCTCCTAAGAGAGATTTAGAGCTGGTGAAAAGCTGGATTCATCTTTATTGATCAAGAAATGAAGAGTTACATCAAAACTATCCACAAGGAGAACTTGAAAATGAGCTGACAGCAAAACTAATCTATTGCCTAAAAATCGAACTACAAAATGACTACAACAAGACTATGAAATGACTAACTACCAGCTACAGAAGTGACTAACCACTAGCTAACCAAAATGAGGCCCTAAGCCTTCTTATTTATACAAATTGAGGACCCCAACAGTCCTCCTAAACTTTAGGGACTCGGCTGCCCAAGACTTGTAGTTAACAGCAGTCCTACTTGACTTGCTTGGCTGCCCTTGTGCTGATTGATTTGGTGGCCCTTGAACTCTGAGCTGATGGTGGAGAATTCGAGGTAAGGGCCCATAAATGAAGGGAACACCTTCCTAAAAATACTCTCCACGAATTTGGCTGCCAAGTGCTCATTTCAACCATTGACTTTGTCTCCAAATTGACCAAAAAGGCTACACAAAGCACACATTAGACTTGTTGGCATAATGACTAACCCAATTCACTCTATTAGCATAAATATAATCAAAAACATGCAATAAACTAATGAGAATGGTGGATTAAGTCGAATTAGGAGGTTGAATGAACCCAAATAATTATCCATTTTTGGGGCTCATCACTCGGTAAGAGGGAGTTTTGAAAATGCAGCGAGCAAGGTATTATAGCTTGTGCCTTAGCCAATTAAGACCTAAAATTTTCCTCATGAGTTAGACTTCAGTTAAGATGAGTTATTTCCAGTTGACTGGAATAATCATCAAGTTAGAATGCGTAGAGTTGGAGCTTCAATTAGAAAGGAGTCTTCGTCATTTTGACTAAAGAACGAGGTGGTAGTTAGAAGTTCAGGTACAGTGAGTTAGTCTACAATATTGATTGAAGGAAGGATGGGTTAAGAACTCCAATGTTGATTGGAGAGAGAAAGAGTGTTACTCTCATTTAACTTTTCAATCAAAACTCAAGTTATAAATTTGAATTGGGTCTCCTTACGTATTCAAATTATGCCTCTAAAGAGGAGGACGAAGGCACAAAGAAATTATTTTTTTGAGCACAAAGGTTTGTGTGACAAGTTAGAGCTCACGAGTTTATAAGAGATCCTTGATTATGGAGAGTGAGGGAATTGTGTCCTAAGAAATAGGACGAATAGGTGCACTAGGATTTAGGATCTAGTTGTGCACAGAGAAGAGGAGTTGGGTCCTAAGAAATAGGAGGGAGGAAGTGCGCAAAGAAATAAGGATTTTCCCTATAAAATAAGAATTGACATGTGCTAGAGAATAAGGGCTGATGTGGACTAGGAAATAAGTACCTAGTGCGCAATTATTAAGGAGCCTCTAATGCGCAGAGATCAAGAATAACAACAGATTAACAATTATGTGCTAGAGGATTAACAACAGATTAACAATTATGTGCTAGAGGATTGAGATCACACGAAATCAAGGATAGACAAGATCAATTGTATCAATTGAGATTTGTGAGAGAAGTGGAACATTGTCTCAAAGAGACAAATTGCCTAGTAATAAATCCAAGTGCTCAAGAAAAATCAATAAAATAGCCACATCAAGCAAGGGTTTTTTTCCCTATTAGGTTTCCTGAGAAAAGCAAGTGTGTCAATTTTTGCATGTGTTTGTATCCCTGTGTTTTTATTTCATTGCTTATAGGTTGTTACTAAGCTATGTATCTTGGTGAAAGTTAACTAGATTTCGTATTTTAGTAATTCACTAAGTAGTTGCAAAGTTTCGTGGAAATTTAACATATTTGACATGTAACTGTAAGGATTAACCTCTACTTGCTAAGGCCAAATAGTCATGTTGTGTGTGCCAACCACATGGTGTCCTCAACATCATAGGATAAATTATATATCTTATTCATGGTGTTGATAATTTTGATATGTTGTTGACTCATATAATGTAATGTCAGTGGGTGGTGAGCTCCAGTCTTTGGTATTGGTGAAGTGTGTCCATCAACACATTTTTTTATTGCTATATTTTTTTGTACTACTACCTCTTGATCGCCATCTTCTCCCACTCTTTATTTTTCTTTCCCTAATTTCGATTTTGATCTAGCTCTTAAGACCTATGGCTTGTATATTGATGTAATTTCAAGTGCCTTTATTTGTATGACCTATTGAAAGGTATGAGTTAGAGCTTAGATTAGCACAAATACCATGAATAGGATAAGTTAAGTTAGGGAAAATAAGATAATAATTCCATTGGGTAACAATGTGGCTTTGACTAACAATTGCTTAGAAATCCCTCAAACCTATTAGGCACGTCCTTCAACCATTCATGGTTGAATCCAAGAATATTTAAGTTAGAGCACACTCACATGTAGAGAGATTCAAGACCTAACGTGTGTATCTTTCCCTCTAAAAGATATGTCAAAATCATGATCGATGAACCTCTTTGTGAAATGTAGATTATGACTTAAGAATTATAGCATATATATTCCTCCATACCATATCATTATGGGAAGGAAGGTGGAGCTTTTGACTTTATGTGAGGTTATAATGTCCCAAAACTCATTTACAAACTCAAGGGGGCATAATTGATGTTCAACTTATTCCCATTTCTTTCTATTATGTTGGAATCCCAATGACACCACTTAAATTTTCTCTTGGGATTACTTAACAAAAATTTTAGGTTGGGCATAGTTGATCTACGTTGGCATGGCATCTTGAGAAAAACAATTGTGGACTTAGTGAAGGTTAATATAATAGGAGTGCCACTACTACAAATCAAACACTTTGAAGGGAAAGGGATGAGATATTGTAGGAGTTAACATGAAATCTATAGATTAGAGATATAACTTTTAGGATCAATCGTGTTCTATATTATTTATTTTGGATCTTTATTACATACATTCTTCACTCGGGAAAAAAATTCCTTTGTATACTTCTTAATTAGTCAATCTTACCCCAAGTTGAGCAAATGGATTTAATTCATGTGATTATTCACTTCCCATATGTACTTGTCTAGTCTTAGTGATGCAGTTGAAGTGACCTTACCCTAGAGAGTGACTGATGCATGAGAGGCAACATGGTTGAATATGGGATAGGTCATGTCTTACTACTAGAAAACCTTTGGGTTTTTATATCACCTGATTAATGCAAGCCCAAATTACTTATCCATATTACAAGGAGAATAAAGAGATATGTCACCCAATATATGTGATTAGGAAAGGCCATGTAAGAACATAAGAACATGAAGGCCGTGGGGGTTTGGTCTAGTGGCAAGCGAACGATTTGTTAAGTCGTTCGTGCAGCTATGCAGGTCACGAGTTCAAACCCCAAGAAAACCCGAGGGACATTCAAGGCGGCCTGGGCGGACCCTCCTAGAGGTTATAGAGGTAGCCGATGGGATTCGACCCCGTGTAACGCGAGTACGATACCATCGATGTTGCCGATTCCTCTAGTAAAAAAAAAAAAAGAACATAAGAACATGAAACAAGTGATGGATTGTTGTTAATATAGGAATGCAAGAACCAATTTTAAAATTAACACATAATTATTAACCTTTATTTAATTTTGAAAATTGTCAAATTGACATGCAAGGTAAAAAAATTGTAAAAAAATTGTGTGGGCACACACATAAAAGTTGGTGGATAAACTATATATGCCTAGAATCATGGTATCAAGAATTTGGCAAAGTCAAAAATTTTAACATCAATAAAGAACTGATACATATCCATTGAATAGTTTGGGTATAATCACCTATATTGAAACATTTTGGAGCGATATCCCCTCCCCAACTAAAAACCTTGATACATTATTTCCACGATCAACTTTTAAGGGTTACGCTAAGGTGTGTTATGTGCCTAGTCACTTTGGTCATTCCCAATCCATAATCATTCTATTCATGGTTAGAGCCCCTTCATCTAGAGAAACTCATGAAGACCCAAGGTCTTATTTCCAATGGAATTATCTCTTCTAATTAACCTTAAAATGTACCTTTCCTAAATGTTAGCTTTGTTATAATTGTTAGTTAACTTTGCTTCATGAAGTGTCAGAACAATGCCCCTTGGAACAGAGGATTGTGGGAGACCTTTAACGATATTCTTACTCAATAAGTTTCTCAAGCTAAATAACTGAGTCAACTTAGAAACCTATTCTATAATAGGAAGTCCACTTAAGGTCCATTAAAAGCTTTACTTTCAATTTCATATATAGGGAATTATATAGCCTCATATATGCCCCAACGTTTTGTAGGTTCATACTAAAAAAGAAACAATGTTGTTCGTGGTTTTATATGGTCCTTATGAATGTTGGATAAACATCAGTTGCATAAATATAGACAATTTTAAAGGTTGTTTTGAAGCATAGGCATGCTCAAGAGAGAAGAGTTGTGACAACTTCATGTTGAGATAAGTGATTTTTTGTCATTGTCTCTACGATTTATGTGATTTTGTATATGCTGAATTGAAAATTGTTATTCGGATAATTTTTCTATGTCACGGAAGAAATTAAAAGAATAGTCTGCCACTGAATATGAAAAATATTGACATATTTGTATATTGTTTAAAATAGTCTCCTTCAAGTTTGAGAGAAAAAATAAATAGTGAATGGAAAACTCTATCTGTCTCTTTCATTGCTATGAATGTATTTTTATTGGAAGTAAATTGAATTGATATATGAAATCTTGCATGTGACTTTCTTTTGTGGGATACTTTTGCATGTTATGTGAAATTTTATTGGATAAATATCATATACACAGTGATTAAAATAAGATCATGAGTGTGTTATGCATGACCAATGATAGAGTTAATATATTTCCAAAATATAATATTGTAAACTTGTGTATGAGTAGAGAATTTATTGTTGTTATATTGTCTCCTACAAGATAGGGGAATTGCCAAATTTGGGAATTTAGGATTGTTGGAGAAAATGATGTGATATTGTCTCATGCATACCAAAATTTCCTTGTGAGTGTAAATGTTGAGCTATAAAACTAAATTTTATATATAAGGACATGATATTTTTTCGACCTTAATGCTATTGGTTAAAGTGCATATTTTACCTTGAGTCTCAAGTTGCATGAAAACATGATAAAATGCGATAAAATTTCATTCAATTTTATTCATAGAACATTTGCATGACTAATAACCTATGAAATCCTCATAAACCTTATGTGCCAACACTAATACAACTTCCTAAAACATTACCACAAGCCTAGAAATTCATTTTCAGGAAAAGGAATATGAATTATGGAGAATTGGGAAAATTGTGATCATCTTGACAGTGTTGTATGGAGTGTACAATGCCATGTGGCATTTCCATGTAGGCGCCATGGTGGCAGGATATTTTAGCATCCCATTGTCATGGTGGGCATTGATTCCAAGCCCTATTTACATCTTGAATTTAGTCAATGAGTGTTTCTCTTAAGTGATAGGTGTGCATTTGTCTTAAGCCCAACAAGCATTTGTATTAAGTGTTGGGTGTGCATCTCTCTTAATCCCTAAAAAAAAATCTTAATGTTGAGTGCTTCTTCTTAAGCCCAATTGACATTTTTTTAGGGGTTCGGCATGCATTTTGTGCCTTCGATATGCATTTCCAAAATGACTTTAGTGTGCATTTTTTATCTTATGGATGTGCACACTTGGAAGTTGTGATGCATATAAAAAATAAATATATTTAAACAATCAATAACAGAAAAGTAGTTAATAAATTAATTTAGAAAATATTAGTAAAGATGTGTAAGTTCATAGAGGATATAGAATTTATTTCTAATATTAAATCTCCAAGACCAAACCAGTCACACCCCTATTTTGCAAGCATAAATAACTCTCAACCTAATTCTTAAAAAACAGCTAGTTGATGGGCAAATCCAATCGCCAAACTTCATCGGACTTATGTGGCCACTCTTCGTACAGGTCAAATTTTGAATCTTATGGGTGAAATTCCACAAATGGGGTTAGTTAGGCTGGTGTTAATGTTTGAGGTCTGTAAGAATTTGCCATCCGTACAAATCCTCAACAGATTCCAACGGTTCCAGGGCTGAATCCATATCGGAGATGGGGATCCATCCAACCACGAGGCCTGACAGATCCAGTAACATAGACCAGTCTAGATCCTTCTCGGCACTTGGTAGATCCGAAGTTAAAGTGAATCTAGGTTGGTTTAAGTATTAAAACCTAAATATTACATTTTACTTAATATTTCCCCTCACCCCTACTAATTTTATAGTTGAGTTTGTTTACTTTTTAACTTCAAATATTAATAATAATAATGAAAATGACAATAAAAAATGAACCTTGAGGGGAAATATTGGGTAAAATATAATATTATAGTGTTATATTTTACCTAATATTTGTTGCAGGCTAGTAAAAAGTGGATAAAGGTAGGCATAAATATCAGATAAAATGTAATAATTAAATTTTACCTAATATTTCTCCCACCTCCTCTCCTCACCCCATCTCACTTTCATAGTTAAGCTTATCCATTTACCATCCTAGATCTATCAAAGCTCTATTTCTATATCACATTATTATACATAAACTAAGAGAATGTATTACATATATTATATTAAAGTGATTATCAAAGAAGCCATTAGAATGAAGAAGCAACTATTGTTTTTTACTTTGTGCAATCTTGTTTAACCTTACACTTCTTAAAAACACCTTCCTTGATCACCCAATATCCTCCAGGAAGATCTAAAGTTTCTACGCATATATACACATTATGTATTCATCCATTCAATGATAGAAACAAAACATATAAATGTCAAGTGCGCTTGCATATCCATAAAAACCTTTTACCTTTATCGGCTACATGGATTCAACATCATCATTTTCTACAACTAATTATGTATCTAAATATAACATCAAACTAAGATGGATCTATGCTAGTTTAATTTCCCCCTTAAATAGGTTATATTCCACATGAATACCATGAGCCAATACCATGGGTTCTTAAAACCAGGGTGATTTTTATTTTTTTATTATTAATTTTTATAGGGTTATTTTTATTTTGTTATTTTTATTTTATTTTCACCCAATTAAAGCGTTTACATTATATTACGTTACATTAAGATACACATCTCTACCATACTTTATTTTTATTTTTACCATGTCAAAATGTTTACATTAACGTTACGCATCTCTAGCATTCTAGGTTGGAGAGCACCTCTCCAACCAATAAAAACTGAATAATTTTATTTAAAAAATAAAAAATATTATATTATATTTTAAAATATTATACTCAAAATCTAAAATACACCAATGTTAAATTAACTATTAACTATTTTACTTTAATTATGTCAACCTTTCTCATAAAGAAAATTCCATTTCACATTGTCAGATAAAACCAATTCCAATTTGTTTTTAGAAAACTATTGTTGAATTTATATTTTGTTTATACATAATAATTATATCGATTTTTAATTAGGTCAACATTAACATCATATTAAATTTTTTAAATGTTAAACATTTACACTTGACATCTACCACATAATAAGCTATAAAGCACCTCTCGGTGCAAAGAAATAAGTGATTGTCTCTCATTGACTCAAATATTTGTTATGTGATTTTGTATATGCTGAATTAAAAATTGCTATTTGGACAGTTTGTCTATGTCACGGAAGAAATTAAAAGAATAATCTTCCACTCTATATGAAAAATACTGACATATTTGTAGATTGCTTAAAATAGTTTTCTTTAAATTTGAAAGAAAATGTAAATATTGAATGGAAAACTCTGTCTCTTTCATTGGTATGAATGTATTTTTATAGGAAGTAAATTGAATTGATATATGAAATCTTGCATGTGACTTTCTTTTGTGGGATGATTTTGCATGCTTTGTGAAATTTTATTGGATAAATATCATATATACAGTGATTAAAATAAGATCATGAGTGTGTTATGCATGACCAATGGTAGAGTTAATATATTTCCAAAAGAGAATATTGTAAAAGTGTGCATGAGTAGAGAATTTATTTTTGTTATATTGTCTCCTACAAGATAGGGGAATTGTCAAATTTGGGAATTTAGGATTGTTGGAGAAAATGATGTGATATTGTCTCATGCATACCAAAATTTCCTTGTGAGTATTGAGCTATAAAATTGTTTTTCATATATCAGGACATGATATTTATGCAACTTTAATGTTATTGGTTAAACTGTATATTTGACCTTGAGTCTCAAGTTGCATGAAAACATGATAACTTGTGATAAAATTTCATTCAATTTTCTTCATAGAACATTTGAATGAGTAATAACCTATGAAATCCTCATAAACCTTATGTGCCAACACTAATACAACTTCCTAAATGACATTGCCACAAACCTAGAAATTCATTTACACGAAAAGGAATATGAATTATGGAGAATTGGGAAAATTTTGATCATCTTGGCATTGTTGTATGGATTGTACAATGACATGTGGAATTTCCATGTAGGTGCCATGAAATTCATTTACAGGAAAAGGAATATGAATTATGGAGAATTGGGAAAATTGTGATCATCTTGGCATTGGTGTATGGATTATATAATGCCATGTGGCATTTCCATGTAGGGGTCATGGTGGCAGACCATTTTAGCATCCCATTGTCATGGTGGGCATCATATCCAAGGCCTATTTACAGTTTGAATTTAGTCAACGAGTGTTTCTGTGAAGTGATATGTGTGCATTTGTCTTAAGCCCAACAAACAATTGTCTTAAGTGTTGGGTGTGCATCTCTCTTAAGCCCTACTGAATTTTTTCTTAATATTGAGTGCTTCTTCTTAAGCCCAATTAACATTTTTTAAGGGTTGGGCATGCATTTTGTGCCTTTGATATGCATTTCTAGCATGCCTTTGGTGTGGATTTTTTTATCTTATGTATGTGAACACTTGGAAGTTGGTATGCACATAAACAGTAAACGACACTAATAGACCTATTTATTGGGTTTTGGTTATAATTGTAAAGGCGTATCATATCAATTATCAAATTATATTATTCTATTCTCAAATTACTAAGCATGTGTAATAGTTCTTACATTTTATTTGGTATTAGGAGTTGTGGCTTTGGTAATCCATGGCATTTTCAAGGTGGGATAAAAACCAAAAAGAAGAAATATAAATTCTTCTTTATGGGAGGATAAAATTTATAAGTATTCACATAAAGCGAACAATATGACAAGTGAATCAAGTGAATAAGTTGTATATTTCCACTCCATATATATATATATATATATATATATATATATATATATATATATATATATATATATATATAAACACCCCTCCACTAACAAAGATGTGTAAGATAAAGTACTAGATAGATAAAATAGAAAAATACCATGATTGGAATTTCAAGGAACTCGAAAGAATAAACTCAAGGTTAGATAAAATTGAAATAGATTTTTAAAAAAAATGAAATTATTGAGGTAAAAGAAGATTTAACGAGTATAGGAATTGATATCACCGCCAATGTATCATGGAAAATGAATAAGATGACAACATATTTAACATAAAAAATAGACACAAGAATAGAAGAGGGGATTGAGAGAATTAAAAAATTTATCGAGGATAGAGAATCTGTTGCTAATATTAATTCTCCAAGGCCAAACAATTCACACCCGTATTTGGCAAGCATAACTAACTCTCAACCTAGTTCTTCCAGAGAATAAATTCTACAACACTACGTCGATTCCAATCACTTATCACTCCTTAACCTCAAAAAGCCACATTAATTTTTAGTGGAATTAGTGAGTTGATATCCAATGACATTCAAGCTAGAGTTATCAAATTTTGAAGGTGAGACAAAACAGAGTGTAGCCTAGATGACCCAAATGGATGATGAAAATATAAAATATGCATCGATGCAATTTGAAGTCCATATATATAATTGATATATGTTGATCTAGGTGGATATTGGTGGCCACCCACCTATTCCACTTGGACCACCAAAATTGTTTTCTTCAGTTTCCTTAATTGTAGCACAATTTTCTATTTTTGGCAGTTTTTTAGATCCTAAACTTTCAAAGCCATTTTGAGGTCCAAAAGGCATTTTCTGGGAAAATGAAAAAACTAGAAAAGTGCCAAAATTGGTTTCAAAAATTCTTTTTTTGCCTCCTCATGGAAATCTTTGAAACGAGGTATTATGATATCCAAACAAAGATCGTATGCCAAAGTTACAACCCCAAGAAGTTAGCGGTCCAACTTACCCCAACGAGGCCCAAAACCCTTTAGCGCTTCATCTCCTAGGGTTAGGGTTTCACACTTCTTCTTTATGATAAAAATGTCTCTAAGCCTCATTGTAACACAGTTGATAGGCATGTAGTCATCACATCTTTTCTCAGAGATAAGCTACCATCGCTCGAGCTAGTTTATTTCCATTCTGCATGTAAACAATTTTCAGTATTTGCATTAATTAAATGAAGTTCAGTTTTTGCTATAGCTCTTTGTTTCTATTGAAATATGTATTTAATTTTGGTATGCTCTTTCTTTGCTTTTGTGTGCATGTCCCCAACAAGGTCGGGGTATAAAAAGTTAGGACTTGAACTGGTTGAACCCTTGCAATACCAACCTTGCAAACCCCGACAACCTCCCATGGTAGAAGAAAATAAAAAAAGAGAGTAGGAGATCCTTTCAAAATGCTGCTCAACGAGGCACTCAAGCGACAAATAAATGAGATGATGGATAATTTTTCCTAGATCCTTCGGCGAGTATCAACAAGCGAAGCATATTCAATCAGCAGTTACTTTGGATGCACTGCCCCCTTTAAGGTACAAATTAACTTTGACATTCATATATTTCAAGGCCAAAAAGACATAGATGTCATAGATAAATGGTTAAATTTACTGGAAAGATATTTTTCGGTCCATAATTTTTCCAATATGGAAATATTACTTTTGCACTTCTCAAAGCCACCCCCCCATGTCAAGCACTAGTGGGAAACCTACTGAGAGCATAGGGATGAGAAGGAACCCTCACTATTTTTAGTTGCACCCACTTGGAATTATTTCTAAGATGTCGTCAAGGAACAATATTACCCTATAAGGATATATGAAGATAAGTACTTACAATGGACCACACTGCGACAGGGAAGGGACTAAGACGTATTGAAGTTCAAAAATATTTTTCATACCATTCACATGAAGTTGGGTATCAAGGGTTCTTAGCAGCATCTAGTACTTAAGTACCATGACTATTTGCATAAATACATCCAGGTAGAGATGGAGTTCATGGACATCTCCTCACTTAGTGCTGCATACCAATATGTTGTAAAGATCAAGCAGAAATTTAAATAGAAAAAGAGAGACCTTAGATCCGTGAATCAGAAGCAGGGAAAATGAACCTCGAAACCAACGAACAAAGGACATAGCCAAGATGGGGAGACCCAAGTCAACACCTCGAAGCCACAAGTAAATAATAGCACCATGAAGATGAAGAAGGACAAAGGAAAATGGTGTCAATTCCACAATAGCTTCACTCACAACACAAAGGAGTGTCATGCCAAGCAGTCACTAGTGGTCAAGCTTAAAGCTTCAAAGTCATATGCATGTTGGGACTCTAAGTCAGAACCTGACAAGGGGAAACGGATTATTGATCCAGAGCTCAGAACCATCATTTCCACCACCAAGGTTTAGAATATTGAGCATGAAGATCCCGAGGAGGGGGAGCATCTCTTCTACTCACGGATGTGCGTAAAGGGTTTTCCACTATAGTTCATTGTCGACAACAGAAGCCAAAAGAACCTCATCTCAATTGAGGTCGTGGCACGATTGGGACTACCAACGACACCACACCTGTAGTCATACACCATCCGATGACTCCACTAAGGGCGAGATCTCCATGTCAACTAGCAATGTTTCCTACCTTACAGCATCAAGCCCTTCATGGATGAGGCACAATGTGATGTTCCCCCCTTGAAGTACAAAAAACGACATGATCAGCATTTTGGTGCCACAAGGGTTTCAAGTGGACTACAAAGTTTGGTTACATCTCCAGAAAGAATGCCTTGTTGAATCCCATCAAAGTCTTCGACCACTCCAATACGGGCCTTACACCATCAGCAAGGTTATCAGATACAACCATTTTTAGCTCAATATTCCCTTATTCCTTGGCTTTTACCCTGTATTCAATGTGGATTGCCTTCGGCCATAATTTCCGCCATTGTTAGACATATTAAACATTGTTGAGTAGATGACACTAATAGATATCAACCCATACTACATTGAACATGCCACAATTGATCAGATCATGGACACACAACTCAAGAACACTCGCAAAAAGAGGATCCAACTGTATCGAGTTTTCAAAGTTGGACAGCGCATGCACCAGGGCAAGTGGCTCACCAAGGACCAAGTTCAGCAGAAGTTTCCCCATCTCATGGAGGCACTCAACACAGTGGGGACCATTTCTTCCTATGGGGGGAGGACTAACCTAGGTGGATATTGGTGGCCACCCGCCTATTCCACTTGGACCCTCAACACTGTTTCTTTTAGTTTCCTTAATTGTAGCACAATTTTCTATTTTTTATAGTTTTTTGTGTCCTAAACTTATTGAGCCATTTTGAGGTCCAAAAAGACGTTTTATGGGAACACAAAGAAACTAAAAAAGTGTCAAAATATATTTCACAAATTATTTATTTTCCTCCTCGTGGAAATCTTCGAAACAAGGTATTATGATAGCCAAATGAAGATTGTATACCAAAGTTACGAACCCGAGAAGTTGGTAGTCCAACTTACCCCGCCAAGGGCCCAAAACCTTTAGCGCTTCATCTCTTAGGGTTAGGGTTTCACACTTCTTTATGATAAAAATTCCTCTACGCCTCATTGTAAGACAGTTCATAGGAATGTAGTTGTCACATCTCTTCTCAAAGATAAGCTACCATTGTCTGAGCTAGTTTATTTCCATTCTGCATGTAAACAATTTTCATTGTGTATTAATTAATTGAAGTCCAGTTTTCATTGTAGCTCTATGTTTATGTTTAAATCTATATTTCATTTCCTTCCCGCATAAATAGGATCATATGTGGTGGATATTTACCACCAAGGTGTGCTTTTATAGTTGGAGCACGTTCAAAAATGACTTCTTTAAAAGATCTCAAGATGTGACTGAAATTTATTATTTTTGCAAAAATCACCAGATTACTACAAAAGGGTGATGTGAAAGAGAGTGCACTTATGAATGGTAAGCCTTAACAACATGAATGTTCGAGTTAACAAACGATCAACAAATCAAAACATATGTGTTTTTGATAAAGCCATACAGTAAAGATGATTTATAGTTACAAAATATCTTAATTGTGGATAAGGCCAAGTGGAAGGATAAAATTATTGAAGAAAATTTCAATAGGACATCACTCACTAGGGAAGATGAAAATTGATAGTAGGATGCAGAGAAGAAAGTGTTATCACTCAGGTTGTCCTTAAAGCTCCTTAAAGGATATGGCCGAGGTAACCACAAACCAATCTTTAGACTGCAGGTCCTAGCCTACCAGCAGTCAGAGAGGGCTCTCTCTTTAGGATTTAGCTTTGTTGATGATGATTTTAGGCTAGTTATTGAGTACAAGGGGTTTTGTTTGAGTTTTGGTGGGAAGGATGATGCTTTCAAGTAAAGTGTTAGGGATATCATGAAAGTTTTAGAACCATTGGGCGTGGAGTCAAGGAGTAGGACTGCTGGTGCGTTTTCTTGGTCACAAGAGGGAATATGGAGCAAGCTAGCTGCACATGAAACAATGATTCAAGCTAAAAGGATGGAATGAGGGCTAGGAATGAGAGGCAGTTAAGAATCTCTCGTTCAGCTTAGCAGAGGGAAGGTGAATGAGCTCTATCTAGGAGCAGTGAAGAATCCCTAGATAACTATCAAACATGAGTGAATTAGGGGAAATATGAGCCACAGGGAATTCATATTCATTACTAATTCAGATGAAAACATAAAGAAACAATAGAAATTGAGCATAGAGTGCAGTTAAACAAGTTCTAAGCTAACCTTTCTTTCTGCTATTTAGATGGTGATACAGGTATGATAAAGACATATATGAAATTGAAACAGAGATAAGAAGCACTTATTGAGTCATGTTGCAGCACAAGAATTCCACATTCAATTCTTCAAAACATTAATACACAGCACACAGTCATTCCTCCAAGCTTTTCAGCAGTCTTTGATTAAGTAAAACATCATATATGCAGAGCGAGTCTCTCTTGGAGCTATACAACCAACCAACCCTTTAAATAGTGAATTAGGGTTGTTTTATAGATAAAATATCTACAAAATCAGATCCCAGTCAGATCTGCTGTAATAAGTGTCTTTAACCTAACACATGTCTGAAATAAATGCGGAAAAATATCCTCAAGCTGCGTTGGGTGCAGCTGTATCAAAAAATAATTTAATGTGTTGTCTTTATGGCTCTGTGCTGATCACTTAGCCATAACTATGCTTTGGGTTTTGATCCATGCTCCTGAGTGGTTCTGAGGTGCATTAACTGTGATGGGAGAGCCTTGATTAAAGCTCCACCGTTTTCTTTGACTTTGTTGGAGGTCATTCAATGTTCACCTGCATTGGGAATAAAAGTTTTTCATTAAAAACATTCGACTGATACTCTTTGCCGCTTCCTTGATATGCTTTGGCACTGAATGTGCGCCTTTCTCACTTCTGATACTCTTTAAACTGTTGCATCGACCTTTCATGGCTGCTGTTCGGCCCTCTGTTGCATTAAAAACTGTCTTTGCCCCTTTCCTGAATCTCTACGAAGAAATTTATGTCATTTTGCAACTTTAGGGCCTGTTGGAGGCCGAGCCATGAAAGGGCTTTCCATTTTGGCCTATTTCCCGTAGCGATGCGCGATTAGCGCAAACTGCCTCTGATTTTGATTATGGGCTCTCTAGGCTACGATTTGCGCCTTTCGCGCTTTTTGACGGTGACGTCAGCAGTGGGTCCCAGTACGGCGGTGACGTGGCAGGGTGATGTCAGCAGTACGACCGGGTGACGTGGCGGTACGGTGGAGGAGATGACGTGGTAGTACGGTGGCAGCTACGTGGCAAGGACACGGTGGTAGGAGGCCGACGCAGGGTGATGATGTCAACATGACGTATTGCTGACGTAGGAGGGGGGAAGGCAGTTTCAGGCGCACCGCTTTTGTGCGCAGGCGGTTTCGGAGGAGGGGGCTCCGCCACAGCCGAGAGGGTGACGCGTGGCGGGAGTACGACGGGAAAACCACCCATCTCCCGGGCGTTAACCCTCGGCACGTCGGGGCACAAAAAGTCTCGCCCACCGTAGATCTCGGGCATGCCAGATCTGACAGTCGGCGGCATTGATAACGCGGCGAAGGGTTAGGGACACGGCCCGCGGCGTTTTTTTTTTTTTTTTAATTTAATTGTTTTAATCTGGCGGGGAAAACTTTAGGAAAGTGGGTTTTTGGGTATGCGTAGGCAGCGTTTAAATAATGCTAAACAGGGGTTGGCTATTAGTTTAAAAGGGGCTAAATTAATCCCAGGCTCGGACGCGGAAGGGCTAATGCCAAGCCCCAGATGAACTCAGCATTCCCCGGACTTAGGAAATATGGCTATAGTGCCAAAGGGAGGGGTTATTTAATATTTTTTGGGGATTTCATATAATTTTTAGTAGTAAATGGGGATGGGGAAATGATATAGGGAGCTAGATAATAGAGTTAGGGGTTAATATGAAAATGAGGTGAAGTGTAGGGGGGAGGCTAAGTTTGTGAGCCTAAACTTTGGACATTGAAAGTGAATGGACTGTGGAGACATGATTTTACACAAGAAATGTGGCTTTCTTTTCACAGAAGAAAGTCAAAGCTTGACTTGGTGCTGTTACAGAAATAAAGTTATAACAGGACTGGTTGGGCAGATCCCAAGGTCCTCAAGGGGATGTTAGTGAGTGATTTGGGGAATGAGAAGAAAGGGGAGTTAGACATGCCTTGCTTGAGCTCCTCCAAAGGGGAATTGCCTTGCCCTGTAATCTGAATAGATATAACACTTGAAAAGATGAAATGGATTACACAGCATGATTCTGCAACCACAAAACTACTTACCCAGCCTACTTACCTAGCATTTTTTCTTCTTTTTTGCATGGGTGCACTTGGACTTGTAGACCCTGATTATCCTTTTTTCTTTTTTTTTCTGTCATTTTATCTAAATCTACACTTATTTCTTCCAAGGGCCCAGATTAAGTGGTTGGGCTCCTTTGTTTCTCTACCTATCTGCAAATCTGCCAAGATTAAATTTTTTGGACAGATAATGATTCTCTATATTCTAAACAAGAAATTGAAACCTAGGGAAGCCAAGATTAGGCTGTTTGGACTTCCCTTACCAAAAGATTCTTCAAAAATGGTTAATTTATCAAAATTGGAATACAGTAGTGGCATTTAGACTGGCACACTTTCATGACCTCTTCTTTGGCCTCTTTTTAGGAAATATGGAGCATTGCAGCAGGCAAAGTATGACATATTTGGCATGTAAAAATGTCAATCATGAAAGATGAACACCTGTTGCAACAGGAGGCTAACAGTGGCTCTACTTGGGGATGGCTTTTCCTTGTGAAAAGCCAAGAACAGTAGGTCAGACTACCTTGATCTTCTATTGTCGCTGTGGACTTGAAAAATTTCCTTGTGCTGGCTGCTAAAAATGTGGAACTCTAAAATAGGAGCAGCCATATCCTTCATTGAAATATTGGGAAATACATAGCACTGCCTGCTTTCTTCTGCGTGCTTGATATTATATACCATGTTGCTTGAGCATTTCCTTTGAAATAGATCCAAAATATGGATCAAAACTGATGTATCTCCCTTAGCCTTGATCCAGAAACAGTTGCTGATGTGAAACTAAAAAATGCTTCTCTCTTATTAATATTGTTGGACTGAAGACTGCAAGCTGCAAACTGTTTCTTTTTACCATGAATTTCTGTGATATGACAGCGTTACTCTTGTTGTTTTGCTGAGTTTAATGCAGAGACAGAGCTTTTTAGAAATGGAATACTTGCATTGGCTGTGTCTTAGCAAACTTTGCTGCTGCTCCTCTAACACTCAGACTGCTTATAAAAAAAAATAAAACAAAGTGCTGATATATACAAATATCAATGTACAAAGAGATATGTACAGAGCTGCATTGTACCCTTTAAAAGGGATCATGGTAATGTTTTAGCATTCGGCCATTAACAGGGCCTTCTTCAGCAGTGCTGCCCTCTACATTTTTGAGGAAATATGTGTTATTTCCCTGAACAGCAGAAATAACAAATGGCCCTTTCCATAAAAAATCAAATTTTGCATGTTTGCCCTTGTCTTCTCTTCGTGAGTCCCACCTTAGAACTTTGTTGCCAATGTCGAAATCCTCAACCTTAGCTCTTTTATCAAACATCTTTTTGAGTTTCTCTTGCAAAATTTGAGCTCTGTTGTAAACTTGCTCTCTGGTTTGCTGAAGATGAATGGTCTGATTGATTCTTCTTTGAATATCATTTGGTTCTGCTTGGATCTCTTGTAACATTTTCATGATAGGAGTGCCCAAGGAAGATGGAAATCTGGCCTCCATGCCATACACCAGCTCATAAGGGCTCATCCCAATGGATTTCTTTGTTGAAATTATGTCTGCCCATAGGGCATTTGTGAGCTTTTTATGCCAGTTCTTCTTGTTTTCTTCTAAGACCTTCTTGATAATATTAATCAGGCTCTTGTTAGATGACTCAGCCAAGCCATTACCTTGGGGGTAATAGGCTGTGGAGTGGCCCAAGGTAATGTGAAATTTATGGCAGAAACTGGTCATCTTTTTGGATTTGAAAGCAGCGGCGTTGTCAGTGATGATCTTCTCAGTGCAGCCAAATCTAGAAAGGATATTTCACTCAAGGAATTGGATAATGATGGAGTCATTGGCATGTCTGCATGGGATGGCTTCAATCCATTTAGTGAAATAGTCGGTGGCTGTTAAAATCCACTTGTGCTGGCCTGAGGAAGAGGGGTGGATTTCTCCAATGAAGTCAATACCCCATTGTTGAAAAGGTTTCTCGGTTGAGATGGGCTTAAGGGGCAAGGGTAACAGCTTTCTTTTGCCCTCAAAGATTTGGCATTTATGACATGAGATAGCAAACTTCTTTATATCTGCAAATAAAAAGGGCCAATAGAAACCAGCCCTTAAAATTTTATCAGCAGTGGACTTCCAATATAGATGTCCTCCACAGTCCCCTGCATGGAATTCTTTCATGAAATTGTTAGTTTCATTCATGGTTAAACAATTTAGCAATATACCTTCATGATTTTTCCAAAATAATGCACCATCTATGACACAAAACTTTGAAGCCTTCATTTTTAAAAATCTTTTCTTGGTTCTGGACAATCCCGGGGAAGCAAACAGGTTTAACAATACAAAGCATATATCAGCATACCATGGGGATTGTAAAAAGGTTTCATTGATCTGTGGAGTCGCCAGCTCCTGTTCATTGTCCAGTTGGTTGATGTCTAAGGCTTGAAAGTTTGTTTCGGACATCAGTTTGGCTAAACCTTGTCCCTTTATGAGCTTGGTTGGTTTAATTTCTATGTCATACTCAAGGATATTAGCAATCCACTTGCCTCTTTTGCCCTCTAACCCCTCTTGGGTTAATATGTCTTTTACAACAGCATTTGGGATATAGGCAATCACATGTGAATATAAAATGTAAACTTGGAAATCTTTGATTGCTTTAACAAGGGCATAGGCCTGCTTCTCCATGATTTGGTATTTCAAAGGGGCATCTCTTAAGGCTCGGCTGGAAAATGCAATTGGCTTTTTAGCTCCCTGATCATCCTTTTGCAAAAGGACAGCAGCTATGGTGTGCTTAGATGCAAATGAAAATATGATGAAATCTTTGTCAAATTGCGGACTGGTGAGGACAGGGGCTTGGGTTAAGGCAGTTTTGATACTCTCAAAGGCTTGCTTGGTCTCAAGAGACCATTTTACCTTAGCATCCTTTTTTAACATGTTGCTTAAAAGTCTTATTAGCTCGGCTAGATTTGGAATAAATCTCCTTAGGAAGTTGATTTTTCCAAGGAATGCTTGCAACTCTTTTATGTTTCTTGGATATGGGATTTGGAGGATGGCTTGGATCCTTTCCGGATCTATTCTAATACCGTCTTTTGAGATGATATGGCCAAGGAGTTTTCCTTCTTCAAGGCCAAAGAGGGACTTCTTGGGGTTCAAGGAAATGCCATATTTCCTACATGTCATGAATATTTGCCTTAGGTGTTTGAGGTGCTCTTGATCAAATTTGGAGAAAGGGGTTAAGTCATCAAGGTAGACGACTAGGAAATCATGTATTTCCTTGGAAAATGCAATATCCATTGCCCTTTGAAAGGTAGCACCAGCGTTTTTAAGTCTGAAAGGCATCTTCACATACTTAAATGTTCCCCACGGTGTGGTAAAGGCTGTCTTGTCTTGGTCATCCGGGTGAACTAGTATTTGATTGAAACCTGAAAAGCCATCTAGCAAAGATATTCTAGATGACCCCACTACTCTTTGTAGAATGTGGTCCATTTTTGGCAAGGGGTAGTGGTCTTTTAGGGAGACTTGGTTTAAATTTCTTAGGTCTACACATAGCCTAATCTCACCTGTCTTTTTCCTTGTGGGAACAAGATTGGATACCCATTCAGAGAATCTGATGGGTGCTATGATACCTGCTTCAAACATCCTTTTCACTTCCTTTTCAATCAAAGGAAGGAGTACGAGATTGATTCTTCTAAGTTTCTGTTTGAAGGGCTTTTGGTTTGGTTTTAAAGGAATGGTGTGTTGGATCACTAAGGTGTCATAGGACTTCAAGTCCTCATAACTCCAAGAAAATACATTTTGGAATTCTTTGAACAAATCAACATATTTGGGTTTTTGATCGGGTGGTAAAGATTGAGATAGTTTGATCATTTTGGGCTTGTCTGCTATCCCAATATTGTGTTCTTCTATAGCAGTGTTTAGGGGTTGTATTTTTGGCTTTTTGGGAACATCATTGGCATCAAACATATCTTCTAATGGAGTGAGGCCAGTAGGGAGAAAGTTATCTTTTAGATCAACGATCAGGGCCTCTGTTTCTGCTATTTCCTCCAAATGCATCTGTTTCAGCTCTTCTATGTTTGCATTGTCAAAAACAGTTGGGTTCAGCATTTGTTTGGCTGTTACAGCAGTTACAGCCTGCTGATTTTCATTTGTTTGTTGTTGTTCATCCGTCATAGCATCCATGTCAATGTTAATATTTGAAAACTCATGCTCAAGAGTGAGGAAGTTCTTAATCTGGGCATCACTTTCAAACACTTGCCAATCTTTAACATTATTTGGGATAACAGGCCTATGTTTTATCTCAACAGTAAAATGGTGATTTGGCTCAAAGGGAAGCTTGCATGTACTAGAAAAAATGGCTAGGTTGTGTGCATGAATGTTATGATCTCTTGAAATTTTGACAAGCTTGGATTCAGTGAATGCATTGAGTATATTAGTAGCAGCAGTCCTATAGGCCCTCATTCTATTGTCATTGGTAACAAAATTGCCTTTCATTTGTTGTATGATTAAATCAGAGTCACCTAGAATAGACACTTTTGCAGCTCCTAGAGCTTTGAGCAGTTTAAGGCCTAAAAGGAGAGCCTCATACTCTGCCATGTTATTGGTGCATTTGAAATTTAGTCTGTAGGCATGACCTTCTACATGATTGTTATGTGTATTGTGAATCCAGACACCTGCCCCTGCTCCTAACTTGTTAACAGAGCCATCAAACTCTAAATACCATGTGATTTCTTGCTTGTGGTTAGTATCAAGAGTTTCAGTCACTTTAGGATTGGGCAATTTTGAAATTTCTGTTTGGGGAGGTTTTTCTTGTATGCTGGTTACCTTGATTATTTTGACAGTTTCATCAGTATGGGCAACCCATTCTTCATCGGTGTGTGTGCTCAGTTCTAAAGCCAAGGGCTTGTCATTAGTGAGAGTATTTGTTTCATCATTAAATAGAATAAAAGAATCCATATCAGAATGGATTGAGTGAATAGGAAAATTTTGGGGCTTGTCCTCACTAGTTACCACATACTTCATCAGTGTTTCTCTATATAGTCTCTTTGGTTGCCCAAAGGCAGATATAGTGGCATAAGAGAGGTCTAATTGGAGGGATCCTTGGAGTTTTTCCCCCCAAGATCTTGATAATGTCAGCAACCACCACATCCATGAGGATTGTCTTGTTGGGATATTGGACTAAGGAGACACACAAGTCTTTGATGAGGCCTAAACACTTGACTTGACTTGAGTCAAAGGAGAATAGATCTTTGTAGGGTCTTGTAACATCAAGGTTCAGTTTTCCATTACAGCTTTGGGCATAAGGTTGTGTGAGGCACCTGATTCAAACATAGCATTGTGCAAGACTTTGTCATGTATGTGCAAACTGACATAAAAAGGTAGAACAGATCCATATGTTGATTTTCCATTAACTTCTGGACCGAACAGCAGTTCAGGCTGATCATCAAGAACATTCACATCATCCTTAACCTCTGGCATTTGAAGTGATCTTTGAATTTGTTGCCTATACACATCATGTTTGGCAAGTTCAGATAAGGGGATGGATATCTTTAGTTTACCTATTTCTACCTCTAAGTCAAATGATTTTTCAGATTGGGTTTTAGTATTTTGAGAGGCAGGCTTCTCTTTTTCTATTGGAGTATCAACAGTTCGGTCTTGTTTATCAGCGTTAAGGGAAGTAATTGCTTGCGGTTTTTCAGTTTTAGGAGGGCTTTTTGGAACGTTGTTCAAATTCTCTTTCGAGGAAGAAGGTGGCAAAGGTTGATCATTAGAGGACTGCATGTCTGTGACATCCTCTATGGTGACATCCTTTGGATTAGGGACTATTTTACCAGTAGTTTCTATGAGGGCAACCTTTTCTTTAATCTTCTTCGGCTGCTTGGTATCATTTGGTTTAACCTTTTCAGGCACATCTATGGTTCTTGTCCTCAGCTTATATTGTTTGTGGACCTCATACACAGCAGTATCATAGCCTTGTTTAAAATCAAAAGATTCACCAGATTTAGTTTGAAATCGATTAAAGTCATGCTCATCTTGGTCTTGTTGAGTTAGGAAAATTTGTTCCTCAGCCTTCAAATCCACCAAGTTCATGTGAGTATCTTCCGTCTGTTCACTAGATGTAGATGCTTCAGCATAATTTTCATGAAAAGGAGGCCTTACATCATGGTCTGGGCTAGACCTACCAGCATTTGTATTCTGAGTTTTGCGGAAATTTGGGTTCCTTATGGTATTAGGTTGTTGTCCTTCCCATGATGATTTCCTCTCAACACTCTCTACTCTGTCTCCCAGCCTGTGCATGCCACTGATAATAGCATCCAACTTTTGATCTAAGGCTGAGGGTTCCTCTTTAAAGGTGGTTCTTCTCTCAGTTCTAGCTCTGTTTCTTTTGGCAATTAGATTTGCCTCTACGCTAACAGCAACATTTTGCATGTCTGCAAGGGTTTGAGGGGCTCTTTCCCTTAACTGATAAGCCATGTCAGTGTCAAAACCATTAGGGAATTTATACAAAGCAAGATCAGGTGGAGGTCTTAGGTTCTGTGGTATTGCATTATAAACATTATTAAATCTTGCACAATAGTCCAAGACAGATTCTTGAGGGCCTCTTTTGATGGTGTCATAATCAGATAGTATGTGCAAGGGGTCTTTCTTTTTCTCCCATCTGTTGATAAATGACTGGTATAAGGCTTCTGGGTCTACTATGGAATTGGATGTGAGTGCTCTAAACCAAGTTCTAACATCACCTGTCAAACTTTGGACGAAAATCTTCATTCTCATGCTATCGTCATCTATCTCGTAGTTCTCAAAATAGTCTTGCATCTTCTTTGTATGCTGAAGGGTTGTGCAAGAACCAGTTCCATCAAAATATGTGATTTTAGTTTGATAATCCTGAGGCATAGCCCCTGGATTAGCAGGTAATTGCAGGGGTGCATATCTATTAGCCATGTTTACGGGGATAAGTGGAACAATAGGAACAGCTGGAACAGTTGTAACAACAGCGGTTATGGGAGTATGTGCAGTAAATGGAGGTGTGGAAGGAGTGCTTTGAGAGGTGGATGATGAACAAGGGGAAGTGGGGGTTGAAAGAAATAAAACCTTGACAGGGTTGGAACACAGCTTGGCTGAACTGCTTCAGGGCTAAAGTCAACAAAATATTCTCTTTGCTCTAGCTTCCTGAGGTTCCTTGGGATTAAATTGGGATTTTCACAAATAGCTGGGGGGTTTGGGTCTGGATTTGACCTTGTATACTGTGAATTCCTTTTGGGAGCCAGATTCTGAACTTGTTTTGGTATTTTCTGTGAATGCTTTTTAGAATTAGCAAGGAACTGATCAAATTTTGGAATAGCTATCTATAACTTAAAACTAGCATGAGGATTGACTGAAGCAGCATTTGTTTACTCCTGTAAATGCGAATCAAGAACAGTTTCAAAGGCTTCCTGGCTGACATTCAGGCTTCATCTGTAGTTTTAAGGAATATGCAGCAATTGGAAAATTCATTGTTTTCCCCAATGGAGCTTTCCAACTTGATTTGTGAGATTTAACTGAGGATGTTCCCCAGTGGAGTCGCCATTATGTTATCACTCAGGTTGTCCTTAAAGCTCCTTAAAGGATACGGCCGAGGTAACCACAAACCAATCTTTGGACTGCAGGTCCTAGCCTACCAGCAGTCAGAGAGGGCTCTCTCTTTAGGATTTAGCTTTGTTGATGATGATTTAGGCTAGATATTGAGTACAAGGGGTTTTGTTTGAGTTTTGGTGGGAAGGATGATGCTTTCAAGTAAAGAGGCAGGGATATCATGAAAGTTTTAGAACCATTGGGCATGGAGTCAAGGAGTAGGACTGCGGGTGCGTTTTCTTGGTCACAAGAGGGAATATGAAGCAAGCTAGCTACACATGAAACAATGATTCAAGTTAAAAGGATGGAATGAGGGCTAGGAATGATAGGCAGTTAAGAATCTCTCGTTCAACTTAGCAGAGGGAAGGTGAATGAGCTCTATCTAGGAGCAGTGAAGAATCCCTAGATAACTGTCAAACATGAGTGAATTAGGGGAAATATGAGCCACAGGGAATTCATATTCATTACTAATTCAGATGAAAACATAAAGAAACAGCAGAAATTGAGCATAGAGTGCAGTTAAACAAGTTCTAAGCTAACCTTTCTTTCTGCTATTTAGATGGTGATACAGGTATGATAAAGACATATATGAAATTGAAACAGAGATAAGAAGCACTTATTGAGTCATGTTGCAGCACAAGAATTCCACATTCAATTCTTCAAAACATTAATACACAGCACACAGTCATTCCTCCAAGCTTTTCAGTAGTCTTTGATTAAGTAAAACATCAGATATGCAGAGCGAGTCTCTCTTGGAGCTATACAACCAACCAACCCTTTAAACAGTGAATTAGGGTGGTTTTATAGATAAAATATCTACAAAATCAGATCCCAGTTAGATCTGCTGTAATAAGTGTCTTTAACCTAACACATGTCTGAAATAAATGCGGGAAAATATCCTCGAGCTGCGCTGGGTGCAGCTGTATCAAAAAAGAATTTAATGTGTTGTCTTTATGGCTCTGTGCTGATCACTTAGCCATAACTATGCTTTGGGTTTTGATCCATGCTCCTGAGTGGTTCTGAGGTGCATTAACTGTGATGGGAGAGCCTTGATTAAAGCTCCACCATTTTCTTTGACTTTGTTGGAGGTCATTCAATGTTCACCTGCATTGGGAATAAAGGTTTTTCATTAAAAACATTCGAATGATACTCTTTGCCGCTTCCTTGATATGCTTTGGCACTGAATGTGCGCCTTTCTTACTTCTGATACTCTTTAAACTATTGCATCGACCTTTCATGGCTGTTGTTTGGCCCTCTGTTGCATTAAAAACTGTCTTTTCCCCTTTCCTGAATCTCTGCGAAGAAATTTATGTCATTTTGCGACTTTAGGGCCTGCTGGAGGCCAAGCCATGAAAGGGCTTTCCATTTTGGCCTACTAGGCGCTAATCGCGCATCAAAAACTGCCTCAGATTTTGATTCCGGGCTCTCTAGGCTACGATTTGCGCCTTTCACGCTTTTTGACGGTGAAGTTAGCATGATGTCAGCGGTGGGTCCCAGTACGGCAGTGACATGGCAGGGTGATGTCAACAGTACAGCGGGGTGACGTGGCGGTATGGTGGAGGAGATGACGTGGTAGTACGGTGGCAGCTACGTGGCAAGGACACGGTGGCAGGAGGCCGACGTAGGGTGATGATGTCAGCATGACGTATTGCTGACGTAGGAGGGGGGAAGGCGGTTTCAGGCGCACCGCTTTTGTGCGCAGGCGGTTTCGGAGGAGGGGGCTCCGCCACAGCCGAGAGGGTGACGCGTGGCGGGAGTACGACAGGAAAACCGCCCATCTCCTGGGCGTTAACCCTCGGCACGTTGGGGCACAAAAAGGCCCGCCCACCGTAGATCTCGGGCGCGCCAGATCTGACGGTTGGTGGCATTGATAACGCGGTGGAGGGTTAGGGACGGGGCCCGCGGCATTTTTTTTTTTCATTTAATTGTTTTAATCTGGCAGGGGGAAAACTTTAGGAAAGTGGGTTTTTGGGTATGTGCAGGCAGCGTTTAAATAACGCTAAACAGGGGTTGGCTATTAATTAAACAGGGGTTAAATTAATCCCAGGCTCGAACGCGGAAAGGCTAATGCCAAGCCCCAGATGAACTCAGCATTCCCCGGACTTAGGAAATATGGCTATAGTGCCAAAGGGAGGGGTTATTTAATATTTTTTGGGGATTTCATATAATTTTTAGTAGTAAATGGGGATGGGGAAATGATATAGGGAGCTAGATAATAGAGTTAGGGGTTAATATGAAAATGAGGTGAAGTGTAGGGGGGAGGCTAAGTTTGTGAGCCTAAACTTTGGACATTGAAAGTGAATGGACTGTGGAGACATGATTTTACACAAGAAATGTGGCTTTCTTTTCACAGAAGAAAGTCAAAGCTTGACTTGGTGCTGTTACAAAAATAAAGTTATAACAGGACTGGTTGGGCAGATCCCAAGGTCCTCAAGGGGATGTTAGTGAGTGATTTGGGGAATGAGAAGAAAGGGGAGTTAGACATGCCTCGCTTGAGCTCCTCCAAAGGGGAATTGCCTTGCCCTGTAATCTGAATAGATATAACACTTGAAAAGATGAAATGGATTACACAGCATGATTCTGCAACCACAAAACTACTTACCTAGCATTTTTTCTTGTTTTTTGCATGGGTGCACTTGGACTTGCAGACCCTGATTATCCTTTTTTCTTCTTTTTTTGTCCTTCTATCTAAATCTACACTTATTTCTTCCAAGGGCCCAGATTAAGTAGTTGGGCTCCTTTGTTTCTCTACCTATCTGCAAATCTGCCAAGATTAAACTGTTTGGACAGATAATGATTCTCTATATTCTAAAACAAGAAATTGAAACCTAGGGAAGCCAAGATTAGGCTGTTTGGACTTCCCTTACCAAAAAATTCTTCAAAAATGGTTAATTTATCAAAATTGGAATACAGTAGTGGCATTTAGACTGGCACACTTTCATGACCTCTTCTTTGGCCTCTTTTTAGGAAATATGGAGCATTGCAGCATGCAAAGTATGACATATTTGGCATGTAAAAATGTCAATCATGAAAGATGAACACCTGTTGCAACAGGAGGCTAACAGAAAGGAATAAATAAATGTAGATATTGTGGATACAAATGGTTTTCAAGGGACAAATGCCACAATAAGGAATTATATACTTATGAAGTCAAGAAGGGCTTAGAAAAATCTAGTAGTGAATAAGAGATAAGGGAAAATAAGGGAAACAATTGTTGTAAGTTCGGGAAAGAAAAATGGACACTGAGACGTGGATATGAATACATGAAATTATGCAATTATAAAATAGTGGATGGAAATAAATATAACAAAAACCAGTTGATGAAATCAATATAACAAACAACCAAATTATACTATGATGAAACACTGCAAAAAAGCATCACTAGCCTCAATCTCATGTGGCCAGTAAAATGCCAATGAAGAAAATGAACTCAAAAGAAAGATAATAAATCCAAAGGACCAAATACAACGAACGATTGCAAAATACGTTGCACCACACTTTTAGAAGCAGAGAATCCAATTTCTAAGAGAGAGAAAAATCAAACATACAATTTATTTGGAAACTATGACAAGAAAACTACAACCTAAGACCCTAAAGCTTAAAGGAGTCATAAAATATAGAAATTCCCCAATACTCATAATTGTATAGACATTGTTCTTGCTAAGAAAATTAATCATTTTGTGTACCTAGGGAAGGACCTCACCGCTACAGTTGGGAATCTTTTCAAGAAAGTAGGAAAATGTTATAAGGTTTCAATTCAAATACAAGAAATGGGACTACAAACAGAACTCTATCCGTTATTTCTTGAAGGAATGGATATGGTGTTATGTGCGAAATGGTTGATGTAATTAGGAACTTATACGACAAACCTTAAAAACTAATTTATGGAGTTTAATTAACAAGGTCAACACTAAATTATATGGTGTTGAAAGTTCCAATCTCAAGAAGAATCTATTACAATTAATAAATAAAAAAACAAGAAATGGATAAACTTTATTCAATAAAAATGTTCTCAACTAGAAAGAATCTTTTTTTCCATGCTTTGAGGACAAAGAACTCCTTAAAAGGGAAACAACGTTATGTACATAAAAAATACATAACATTAACAACCAATAATAGAAAAGTAAATAATAATTTAATTTAGAAACTATTATTAAAGGCACGTACTTTTATGTGAAATAACCCTAGTATACATATTTATTGGGTTCTTATTGTAATTGTAAAGGCATCTCCTATCAACTATTAAATTATATTATTATATTCTCAAATTATTGAGAATGTGAAATAGCTTTTATGTTTTAGAAGCCTTGTGACGTGCATTTTATGCCTATGGGCATGTGTTTTTAGAATCCTTATGGCAGGCATATTATGGGTGTGGTAGCAAAAGTTTTAGAGAGTTTTAGTAGCACACAATTTTGTGATTAGTATTTAGAAGTGAACAAAGTTTATATAATTGTAAAGTTGTTGAAAATTCTATTCCATGGCCCTAATTTTGGGTCTTCAAATGAAACATGAAAGTGAAAAGTTTTTAGGACCCCTACAACATCCTTAAGGGAACATAGAAAAATGGAGTGAGGTTGTTATAACATATCCCATGCATCATAAGCATGGCTTTAATTCTACAATAATCTATGTATTTTTTTAAATTATTCTCAATATTAAGACCCCAATGACACCAACTTTCATCTAAGTCTAATAATCTATATATTAGGACCCCAACAACACCAACTTTTGTCAAATATCCAAAGGAAAATGTCTCCTATATTTTTGTCACAAAAACTTTTCGTAGCTTTTTCTCACCACCTCATCACCACTCTGATAGACAATGCAAGACAACACATTGCAAAAATGAACTACTATCATCATGTGTATGTTGGACTTGCATCACCACCTTTTTTAGGTGTGATAAAATCATGGCAGATCAAACCACTTTACAAATTCCATGTGGCAATATTTTTTCATTGAACACACAACGACGGGATGATGTTTGTCGCATATTCATCATATAGTGTTAACAAAAATCCAACCTATTAAGTCTCCCCACGGCTATCATAGGTGCAACACAAATTTTAACAAAAGGTTGATAGATTCAGTCTCTCCACCGCTACCATGGGGAAGTCTTTTTGCATCAAACAAAAAACAATAGGATACATTTGTGATAGATTTCAATGGCATTTCAATGAATTAAGTCTCTCCATAGCCTTGTGGAGAACACACGACAACAAAATACATTTTTCACAAGGGCGAAACAAATGTTCGATGAAAGTTCAATGAATTAAATCTCCCCGCTGCTACCACATGGCTAGATACAATGATTACATGTGTGAAAAAATGATTATGACGAGCGAATCCTTTTCGTTAGAATATTGTTTGTTCACCAAAACGTCATCAGGAAAAGGTCAAAAAGTATCCACTTTGTAGTAGCATCCACCTTCAATATCATGTCAAAAGAAGGCACACCTACTTATGTCGGTAATACTAGAAAATTGCTCTCCCCGTTTCTTATGAATATGGTGAGATCTTCATAATTTATAAGGAGGAAACAAGAAGGCCAATGTGTGTGAATATGAACTGCGATGTTAGGAGATCCCAACTCCATAATGTATAGTCCCAAATCATTGGTCCTCCCTCTTTATAATGTAATCAAATCGTTTATCAAGCACACCAATATAGATACAAGGAGGATAACCTCAAATATCAACTAATATATATCATATAATGTAGCTAACAACCTCAACGTATATCACAGATTCCTAGAAGTCCAGGAATATATGACCAACAAAGTTGGGCCATTAACTTGCATAAGAAAAAAACTACAATGAAATCATGAATGGTGGGAAGGGAGGAAATTTAGGTCCAAAGACACTAAATGTTATCCCACTATTATTCTTAAACCCTCAATTTGGAGTGCAATGATCTTGATTAACATTATTTATGGGAAAATAATGCCTCACATTTTAGATAATCAAAGGTCCCTTTTCTAGACTAAAACCTTGGGAAGGGCACAATCTTTCACCAAGTATCCATGATATGGCACACAATATTTCACTACGTAGCCTTACTCTCCTAAAGATTATCTAGAAGAGGATATCAAAAGAAGAAGAAAAAATTATAAGTCCTTTAGAGATAAAAGAGAATTGAGGTGGCTCGAAACAAAAAGACAAGTATTCTAGTGACAACCATATAGATAGAATGATTTAGTGCTCGAGGTAGAGATTAGTACTTCATCTCAAGGAGTCATAAAAATAGAGACCCCATTAGTACCCATCTAGAATATGGTGCCTAGAAGTCAAATAGAGGGGAAAATGGGGATTTCTTGTGACATGCAAGCGAAAGAAGGAGACCATAATTCAAGCCAACAAGATTTTGTATTTCAATACTTTGTGGGAGAAGCATAGCTAGTAAGAGATGAGGTGGCATATTAGATATGTTTACATTAGACAAAATGAAGAAATAAATGACTCACCATATTCATAAGTAAAGGCAATCAACCACATTCATTGTATAATAAAAATTGGCAAAACCATAGTACTATATGTAGATGATATGGATCTTGTTACAATGGCCACAATAGGGGTAGCTACAACCCAAATGAATCAGTATGAAATCCTCAAAACGGTTAGAGAGATAAAAGGACATAAGAAAGAGATTAAGCACTTGAAATGCTACATAAAATATTACAAAGATGCAAAACTCGATACCAGTGATTTCATTAAATATGCATTGGAAATCCATAGTGATCTATCATCAGTTACATAAGATTTTAACGAAGTTGTACTAGACACGTAAGAGACATATAAGGAAGAATAGTCTTTATAATAGGTTGCAATTTTGGTTGTATCACAAGGAGTTATGAAAGAGGTTCATGGACTCTCTAACATAATGGCTATAGGAAATAAAATGAGCATCATTAGAATAAACTTGTTTGGATGAAGAAAGAATAAACCTTACTGGTAATAAGTTTGAGCTACTATAGGTAAACCATAAAAGCTTGAACATGAACATCCATGAACTATCAAAGGATTGTGACTAATAATTAGAATATGCAAAACAAATAACACAAGAGTGCTACAAATACCAACATTCATAATAGATAACACCTATGTACAACAAGTGGATATAATGGCATAGTTGAGTGGAACTTAGAGTAAAAGGAGAAACACCCTATAATCCACCCCACATTAGCAAGACTATGGCATGAGATTATATACAAATCCTCAACAAAAGAATATGGTTTAATATTTTTTTAATATTAGATATGTTTACATTAGACAAAATGAAGAAATAAATGACTCACCATATTCATAAGTAAAGGAAATCAACCACATTCATAGTATAATAAAAATTGGCAAAACCATAGTACTAGATGTAGATGACATGGATATAGTTACAATGGCCACAATAGGGGTACCTACAACCCAAATGAATGAGTATGACATCCTCAAAATGGTTAGAGAGATAAAAGGACATAAGAAAGATATTGAGCACTTGAAATGCTACATAAAATATTACAAAGATCCATAACTTGATACCAATTATTTCATTAAATATGCATTGGAGATCCATAGTGATCTATCATCAATTACATTAGATTTTAAAGAAGTTGTAGTAGACACATAAGAGACATATAAGGAAGCATCAAGTCTTTATAATAGGTTGTAATTTTGGTTGTATCATAAGGAGTGATGGAAGAGGTTCATGGAATCTCTAACATAGTGGCTATAGGAATTAAAATGAGCATCATTAGAATAAACTTGTTTGGATGAAAAAAGGAATAAACCTTATTGGTAATAATATTAAGCTACTACAGGTAAACCATAAAAGCTTGAACGTGAATATCCATGAATTACCAAAGGATTGTGACCAATAATTAGAATATGCAAAACAAATAATACAAGAGTCCTACAAATACCAGCATTCATAATAGATAACACCTATGTACAACAAGTGGATATAATGGCATAGTTGAGTGGAACATAGAGTAAAAAGAGAAGCACCCTATGATCCACCCGACATTAGCAAGAC
Source organism: Pinus tabuliformis (assembly GCA_031772625.1). Classification (NCBI taxonomy): domain Eukaryota; kingdom Viridiplantae; phylum Streptophyta; class Pinopsida; order Pinales; family Pinaceae; genus Pinus; species Pinus tabuliformis. The sequence goes on along the minus strand of CM062808.1, from coordinate 996,102,554 downwards.
TATGGCATGAGATTATATACAAATCCTCAATAAAAGAATATAGTTTAATATTTATTTATTTATTCCTTTTTTGTATCAAGAGAGTTGATAAACCTATTGCTCGTCACCGAGGAGGCCTGGGGTCGAGTCAGAGGAACTACCCCTACACTTGTAAACTTAACACAACCACCCACAACCATGCTAGACAGATTAACCAAGTTTTAAACTTGGACGGGGCCCCAATATTGGTAAGCAAAGGCTTTTTGGTAAGGGATATTCATCATTTGACCTAACCCAATGCACTGAAAAAATGGTATAACATGCATATGTATCCAGTCTCCTTGTGTGGCGACTGAATGGTTGGTACAATGGGATGTTATCCCCTCCACCCAATTTCAAATCCCATGGGGGGGCATCTTTGGCATGTTGTGATATGGCTCAAGGGGTTGGGTCCCTCACCCTTATGGAGTCTCAGCTCTTGCTAAGTCATAAATTCGTAGTATATTTGGTTTACAGGTTGTTGGATATACTCTTGGTGTTATAGTAGCAACTGTTAGGTTTGATCTTGGGTTTCACCTAGATTGCTCCAATGAGTTACTGATTCACCATGTTTTGTGTGTGTGTATCTCCACACACACACACACACACACACACACACACATATATATAATGGGTTAGGTGTCATAATGGCTCCCTTAAGCAACATCACTTGGTTAGCTCATTTGAGACAAATAAGGCATATAAAGTCCAAAAAAAAATTCATAGAAGATGTTACTTATGTGAATGGATAAATTTTATTGGCTATGGAAGGGAGGTCCAGAGTTGCGTCACTGAACTAGTTCACCTACCCAAATCATAATTTTGTACTAGAATAAAGTAATTACTAACACAAATGGTTTTCAAATTTGGAGACAAGCTACATAAGTTTTTTACCAACACAAACGGTTCTCAAATTTGGAGACAAGCCACATAAGTTTATTAAGACATGCAGTCCTCCTTTCCTTAAGAGCATCTGAACAATTTCAGTCATTCATTTTATATGATAGAATTTAGGTTCCTTTCTTGCTAGCTTCACCTATTCTCTTCCTTTATCTGATCATTTAAGTTGACAAACAAGTACAACAATAATTATTCCACAATAGTATTGGGTTTCACTACAATTTAATGAGTTTTACCAAGAAGTAACACAAAATATAACATATATATGCCAAGCAAACCCAAAATATAATATATGTATGCCAAGCAAACCTAGCCTTTACTGACCATGAGTAAGCATGCATTTACCATGGCCACATCTTATGAGCATACGAGTTGTGTCTAACTATTTATCACATTTTACTTTGCCATTTTTCTTCTAACTTCATTTTCAATAATTTTAGTGCCTAGGTTTTCTATGCCATAATTTTTATTGGAGGCTTTCATGCATCACTTTACAAGAATATGGATTTCTATTGCAAATTTTTTTTATTGTATATTTTTTTCAACTTTTTATATAACTATAATTTCTCTGTGCTTGAAATCACAAGGAAATTTTATTTTGAACTTTCAGACTGAAGGCATGATCATGTACATAGGAAGAAAATTCCATGACAGTTAAGATTAGGAGGACAAACCTACAAGGTCGGCCCATGAAGGCGAGAGCATGAACGACAAGAAAGATATGTAGGCAAACCAACAAAAAAGAAAGATAAAATAATGCAAACCAAAATGTTCGAAACTTGAATGCATCCACAGAAAAGTAAAAATGGAAAGTACATGAAAGGAATTCTGTGGATGTACCATGGTGTCCTATCACATTGTGAGTGGAAGACAAGCATGTATACACTTTTGAACTTGAAAAACAAGCAAATATAAAGAAAGGTGAAAAGTTTTGTTTTGCAACAGTGCTTGCTACGTACGACTCCTCCAATGCTTGAGCAATAGGATCATGTGATTCCAGTGGAGGATGTGAAAATGGTATTATATATTGTTTTTCAATGTGAATGACAAAGTGACGAGGAGCCTAGAAAGATTCAACAGAATTATGATCATAAGTGGAACTAACCTCAAGGCTACAAGAACCTGACATAACCATCAGCTCAGGCTGAAGTACCTCAATGACTTGAGGAGTTTCCAATTCATCAGAAGATGGATCATCAAAGACGGGTGGCTTAGAAAGATCAGCAGTGGGAAAATCAAAATTGTGATGGGATGAATGAATAAAAAGATCACAAAATCCACGATCAGAAAGTTCAAGATGACAAACAGGGGCATCCTCATGAGCTAACGAATCATATGGAGGGGGTAATGAAAAACGAGAAATTTCACCCTCTATGTTTCCAGAAAGGTAAGATGAGAGATTGGGCAGATTCAGGAAGAGAGATTTGTCCTCTCTGCATTCAAATGAAAAACTGGTATTCGACGTGTTTTGCAATTGATTGAAAGTAGAAACATCTGTAAATGAATTTTCACAAGATGGACCAAAAATGACAGAATTGTGGAAGATGTCAGGATAAAGTACATGACATGTGGGTAGAAGGAGGTCATCCTTCACCGCAGATTCTTGTTCATATTCCCACACATACTCATAAAAAATGATATCGCCAGTTGGTTGTTCAACACCAACTCTGTCCAAATTTTGACCCTCGTGAACATCACATGTGATATCTGAGACAGATGAACACAACCAAAAAAATATGGAGGATCAAAGGGGCCGAAGGGCGGAGGATGAGGAGATAGCCCTTCAACACACCCATTAGAGTTACAGTCCAAATCTGCACAAAAATTTTGAGCGGCTGGGGTAGGAGGAGATGTTGATAAATCAATAAGTGGATTCCCAACTTCTCCCACCTTGACCTACAGAGCTGGATCTGTTTGATGGGAAGTGGGTGGACGGTCACTTGGGACATCAACCTTGTCTGTATGATATTTAGAAGCTCTAACACCGAGGTATTTTGGGAGAGGTTCAAAAGATTCTAACTCATATGGATTCTGAGAAATGTGAACAAGATATCGAAATATTTCATCCAAGAATGCCCAGTCAACTTCATCTTCAGGAAATTCAAAACAGTAGTGAAGGAAAAGATCATGAAAATCTTGAAGAGATTCGTCCAATGATTTTCGCAATTTTAAAATGTTTCTATTAAGGGCTTTACGATCATAAAGAACGAAAGCATGACATGATTCACTTAAAAATTGTTGGGAAGAATGTATAGAGGTTGTGGGAAATGTGTGAAACCATTGCTTTGTGTGCCCTTCGAACGTGAGAGAAAACAACCCATAGGAAATATCGTCAGACGGGACATCATTTTTGTCACATAAACCAACAATGGAAATTGCGTGGTTGAGAAAGGTTATTCCACCCTCGCCATTGAACTCAATTCTAGACAAGTCATTCAAAATTCTCGCCGACACTTCAAAATGTATAGTTAGAAAAACATGTCGAGGTTTTGATTTGGGAATAAGTCATGAAATATGTGCAGAAATTCCAAATAGACTTCAAGGGCTTAACTTGTCATATGGCCCTCCTTCTAGTGCCACAAATGTTGACGGTGCTGGAACCGCCAACATTCATTGGATCTCCCTGATATGAAGTCCCAACTAGACTTCACATCATTTGGAGTATGATTCCAAGTAGTGGGTGGTAGTGTAATGCCTTGACCGTGATAGCGCACAGAGGAAAGTATGATAAATTTGGGTGAGATCAAGTGTGTGACCTTGTGGAGAGTCAAATGCGATGCATGAAGGTTCTAACACACGGAGGGGAAAATGAAGGGTGCCCTTGGAATCCTATAATACTATGCAACTTGAAAGGAACACACGAGCGAAATGACATCACAAGCTAAAATGTAGAATATTCCATAAGTTAAAGTGATGAGTTAATCCAGCAACACACATTCAACAGGATTCGTACAAATGTATAAAAGGTAGTTCATAAGCATATGTGTAGATTAAATAACATACATTGCCAATACAACAATAGTAGTCCTACTATATTAACAACATATGAATAAAAGTGTGTTGGCTCTGATTTTATTATTATAAGTGAAAGTTTCACCATACATACCCCTTGACGACCACTAGCCCTGATAGTGGAACATTATAGTCAAGAACACCTACTCCTCCAAAAAAAATTACTCGATTTAGGCTATGGAGAAGCCAAGGCTCTTCACAATACTCCCAAACCTCCTCTAAGCCTAAGCCTAGCCAAAATCTTGGCTCCCAAAAGCTTGTTCTATGAGTTATGAGGCTGTATTTATAACAAAGGGTGGGGTGACCCTTGACATTACCCTTTGTGACTCTTTGGCTTCCCTCATGACTCTTGAACTTCTTCACCAAATGACACATTACATTACATGATGACTTCTCATATTTCAATAATGACACTTCAAATTTCACTTATAACATAATTACAAATAATATTACATTTTCCACATGTACCCATATAATATAAAATAGGGTATAGACAACTTAACAAGACACAACACTATGATTCTAGAGTTTGGGGGAAGTTCGGGTCAACAACCTCCATTTGCTACTTCTCAGTCACATATCGGTGCCAAGCATGGTATTGTGTCATGGTGTCCCCAAACTGCTTGATAGTGTCTTTCTTGAAGCGAACTCTAGCCTCCATGGCATCCAGGTATATGGTCTTGGAACCTGTATCCAACTTGTTCTTAAGCATGAGCAACATTGTCTTGACCTTGACAGGACCACCAATGTACTTCTGCATGTTGTGTGCGTTCATCTCCAAGTCTTCCATGATGGCTTCTCGTCTTAGCTTCTCTAAGTACTCATCGATCTCCAGCGTGACTTGGTTCTTGGGTTTAGAATCGGCAAGGAAACCAATTGATGGGATTTGGTGTTTTCTCACTAGGACATCCAAGCTATTGTACAAACGTACATATGAGGCCTATGTGTTGCTGATGAATGAGGCGAGTTGCTTGTTGTTTTGAATCAACATTCGAACCTTCAATTTCTCTAGCTCTACATGTGGCTTCATCTTCTTTACTAATTTGAGCGGGCCCCCTTTATACCACATTTTCCACTCTTATGCATGGGTGATGGCAGCATGTATGTTATTGAGAGTTTGAACAAACTCTTTTCTCCACTACTATAGGTCATTCAAATGGACAACTACTTTATGCACGATGACAAATTTGTCATAGAGCTTTCACATGGTATTACCAAGTGTTGATACTTCAACAAGTATCGTTGTCTTCATCTCCCCCAATGCGGAAACTGCATTCTGCGTTGATGCCTGGAGTTGTTCTGCCTCTTTCCTAACAACCTACAAGTTTTTTTCCAGTTTTTTATTCTAGGTCATTAGATACTGAACATTTGAGCTTGTTGCTCCTACATAGGCCAAGCTAGCTTGGGCAATGGAAGTTGGATGCTTCTTGGTGTCTGACACTATCACCCTTTCCTTGATGAATGCAGGTAATGCATGATCATTCGGAAAGTTCTTCCTCTACGCCTGTATAATCCTCTTCTGGAACTAATCAAATGATAGATTGTACACATCCATGACCAGATCATCATCAAGGAGAACGAATACCCCTTGCTCGCTCGGGGTTGGCTCTACTACTAGAGGTGGTGGAAACTGAGAGATGGCATGTGGTGCTTTCAGCATCAGGTCAATGTCTTCTCGCTGCGACTCCTATTCCAACTCCATCTGTCACTTCAATTAATTGCTCAATCTGCTAAGCAAGCTCTCGATCCTGCATCTGTTCACCCTCTTCCTCATCCGCTGGCTATTCCGGATCATCAACCTGTATCGGCGTTGTTTCCTCTACCATTGCATCTTTCCTTTGTTCTTCTTCCTGCTTCTGCTTCTCTTCTATCCTCCTCAACTCTTTCTCTTCCTTCAGATTCTTCTCTATCTCCATCAATTTCAATTTTGCTTCATGCAACCTCTTCTTTTCTCTCTTATTCTTCTCTGCTCTTCATTTGTTTCTCCCTCTTTGCTTCCGCTGCAAAATTTGTCTTTTCTATAATAGGATCTACCATCATTTTTCAACTTTTCTCTCCCTCTAGACCATCAATAATCTTCCTCTTTCCCTTCTCTTGCACTCGATTGTTTCCTTCTGTTGTTGTTGTTGTTGCTTCCGAAGTTGTTGTTTTCTGTAGAGCAGCCTCCCAAGTTTTTCCCATACTGACCGACTCATTGAGTTTGGAGTCATTGTACTAGTACCTCCAAGGATCCTCCTCTGGCCAATGAAATGTCACATGGATCCATTGAAAGCAAACTCTTGTATAGTGGTCCTTGCAAATACCGTGGGGATCATACGGATCAAAGTCCTTGGTGTTGAACTCGAATTTCACCATGTCCTTAGCTTCGGCATTTTCATCTTTCAAGCTCTTAATCTCGTATAATCTGATCCACAAAGGAAGAGTGGGACATGGCACTTTCTTCTTCCTATGCAATCCTACTGAAAACCGTGTAGCGAGATGGTATGAAACTTCTTGCATGATCAGTTTTTTAGTGGCATACCCTGGTAGGACACGTTGAGGCTTCTCTCTATCACACAATTTGATGAAGGTGCCACCTGGTGAGGCATACCAATATGCAATGTTTACTATCGCCTTCATTTCTTCTTGGTACATGCAAGGTGGATCTTTCTCAAATATAAGCTTGTATAACGGGATGATAAAGTGGTCAGTTAGCCTTGCTATCACTCCTTGATAGCTGTAGTTGGAAAATAACTTGCAATAGATGTTCATGGTAGTCTCTTGTAGTTTCCATGTCCAGCTCATGCCAAGGAACTGTTGTTTGGCACAGATTGCATCCAGTAAGTATGCAAACATGTAAAACTTTGCTTTCTCATTCTTGGGCAGATTCTGAGCCTTAGCTACATGGAACTTCAATTGTTGAGCCAACAAATCTGACCAATTGAATGGCCTCGCATCATTCACCAATTGGTCTGCCCACCCTTCAGGGAAGATCGCTATGCTCTCTTGACCATATATTCTACAAGAGAAGATGATCAAGAACTGGTAAGCCTTCCAGAGGGACTTTGCCTTGTAAACATGGGTGGGTGTTTGTCTAAACTTCAATGGCTCTTTCACCTAATGCTTGGAAATGTCTCTTGTGTTTACATAGCTATGGGTGCCATAGAAGAGTGAGTCCATGTGCTTCACCGGTTCATGCAAGTGATACATCACTGAAATTATTCTGCCCTGAAGGTGGAAAGCTTCCTCCCATTGGCACTGCTCAATGTCATAGTGTGTTCATCCGTATCTGAGACAATCCAGTTAATGATGTCCGCACATGGGAAGGAAGGGTACCTACATGAAATCTTGTATAATCATGATTGTTGGATGCTAAGATAAATCTGTCAATCTTCTAAGTCTGCCTTAAAGTCCCCTGCAAAAGTGTCTTTGATCTGCTACCATGTCAGTGTTGTTCCCTTATCAATAAATAGTTGAGTATATGCATACACTGGTAAATCAACTGATATCTTCTCAACGACTTTCCCAGTACTGATCTCGGTGGTTTCCTTTGACGCAGATCTCTTGGATGCCATGTTAACTATGACTGCTAGAGAGATGCTCAACAATTGTTGTATCTGTGGGATAGAGAGGATACTCATTGAAGGAAAATTTCAACTAAAAACCAAGACAACTTCAAGGTCAGTTCAAGCAACAAGTGAGGCACATGATGGGAAGGATTGCACAGTTTTTACTGACATGGGTGACTGACTAACCGTGGGAACTGTGTGCTGCACAGTCCCAACAGTCAGTTTGGGAGCTTGATGACTGGAACTGCCCAATGCACATTTCAGTCTAAGCTAAGGCCTAGTAGAGACTACACATTATGCAATCTCAGTGGCCAAGCTAGGAGGCTAGCTCCTAGAACTACGTAGTGCGTAGTTGGAACCAACCCAAGCTATGCTCTACGCAATTCCAGAAGCCAAGCCAAAGGCTTGAGTCTCTAGATTACGCAGATCATGATGTGCAGTGTGAATTTCAGGCAAGGGGACCCATATCTGCCCAAGGGGAATGTCGAAAACAAGTAGATCTGAAAGATAGTGTGAGACTAAGTGAATATTTGACTAAGTGTTGATGCATTCATGTGAAACAAGTGCAAAAATTTATTAAATGGAAGGAAAACGAAGCATGTGAGGAGAGTCACAATAACGGTGACTGTTGGTGCCAAAAAAAGGAAACTCATGTGAAACTTAGGAAAGACAGTCTATAACTTGAAACAACACCTCTACAAGCTAAAACAAGTTAAAACGCCAGCTATTGTGTAATGAAACCCGTGAAACAACACTCACACAAGCCAAACAACAAAAAGTGATAGAAAAAATGGCAAAAGAAGACAAAAGAAAAACTCACTCGGAAAAGCGACGATGATCGCACCGAAGGTTCCCTTGATTTCCTCGGGAATGCTAGAGCTCCAAGATCGAGTATGAAAATGAGCTCTAGATGTGTCAATTAAATAGATTTTGTCAAGTTAGGGTTTATGATGTACATGCCTAAAATCAAGGAAAAAATGACACTTGGAGGAATTTTCTAAAAATAACGCAAGTGCCTCCTTCGGGATACTAAAAATAGATCCCTATTTTTTCGGGATTTTTTTTTCTTTTTCCGAAAAATTGCCATGCATTGCCCCGAAATATTGTGTAGTTATAGGAAGGACTGAGAAACTCTCTGGCTCATGCACTACGCATTTTCTAAGCACAGTGAGGTCTGCACAATTTCTGGGCTCAGTGTTGGGCTACCACTCCATGACTGTGCATTTTCAGAGCTCAAGGCTCACTGGCAATCAAGACTATGCAATTCCCAACAGCAAGGCCAGTTGCCCTCAAGAATTGCATAGTTTTCTGAGGCAAACCCGAAACTCTCATGGGACCAAATAAGGAAATCAGCTTTTGGGTCAGTGAATCAACTAAGTTAGAAAACACAAGCTAAAATGAAAATGATAAGCCTCGGTCGAAGCATGGATATCTAGATCAGTGAAAGATGACCTACTGTGATTTAGAAGGAAGGCTCCAAAATCGAAGCATGGGCAAAATTTTGGAGAGTGGTTGTAGCCAGTACAACACCTTCTTGACTAGCTCAAGGGGGCCAAGTACTTCAGGAAGATTGATTTGAAGTTTGGCTATCACAAGGATCTAATAGAATCCACAGATGTATGGAAGACTTCCTTCAAATCTAAGGAGGTCCTTTCTGAGTGGTTGGTTAGGCTTTCAGGTTGACAAATGCCTCTACAACTTTGATGAGATTGATGGATGACATCTTGAGGCCCTTCACCAACTCGTTTATGGTTGTATATCTGAATGACATCCTCATATTCAGCAAGAGTTGGGAATATCACTTGCACCACATTCAACAGGTCCTACAAACCCTGCGTCAACACAAACTATGTGCCAACTTAGAGAAATGGACCTTTGGCATGAACCAGGTCTAATATTTGGGTTACATCATTGATGAATAAGGCATGCAGGTGGATCCAACAAAGATCTAAGTCATTTGGGATTGGCTATCCCGAACCACTCTAACAAATCTTCGCAACTTTTTGGGCCTTGCCAATTTCTATCAAAGGTTCATGTTTGGATTCTCTCATATCAATTGGCCTCTGAGTCAAGTTACTAAGGGCGAAGAAAAACAAAACTTTATTTGATCCAAGTCCCAATAGAAGGCTTTCGTTCAACTAAAACATTTCCTTTGCTCTACATAAATACTCACATTACCATACATGAAAAAATCATTTGAAATTGAGATAGATGTCTCTGATTACACTATTGTTGCAGTCTTGACCCAGAAATGGCATCATATGGCCCTATCATAGTGAGACACTTTGGGATAAAATTTATAAATATCCCACCTATGATAAAGTGATGTATTCCATCATGTAGTGTTCCCAGTAGTGGAAACATTACAATCTTGGAAAGGAAACAATCATCAACACAGATCATCGACCTCTTCAGTTTATACAGACGCAAGGGAAGTTGCAGAATAACCGCCATCAGAAATGGTCCACATACCTACAACAATTTCATCTAAACAGTAAGTACAAAAAGGGTGGCACCAATAATGTTTTAGGTTGCCTCAGTTAGCCACTAGTTGTGGCACTGATCATTGTCCTCAACCCTTGTGGGCACAAGACTTTTGGGTGGTCACAAATTTACAAAAATGATCCAGAATTTTCCACCACATACCAAATGTTGATGGAGGGAAAGAAAGTTCCAGACTTCCACCTCCAGGACACATTGTTATGCCACCTAGGAAACCTTTGTGTTCCTTCAAGTGAGCATGCCAAGATGATTTGGTAGGCACACTACAGTAAGGTCGCACGACACTTTGGAGTGGAAATGATAGTGGCAGTTCTGCAGAAGTATTTTTATTGGTCAAATCCTCGACGGAATGTTGGAGAAGATATCAAATCTTGCACTACATGTTCCATAACCAAGCCAATTATTAAGAAGAGAGGTCTATATACTCCTTTGCCTACTCCTAGCCAACCCTAGGAATCCATCTCCATGGACTATATGCATGGCCTTCCTTCTACCAAGCATGGTAACAACTGCATATTTGTCATCGTTGACATATTTTCTAAGATGGCCATATTGGTTGCTTACAAGAAGAGTATCACAACAGAACCCACTATCAAACTCTTCTTTGAATGAGTATGGGTACATTTCGAGGTCCTATAGACCATTATGTTAGATTAGGATAGCAAGTTCATAAGCACATTTTGGTCGAGCCTCTAGTTATTGTTGGACACCAAGCTCACCAAGTCGACTACATTCCACCCCCAGACTGATGGTTTGATAGAGGTCGTCAACATGATTATGCACATACTACGCATGTACAACTCTAAGCATCCGTGAACATGGGATGAGAGTCTTCCCTATGTGCAACATAACTATAACAAAGCTCTCCATAGCTCGACTGGCCACAACCCCTTTCAAGTGGGCCTGGGATTTCAACCATTATGTACCCTTGATGTTGCACTGCCTTTTGCAACTACATAGGAAGAATCTGCTCATGTTCATTTCAATGTTGATAAAGCCACCAAGTTTATTGAGCACATTCAGCACATCCGCTAGCAGGTTCATGACATCTTGGATAAATTCAATTCCACGTACAAAAAATGGCATGATCAACATCAAGTGCCACATAAGTTTCAGGTGGGTGAAAAATTAGCAAAAAGAACGCCTTGTTGGAGCCCATCAAAAGCTTCAACTACTCCGATACGGGCCTTACACCATCACCAAGGTTATCGGATACAACACTTTTGAGCTCAATATCCTCCCATTCCTTGGCTTGCACCCTCGTATTCAATGTGGATCGCCTTTGGACATATTTTCCACCATTATTGGACACATCAAACATTGTTGAGTAACTGACATCAACAGAGCTCACTCAGACTGCATTTAACAAAACACAATTGATCGAATCATGGACACACAACTCAATAACACTCACAAATAGAGGATCCAACTATATCGAGTTTTCAAAGTTGGACAACGCTTGCAACAGGGCAAGTGGCTCACTAGGGACCAAGTTCAATAGAAGTTTCCCCATCTCATGGAGGCACTCAACGTAGTTGGGACGATTGTTTCCTAAGGGTGGAGGACTAATCTAAGTGGATATTGGTGGCCACCCACCTATTTCACTTGGACCCGCAACACTATTTCTTTCAGTTTCCTTAATTGTAGCACACTTTTCTATTTTTTATATTTTTTCGAGTCCTAAACTTCTTGAGCTGTTTTGAGGTCCAAAAAAACATTTTCTAGGAAAACAGAGAAAAAAAAGTGCCAAAATCTATTTCATAGAGTAATTATTTTCCACCTAGTGGAAATCTTTTAAATGAAGTATTATGATAGCCAAACGAAGATTGTATGCCAAAGTTATGACCTCGGGAAGTTGGCGGTCCAACTTACTCCACAAAGGGCCCAAAATTTTTGGCGCTTCATCTCTTAGGGTCAGGCTTTCAAACTTCTTATTTATGATAAAAAGTCCCCTGAGCCTCATTGTAAGGAAGTTTAGAGGCATGTAGTTGTCACATCTCTTCTCAGAGATAAACAATCATTGTCTAAGCTAGTTTATTTCTTTTCTGCATATAAATAAATTTTAGTGTTTGTATTAATCAATTGAAGTTCAGTTTTCATTGTTGCTTTGTGTTTCTATTTAAATATGTATTTCATTTCATTCTCGCATAAATATGGATCATATGTGGTGGATATTTACCACCAAGGTGTGCTTTTATAGTTGGAACACATTAAAAAATGGCTTCTTTAAAAGATTTCAAGATGTGACTGAAAATATATATTTTTTGCAAAAATCACCAAATTACTACAAAAGGGTGATGTGAAGAGAGTGCGCTTATGAATGGGAAGCCTTAACAACATGAGTATTGGAGTTATCAAATGATCAACAAATCAAAATATATGTGTTTGTGATAAAGCCATACATTAAAGATGATTTATAGTTACACAATATCTTAATTGTGGATAAGGCCAAGTGAAAGGACAAAATTATTGAAGAAAAGTTCATTAGGCCATCATTCACCAGGGAAGATGAAAATTGGCAGTAGGATGTAGAGAAGAAAGGGATAAATAAATGTAGATATTATGGATACAAATGGTTGTCAATGGTTGTCAAGGAATTATATACTTATGAAGTCAAGAAGGACTTAGACAAATCTAGTAGTGAATCAGAGAGAAGGGAAAATAAGTGAAACAATTGTTGTAAGTGCAAAAAAAAAAAAATTGATGATGAAATCAATATAATACACAACCACATTATACTATGATGAAACGTTGCAAAAAGGCATCGCTAGCCTCAATCTCATGTGGCCAGTAAAATGCAACTAAAGAAAATGAAATCCAAAGAAAGATAATTAATCCAAAGGACCAAATACAACCAACGATTGCAAAATACATTCCACCACACTTTTGGAAGCAAAGAATACAATTTCTAAGAAAAAAAGAAATCAAACATACAATTTCTTGGGCATCTATAACAAGAAAATTACAACCTAAGACCCTAAAGCATAAAGGAGTCATAAAAGATAGAAATGTCACAATACGCATAATTGTATAGACATTGCTATTGCTAAACAACTTAATCATTTTGTGTACCTCACCGTTACAGTTGGGAAAATTTTCAAGAAAGTAGGAAAATGTTATAAGGTTTCAATTCAAATACAACAGATGGGACTACAAACAGAACTCTATCCATTATTACTTGAAGGAATGGATATGGTGTTATGTGTGAAATGGTTGATGTAGCTAGGAACTTATACGAAAAACCTTAAGGAATAATTCATGGAGTTTAAATAGTAAGGTGTTGACAGTGTTGGACCCGCCAACATTCAGGGGATCTCCCCTGTATGAAGTCCCAACTAGACCTCACACTGTTTGGTGTAGGAGTCCCATCCGATACGATGGCTCAATTATCATTATCTTAGAGATTTGCCTTAGCTCTTGTTGTTTAGCACATGAGAGTGTTATGCTTGTATTCAAAAAGGGAGGTGAGTATGTCTGGTGAGTGCATAATGTAACTTTGTTTCTAGGTTATCTTATTGTAAGGGAGAGGGTAAAAGTGAGCCTCTAAATGAGAGGTAGTAGTACTACCTAGGGAGAGAGACACGAGAAAAAAATGGAGTAGTACACAGCTGATGAGACGATCATTAAAACCAAAGTGCAAGGGAAAACACACAACCATCTAGCGAAGTAGTCCACATGGGGGTGACGATCATTATAACCGAGAAAACAAGAATAGTTTGCCTAATGTTCTGTGGAGTATTCACACAAACGATACAACAGTGATAAACAATACAACACATATTCAACAATGTAAGTAATAAAATAACCAAAGTAGTTCAACTATCTTAGTACAAGTTAAGAAACACATGCATTACAAATGTTTAAATAGTAGTCTTACAAACATCTACAAAACATGTGTGAAAACGTGCTAGCCTGAAATAGGTTTTTGAATTAAGAAAAAGTCCCAAGTCCTAAGACACATACGTACACCATACGTCACTAGTCCCAGTAGTGGGACATTGGAGCCACTCCTTGCTCCTCAATGAACACGCTACAGACTCTCAAGGCTATGTGGGAGGAGCCAAGGTGAAAATTTCTTGCCCATACAATGGGAGGGGTATATATAGCCAAGGGTGATGCTTGACCCTTCTCTTGGACTACCCTCGTGACTGTTCAACATCCCATGAATTTTCACCTGACCTGAATCTTCAACTTCTTGTGTGTGTCCATTGGAATTCACTTTACATTACATTCAGTTACAATGGATATGGCCCATAGTGGTGATGTGGCCAAGACAACTCATGACACAACTTGAAATGAAACTGTTGAAGTTATTGCGTTGTTGAGTGATGGATGTACTCGTGGTGTGCTTTGCCTTCTCCTTTGCTTGGCATAGTGTTGTGGGGTCTCTGATGGTCTTGGTTTTGCTTGATGGTTCAATATATGTGTTCCTTTCACTTGTTGCTTGATATGCTTGGTACGTCTGTCCAGCTGCAAGCAAGTCTTCTAGCATGTGCATTCCTTTTTCATCACGTTCATCATCTCGCTAAGATATACTAGTGTACATGTTCCTACAATTCACTCATGACGAGATGACATCAAATCCAAAACCTCCTATTCTAGCATGATGCATTGTTCTCATGTTCCGTGTGACAGGGAGGGAGGAAAACTCATTGAGACAGTGCAGAGTGCAACTCAGGCTAGAATGAGGCATTCCAAGAGGACAACCTGTACTGCTATGAAAAACTGCGTAGTGGTCACTAGGAGGAAAGATTGCATAGTGAGAGTCACCAGTGTCAGCTGTAAGGTGGGACCTTGAGGGAGGCATCCTCTGTGCAATTTTCCGAGGGAAGACAGAGCGGGTTGCAGAGGGACTGATTTTCAGTTCTGTGCAATTTCTAGAGGGAAGACAAAGAAGGGTTACGGAGGCACTTGCTAGAGATGACTGCACAATCTCTAGGAATAGTGTAGGACAGTCAGCAGGGGAACTTCCAGACATGTCTGTGCAATTTCTAGAGGCAGGGCAGAGCAAGACAGTAAGGGTCATCTGGGAAGCTCTGCGCAATTTTGGGGAACAGTGCATAGCAAGGAAGAAGATGACCAGATGGGCATGTCTGCACAATTTTAGGGAGCATTGCAGACCTAGGTCTCATAGTAGTGTAAGCTTCTGGCGGGCAAGGAGGAGGGTTGATGACTGTGCTTAAGAAATGCACAGTTTAATTGGATAGGGAGGTGATTTCTATGCAATTATGGGAGGAAAATAGGCTGCTCACCTCCGAGATTACGCAATGCAGCTGACCTGGAGGACAACTTCAAGCATAGCACAGTTCTGGGCAGCAGAGAAGGGTCACTGAGCACTAAGACTGGGCAGTGCAGCTCAGTCAAGGTCCGGTGGAAGAGGGTTGTCTAGTCGGGAAGATTTTTAGGAAAATGATTAAGTGTCTAAAGTAAGAAAACTTGTGCAAATTGACATTGTGGACATATACTCAGCATACATGATGATGAGACAACATAGACTACCATGACGATAAGACAAAACATGCCCTCAGTGAGACTGTTTTGGAGTTGAGAGCGACAAGTGTGACACTTGTGATAGACCTTCGAACAACCGTGACGATACTTGTGCGAAATTGTTTACAACTTTATGTGTGAGTATGATAAATGTTTACATAGCAAAGACAACCCAAACACACAAAGACAATCCTTCAAACTAACCAAAATTATATCACAAGCATGGCAAAGCAATCAACATGCTGAAAGACGACTATTGGTCGAACAAGCAAAAAAGGTGGAAATACTTCACAAGAGCTCATGGGGTGAGCTCAAGTGTTTGCAACCATCAAAGGAAAAACCAAGGCTCCAAAATTTAGATACAAGACAAAATTTTGGAGGGTGTTGTAGCCGCTACAACACTTGGTGACACACTGGTTGAATATTATATTCTTTCTTTTGGTTTAATTTCAGCGCAGGGCCTTGGCCTTTCGAGAATTATTGATTCATTGTGCAGATCACTTCGGCTTCCCCACTTGCCCCGCAGATAGAAACGGTTCACCTTGTCATGACACAGTTGAACACAAAACAAAAATTCAGCTAGATCATAGTGTTTTAAAGCGGGAAGGATAATTTGGCTCACAAGCTTAAGATTTTCAGAGTATAAGTTTTCATCTTTGGTGTTTCTCCACTACCAGCAAGCCTGGACAGTACCCCAGCAGAGTCACTTAGGAACACAAACATTGCTCCACTACCAGCGAGCTTGGATAGTACCCCGATAGAGTTGCTTTCTTCACCTCTCTGTGCAGGCAGCCTTTCTTTTCTTTCACCTTTGATATTTTTTTGAAATAGGACTATGCATAGGCACTTGTTTATTTTTGGGGCGGAAGAGGGATCCCGACTTATTGAGAGAAGAAGAGGTTGTTCCTTCGGAGAATGATGTAAGACCTCTGATTCAGGTTTGCTCGTTTAGATTTTCTCCTTCTATGTTTCTACTAGTTGGATAAGCTTGAACATACATAACAGAAAGCTGAGTATAGGCATGAGGTTTCCCAAACTAGACATGGGTTTACGACTTGACCAAAACTTTCCTTACAGACATATCGTATTTTTTGTTAAGGTTTCATTGGCCAAAAGTTACAACCAAGCACAAAGAAGACGGACACAAGATTGGCTAAGCGCTGCAGTGTCACAAGACTCTTTGAATTTCAGCCACATGCACATTCAGAAGCCAGAATGTAGTGTGGGACAACACTTATTTACAAAACAAACAACTGAACAACAAATGAGATAAAATCAACAAAGCAAAGAACAAAACAATAAAGCAAATAAAATAACATAACAATAATGAAATAAGTATGTACACAGTGCGGGGCATGGCCCTAGATCATTGAAAATAACATTTTAAGTCTTGGCCATTGATAGGGAGAGTGTCAATCTTCTCGTCAAGTGATTATAAATGATATGTGTGTTGGCCAAGCTTCTCGTGAATAGTAAATGGGCCAATCCACAGGGACTGAAACTTCGTATGTTTGCCTTTGTCTTCATGGGGTTTATCCCACTTCAAGGCAATTTCCCACAGTGAAGCTAGTCTTCCTTGCAGACTTCTTGTCGAACCATATCTTGATACAGTTCTAGTGAAGTGTGAACTTTTCTTTTGCTTTCACCCTTTCTTCCTACAACTTGTGTAATGTGTCCATCCTATGCTAAACCAATAGACACAGCTTGCCTTGGGATTCTTGGAGAGTAGACAAGTAGATACTTGGCGAGAGGATGGATTCTTTTCCGCATACCAGGAAATAGGGGGATGTATTCAGAGAGGGTTTGGGTGTGACACAGTTAGCCCATAGAGTATTCACCAGAGCGGAATGTCAATTTCGTTGTTTAGAGTAAATGGTCTTTTTTATGATGTGGATAATATTTTTGTTAGTAAACTCGGTAAGACCATTTTCCTATGGGTAGTAGTTAGCTGAATGCTTTAACACAGTGCCATTTTGCAATGCAAAGTCATAAAGTTTTAATGAAGAGAAGTACATCGCATTTTCAAAAACAAGTGATACAAGAATGTCAAACTTTGAGATGATGTTTTGTCTTAAGAAGTTGATGACTTCCTGGTCATTCACTTTTTTTCGCAGAACTACTTTTGTCCACCTCGTGAAGTAATCTGTAGCAGTTAAGATATAGTGGTGCTACTTTGATGAATGTGGGAAAATTTCCCCAATGATGTCCAAGCCCCACTGTTGGAATGGTTTGTCCACTGCAATAGGCTGCAACGGGGCTGCTGACCTTTGCTTTTTGTTGGCACATCTCTTATAGACTGGACACTTGAGGGTATAGGCCTTTGCATCTTTGAATAACGTAGGCCAGTAGAAACCAGCCTGTATGACCTTGTGTGTTGTTTTGTTTTCAACGAAGTGACCCTCAGTTGGTCTGTCATGGAGATCACGTAACATCCTTTCCAAATCATGTGTCTCCAAGCACCTGAGCAAAACATCGTTGTGATGTTTTCTGTGAAGCACTCCATGCACCAATTGGTAAGATAAAGCTTTCATTTGGAGTTCCCTCTTCTGCTACATAGAGAAGTGAGAGGGCATGGTGCCATGCTCAAGGTATTGGTGCACGTCTGTGTATCAAGAGTTTCTGTTCGAAGTGGGGGGGGGGGGGGGGGGTCGCTCAACATTATACATTTCAATCTCTTGCTCCCAGTCAAAAAGCTCTACTTCTGCCACTTGTGCATGTACTACTTCAGTTGCTAATCTGCAAACACTGTGACCCTTTATGGTGTGAAATCGCTTGATTTCAAGATCATACTCTTGCAGTCCAGTCATCCAGTTCGCTCGCCTCTCACCCAACTCTTGTTGAACAAGCAATGATCTGACTGTTGGGTGTGGCACAAAGACAATGCAATGATTTTTCAAGAGGTAGGGTCTGAAATGTTTAACCACCTTGTATACAACATATGCTTGTTTGTCCACAGTGGGATAGTTCAATTCAGGTCCTTGCAAGCTCGCGCTCATGAAAGAGATGGGTCGTTCATTGTTCAACTTGTCTTTCTGAGTGAGCACAACAGCGAGTGAAGTATCAAAAGCAAACATGTAGAGCAAGAAATATTTGTTGAAGTTTGGGTTGTACAGTGTAGGTGCCTCTGTTATAGCTTGCTTAATCCAAGCAAACAATTCCTTTTCCTTCTTTCCCCAACTGTACACTGCGTCCTTCTTGGTCATCTCTTGTATGGGTTTGAAAATTTGTGCATAATCAGAGATGAACTTTCTAAGGAAGTTGATCTTCCCTAAAAAGGACTGCATATCTTTCTTGTTCATGGGATGAGAAATTTTCATGATGGTCTAGACTCCATCCGGATCTGCCTTGATCCCACTCTTGGCAATGACGTGCTGAAGGAGGTTACCCTTAGACACTGCGAAGACGCTCTTCTTGGGATTCAAGGATATCACGTACTTCCAACATTGCTCAAAGATTTTCTTGAGATGACATTGGTGGTCTGACAAATGTCTAGAGAAGACTATCATGTCGTCAAGGTAGACCACTACGCTCTATCTGATGAGCCCACAGTAAACGATGTCCATTGCGCGTTGAAATGTAGAGCCTGCATTTACCAACCCAAACAACATTCTACGGTAAGCGAACGTACCCCACTTGGTACGGAAAGTTGTTTTCAGTCTATCAGGCTCTGCTACCAGAACTTGATTGTATCTTGAGAAACCATCTAGCAAACAGAACATCTCTGCTCCATATATTGTCTGTAATATGTGCTCCATAGACGGCACTGGGTAGTTATCTTTGTCTGAGACACGGTTCAAATTGTGGAAATCAACGCTCAGGCAGATCTCCCCAGACTTCTTTCTAACAGGGACTAAGTTTGAAACCCACATGGAATGACAAACCTTGTAAATGATCTAAGCATCCAACAACTTAGTCAATTATTTCTGTATGAGAGGCTCAAGTGATGGATGTACCTTCCTTAGCTTCTTCTTAAAAGGCTTGGCCCCTTTTTTTATAGGAATGACGTGCAAGATTATCCGTGTGTCATATGTTTTCAAATCGTCATACATCCATGCGAACACATCATAGTACTATTTGAACAGGCAGACAAAAGGTTGTCGCTCTTCTGGTGTGCAACATGTACGGAGATTTACAAACTTCAGATCCGTTGAAAATAGCAACAAGAAATTCTAAATATAGAAGTGCTAAAATTAGCAGTGCTATAAATATCATTTCGGGATACATTCCAATTTTAGTTAGTCCCTGAACTAATATTGAGAATTAAAATTCGAATTTGATCTTAGCAGTTGTTTGAAAAATAATTAATTAATTCATCCTGAGTTAATTAGTTGGAGAAAATCAAACATGAGGTCTATGTGGGGACGTGCAACAGTTATTCCTTTGATTAAGGAAGCTATCCATCAGTTAATGAGATAAGGTTGAGTTGTAATTAGTTAGCTCAATTAACTGAGTTAAGTCCAGTTAGATTAGTTCCAATAGTTGGAGGAACTAATTGTGAGTTCAGTTAGTTAATGCATGCATGCATGTAAGTACTGCACTTCAGATAACTGAATATTCTCTCATAAATAACTCATGCATGTCAGTTCAGTCAGAAACCTAATTGAGATCAGATGATGGGACAATTTACTATCAGTTGCAGAAATATTCCCATGAGGATATTTCTTGCATGCAGAAGGAATTCATTCCTTAGTGGATTGCACAGTTAGATCAGAGGTCAGAGAGTGTGTGTGAGGTAATTTCAAATAGGTGGCAGCTTCTGGACCCCAAGAGAAACTGCGCAAGGAAATAGGAGGCTTGGAGGATTGAAGGAAGGCATATTGTGTGTCTATTTAGTCTATGAGCTGTGTTGAGGGATTATACTGAGAGCTGGATAGCTTTTGAGCTAAAGCTTTGTGTAATCTCTACTATTGTTTCCACTTGTTTGATATACAGTTGGGGGGTTTTAGGTAAGGCTTTCCCCAGGTTATTCTTCTGTGTTCATGTGTGATTGAATTCTCATTCTCTGTTATATGTGTTCTTAATTGATCATGCTCAAATTGATAAAGGTTCCGCAAGTTTTGGTTGTAGAAGTAGATCTAGTATATTTCTTTAGTACATTGCGTTATTAGGTGATCTATAGTGGGAAATTATAAATGGTATCAGAGCAAAGGTGATCAAAGTGGAGAATAGTATACAAAGAAGGGAGAAGTTCCAAGTTTGAAGTTCCTGATTATAGAATTCGAATTCTTATCACATCTCAAATTTCACCAATGGAGTTCAATGGTTTAAGACTTGAGTATGCCCTTGATGGTAGCTCGAATTATATTTCCTGGAAGGATTGCATGGAAGCGGTATTAGAGGACAACGATCTAAAGGACTTCATTGATCAAGAAGTCCCCAAGATAACAGCAGCGAATGCCCAAGAATTGGCGGAATGGAAGAAATGTGTGGCTAGAGCGAGGAGAATCCTTCTGGAGGGAGATCGAGACCACATAGTCTCGAGTATCCATGGGAAGGAGACAACATTTTCAATGTGGAAAACATTGAAGGATCTATATCAGAATAGCAGTGATTAGAGGAAGCTGGCACTGAAAGACAAGCTTTGGAAAATCAAGTGTGAAAAGGGAAACACAATATCTACATATCTGAACAAGCTCACCACTTGCAGGGATTAGCTTGGAAGTGTAGGGATCACAGTAGCTGATGACGACATGGTGAGTCTTGCTCTCCTTGGTCTTCCTAAGAGCTGACATAGTTACTAAGACTCGGTAAATGGAAGAGAGAAACTGCCAGATTGAGAACGACTTTGGTCGGATCTGATGCAGGAGGAGATAAGAAGAAGCACCAGAGGTGGATCTTCATCAAAACAAGATGATGAAGAAAATCTGGCCTTAGCTAGTAAGGCGAGGAAAGGGAAAGGGAAGGCATCCCATTCCAAATCCAGTTCTTCCCATGGTGGGAAGAAGTTTGACAAATCAAAAATGAGATGCTTTCATTGTCATGAGGTGGGCCATTATGCTACGAATTGTCCACAGAAGAAATCCAAGAAGGGATCCTCGAAGAGATTAGATGGTGAGGCACTGGCCTCACAGTTCGAATTGGATTTCTCTCTCATCGCATGCATGGTTTCATCCATGGTGGGATGTGTTTGGTACCTGGATAGTGGAGCTTCATTCCACATGATCGGTGACAAGAATCTTTTCAGTACCTTGGAGGAGAAGGATCTCTAGATGTAGATCGAGATGGGCGATGATGGAAAGTACCGTGTTTCAAGTCAAGGTACGGTTGTGTTTCAGAGGGAGCATGGAGCTCCTCTCACCCTAACTGATGTAAAGTATGTACCGGGTCTGAAGAAGAATCTTGTGATCATCACTATGCTAGAAGACAAAGGCTGTGGTGTAGTCTTTAGTAAAGGAAAGGTATTCCTAAGGCATATTGGCACTGGACAGACCAAGAGGATTGGGATTCGAGTTAAGAATCTCTACAAGCTAGAGGTAGATGATTGTGCTGCATTGAGTTCCAAGGTAGAGTTGGTGCAGAGCCAAGATGTTGGCGAGCTATGGCATAGAAGATTGGGCCACTTGCACCATGGGGCCTTGAAGATCATGTAGCAGATTTCTATCAGACTTCCCAAGGGAAAACTGGAGCAGACGGATACATGCAAAGGTTGTACCTTGGGTAAGTATGCGAAATCTTCCTTTCAGGATCGAGACAGTAGAGCTGGAGCAATCCTGGAGTGAGTTCATACAAATGTGTGTGGACCATTCTCTACAGCCTCCACCGCTAAACAAAGGTACTATGTTATTTTTATTGATGATTTTTCTCATAGATGTTGGATCTACTTTATGCAAAAGAAGGATTAGACCTTCTCAAGGTTTTGTGAGCTTAAAGCCTTGGCAGAGAAAGAATCTGGAAATAAAATAAGAGCCTTGCGTAGCGACAATGGTGGAGAGTATGTCTCCCAACAGTTTAAGGACTTCTGCACAGCAGAAGGAATTAAACAGGAGTTGACAGCACCCCATAACCCACAGCAGAATGGGGTGACCCAAAGGAAGAACAGATCCATTGTGGGAGCAGCTCGAGCGATGCTACATGACCAAATCCTACCACTTCATTTGTGGGTTGAGGCATGCAATACAGGAATATACAGCACTGTATACTGGGGATGAAGACACCAATGGAAGCCTATCCCGAGAAGCAACCAGATGTGAGTCACTTCAGGATCTTTGGATCATCGGTTTATTGCCATGTGACCAAAGATGCCCAAAAGAAGCTAGATCCAACCACTGAGTTGGGGATACTTGTGGCGTACACTGATACACCCCACAACTATCGGGTGTTCCTACCTACCAGTCAAAGGAGAGTGGTACGCAGAGATCTGAAGTTCGACGAGAAGAAAGCCATGTTAGTATCACTTGAGAGGGAGCTCAAGTTGCATGCAGAGGAGGAAATTTTAGTTCCTAAGGAGGAGGAGCCTTAGACTGATGCAGAGCAGCCGCATGCAGAGGATCGGGAGTGGAGACATCCACTCATGCAGAGTTTTCCAGAGATGGGCAGAAATGCTCAAGGCAAGCTGACAAGTTGATGCTAGATGTGCGAGAGAATGTGGGACAACCATCTTCTCAGCGTAGACAAAGGAGGTCACCCGAGCAGTACACTATACATGGCCCTGGTTGGCGAGTGTGTAGAGACCGAACCTTCTTCATTCGAGGAAGTAGTGCAGCAACCAGTCTGGGTTGATGCTATGGTGGAGTACAACTCCATCTTTCGGAATTGTGTTTGGGATGTTGTCCCAAGACCTCAGGAGAAGTCAGTGGTGAGTTCCCGATGGCTTTACAAGGTAAAGCAGGCAGATGATGGCAGTGTTGAGAAACATAAGGCAAGGTTTGTTGCCCGTGGTTTCTCACAGGTCGAGGGGATCGACTATGATGAGACCTTCTCTCTTGTAGCAAGGTACTCATCTATCATATCGATGTTGGCACTACCAACTCAGATGGGTTGGAAGATACATCAAATGGATGTAAAGACTGTGTTCCTCAATGGCAAGATTGAGGAAGAGGTGTACATTGAGCAGCCGGAATTTGAGACCTTTGATCATGAGTTGCATGTGTGCTGAATCAAGAGGGCTTTGTACGAGCTGAAACAAGCACCTCGTGCTTGGTACACCAGGATCGACAGCTATTTCACCGGGTCGGGCTTCACCAAGAGTGAAGCAGATGCGAACCTTTACCACATCACGGTAGAAGGTAAGCCATTGATCATTGTTCTTTATGTGGATGATCTGATATTGACAGGTGATGATCAGTTAATCAAGTCTTGCAAGGAGGATCTTACAAGAGAGTTCAAGATGAAGGACATAGGCCTTATGCACTAGTTTCTAGGCATGGAGTTGTGGCAGAAGGATGGGGAAGTGTTTGTGTCTCAAGGCAAGTATGCCAATGAGATACTCAGACGATTCCACATGGAGAAGTGCAAGCCCACGCAGACTCCTCTAGCTGGTTACTGGAGGAAGGAGGATGCTACTTCAGGTGAGGTAGTAGCTGCTACTATTTATCGACACCTTGTGGGTTCATTGATGTATCTAGTGAACACATGACCAGATTTGTGCTTTGCGGTGAACCAGCTAAGTCAAGCTATGGTTCAGCCTACCAAGCTATTTTGGAAGGCAGTGAATAATGGGTTGAGATACCTCAAAGGCACATCTTAGTATGGATTGTGGTATAGACGGACAGAGGGAGTGAAGCTTCAAGGCTTCACAGATGCAGATTGGGTAGGGAGTCCATCAGACCAGAAGAGCACTTTAGGAGGAATATTCAACCTTGGTTCAGCTGCAGTTTCTTGGTACAACAGGAAAGAGAGGTCAGTTGCACTTAGCTCAGGAGAGGCTGAATACATGGCTGTCAGTCAGGCAGCATGTGAGGCCATTTGGATGCGGAAGATTATAGTCGGATTGTTTGGTCGGAGGGTGGATCCAACAGTGATCTATTGCAATAATCAGAGTTGTATCGAACTCTCTGAGAATCCAGTATTTCATGATAGGTCCAAGCACAACGATATTCGGTATCATCATCTTCAAGACTGTGTGGTGAAGAGGATCATGTTTTTGTTGAATGTTTCGACCGAGGAACAAGATGCATATATTTTGACTAAGGCATTGTCAAAATGCAAGTTAGAGTTATATAGAGACAGGATTGGGGTGACTGATAATCCCTTTCTTGTTGAGAGGGAGTGTTGAAAATAGCAACAAGAAATGCTGAATATAGAAGTGCTAAAATTAGCAGTGCTATAAATATCATTTGGGGATACATTCCAATTTTAGTTAGTCCCTGAACTAAAATTGAGAATTAAAATTTGAATTTGATCTTAGCAGTAGTTTGAAAAATAATTAATTAATTCATCCTGAGTTAATTAGTTGGAGAAAATAAAACATGAAGTCTATGTGGGGACATGCAACAATTATTCTTTTGATTGAGGAAGTTATCCATCAGTTAAGGAGATAAGGTTGAGTTGTAATTAGTTAGCTCAGTTAACTGAGTTAAGTCCAGTTCGATTAGTTCCAGTAGTTGGAGGAACTAATTGTGAGTTCAATTAGTTAATGCATGCATGCATGTAACTACTGCACTTCAAATAACTGAATATTCTCTCATAAATAACTCATACATGTCAGCTCAGTCAGAGGCCCAGTCAAGATGAGATGATGGGATAGTGTACTATCAGTTGCAGGAATATTCCCATGAGGATATTTCTTGCATGCATAAGGAATTCATTCCTTGGTGGATGGCGCAGTTAGATCAGAGGTCAGAGAGAGTGTGTGAGGTAATTTCACACAGGTGGCAGCTTTTGGACCCTAAGAGAAACTGCACAAGGAAATAGGAGGCTTGGAGGATTGAAGGAAGGCATATTGTGTGTCTATTCAGTCTGTGAGCTGTGTTGAGGGATTGTACTGAGAGCTAGATAGCTTTTGAGCTAAAGCTTTGTGTAATCTCTGCTATTGTTCCACTTTTTTGATATACATTTGAGGGGTTTTTAGCTGAGGCTTTCCCCAATTTATTCTTCTGTGTTCATGTGTGATTGAATTCTCATTCTCTGTTATATGTGTTCTTAATTGATCATGCTCAAATTGATAAAGGTTCCGCAAGTTTTGGTTGTAGAAGTAGATCTAGTATATTTCTTTAGTACATTGCATTATAAGGTGATCTACAGTGGGAAATTCTACAGGCTCTTTGTCAGTTCACAGGTTGATTTGTTCGTACAACATTGTGGAACTGTGGGTTTTGACATTCACGGGCCCCTAAAAGTGGTTCTACAGATCATATAGCCTCTCGAGTGATACCACACCCTTGGGGATGAGGTTGCCTTTACTATCATCAGCTACACTCTGTAGAGACTGTTCATGCTCATCTTCATCTACCGTTGTGTCCTTGAAGACGTCAACGTTGGCCATGAAATGTAGTATATGTTGATAATCATCAAAAAAACATAAATTAGTGATATTATCAGTGATATATGGCTTATATAAAATTTTAACATAAAATCTATCCCTAAGCAGTGTCATCCTAGCAGCTGCATTTCCCAGAGTATCTGCAGTTGCATTATGCATTCTTGGTACAAAAAATATATTGAAATCTTCGAAGTAGAGATAAGTTGACATACCTCTTGTTGGTAACTCTTAAGACGGGGTGAAACATAGTGTATGGTGTTACGTACCTGACATACCACGATCTCTGAATCACCTACCACTTTAAGCACAACAACATTGAGGCTGAAGGATTTTTGTAAGCCCAAAACAAGCGCTTCATACTCGTCGGTGTTGTTCATGCACTCGAACTCCAAGCAGCTTGAGCCTAAGTGTTTCCTTTGCAACAGGTCCGTCAAAACACAGCTGGCTCCAGATCGCTCTTGTGCCTTGGATCCATAAAAGTATAGGGTCCACATGTTATTTGTACAAGGACCACTTGTCGCGCTAGTACTAATGTCACCATGCTGCTACTGTTACAATATATGGTATAAGTTTCATTTTCGCCAGTTGCGCAAGGAAGGAGACCAGATCCCTCTTGTGCCTTGGATCCATAAAAGTATAGGGTCCACATGCTATCTGTACAAGGACCACTTGTCGCGCTAGTACTAATGTCACCATGCTGTCACTGTTACAATACATGGTAGAAGTTTCATTTTTTCCAGTTGGGCAAGGAAGGAGACACAACTTTGTGTCTAATGGGGTTGGGGCTAGATGTGCGAGATAACACCCCAGCTTTGTTTCCAGAAAGAAATTGTCGAACATAAGTTCTACAAAAGCCAATGGTTCATTTTCACCATTCAAGTGAGTAACGTTATGCTTCATATATCTTTTTGACAACACCCAAATTTGGTTGTTTCTTCCCTTGTACGGAAGCCATAAGTGTGACCAGTCCATAGAAAAGTAACCTTGCAGCTTACTGGACCAGTCTCTATGAGAAATAAGCCATATGCTTCCAGGATGTCCACAATCACAATGTTAATGCACTGGTGAACTCGTCCATCAGACAATAACCGGATGATCACATCCTGGAGTTCACCAATGGCTGGCACACATGTTCTGTCAAGTTGGATGATCTGCGCAGTTGTGCTACTCCATTGAGCATTGATATTCTTAGCAATAGAGAGTGGCATGACATTGATTGACGTGCTAGAATCAACCAAACAGTTGTGAACATTGAAGTTGAATATTTCAAATGACAATAGAAATGGTGGGCAAAGCGAGTTCACTTCCTCCATGCGAAGCGCGTTGAGCACGGATGCAAGTGTGTCGGGAGACTTGCTTGGTCCCTTGTTAGAAGAGGCAACACTATCTATGGAGGTTTTCCCCAGTGCACGCAAAAGAATATCCTGCTGACCCGTGATCTTGGTTAACTCATAAAGAGAGATGTTCGCATGGGTCTTTTTCATGTCTTCAACAATGTTGTAATCTAGAGTGGGAAGACTCACCGAGATGTTTGGGGGTAGACTTGTGTTTGTGTTGTCCAGTGGGCTGCTTTTGTCTTTGCTGCTCACGGATGTGCTTTTAGCTGTAGTTGTCTTCTCAGACTTGCCTTCTGTTTTCTGTGTTGAGCTGACTGGTGGATCAACTGTTTTGAGCAGATGTTGTCTTACTTTTTCTCTTGGTATCTCAAAAATAGTGGGGGCCCCTTGACTCCTCAAATTGTATCGACTGTTTTTCTTTGGGTCCGAACAATTGCTTAGAGGCTCCTTCTCAATGGTTGTCTTCTGGGCAGTGTTAGCACATTGATACATGTTGATTACATGCCCAACACTTGGAGCTTCATCAAATGCAACATCTTCTTCTTCGTGTTCACCCTCCGACTCAGCCTGCTCACTGGCCATAAATTGGTCAGTCAACTGTGTAGCCAGGGCACTCATTCCTTGGTTCCATCCTTGGCAAGTCCTCTCTGAATTTAGTTTGCCATGGAACGTGCAATAATGATCTGTTGTGATTTCATCCACGTTGAACACAAGGTTAGAGCTCTATATAGTTTTTGCCGGGTGACTGCTGCTGCTCGAAGTTGAGTTCTTCTTTTGAGCAAATTTGGGAGGCCTGTTGTTCACAGATTTCTCGCTCATTCACTGCTTGAGTTCGGAAACTTCGGTTGTCAAGGACTTGATGAAACGAGTAAGGTTTTCGATTTCACTTGCTTCTTTTTCCTTTACCTTACTCATAGTATCCTGAGACCTCCTGCACGTGTCATTGGAGTCCTTAGTTGATTCGTCATCTACAATGACTCCAATAGCGCACAGTTCTTTCTCCACATCAATTGCCTCTTGGAAATTTTCAAAAAGTGTGGGTTTTGTAGCTCACTTGACGAACTTTTGGTCAACAATGTAGACGTGTAGTATTCAACTATGATGGATTTGTGAAGTTTGGTGTCTGCAATGACTTGTTTAAGATACGATTAAACCTCTGGCTAAAGTATTTCACTTTTTCTTTCTGCTCCATCTTGAGACTACCCAACTCTTTTAGAAACATGGCGGGGGTTTTGTCTTCAACAAACTTCTCAAGGAAAATTCTCTTGAACACCCCCCAGTTCTGAATGGAGTTGACAGGAAAGTTGTGGTACCATACAACTGCTCTGCCATCCAAGGTACATGGAAATAGTCTACATGCAACATCATCATAATGTACCTCAAGTGTCTACAAATGTAGGTAGAACATGTCTAGATGATCTTCCGCCTTCACTGCTCTGTCAAGGTCATACTTTGTTAACATCTTCTCTGTGTGTCTTGGCATCTTGTGTAAGACACCCATGAGTGCCAATGGGCCCTGTGTCATTCATTCCAGATTTTGATCAGCCATGTTGTCCTCTTCTTCTGAATATGATGGTTCAACCTTTGTATCTATTGGTTCATCTCCACCTCCACCTCCTCCTCTGCCTTCCCCTTCGCTGCCTTCGTCGAAACCTGATCCCAAGAGTAAGAGGTTATCTTCTTCTCCTTCAAGGAAAACTAGAGGTTCCTCTTCGTTTTCAACAGCTTCTGCCAGCTCTTCAAGAGTGGTGAGGATTTATTCTTCCACAGATGAGACTACCACTCCTATGGGAGTAGTCTTTTTCTTCCTCTGTGAATAGGGAAGAGTGTGCACTCCTAGAATCAGTCCAAAAACTTTAGCAAACTAATGGGTGATGGGATGGACAACGCGGATGTGATGATACGAAATTTCTTGTTCGGGTCTGGGAGGTGAGGAATAACCAACTTCAGAGTTGCGCATGGGAGAGAGGGAGTTCATGTTACTGCCTTGACCAGATGATAGATAAGTGGGGTTGGTAGGACATTCAGCCATAAACTGCTGGCGACCCTCCTTCTAGTGCCAGAAATGTTGACGATGTTGGACCCACCAACATTCAGGGGATCTCCCCGGTATGAAGTCCCAACTAGACCTCACACCGTTTGGTGTAGGAGTCCCATCTGGTACGATGGCCCGGTTGCCATTATCTTAGATATTTTCCTTAGCTCTTGTTGTTCAACACATGAGAGTGTTATGCTTGTATCTTCAAAAAGTGAGGTGAGTATGCCTAGTGAGTGCGTAATGTAACTTTGTGTCCAGGTTCTCTTACTATAAGGGAGAGGGTAAAAGTGAGCCTCTAGATGAGAGGTAGTAGTACCACCAAAGGAGAGACAGGCAAAAACAACAAGGGTCTATCCAACATCCAACGAAGTAGTGCACAGTGGATGTGGTAGTCGTTAAAACCAAAGTGCAAGGGAAAATGCGTACACCATCTAATGAATCAAGAAAACAAGAATGGTATGTCTAATGGCTTGTGGAGTAGTCCACACAGATGAGACAACAGTGATAAACAATACAACACATCTTCAACAATTTAAGTATTAAAATAACCAAAGTAGTTCAACTATATTAGTACAGGTTAAGCAAGCATGCATTACGAATGTTTAAAGAGTAGTCTTACAAATATCTACAAAACATGTGTGAAAATGTGCTAGCCTGAAACAGGCTTCTGAATTAAGCAAAAGTCCCAAGACACATCTGTACACCATACATCACTAGTCCCAGTAGTGGGACATTGGAGCCACTCCTTGCTCCTCAAAGAACAAACTACAGACTCTCAAGGCTATGTGGGAGGAGCCAAGGTGAAAATTCCTTGCTCATACAATGGGAGGGGTATATATAGCCAAGGGTGATGCTTGACCCTTGTGACTCTTGGACTACCCTTGTGACTGTTCAACTTCCCATGACTTTTCAACTGACATGACTCTTCAAATTCTTGTGTGCGTCCATTGGACTTCACTTTACATTACATTCAATTACAATGGATATGGCCCATAGTGGTGATGTGGCCAAGACAACTCATGACACAACTCGACATGACACTGCTGACATGTATTGGTTGACTGTGGTGTCCATGTCAAGTTGTTGCATTGTTGAGTGATGGATGTACCAGTGGTGTGCTTTGTCTTCTCCTTCGCATGGCATAGCATTGAGGGGTCTTCGACCATCTTGGTCTTACTTGATGGTTCAATATATGTGTTCCTTTCACTTGTTTCTTAATATGCTTGGTACGTTCGTCCAACTGCAGGAAATTATTCTAGCATGTGCGCTCCTTCTTCATCCCATTCATCGTCTCGCCATGATCTACCAGTGTACTTGTTCCTGCAATTCACTCATGATGGGACAACATCAAATCCAAAACCTCCTAGTCTAACATGATGCATCGTTCTCATGTTTCAGGTGATGGGGAAGGAGGAAAACTCACTGAGACAGCACACAGCGCAAATTAGGTTGGAATGAGGCATTTCGGAAGGACAACCTGCACTGCCAGGAAAAACTGCGCAGTGATCACTAGGAGGCAAGATTGCGTAGTGAGAGTCACTAGTGTTAGTTGCAAGGTGGGACCCTGAGGGAGGTAGCCTCTGTGCAATTTTCAAAGGGAAGACAGAGCGGGCTACAGAGGGACTGCTAGTCAGTTCTGCGCAATTTCCAAAGGGAATATAGAGCAGGGTTGCAAAGGGACCTGTTGGACATGAATGCACAATCTCTGGGAACAGTGTAGGAAAGTCAGCAGGGGAACTACTAGATATGCATGTATAATTTCTAGAGGTAGGGAAGAGCAAGGCAACAAGGGTCATTTGGGCAACACTCGCAATTCTAGGGAATAGTGCAGAGCAAGGTAGCAGATGACCAGCTGGGCATTTCTGCATAATTTTGGGGAGCAGTGCAAACCCAGGTCCCATAGGAGTGCAGGCTTCCAGCGGGAAAGGAGGAGGGTTTATGACTGTGCTTGAGAAATGTGTTGTTCAGTTGGACAGGGACGCAGTTTCTGCGCAATTTTGGGAGGCAGACAAGTTGCTCACCTCCAGGATTGCGCAATACATTTGACCTAGAGGATGGCCTCAAGAATTGCGTAGTTCCAGGCAGCAGAGCAGGGTCACTGAGGGCTGAGACTGGACAGTGCAACTCAGTCTGGGTCCGATGGAAGAGGGTTGCCCATTCGGGCAGATTTTTAGGAAAATGGCTAAGTGTCGAAATCAAGAAAACTTGTGCAGATTGACATTGTGGACATACACTCGGCATACTTGATAACAAGAAAACATAGACCACCATGATGACAAGACAAAACATGCCCTCAGTGAGATTGTCTTGGAGTTGAGAACGACAAGTGCGACACTTGTAATAGACCTTCGGATGACTGTGATGACACTTGCGCGACATTGTTTACAACTTTGTATGTGAGTATGACAGATGTTTACATAGCGAAGACAAACCAAACACACAAAGAAATCCTTCAAAGGCAATCCTTCAAACTAACTAGAATTATATCATAAGCATGTCAAAGCAATCAACATGCCAAAAGACGACTATTGGTCGAACAAGCAAAAAGGTGGAAAGACTTCATAAGAGCTCATGGGCTAATCTTGAGTGTTTGCAACCATCAAAGGAGAAACCAAGGAAGGCTCTAAAATTTGGATGCGAGCCATTATTTTGGAGGGTGTTGCGGCTGCTACAACACAAGGTCAACACTAAATTATATGGTGTTGAAAGTTTCAATCTCAAGAATAATCCATTACAATTAATAAAAAAGGGGCAAGAAATGAATATAAAGTTCATTCAATAAAAATGTGCTCAACTAGAAAGAATCCTATTTGCCATGCTTTGAGGACAAATAATTCCTTAAAAGGGCAACAATGCATAACATTAAAAACCAATAATAGAAATGTAGATAATAATTTAATTTAGAAACTAGTATGAAAGACATGTCCTTTTATGCGAAATGACCCTAGTAGACATATTAAGGCATCTCATATCAGTTATTAAATTATATTATTATATTCTCAAATTATTAAGAATGTGAAATAGTTTTTGTGTTTTAGAAGCCTTATGACGTGCATTTTATGCCTATGGGCATGTATTTGTAGAATCCTTATGGCATGCATATTGTGGGCATGGTAGCAAAAGTTTTAGAGAGTTTTAGAAGCACACAATTTGTGACTAGTATTTAGAAGTGAACAAAGTTTATATCATTGTAAAGTTCTTGAAAAGTATTGATCTAGATTGTCATTAATGGCAATATGAAGCCGAGGAGCTATCAAAGCAGAGAAGAGAAGCAAGTGTAAGTGTGGAAGATTGAGGAGGAGCCACATCGGAGGAGCCATATCAGGAGTATCACGTGTAATGTATGCCCAAGAAGAACCGAGAGGAAGAATTCATCAAAAGAAGCAAAGAGGAACATATCAGAGTAGAGAATATTGGAAGGTGTCAGACCAGGAGCGTTATATTGGATCTAGACATGTAAAAATCAGGATTTCCGTGTGAATGGATGGAAGGATCAGCTGGAAGCAGGTGCATTTGTGTTTTACAATGGAACATAGGAAGACTGAGAATATCTGACTATAATGAAGAATGCAGACTTTTCCTAAAATTCCTAAGGAAAGGCCAAGAAACCAATGAAGGGCAATGGACGGTGAAGATTAAATCATATCGTTGAAACTGGAGGATGGACGACCCAGATTAATCGCTGATAGCATAGTTTCCATAAGCGGTAAGTGGGTTCATCGGGTGAACTCAAGGTTGTAAGTGGTATTTAGGGCTGATCACCCAATACCATTCATCGACTGATGCATGGCAAGAGACTGGAGAGAGAAAACCGCTTTATCGGGCGGGTATTCCTCTCGCAAGTTATCCACCCGAAATCAATATCAACCGTCAGATCAAGCGGGGTTGATTGAACAACGGAGATCTTTTGATCAGTTCTGATGATCGGGTGAAATTTGGACCGTTGGATTGGAAACTAGATCGACGGTCGAGATTTAATCGCTGATCGCATTTCGGGAAGGTTAAGTGACAGCGTGGTGGAATGCCGATATGTGATGGGCCGATGTGTCGATAGCAATGAAGAGAGATCAGAGGTCGAAGATAACAAAGGTAAAGATGAATAAAGCGGAAGAGTATATATATTATATAGATTACGATAATATATGCGGACACATGGCTCCATTATAAACCGCCCTAATGTAATATCGCATCCGCTGTGCCGCTAGTCTCTAAGGGATGTTAAATCCTCCAATTGCGATGGAGCTATGGACCCGATGAGTTATTAACAATAGTTTATAATCATATCGCATCCAGTAGGGGCAATCGGTAATCGGCCATCGACGATGTTATAGACATGACTTATAAAAGACCTCCTGAAAGCTGCGATTACGATTGAGATTGTGACGTGGCATGTGGGACCACCCATTATATATTTCTAACTATGTTAATCTATGATATTGTTACAGGAGGACAGAGGATGTTAAGGGGCATCGACAATGTTATATCGTGAAGACAAAGAGTTGTGACTGTGGAAGCTGCGATTGTGATTAAACGAGTGGTGTGATTGTCGTAAAGAATGTTGGGTCCATTGTATGAATATTGAAAAGAAAGGGGGCCTCTTTGATATAGTTATTTCTTTAATATGCAATATTATTATAATGCGGCCTCTCTTCTACATTAACGTGTCCTGTAATAATTTGATGAATCCGAAGAGACTGAGGAAGCTGAAGAGTGAGCGCAGAGGAAGTTGAAAGATCAAGCGAGCGAAGAGGAAATGAGCAGAACCCAAAGGTCAGGGGTATCAGGCATATAAAAGAGAGAACAAGGGAAAGTTTGAGGTGTTGGCGAACTATAAGAAAAAAAAAGGAGCCAAAGTTCTGGCAGAAATGGAAGGAATACAAGGACAGAAGTAAGTTATAGGTCTAGCAAGGTTGGGAGCATAGAATTACAACCAAACAGATCTAGATAGTTACAGCAGAGGGTTGGAGCCCTTGATGTTAGTGTATCAGAACAGATAGAGGGGGAGAATTCACATCAAAAGAATTTGATGAATTCTGTAAAATACATGGAATTAAAATAGAACTCTCTGCTGCCAGAACACCAAAGCAAAATGGGGTAGTTGAAAGAAGAAACTGAACAGTTCAAGAAATGGCAAGAACAATCTTAATAGCAGCTAACTTGCAGACAAAATTCTGGAAAGAAGCAGTCGGGATAGTTGTATATACATTGAATCGAACTCAATTGAGACCAAATAATGAAAAGACTCCTTATGCATTATGGAAAGGAAGACCTGTGTCAGTGAAAAACTTCAATATTTTTGGAAGCAAGTGCTTCATAAAAATCAATGATGACTCGCCAGGAAAATTTGATTCACGGGTTGACGAATGGATCTTTCTTGGATATTCTATAAGAAGCAAAGCCTACAACTGCTACGAGACCTGACATTATGCAAGCAGTAGGAATGGTGGGAAGATTTCAATCAGATCTTAAACAATCCCATTTGTTGTCTGTAAAAAGAATTCTCAGATACCTGAAAGGAACTCCTGATTTCAGTCTCTGGTACCCTAAGAGCTCAACTCTTACTTTGACTGCATACACCGATGTTGATTGGGCCAGAAGTGTCGATGATCAGAGAAGTACTAGTGGAAATGCATTATTTCTGGGAGACTGTTTAGTATCTTGGCTCAGCAAAAAACAGACATCCATATCACCATCTATAGCTGAAGCCGAGGATATTGCTGCCGCAGATTGTTGTACTCAAATACTATGGATGAAGGAAGCTCTAAAAGATGTCAACATAGGTACAAATCAACCAATTACCATCTATTGTGATAACACAAGTGCGATCAGCCTTAGAAAAAATCCAGTGATGCACTCAAAGACCAAACATATACCAATCAAGTATCATTTCCTTCTTGAACAAGTAGCTGAACAAAACATCATCTTGGAATATATCAATACTAAGGAGCAGATAACTGATATTTTCACAAAACTTCTTCCTCGAGAAGCATTTGAACATCTTTGTCAAAAGATGGGGGTTATCTCTTTAGCATCACTTAAGTTGATTCATAAAGTTGTTGCAGGATAGGGGGAGCAGTTCGACATGGGGAGTCTTTGTGCACTCCTTTGCCACTGATGTCAAAGGGGGAGAGAAGAATAATATTGCCATCAATGACAAAGGGGGAGATTGTTGATCTAGATTGTCATTAATGGCAATATGAAGCTGAGGAGTTATAAGAGCAGAGATATCAAAGCAGAGAAGAGAAGCAAGTGTAAGAGTGGAAGATTGAGGAGGAGCCCCATCGGACGAGCCATATCTAGAGTATCGCGTGTAATGTATGCCCAAGAAGAACCGAGAGGAAGAATTCATCAAACGAAGCAAAGAGGAACATATCAGAGCAGAAAATATTGGAAGGTGTCAGACTAGGAGTGTTATATTGGATCTAGGCATGTAGAAATCGATATTTCCTTGTGAATGGATGGAAGGATTAGCCGGAAGCAGGCGCAATTGAGTTTTACAGTGGAACAGAGGAAGACCGAGAATATCTGACTATAACAGAGAATGCGGACTTTTCCTAAAATTCCTAAGGAAAGGCCAAGAAACCAATGAAGGGCAATAGACGGTGAAGATTAAATCATATCGTTGAAACTGGAGGATGGAATACCCAGATTAACCGCCGATAGCATAGTTTCCATAAGCGGTAAGTGGGTTCATTGGGTGAACTCAAGGCTGTAAGTGGTATTTAGGTCTGATCACCCGATACCATTCATCAACTGACGCGTGGTAGGAGACAGGAGAGAGAAAACCGCTTTATTGGGCGGGTATTCCTCTCGCAAGTTATCCACCCAAAATCAATATCAACTGTCAGATCAAGCGGGGTTGATTGAATGACAGAGATCTTTTGATCAGTTCTGATGATTGGTTGAAATTTGGACCGTTGGATCGGAAACTAGATTGACGGTCGAGATTTAATCGTTGATCGCATTTCGAGAAGGTTAAGTGATAGCGTGGTGGAATGCTGATATGCGATGGGCCGATGTGCCGATAGCGATGAAGAGAGATTAGAGTTTAGCGATAACAAAGGTAAAGAGGAATAAAGTGGAGGAGTATATATATTATATAGATTGCGATAATATATGTAGACCCGTGGCTCCATTATAAACCACCCTAATGTAATATCGCATCCGTTGTGTCACTAGTCTCTAAGGGATGTTAAATCCGCAGATTGCAATGGAGCTATGGACTCGACGGAGTTATTAACAATAGTTTATAATCATATCACATCCAGTAGGGGCAATCGGTAATTGGCCATCGGCGATGTTATAGACATGACTTATAAAAGACCTCCTGAAAGCTGTGATTGCGATTGAGATTGTGATGTGGCATGTGGGACCACCCATTATATATTTCTAGCTATGTTAATCTATGATATTGTTACAAGAGGATAGAGGATGTTAAGGGGCATCGGCAATGTTATATCATGAAGAAAAAGAGTTGCGACTGCGGAAGTTGCGATTGCGATTAAAGGAGTGATGCGATTTCCGTAAAGAATGTTGGGTCCATTGTATGAATATTGCAAAAAAGGGGGGAGGGGGCGGGGGGGAGCGGCGCTCTCTGATATAGTTATTTCTTTAATACGCAATATTATTATAATACGGCCTCTCTTCCGCATTAACGTGTCCTATAAGAATTTGATGAATCCGAAGAGACAGAGGAAGTCGAAGAGTGAGTGCAGAGGAAGTCGAAAGATCAAGCAAGCGAAGAGGAAACGAGAAGAAGCCAAAGGTCAGGAGTATCAGGCATATAAAACAGAGAACAAGGGAAAGTTTGAGGTGCTAGCGAACTGTAAGAAACAAAAGGAGTCGAAGTTCTGGAAGAAGTGGAAGGAACAGGAGGACAAAAGTAAGTTATAGGTCCAGCAGGGTTGGGAGCAGAGAATTACAACCAGACAGATCCAGATAGTTACAGTAGAGGGTTGGAGCCCTTGAGGTTGGTGCCTCAAAACTGAAAGGATTGGTGTCCTGGGAGTTGGGGCTCCTAAATTCATGGTTGGTGCCTTAACAAGACAGAGTTGGTGCTCAGGAGGTTGGAGCCTCACAAAGAGTCCAAGTTGGTGCTTGGCAACTGATTGAAACCATATCCACATATATATATATATATATATATATATATATATATATATATATATATATATATATATATTGTACTTGATTTATTGCAAAGATCACATTAATAAAAGCATCTACTCCTTTTATCTATTTCTGTGTTCTAAATATAAATGTTTTTAACTGATAAAAATAATAATTGAAAAGAAATACTGATTCAACCCCCCTTTCAGTGTTTCCAACAAAAAGTTGATTCCATGGCCTTAATTTTGGGTCTTCAAATGAAACATGAAAGTGAAAATTTTTAGGACCCCAACATCATCCTTAAGGGAAAATAGAAAAATGGAGTGGGGTTGTTATAATATATCCAATGCATCATAAGCATGGCTTTAAGTCTACAATAATTTATGTATTTTCTAAAAATTATTCTCAGTGTTAGGACCCTAATGACACCAACTTTCATCAGACATCCAAAATAAAATGTCTCCTATATTTTTGTCACAAATTCCCTCAGCATGTCACTTCTTTGACAAAAACCTCTCATA
This sequence comes from Pinus tabuliformis, assembly GCA_031772625.1. Lineage (NCBI taxonomy): Eukaryota > Viridiplantae > Streptophyta > Pinopsida > Pinales > Pinaceae > Pinus > Pinus tabuliformis. The sequence continues at coordinate 996,064,659 of CM062808.1, read as the reverse complement.
GATTTTGCTCACCACCTTGATAGACAATGCAAGATAACACATTGCAAAAATGGCCTACTATCATCATTTGTATGTTGGACTTGCATCACCACCTTTTTCAGGAGTGTGATAAAATCATGGCAGATCAAACTACTTTGCAAATGCCATGTGGCAATATGTTTTCATTGAACACACCACTGCAGGATGATGTTTGTCAAAACTGCATCATACAATGTTAACAAACATTCGACCTATTAAGTCTCCCCATGGCTACCACATGGAAATCTTTGTGTCAAATGCAAAATAGCAGGATACATTTATCATAGGTGCAACACAAATTTTAACAGATACGATACAGTTGTAACAGATGCAACACAAATTTCAACGAATTAAGTCTCTCGATAGCCATGACATGGTAGTCTTGTGTGGAACGCATGATAACAAAATACATTTTTCGCAAGGGTGACACAAATGTTTGATGAAAGTTCAATGAATTAAATCACCCCACTATTGCCACATGGCAGTATTTTGCATTGAACTCATGATAGCTAGATACAATGATTGAATGTGTGAAAAAATGATTATGACAAGTGATTCCTTTTTGTTAGAATATTGTTTATTCATCAAAACGTCATCGGAAAAGGTAAAAATTTATGCACTTTGTAGTAGTATCCACCTTTAATATCATGTCAAAAGAAGGCACACCTACTTATGTTGATAATACTAGAAAACTGGTCTCCCCATTTCTTATGAATGGTGAGCTCTTCATAATGTATAAGGAGGAAACAAGAAGGCCAATGTGTGTGAATCCAAGTGAGACAAATTTTGAGGACAAGAATATGAACTGCAATTTTAGGAGTTCCCAACTCCATAATGTATAATCACAAAACATTGGTCCTCCCTCGTTATAATTTAATCAAATGGTTTATCAAGCACACTAATATAGATACAAGGAGGATAACATCAAATATCAACTAATATATATCATATAATGTAGCCAATAACCTCAACATATATCACAGGTTCCTAGAAGTCAATGAATATATGACAAACAAAGTTGGGCCAACAACTTGCATAAGAAAAAAACTACCATGAAATCATGAATGGTGGGAAGGGAGGCAATTTCGGTCCAAAAACACTAAATGTTATCCCACTATTATTCTTAAACCCTCAATTTGGAGTGCACTGATCTTAATTAGCATTCTTTATGGGAAAAGGATGCCTCGCATTTTAGATAATCAAAGGCCCCTTTGCTAGACTAAAACCTTGAGAAGAGCACAATCTTTCACCAAGCATCCATTATATGGCACACAATATTTCACTAGGTAGCCTTACTGTCATAAAGATTATCTAAAAGAGGACATCAAAGTAAGAAGAAAAAATTACAAGTACTTTGAAGAAATTTAAGAAACTAATAAAAACACACTCACACTCATACAATAAATATCAGACATATAGAAAAACCAGAGATGGCGGAAAAGGCATGAGAGACTTTCCTGTAGTCTCTCATTCTCATGAATTTCATTATTTAAATAATTTTTATGATACATATAAATACATGAGGAAGTTGGTCTCAAGATAGTACGTCTATCTTGGACACTATGGTTGAGAAAATATCTCAACAACACACTAATCTAGGAGCCTAACTAGTTGGAGATAATCTCTCAACCAACTAAGCCTAAACTGACTCGTAACCGTAAGGAACAAAATCAATCTAGAAAGGTAGGATTAAATCCTAACTTTCATGATTTTAATTAATTTAATTATTTGGACTTAGAATGCTTTTAATGTGAGAGTGAGGCTAACATCCCCCCCCCCCCCCCCAATGATAAGTCCAAAATGAGAACAAGGAACCCTCTTCCAAGTTCTCAAGTTTATCCTCAAAAAACATTTTCCTGAAAAACTGCCAAAGCTGGATGCTGAAGAAACTGCAATATGAAGAGACCATGAGTTCGTTGCATGTCTGATTCATCTCTGAATGTTTCTTGACAACTCCATCACGTGCCAAGTTACAAAAGAATCCATCTGTCATTTTCTTGCAATCAGCATCCTGTGTCCACTGACAAAATATAGAGAACACGCCCACTCGCGTATTTGTTTGTCCACTAACAAAAGTTGATGAACGCCCTTTGGTGAATCCACTGATGATGATTTCCCACTGGCTGATTGAAAAACAACTCACTATTGCTTTTGTTGTGTTTGAAAACTGCTCACAATTGACATTGTTGTCAATCGCCCACTGGCGAATTTGTAGATGCTCACTCGTTGATGAAAATTCCCACTGGTTGCTTTGTTGATGTTGTCGAGACTTTCAGTCTGACAACCACTGTCAATTTCATTGACATTTTCCCCCCTTTGTCAGCTGAAAGGAGAGACAATCTTCTTCAAATTATATCTGAACTCCCCCCTTCAGGTGTAGGAGTGTTTCACTGGTGTACTCCCCCGTTCAACTACACGAGAGTACCATCTTCATTTTTACTGTTGGCTGCAATATGTGTGAGTGAATTCGATTGTAAAACTTATACAATCTTTTGACTGTGGATGACCATTCCCAGGGATCAATCCATGAATAATCGATCTGCAATCTGGTTGATTGTTTTTGTTTGCTACATTGTGCTAATGAATGATTTGACTTGCCAAAATGCTGACAAGGATGGAGATCAAAACACTGATCTTCCAGATGACCGGTTTTTTGACAATGAAGGCATATTGGTTTGACTACAACTTCAGTTTGTGTATTTTTGTTTGTCTGCAACTTCAGTTTGTGTGTATTTCTGTTTGTCTGCAACTGTCTCATGGCTTGTTGATGTTGTTGGATCAAGAAATCCTGCACTGATGAACTTGATTAGCTTAGAATAATCGGAGATGTGCAAGTTTTTTTCATCTTTGTCATATCCTAATCCTCGTCGATTTTTTTTACTTTGAAGTTCTTCCCATGGCTTGATGATTGGTTTGGAAAAAAGTTGAACTGGATCAGGGACCACTTCGACACTTGAAGTTGGTTGGATCAGTGACTTGGAATTAACATCTTGATCTTCATCTATACGAATGAAAGACTTGGAAACATCACTCTTATGTTGCAACTCATCTCGTTGAAGTTGCGACTCCAGTTGAAGAAACTCAATAATTTCATGTGCATGTTGAAGATGCATTTGAATATTAGTGAGAGTTGTTTTGTTGATGTTCACCATGTTGCCATCTGATGATAAAATCAAATTGTTAAGAATTTGGGACAGTTGAATGTGGGTCGTCATGTTTAGCTTGCTCACTTTGAATTCAGGCTCACTTGTATTGTTGCTTATTGTTGATGCTTTAAACACTTGCTAGAGTTTTAGAGCTTGGTTGCTTGAACTCTTGATTTCATGCTCGCTTGATGACGATCGCTTTGCTTAAATGCTTCATTAACACCTTGCTTTGTTGTTTGAATGACATGCTCTTGCTTGGTTGTTTGAATGACATGCTCGCTTGCTTTGTTTATTGCTTATTCTACTTGCGTTAAACACTGGTTTGATTTGATGCTCACTTGAAGAATAGAATACTAGAATTCACACTCGTTTGATGATGATTGCTTGCTAGATGGCTTGCTTGATTGATTACTAACACTTTGTGCTTTCTTTAATGTACTCACTGAATGTGTTGATTTTAAAAAGGAAGGGTGTCGAACACTGTCGAAAATGCACCCAAGAGAAACGCTTACAATGATTTGAATGACTCGGTTAAAAAACAATGGAAGCACTTGGTTTAATTGATTCCCTATCAATTCAAAGCTCGGGTGACGGTTTCGACCGAAAATGCACCCTTACAATTCAACTCAATTTGTCTTTGATTACAATCCAACTTACAAATTATGATTTTCAAGTTACAGTTTTGTATCGATCTTATTAAAAAATGGTGCAAGTGCAATTTCCAAAAAATTGTTGTTGAATTGTTGCAAAAATTGTTGATGTAAATGACAGCTTGATTGGATGTTGATGTAGAAATGTCGTTGAAAACTTGATTATGTATTGTTGCTTCTTGATTGCTTGCAGTTTGCTTGATTAAATAAGCTTGAATGGAATTGATTATGTGCATGCAATTCGCTAATTTGTTGTGTGCTACATGTGTACCATATTAGAAAGATACCACATGAAAGTTAGTGTCAAAACTAGACACAAAACAAAAACAATATCAAGAATCATGCACCTTCACAAACATGCACATGGTGTACCTAAGATCCCCTTATTCAATTTCGGACGGATTTAGGACACAATCACCACCAAAAAGATATGTTTTTATTTAAATATGGGAGTACATCAACCTTCACCTTCACAACATCGTCAATGAAATTTCTCCAACAATGAGAATGCCAAGCTCACAGCCCCTTGAAGCAACTTGCCTTCAAAAATAAATGTACACTGACTCAATCTACTAAAAAAAGCTTTCTTCAAAATACAACAATGAGCTTCCCTTTTAAAAAATTTCACTTATCACTCCAAATTAAAAAAAAAAAAAAACATTTTATCTTTCCAAAATAAAAATTATTTTTCACTTTCATAACTCCATTCCTAAACTTTTGACTCATCTCATACAATAAACCACACCTCCAAAAAAAAAACTTTAATTTAAAACTATTACATCTTATCTCTCCAAATTATCTTCTTATCACTCCATTACAAAGCTTTATCTAATGATACTTTTTGAAAGGTTTTTACATTCATCCCATTAAATTATAAACTTTAAGAAGACATTCCAAAGTGATTTAATGTTTCTTTTAAAGTGATTTATGAAGACACGCTTTCCTTTTAAATTTTACAACTTATATATGTAAAATTATACTCACCATTGGCCTTTATCCGATGTCGTTAGTGCTTTAACAGTGACAGGGTTGAGAGGAATTTACACTGATATTCCTAGCCACGTTGTTCCACTCCATCGTAGGTTTATCTGCTATAAATCCATGCCACAATTAACATTGTCCGTTCAATAGAACACATATAACGTCAAATTCCTTCAAGTCTGGTTCGCCCACCACAGTTCACGACTTTGTCATCGTTGTGTCTAGCAATGGCAGTTGTTGGAGGCGAGCGAAAGGTTGTGGTGTCGGCTCTGCAGTTTGCCTACACAGATGACGTTAAAACAAATGTCGATCATGCTGAGATGTTGGTAAGGGAGGCACATGCAAAGGGTGCCAACATCATTCTCATTCAAGAACTGTTTGAGGGATACTATTTTTGTCAGGCCCAAAGAACCATTGATGCTCTGATACCAATTGAAGAAATTTAAGAAACTAATAAAAACACACCCACACTTATACAATAAATATCAGACATGTAGAAAAACCAGACATGGCAGAAAAGGCATGAGAAACTTTCTTGTAGTCTCCCATTCTCATGAATTTCATTATTAAAATAATGTTTATGATACATATAAATACATGAGGAATTTGGTCTCAAGATAGTATGTCTATTGGTTGAGAAAATATCTCAACAACACACTAATTTAGGAGCTTAACTAGTTGGAGAAAACCTCTCAACCAACCAAGCCTAAACTGACTCCTAACCATGAGGAACAATCTCAATCTAGAAAGGTAGGATTAAATCCTAACTTTTATGATTTTAATTAATTTAATTATTTGGACTTCGAATTGTTTTTAATGTGAGAGTGAGGCTAACATCCTTTAGAGATAAAAAGTATTGAGGCGACTCAAAACAAAAAGACAAATATTCTAGTGACAACCATATAGATAGAATGATTTAGTGCTTGAGGTAGAGATTACTACTTCATCTCAAGGAGTCATAAACATAGAGACCCCATTAGTACCCACATAGAATATGGTGCCTACAAGTCAAATAAAGGGGAAAATGGGGATTTCTTATGACATGCTAGCGAAAGAAGGAGACCATAATTCAAGCCAACAAGATTTGAGGTGGCATTTTAGATATGTTTACATTAGACAAAATGAAGAAATATATGACTCGCCATATTCATAAGGAAATCAACCACATTCATAGTATAATAAAAATTGGCAAAACCATAGTACTAGATGTAGATGATATGGATCTAGTTACAATGGCCACAATAGGGGTAGCTACAACCCAAATGAATGAGTGTGACATCCTCAAAATTATTAGAGAGATAAAAGGACATAAGAAAGTGTTAATTTTAGGTATGTTCTATGCTTAGAGCAATTTATTTCAATTTTCACAGTTAGCTCAATATCTTTTCCACATTAGCAATCACATCAACATTAAAGTAAACTGCAGATAGAACATAAACATAGATCGCAGAAGACAAGCCAAGACAAGAGGACATGAGATGTGGTGCAAGTCAGGGACACACCCTAATGTGGGGAACCCTTGATCAATTCTTCTTATGTGTTCTTCAATAGTTCAACAGAGAGAGAGCGATAGTACATTTACAACAGAAGTCAACACTTTGACTTATCTAAATAAGAGAATAGATCATTTCTAAGTAGATGATACATGAGGTAGTTGAACTCAGTTGAAGACAAGTTGCTTCAACTGATTCTCCCAGGTGAGTCCATCACCATGTTGCACCTATCATTGTGCTACTCCTCATCATCATGCTGCACCTCACCGTGTTGCTCCATGTTGCACTCGTCACCACTATGATGGACCTCATAACCATGTTGCACACATCATACTGATGCACCTTATGCTGCCACTGTTGTCCCATGTGTCATTGTTGCACCATGCTGCCACAACTGTCCCATGTGCCATAGCTGCACCATGCTAGCCACTACTGTCCCATGTCGCACACTATTGTCCCATTATTAGTGATATTGCCATTCCAAGTTTGGCATACTGCTGTCCCATTTTCTATGCTCCAACAAACATCATAGCCTTTTTGTCCCATTAGCTTGCTACACCAAGCACCATTGCCTAGCTGTCCCATTTACCATGTTGTACTAAGCACACTTGCCTAGCTGTCCTATTTGGCATGATGTACCTTGTTGTTGTCCTAATGAGTTTACAGCACCATGTTTGCTGCTATCCCATTGCATCATGCCATCATACCATTAGCACTGTTGTCCCATTGTTAGTGACATTGTTGCTCCTATGTAACAGTATCCAACACCTAAGAAACCCCTCCACATCGCTGCTAATAGATTCTCCAAGTGTCTAATAAATCACTGTAGATGCTGCCACTGGTTAGCGCATCTAACCACCAAGTTTGCCCCTCCACTTTGGTTACTACAGGCTGCAAGCACATCCCATCCAAACTGATCCAAAATCATGGACCCAACAAAGGTCATTAATGGAGAACATACATACCTCTGTACTGTTGTTCATGGACATAGTTCTCACCTTGAATTATGCAGACTCCTTTTCTTTACAAGGTAAGTGACCTCGTTGTTTGAGGAGACACCTACAACTCCATGTATAGGGTTGTTTTGACCATCAAAACAATACTTACAGGCCTGCGGTTTAATCATCCCTTCACACAGACCTTGCTGCCTCTTCAAACAGTCACAAGGGTGACCTTAACGTCCCTTCTCCTTTGCTGAAGTAGAACTTGTATTGTGGCCTTCTAGCCTAGCTCCTCGGCCCTCCTAACAGCAGCTCGGTCCTCCAAAAGACCCATGACTTTGTTGTGGCTAGGATCTATTTGGGCAGCGTATATCCTTTTCTTGACTGCAACGAGGTTACCCTTGAGACAGCATGGAGGATAGGGTATCTCTTCATGACAACGTCCTCTAGGTTAGGACAACATTAGGGCATCCTCCTTAGGACTATGTAGATCATCTAGGACTGCATCTAGGGCTTGTAGAGGGTAGCGTGTAGGCCTCCTTCCCTCTTCCGTCTTAGGGCTACTTCCTCCTAGATTTCTCTCACACTAAAACCTAGAACAAGTGGAGAGAAATCAAGAGTGAAGTGTGTGTGAAATGACTCTTAAATCATCTCCTTTTATACTAAAATGTTGAGCACATGTGGGGTTTATTTGGTTGCTTGCCGACCTTGATGAATTGTCTTATAACACAAATAAAGTCATAATGCCATGAATACTTATCGGAAACGGATGATCTTTAGATCAATCCTACACCTCTCGATGAGAGAGATCCAAGAAAAATATCAGCTGCCACAAATAAGATGGCCCACATGGAGTTTGGCCCTAGTTTCCAATTTTAACAGAAAGAGATTGAGCACTTGAAATGCTACATAAATATTACAAAGATGCAGAACTTGATACCAATGATTTCATTAAATATGCATTGGAGATCCATAGTGATCTATCATCAGTTACATAAGATTTTAACGAAGTTGTAGGTAAGAGACATATAAGGAAGCATCAAGTCTTTATAATAGGTTGTAATTTTGCTTGTATCGCAAGGAGTGTTGGAAGAGGTTCATGGACTCTCTAACATAGTGGCTATAGGAATTCAAATGATCATCATTAGAATAAACTTGTTAGGATGAAAAAAGAATAAACCTTATTGGTAATAAGATTGAGCTAATATAGGTAAACCATAAAAGCTTGAACGTGAACATCCATGAACTACCAAAGGATTGTGACCAATAATTAGAAGATGCAGAACGAAAAACACAAGAGTGCTACAAATACCAACATTCATAATAGATCACACCTACGTACAACAGGTGGATATAATGGCATAGATGATTGGAACATAGAGTAAAAAGAGAAGCACCCTATAATCCACCCCACATTAGCAAGACTATGGCATGAGATTATATACAAATCCTCAACAAAAGTGCTACAAATACCAACATTCATAATAGATCACACCTATGTACAACAGGTGGATATAATGGCATAGTTGATTGGAACATAGAGTAAAAAGAGAAGCACCCTATAATCCACCCCACATTAGCAAGACTATGGCATGAGATTATATACAAATCCTCAACAAAAGAATATGGTTTAATATTTATTTATTTATTATTTTTTGTATCAAGAGAGTCAATAAACCTATTGCTTGTCACCAAGGAGACCTGGGGTCAAGTCAGAGGAACTGCCCCTATACTCGTAAACTTTCCACCCACAAGCATGTTAGACAAATTAACCAAGTTTCAAACTTGGACGGGGCGCCTATATTGGTCAGCAAAGGCTTTTTGGTAAGGGATATTCGTCGTTTGACTTATTAACCCAATGGACTGAAAAAATGGTCTAATATACATATGTATCCAGTCTTCTCGTGGGGAAACTGAGTGGTTGGTACAATGGGATGTTATCCCCTCCACCCGGTCTCAAATCCCATGGGGGGGCATCTTTGACATGTTGTGATAAGGCTCAAGGGGTTGGTTCCCTCACCCTTATGGAGTCTCAATTCTTGCTAAGTCATAAATTCCTAGTATATTTGTTTTACGGGCCGTTGGATATACTCTTGGTGTTATAATAGCAACCATTAGGTCAGATCTTGGGTTTCACCTAGTACTCCAACGTGTTACTCATTCACCATGTTTTGTGTGTGTGTGTCTCCATGTATATATAATGGGTTAGGTGTCATAACAGCTCCCTTAAGTAACATCACTTGGTTGACTCATTTGAGACAAATAAGGCATATAAAGTCCAAAAAGATTACATAGAAGATATTACTTATGTGAATGGTTAAATTTTATTGGCTATGGAAGGGCGGTCGAGTTGGGTCACTGAGCTAGTTCACCTACTCAAATCATAATTTTGTACTAGAATAAAGTAATTACTAACACAAAGGGTTTTCAAATTTGGAGACCAGCTACATAAGTTTTTTACCAACGCAAACGGTTCTTAAATTTGGAGACAAGCCACATAAGTTTATTAAGACATGCAGTCCTCCTTTCCTTAAGAGCATCTGGACAATTTCAGTCATTCATTTTATATGATAGAATTTAGGTTCCTTTCTTGCTAGCTTCACCTATGCTCCTGCATTATCTGATCATTTAAGTTGACAAACAAGTACAACAATAATTATGCCACAGCAGTATTGGGTTTCACTGCAATTTAATGAGTTTTACCAAGAAGTAACACAAAATATAACATATCTAGGCCAAGCAAACGAAAAATATAACATATGTATGCCAAGCAGACCTGCCTTTGCTAGCCATTAGTAAGCAAGCAGTTACTATGGCCACATCTTATGAGCATATGAGTTGTGTCTAATTGTTTCTCATATTTTACTTTGCCATTTTTCTTCTGACTTCATTTTCAATGTCCATGCTCAATTTTAGTGCCTAGGTTTTCTATACCTTAATTTTTACTGGAGGCTTTCATGCATCGCTTTACAAGAATATGGATTTCTGTCGCAAATTTTGTTATTGTATATTTTTGTCAACTTTTCATATAACTATAATTTCTCTGTGCTTGAACTCACGGGGAAATTTTAATTTGAACTTTCAGACTGAAGGCATGATCATGTACATAGGAAGAAAATTCCATGACAGTTAAGATTAGGAGGACAAACCTATCAGTGATTTAGAAAACAAATATACTAATTCAAATGAAAGCCGAGCGTTTTTAGCTCACTTGTTTTCTCATTTCCACTTCTATTAGGATCTATCTTAACCCAAAAGTAGCATTCCATTCACTTAGAGAAACGCTGTCAAAATTTCTCTAGCTTCTTAACTGCCTTGTATTAAAAAAAAATCGAAGTGGAATTAGTAAAAACTTTTAAAAAGTCAGCGAGACATTAAAAACAAGTGACGTTAACCAGCTTTACAAGAATAAATTACAAATTTGTTGAATGCCAGCGATTAGAACGCCTCAAGGAAATGCATAGACTTATTAAGTTCTTTGCTGACAGAAAGATTTAGAAGCTTGCCAAACCAAGAACTGGGCTTTATAAGAATAAATTACAAATTTGTTGAATGCCAGCGATTAGAACGCCTTAAGGAACTGCAGAGAGATTTATTAAGTACATTGCTGACAGAAAGATTATAAGCTTGCCAAACCAAGAACTGGGCAGCTTGAGATGTCATTGCCAGAAAAATATGTTAAGATGGTCTGATTAAATACAATGGGTGATCAAAAAGAAGTGGTTTGGTAAAAGGAATTGTTAGATACAGGCATTGCTTTAGAGGAATATCATATATTTTTCTTCCAAGACATCCCCACTACCAAAAGAAGCCCTGAAGAAGATGCAGGTGAATAGAAACGATACACCAATTGTATGTCTGGCCTCGCCAGGAGAAACAAATAATTGAGTGTTGTCAGAATTCCTTGGGCTGTTTTTATAACAGCTGAACATGCAGCCCTAATGCTAACAAGCATGGAGTTATGTATGAACCTAAGCTATGCTTCTACCTTTTAAAGAAGTGGGAGGACTCATGAACATGCATGGGAGATAGATATGGTGTTAAGGAAGAAGAACCTAATAAAAAACCCAAAAAGAGTTTCTACTTTTCAGAGAAGTGGGAGGACTCATGAACGAGAATGGGAGATAAATATGGTGTTAACCAAGAAGAACCTAATAAATAAACCAAAAAGAAGAAAAGATCTTTAAGAATATGCCTAGGTAAAACTTGTGCCAGGATGAGCATGATGCAACAAATTGTGGACAATACCATTCGTTGCTGCATAGAACTCCGAGACTGCACACAGATTTCTGGATACATCTCATCATCCACCGGTTCAAATGCCAACTCTGGATCAAAGCCCTCATTGTGCTGCTCACAAATATTATGGAACTCATATGTCTAGAGAAAACTTGTGCCGGCATGAGCATGATGCAACAAATTGTGGGCAATACTATCCCTTGCCTGCATAGAATTCCGAGACCTCAAACATCTTTCTGGACACATCTCATCATCAACCAGTTCAAATACCAACTCTGGATCAAAACCCTCATTATGCTGCTCACAAATATTATGCAACACACAGCACGCTCCAAGAACAACTGGCAAGTCCTGCAGCTTCACCTCAGTGCGCTTTTCCAAACAACGCCACCTCCCTTTCAGTCGACTGAATGCATCTTTTGCAATCTTCTGGATGTCGCTTATCTTCTCATTAAAAGCATGCTGAGTCCAAGTAAGATTATGCTGAACATAAGGAACAAGAAGCCAATCCAAAAGTGGATAACTGGAGCTACCCACAAACCAAGCCCCATTCAAGTAACCATTAACTGCCCACCTGTAAAGATCAGATTTCTCTAGGACTATATCATCGGACAAAGACCCCGGCCAGCCTACACAGATATCAGTGAAGGAACCTGTGTTATCTACAACTCCCTGCAATGTAATGGAGTAGGATGTTCTCTGGTTTCTCTCAGTGTGCCTCTTATTGAAGTAGTCAGCTACACGAACTTTGGGAGCAATTATAGGAATGTGAGTAGTGTACATGGCCCCGATAACCATGGGAATCCCAGAAATTCTTTCAAACTCTTTCATTAAGCCCTGCATACGATCCTTGGAAGGCATCTGAATGTATTTGGGGAGAAGCACCGAGCGGATGGCAGCACAGACTTCCAATACCAGCTTATGACAGGTTGATATCCCCAATCCAAATCTTTTGGATACCAGACGCAATGGCTCTCCAGTAGCCAGCCTCCAGATGCAAACAGCCACCCTCTGGCTTACAGGGATTGCTGCCCTCAACATTGTGTCCTCCTTGGCCACCACTGAATTCAATTCTTCGCAAATATGGTTGAAGGTTGCCCTGCTCATCCGGAAAGCTCTGTGGAATTCGGAATCAGGGAAGTCCGGATGGTTGCATTGTTGCCACCAGGCCTGTGAACAGAGGCAAAATGTCAGGGAGCATATTTATAAAGAATCTTGGTAAATCTTACTCATTGTCAAAATGTTATTCTAAATGTTTGTTTGTGCCGAATTCGATTCCATTCTTTCTTCCAATTAAGGAATTTAAACAGTTTGACGCAAATTTTGGCGAATATAGAAATTTGGCGTAAATTGTTTTAAACCAAGAATAGCATAAACAATTTTGGGCGTCCAAACATTAGAAATTTAAGCAAACAACATAATTTAACTCCTGTAATTTCCCCTACCTGTGATCTGTTCTTAACCCAGAGCCTTCTCTGAATGCTATGCTGAGTGGAAACAGCTGCCCCAACCGCTGCTGCTCCAAACCTGGCCCTCTTGAGCCTACAAATCTCCATATCGTCCATATTGTTATAGTATTCCTGCATTCGATTGTAGTATTCCATCATCATCTCCATCTTCCTCTTGTGACTTTTGTCAAACAGTTCTCTCTCAAGCCTGTAATTCCTGTCATACTCTTCCTGATCTTTTTTCCGTTTCTCCTCGAACAGCACCACCAGAAGCAACATCTTGAAGATGGTCGATTTCATGAGAGTCCTCCTCCGTTTTGCTAACGTACCCATCTCAGACTGATCCTCCAGTACCCTCGAACCCAAACGCCCCGAAAAGATATCCATGAATTTAATGAATGAATTGAATTGATGGGATCCACAACTCCGAAAATATGCAGGTTCCACTTGTGGGTTTTCTCCAAAACAGAGGAGGGAAAAAAATTGCCAAACAGAAGCAGTCTGCTTTACGCACACGAACCCCGATTATTTAAATCGATCTGATCGATCTGCTCCCATTTCCTGTTCTGGAATTCGGTTTTTATCAAACCATTTGAATGTTTTTTTCGAACTGGTTTTTATTAAACCATTTGAATGTGTTCAGATTTGAGTCAAAACAAATGAATTTGGGCTTTTATCCAACCATATTGGGTACTGCAATCTGAGTAAAAACAGCTGGATTTATGCACCAATGTGAACGGAGGAAGGAATTTCAAGGACTTTGGTAGTGATGGGAGTGTGTCATCCGCGTACGCTCCACGATCAAAATCACGTGTGATCAGTGAGGTGAGTCGACATCGCCGTTATTTGCCGAAAAGGAAGCTACTCGCCTCTTCGATTCTTGTGTAGATTATCCCCAACCTGCTGTGCTGTGGATAACTACCAGTACCAGGTCAAACAACCGTGAGACTACTGGCCTCCATTAATTTTAATAGATGAGTATCCCGACCTCGTACTTTGTATAAATAATTATTAGCCCGATGGGAAACTCAACAGCAGAATCTATGGAGAATGGTTTTATTGAGCCATTCAGTGAGCCATGTGAATGGACACTGAACGGTAGAATCTATGCGGTTGGGTTTGATTGAGCCACGTGAATATGATGGGATTGGATGGGATTGGAGTCGTCTACAGAGGTGGAGGAATTGTTCGGATGGTCAAAAGTGGTCGGAATTGGAGGTAGTCTTTTAATCGTGTTTTTGATGCTGGAAATAGATTCAGCACCATCAAAAACGTCTAAGACACTTAAAATTTTGAAGTTTAACAACTCTAATTTAAATTTTTAAAAATCTTTGCTGGATTTTCTCTAAATATAACCAGAATTTCCATAACTTTCAGGCAATTTCTCGGCCTCGTTAGACTAGGCGGATGGGATTAGGTGATTCTAGAAATTGTTTTTGGTATTCCAGTTAATAAATAAATAATTTCACATTGTTCACAAATGGGTAATTTACCATTGCTTGTTTGTCAATGAATGTTTCACCATGTTTTATTTATTTTTATTCAAAGTCTATTAGTACTATATTAATAATATATTAATAATATTCTCAACCCTTAATAAATAAATTCACATCGTTGTTTTTTCTGGTCTAGTTACAGACGTTTCTAATCCTTTTTCGATGATATTTTTGGGTCCATTTTGTTTGAGATTTGGTGGAGATGGTAAGTATGAGTTATATAATTGGCATAGTTTTATATTAAATATTTTTTTGGATGAAATTATATGTTAATTTTAATGTAGAAGTGTTTCAAATTATTTAGTCTGGTTTTTTTATAGTAGTAGAAGAAGTAATAAATAATAAAGATAGTTGAATTAGAGAAATAATAAATAGTAGAGATACAACGAATCAATCTTGATAATAAAAATTTAAAACTTATTAAAATCAAAATAATCAAAGAAATAATAAAATCAAAACAAAAAATAAAACAATGAAAAACTTAAAAATAAGAAAAATATTATAAACTAAAAATAAAATAAAAATGCATTTATTTATTTTTAAATTTAATACATTTATTTATTTATTTTAATCGATAAATAAAAATTGAAGGTAATAAAAGAAACTCATTAAAATTATAAGATTTTTTTTTTCTTTCTTTCAATATTTGTCTATGCCTTTTGAACCAACCAGTTTGGTTCATCGTCAAGGTAAGATGAAGCAACCAATGTGGTTCATCTTCAGGACAAGATGAAGAATCAGATCGGTTCAAGATGAAGCAACCAAATCAGATTGGTTCATCGTCAGGCAAGATGAGGCAACCATTGTGGTTCATCATCAGGATAAGATGAAGAATCAGATAATGGCAGAGTGTGGTTCATGGTCAGGACAAGATGAAACAACCAGTATGGTTCATTGCCACAACAAGATGAAGCAACCAGTGTGGTTCATCATCGGGACAAGATGAAGAATCAAATCATGGCAGCACGTTAAATAGATAGAGAGATCATTCGAACGACTATAAATAAACGAGGACAAGATGAAACAGCCAGTGTGGTTCATCGTCAGGACAAGATGAAGCAGCACGTCAAATAGATAGAGAGATCATTCGAACGGCTATAAATAAACGACTATAAAGAAATGACTACTTTTGACTGGGTCTAAAAATAAGAGAAGATTGATTTTCTTAATTTAGTCAAAAGTTTTTTCAAATTTAGTTAAAAAAGAAAAATAATATTAATATTTATTATGGAAGAATCAGATCATGGTAGCGAGTTAATTTAAATTATGGAAGAAAAAATTAATTCTTCAACTATTTTTTGACATCAAAAAGTAGTCAATTTCTTTATACCGTTGGAATGATATGTCTATCTATTTAACCTGCCGCCATGAAATGAACCACACTTCGAAACAACATATTTGTTGATGTGATTAGTAACGAAAAAAATAATAATAATAAATAAATAAAAATAAAAATAAAAATCTTATAATGTGGATATGGATCACATAAACTTAAACTCTAAAACTAACTAAAAGTCAAGGAATAATAAATAAATATAGAGAAATTATGAAAAAAATATAATAACATTAAAATTAATAAATCTTTTTTATTAAAAAAAAGTCAATGAAAAAAAAAGTAAAAAATAAGGAATAAATATAATAATAATTTATTTTTATATTATTATTGTTTTTTTATAATCACTAATCACAGAGTTCTAATATCTTTGTGAGTTTGTTACCTTGAGTTGTTTATTTTATTATTATTTTATTTTAATTTAATATTTAATGAGTTAATGATTATTTTTTCCTTTCTAGAAAATGAAAATTTTAATAATATAGAAAAATAATGTAAATTTTTTTTTATAATAATAATAAAATTAATAAACTTTTTTATTAAAAAAAGTCAATGAAATATATATATATATAAATAAATATATAAATAAAAGAACAAATATAATAATTTATTTATTTTTATTTTTATATTATTATTGCTTTTTAATAATCATAAATCACTCTTTGTGAGTTTGTTACTTTAGGTTGTTTATTTTATTATTATTATTTTAATTTAATGTTTAATAAATGGAGAATGAGTTAACGATTATTTTTTCTTTTCGAGAAAATGGAAATTTTGATAAATGGAGAAATTTTTTTTTTATATTTTGTATTAAGAAAATAAATGCTCATCATAATTTATTTATTTAGAGATCTAAGGAAACCAGATTGTTTTAAAATAGTCCAAAACTTTTAAAGGGAAGTTTCATGGTGACAGTTCTTATTCATTAAATGCAATGATGTCTTCTAATGAAATCTTTATCAAATTTGAAACTCAAGAGATAATTTCCGGGTGTGTTTGTTAATTATGTTGAAAGTATCTTTAAATGTGTACTCTGCAAAAAAAGTGATCATATTTTACCATTCTTGTTTTCGGAAAATTGTTAATTGAGTATCTTCATCCCCTAGATTTTAATCTATTCTTCTTATTTGTCGTGCACATTTCCGATTTCTCCCTTTTATCTTATGAGCTTTCCTAAGGGTGTTTGTTCTAGAAATTTGATGCATTCCCCTAATGACTTGAGGGTTATTGCCATCAACCAAAGGCATATTGCCAGATTCAATTAAAATATAGAAAAAAATTTCCTTGAAAATATGTAATGAGAGAGGATTGGAGTATCAATTGTCTTGAGAGCGTATCTTTAGAGGATTACACTGTGGTGAAACTATGGAGTGGATACGACTTGTTTAAGAGAGATTAACTACAACTCAAATCAACTCAGAGAGATTATTGGTGTAGCAATTAAAATATAATTATTGATGGACCATGTGAACTTAAATGTTTAAATGATTTGTCATTGTCAATGGAATTTGTAGTGTTTTGTGAATTAGTGGATGTTTAATGTTATAAATAGATTTTATGCAATGTTATGAACAATAGTAAATTGATTAGAGATCCAGTTATTGGTAGATGATATTTGGAAATTGAGACCTGGTTGTGTTATTCATGATCATTATTTATGGATAGAAAAGGAAGATGCTTGTTGGGATCTATATCATTGAGATCTAATGGTGAATTGATCACTATGAGACCAACCTAGATCAATGTTAATTCTGGATCTACCAAGCGTCGAGAGGGATCCAATCTCTTTTCACTCTAAAAGAGGTTTGTGTCTCAAGAGATTTGATCACTCTCAATGCTTGGTAAATCAAGAGTTAAGATGGATCTAGGTTAGTTTAATTATAACTTATAATTTATTAATTTTAATTATTAATTTAATGTTTTTTTATTTTATTTTTAGTTTTAGTTCTATGTA